>OZ035876.1:30266548-30866548 GCA_964034865.1 Eristalis intricaria | reverse complement strand
TCGTTAATCTCACGACACCTTGGCTCTCATCACGTGATGGGCAGCTTTGCGTCGCCATTTCTTGTCTCACATGTCACCCTGCACCGTCACCATGTCAGCTTCACCGTGACACTACCTTCTTTTGTCGCAATTAGTCACCCAAGAGAGACAAATTCTCCTCTCGTTTATCCGTCCCATCCGTTCCATGCCCCGCCCCGCCCGGCAGAATAAATGAGAATTTATTGAACCCCGAGGATGATTAATGGACTTGGTGAAACTTTTATTCCACTCAGCAGCGGCCCCCGCGGCTGTTGCAGCGCAACTAAGTAATTAATCGAAATCACCTCACCGCCCTGAGTAAATAATTCGTTTCTGAAGCAAAGCCATTCGCTACAGGATGCAGACAATTTTCCAGAAATCCCTGCAATGCCCCCCACCCCCCGCTGTTTGACGACGCGAACGCGGAGAGCGAAAAGGGAGAGCCAAGCAGAAAACCATTTTCACCTAATTTCGTGGAGCATGTTCTATATCCGTCGGTGGCCGTCGTCATCGTCGCCGTAGTCGCTGCTTTGAAATACTATTTCGGGAAGTGAGGGTACTCCTGCAGATCTTGCGGAAGTTGCCACAGCCATGTGCTGTCTCTAAATTCGCAGCACTGCGGCTAACCGTCACACCCCTCGGCTGGCAGGCCGTCCTATAAATAATCAATTCGACTTGCGAATAACTCGCGCGTACTCAGCCAAGCGAGCACACACAAACTCAGGGTTTTCATAAATTATTCACCAGGAGTCGCACAGAAATAGAGTTTGACTCGCACGGGGACGGCGCCGAGGCGGTGTGGTGTGTATCCTTTTCCCATGGCGGGTGTGGTGGGGTGAGGGCTTGTGTTCGAAGAAAATTTGACATTTTTTCCCTCTTGATGCCGCCGCACGCCTGGAATTGAATTACTGACGTGTGGATTGTTCGTATGCTCTGAGCAGATATTTGCTTTGGATTAATTTATGGATCCACATGGCGGGTTGCAGGGGATCCAAGGAAGGCAATTGATAACAAGGTCAGGTGGTTGGGACGGTTTTTTGTATTTCCAATTCACTTCTTGCGGCTCTGCGGGTTCATGGCATTTTGGAATAAATCATTTTGTTGGGGTCGCATTTTTTAACCCATTTTTTGCTGAATTAATTGGCTAGCTTTGCTGATGGGAATTTCGAGCTTGACTGGGCTCGATTAAGACGCACACAAGCGCGCAGTAGTGAGTGGAGTCTGGGGACATGAAAGGATTGCATTGGGAATGGCGGATGGTGGTGCGACTGGACGACTGAAGCATGTCAGGGGACCCATAGGCTGTGAGAAGTTCGTTAGTGAATCCATCGTTTTATTAAGATCGTACTTTAGAATCAGGCAACATATCGGTTGGCTAAAATCTGACCACTACTGTAGCCAAAAACCCATTGTACTGAGTCCTTGCGTTGAGATTGGCTTTTGGGAGATTGAGATTGGGCTTTGAGGAGGGTAGTTGGTTGAGACATTGATCATGATGATTGCAGGATCTGGTGCTGGCCCCAACGTGGAATAAATTCGCGTCAGTCAAACGAAAATCTATGTGATCCTTATGGCCACGACCGAAGAACAGGCGGACGGGTGCAGTGCTTGTGTCTGTAGCGACAGACAAGCTGTGTTTAAGACCTTACTCAACCACTTCCAGTATAGTTGAGGAATGCAATTCTTCTCTGAATTTGATCGGCAGTCTCAACTCTCTAAGACCTCCCTTGCTTCCCGGCCACCAAGGGATCATGGCACGAATCAAAGGAGGTTTTATGAGGACCTGCACCTTCAGTGGGACTCCCTGTGTCCTTGGTTATGACTTCCAAGGATGGTTAGACTTCTCGAGAGCACTACACGTGTTGGCATGACGCTCCAAAATGTAGATGCTCCCAAGCGTCCGTCTCATTTCTTGTTGACAAAAAATATTGCAGACGACTTACCGATGTACTAAGGGGCCAATACACCCTTTCTAAACACATAAATGTGCTCGGCATTAGCCTCAATGTCGCTTGTGTTGAACACGACGACACTGCAGAGTAGGGCTGTAAAAGTCATAACAAATTGAGTACTCGCACTCATTCGTCACTTTGCATCTGAATACTCGTTATTTTAATCTCGTTACTTTCGTTACTTTCTTCTGAATTGATATTTTTCTGTTAAAATTGATACTTCTGATCTTAGGACCTCGAATAGGAACGTTGTATTCAACTGAATAAAGTACTTAGGTAGCCATAAACAATACATTTTTCTTTAATTTCATTAAACAAACACGTAATGATAATATGATCATATAATCATCACAAAAATTAAGCATACAAATAATCATAGTTTTTGTTCGTAGAGCACTTTCCAGCTACCTCTTTGAAAAAGCACAATGAATTTACTCTACTAAATCAAAACAAACCTCCTCAAAATATTCGCATTGTCCATACCATACCATACCACATACCATACCGCATCGATATCTATCGATACGAATAAATAAACCATCCCAAAGATACCTAACCGAGTACAAAAGATACTTAGCGATACGATCGCATTCCACTCATTTCGCAGTCAAGGACGGAATGCGGACACATTCGTTAATTTTTGGATTTTGGAACAGGTATACCATCAAAGCATATCGATGCGTGATGTGGCACACCGCAGGACGCATCAAAAGCAGTATAGAGACAATGCATACTGCAAGAGTAGAAAGTGAATGCTCCGATGTCGGGTGTCGATAGGCAAAAAAGGTAACGATACCTTAATAGTAACGATATACATTGAGGAGTAACGTTGCGTTGTATGGTACTTTAGTGAATACTCGTTACTCAGTAGCGAATACATACATTTTGCTACAGTACTCCTGCATAGCACTCCCTCTGCCATTGCCAGTGTCTCGCCTTTTATCGTACCAGGTGGCAGTTATCCGCTGTTGATGAGGTAAGAGCTGATAATGTGGCCTTCTCATCACATACGCGCTATCTTATTCTTCTTCTTCTTCAGGTGGCGCTACAGTCCGGGGTGGACTTGGGCCTCAACATTTCGGTTCGGAGTCTAAGACTCTTCGGGCTGGAGCAGTGTTGTCCATGCGCTCTACATGGTCCAGCTATCTTAGGCGTTGGATCCATAGACGCCTGGCTAGGCTCATTTCGCTGTACGGCCCGTACAGTTCGTCGTTGAATCTTCTTCTCCAATAACCATCAACGCAGACAGAACCAACGATTGAACGCAGAACTTTTCTTTCGAAGAGACCGAGAACTTCCTCATCCGCTTTTGAGATTGTCCATGCCTCCGCGCCATACAGCATGACTGGGTTGAACAAGGTCTTGTATAAAGTCAGCTTGGTCCTTGGAGAGATGGCTCTACTACTCAATTGCCTCTTGAGCCCAAAGAAACAGCGATTTTCAAGAGTAATTCTGTGTTTAACCTCGGTACTGGTGTTGTTCGTATGGCTTACTTGCGCACAGAGATACACGAAGTCCTTCACTACCTCGAAGTTATAGCTGCCTGTGGTGACGTTTTGGCCAAGTCGTCGATGTTGTGCGTCATTTCTTGATGACAGCATATACTTCGTTTTGCCCTCGTTCACCGCTAAACCCATTTTGGCCACCTCCGCTTCAATACCAGCAAATGCTTCATTGACGGCTCGCTGTGTTCTGCCAATCACGTCAATGTCATCCGCGTATGGATGACGTCATAGCAGTTGTACGGACTCCTGGAAGATCGTGCCTCTAGTGTTGGCGTCTGAGTCTTGCACGATCTTTTCCAGGATGATGTTAAAGAAACGCTAAGAAATTTCTGCGAAAGTCATTTACTGCCAGAGTTCTAAGAGCCTGGAATCTTTTGCGAATGGAATCTCTGATTTCTTGGAACGAATTTTATCCTTTGGATTAATTAAATGGTTGAAGCCAATTGAATGCAAATCTTTGGTATTACATTGCATTCACTGAAGTAGCTGTTTTAAGTGTTGCTTGTACGTGTTCTTCTTCTTCTGCTACTAAGTTCGGGGTGGACTAGGCTTCACCCATAGAAGCCTCTCTAGATGGCATGAGCTTTAACTAGCTGCCAATTTCGCACGACAAGGTGGTTGAAGACCTTCTCCACTTGTGTGCGCAATCGTTACGTGGGCGTCCTTTCTTGCATTGTCGGAGTGCTGTCAATGCGGTCTAAATTGTCTAACCATCTTAGGCGTTGAAGCCGTAGATGCAAAGGGCTAACGTCGCTGTATATTCCGTGCAGTTTATACTTAAATCTTCTTCTCCAAAACCCATCAACGCAAAAAGGATCAACGATTAAACGTTGAACTTTTCTCTCAAAAAGACCCAAAGGCTGGCTTTTAAGATTGTGGTGTTATATAATGTTAGCTTGGTCATTCAAGAGAGGGCTGCACTACTAAATTTCCTCATGAGCCCTAGGCCCAGCGATTGGGAGGTGTAATTCTAGACGAAGTCTGTCACTGCCTCGAAGATATAGCTGCCTCCTGTGACGATCTGGCCTAGTCATCGATGTTGTGTGTTCTTTCTCCATGACAGCATCCATGACTTCCTTGTGCCCTCATTCACCGCTAAATCCATTTTGGCCGCCTTCATTTTAAATAGTCGCAAATATTGCAGCTATGAAGAGAAGAGAAGACTTAAGTCATTTGGAAAGCGCGGCCCGTTGTGGAGATAAAGTCATACAAATAAAAACATTGCGGACCCAACAAAAACTAAAATTATATTTATTTAAATTCTATTGATAAATAAATAAAACCATCGTAAATGTTAGCCATCGTTATTTTAACAAACTCGTTACGTTAAGAAAAAATTAAATCGTTCCTCAACCCTTGATTCTAATAAACATTATTTTGTCACTAAAGTCGTCGTTAGGCTGTTATCCTAACAACCATTCAATTTCCGATTATCTTTTGATGTGGAATGTATTCCACACATGAATGTACGGGAAGTCGAGTCGTTTAAGTTTCGTAATACCGACTTCGAGTCGAATAAATAATAAAACGACAAGCGGAATAGGGATGAATGTGGTATCATGCGTTACACGTAACGCCCTTACAATATGTTTTTGTCAAGATTTCAACATAATAGAGAACAAGTGGATTTTCGTGACGCCTAGTGTCACTTTCTTTGAGACATGAACAATTTAAAAAATGTTTACGTTCTGGTAACTATTTTTATACTTTATTAAGTAGAAATTTCGGAATATTTCATGCATTAAGTATAAAGTCACCGTATAGAGGCCAATTAGCCGTGCTTTATTGAGGTCCTGATATGCTCATTTCAAAGCTCTTTAGAAGAAAAAACATGCCAACGTCACCAATCTTCGCTGAGAGGGGAGATGAGAGGGGATCTTGAAGAAAGACGGGTTAATCTTGCATCATCCCCAACAGATAGGGATGTCATAGTTCCAATACGATGCTATCATTCGATCGCTTCATGAAACGATCGTTAAATAAATAATATCCACTGGAGCTTAGATATCACAGTCAGATGTAAGGAAAGGGGGCTAACCACTTCATCTCATTGTGCGACAACAATGACGATCGATAAGGCAGGCATAAAATGCAGATTGTGTGAACAATCGTTGCCAGTACATGTTCTCCGATAGTGTTTAAGATTTCCTTAAAATAAATGTTTTAAATGTGCAGGTGGGTTCTCTCTATTTACTTTCTTTCTTCCTCGTTTTGTTTTTGTAACTCATCCAAATTAGATTTATAATTCGCGTGATTGTTTTGTCTATGCCCTGATTACCGATACTAAGTGCGTTACAGCATCGACTCTCTAGTAGTCCTCAAATGCAGCGCCCACGGTGGGGCCCACCCTGTACTGTAATGAGACCCGAAAAAGTGTGAAAAGAAGAAATAGAATGGGAGTCGTTCTACGGTTGCTTCTGCCGGGATAGGTGGGGTAACAAGCCCATAGGTGGGGTTGATATAGCGTCACACCTCCCACCTCAATGGGAGCAGGGCACCTTCGATCGAAGATGGGACACCCAATCCCCGATAGCGGCTGCAAACGAGAGTGGGAACGGTCAATCTGTTTCAGAGATTCAGAAGCCAAGACCCGTCTCCTCAGCAAACATTGTCTCTCTCAAGCAATTTATTAAATGCCCATAACTTTGACACGACGACATCGGCGTCTATTCCAAATCTCGAAGCAGCATGATCTTTCGCATGAATCACAGATTATTTCCGTTGTCGAGAACCTTTTCGATCCCTTTTTCGAAAAATATTGACATTTCCCTCGACATTCGACGTCCGCCCAGAGCACGCCCACTCCCGCAGCGAGCGACACTATAAAATCACTTGTCAGAGGAATAACCCCCCACCGGCACTGAGTCACCCTTTGTTGCCTGCTGCTGAACCCCACATTCATTCAAGGCAGCGACACAATCTCCTATCGAACACAAAAGTAATTGTGGCTCGACTGTATTCCATGTTTGTGCGGAGTAACAAATTGTGGCTCCCCTGAGTGTGTGTGTGTGTGGTGCTGATTCCGTGCAACTCTTTGGCTAAATCCATTCGAACATAAGTCAAGTGAGGAGCAAACAGAGCAACCAAAGAAAGTTCGCCTTCGTTTCCTGGCGCTCCATTGTTCGCCGATGGAACCAAAGGACACCGCCGCGCCGCGCGAGGCTATGAAGCGAAGACAGGCACACAGACGTGGCGGTGTGTTCGAAGAAGAAACAGCAATTTCCTGTATAAATTTATCTAGAGAATGTCCTTATCGCGTGTCTTTAAATAAGCGCACGTTCACTTTAGTTTCTCCGCCCAGCCCTTTTGCTCCAGATCACGCCTCCACTGCGGTCCTTGGCAGCGAGATGCAGAAAGTCAGATAAGGGGTGTTTGTGTAGCAGCACTCTGCCACAGAGGAGGAGCGACGCATTTGACTTTAAATAACTGTTTGCAGTCGAAGTTTGCGAAAAACAAAACGACGACGACGCGTCAGTGGAGATCCTTGTCGATACCGGGCGCTGGAATAATTGTGATAAATTTGTTCTCAAGCAAGCAATTAAGTGTCCGAAGGAGTTTTCGATGGAATTGCTGCAATGGCCGCACGCGAGCCTGTGCCTGAAGGGGGTGGAGTGAGTGGGGTGCAACTTGAGCAAACACAGGTAATTGGTGGCCTTTTTTGTGTGGCGCATGATTGAATTACCTGTCGGACGGGGGAGCGGGGGTGCTTAGAGTGGTTCGAAGGAGCTAGAGTTTCGCATGTCAGAGGACATGCCATCCTTGCGAAGGTTGGGGTTTTGGCGACTGCACGAGTGGACGGGTGAATGGGGGTGTCAAGGACGACGTGTAATTAACAGGGAGAGAGGGACCGGTGTTTCTTTTTTGTGTGTGCTGACGAAGGCCGCCGCAAGTCGTAAGTTATGCGCGTCCGCATACGCGTGTGTGGGCGAAGCAGTAGCAGTCTGCTGGGCGTACATTGCGGTGCATGCTGCTAGTTGAGTGCTTGTGTCTTGTGCTCAATCGAGTGCAGTTCTTGCCGCGGTCCCATTGAAGACGGTTGCAACGCGAGTGAAGGTGTGCTGAAGACACGTAAGTGCGTGTTGCCAATGCTGTGTGTGTGTCTTGTGAATATTTCTGGTTGAGATCGTGTCACTGATGGATACATCGACTTGAAGCCGCCGCTCCTCTCACGGAAGTGCTTACGAATTGGTGTCGTGAAAGCGTTTCGCCAGAAGTACAAGTGGTGCTTGGTTAATTTTAGAAGCCGGTGCAAGTTCTGTGGTTTAGTCTACTGCTTTATGAGCTCCTCGAGAGAAATGGGAAGTGGGTTGGATTAGGCTAGGTTAGATTGGGTTGCTTTTACCACCGTGTTCCTTGTGTACAAATAATGCCGTGAAGGCACAGGTACCGCGACGTGAATAGATTTATTGGATCGAAGGGTTGGAGTTGAACCAAAATACGTACTACTTCCCTTATGACAGATGTTCTGACTGGTCGGTTGACATTGCAGCACGATACGGGAGCTCTGAACGCAGACTCATAGCCAGCTCTAGCGAGGTCATCTACGGACTCGTTTTCTGCAATCCACCTCTGTCCAGATACCCAGTCGAGTATCAGTTTGTTGGGTCTGACAAGGGATTGTACCGCTTCTTAGCAAAATTTGGACGTTTTGGAGCCTATTAGGTTGGACGATAGCGCTTTAAGTGCTGCCTGATGCATGCTAGTGCCTTGAACTCTTTTTCAGGAGATGGTCTTTGGCGAATCTCGATGGAGTGGATTTCGGATTGGAATTCGACCCCAAATGTACGGAAATTCTTGTGTTGGCCAAATCTCAAAACTACACCTTTCCAACGATCTTCCTTCAAAGGCCCAATCCTTCCAAAAAGTATGATTTCTCCACCTCTACAAATTACAGTCGCTCACATTGGCAATGTAACACCTCGAAAAATATTGTTTTTTTTTTTTGGAAATGCGGTACAAATCTAGCAGAATGCAGCAAAACAAAACAAAACAAAAAATTACAATTTTACGTGCGTTGTGAATATTATTTTTGAAAATTCACAGAGATCTGGAAAAAAAACTGTTGAGCCGAATTCAAGGAAAAAATTGGAAAAAAGCCAGAGGGAAATTTCAAAATTGCTAAAGTAGCTCGTGAAGCAATGAGATATTAAAAGTTGCCAGGTATATGGGGCGACAGTCCGTGGTTGACCCTGGACCTAGGTTAACCTGTAACCCCTCGGGATGTTTGTGCTATTTTTCTTTCATGAGTGGAGGGGACCTGCAGTCTTATGCCGGCTCCGAAAGGCCGAAGTTGAGAAGCTTTTTTCTGGACAGGAATACTCTTTGAGCATTGTCAGTGACTCGAAAGAGGTTGAGTCGTGAAAGTTGGTTTTTAAATGCACTAAACGCACTAACCCAGTACGCCACGACCACCCACAAGTTGACAGTCCAGATTCCATGAACAAGTTACTCTTCAAAATTGTTGAGCTACTGTAATCAGTGCTTGCGCCGTTCTTGTCTTTTTTGGGGGGGCGTACGCTTACATAAATGAACTGCTTTCATTCCTGCTTCATTTCGGTTGCTCTGTGGTGGTGTATCCACAAGTGACCACTTCACGGGCTTTCATTTATGGTCAGACAGTTAGTATTGTTTATAATTTGATCACATTAGAAACACTTCATCACTCAGAGAGCTATAAGGCTCAGAGAGACCGGGCGCTGGATTTTAAAACCCTGCGGTAACACCTTGATCTCCAGGAATCGCTGTAACTATGGTATCTGAACTCCTTAACACTACCAAAGCCGAACCATTCCGGTGTGTTATAGGTGAAAAATTTATCACTTAGTCAAAATGCACACAAAAATCTTGTCAAAGCATGCGTCAGTAGTCAAGTTGCCATCAAAGCTATTATCACCCTTACTTCATATCACAATCAAGCACAGGAATGCCGTCGTAAGAGGGCCAGCTCGAAACGCACCTCTTCCCATTCTGCCAAATCTGAGACACCAACATTTTCCCGACAGGAACACAGATATAAGAAAAACTGCTTCATCCAATCCGTGCACCTTCTTGCTTCAAACTCATTGACTCAGCGAATGTATATCGTAGCTCATGTTTGTTTTGTAGCACCTTGTGAGCAACTGTCTCACACTCTTAGTCGTCAATCAAGGAAGCTTCAATTCTAGGCACTAGGACTTTGCAAATCCCTTGTCTACTTACTTCATGTAGTTTGGTTAGTTATTTTTGGAAGCTCCATACATCCGCGATGTGTGACATGAGTGCGATCTGCTGAAATTATTGCGTTGGAATTGGTTGAGGAGCTAGTCTATCTTACTATGTACATGCTGTTACTATAGCCATGAAAAAAATCTATCTCGTGTAGTATATAATTTGAATCTGTAACATGCCTGCCCCCACAAACTCTGCCATTAACAACCCGGACAACGATGACAGCTCCACCTTACTGTGAACACCCGAACAACTTAACGATATGACAGGGAGAACTGGACGAACCTCTGATCCCAAGCCACTTCTACCAATTTTTGGGGCAGCCTGCCGATCTGAAGCAACTACACTTGTGAAATTATTCATTAAAAGTATTCATTTTATGAGGCCAAATCTGACTATTCTTGGATCAGCCATGAACAAGTAAGCCCCTAGGTGTCCCTTCCTGCAGGCAGAGAGGTTTTCGCTGCTGATGGAACTAGGAAGCGAACACAGAAGTCATTGTCTGGCAGAACATCTCCAAGGGCATGGGTACATCACTGGCGAACCGTGATGAGAGTTATGAGAAACTGTTTAAGGGTGAATGTAGGCCCTAGTTGCTTCCGGCCTCCTATTGAGGCACATGGTGTCAGCAGACCTACGATGAGTTTAATTAATGGTTTTATGAATTCGAAGATGTTTTGCAGTAGGCAATGGTCTGGCTGGCATTTCTGTAACATCGGCACGCTGCACCTCAAGGCAAGAAGCCCAGCGCACTTGAATTTAAATTAATTGGAGCTGCCATTCGCACACTCGATCCCACCGCCAGCACGTGCAGTGCTCGAGTGAGGGACTGAGGCGCTTCCTAAACTCGAATAACTTTTAAGTCGATGATGGCGTCACGTAAGTGGACCGCTCGTAACACGCTCCACTCGAACCATCTGCCAACCCCAGGCACACACTTCCGCATGCCACCCCACTCCTCCCCCTCCACCCAGTCACGGCGCATATCGTCACGCCTTTGTTGATGTCTATAAATAGAATCAGCGTCGTCGTCGTGCTCGTTTTGATACCATCACCGCTCCGTTACGGTTACGTCATCAATCGAGGACACGCATTCATTATTAACAATCACTGAGAGAGAGCCCGTGTCAGACTTGCCGTTCCTTGCCAGTGCGTCGTCGTCGGTCGGTCGGTCGGTCGGTACGGCAAAGTTGAGATACCTTAAAGTGACTTCAGGGCATCCCCCGTTGAGAGATCAAGCACTGAAAACAGTCCACCGGGGTGTAGTGCCCGGATGGCATGTCACCCGATGACACGTTGCAGGCACAGCCCAGTGGCCCGCATGTGTGTCATCATGATGAAGGACGGCCGAGTGTGTGTTTGCGGCGAATCTGGGCTATGACGACTCCAGAAGTTCGCATTTGAATTAGTGATGCGAGGTAAGGCATGTCTTCGGTCGGGCCGGGTATTCTCTGGCGGGTAGTTGTGTCACGAATTCGGGTGCAGTTTGCGGTGGCCGCTGAATAAAAGAAGTCGACTTAGCTCAGAGACGACCGGAGGTTGGATTCGTTTGCATAAGGAAAAAGGTCGAAGCATTCAATTTGAATGAGGGTTCATTGAGTTAGAACAGAGCGTTCCGGCGAGCGCTGGCTCGCAGATAATTGGGTGTGCTTGCGGTCTGCTGAATTAGAGATAGGCTCTGTGCAAATGACGGGACTTGCTTGGATGGCGATGACGGGTGGCAGTTTCTGTGGCAAGAATTGCCAAGCTGGCCTTTGAGGGCCTTCATCAATGTCAGATGTGGATGGCTTCATTGGGGATTCTATTGACGGAGAGACTGCTTCAATTATGAGGAATTTCGTTGGAATTGGATTATCCATGTCCACAAGAGGTCCCAAATTGCCTCAATGGGATGAATGGCGGCGTGATCTGGTGGCGTTCCCGTTGGATGTGTGCCTGGGGCCGTCAATGATGAAAGGCAGCTATTGTTCAGGCTCCGAGCCTTCAAGAGGAGTCCTGCGACTCTTGAATGGCCTGAGTTTGCCTTCCATCGTTTGACCAGAATAAATGGGAGGTGCTCTGAAGTTTGATCCAAGCCTGGGGCAGATGATGTTGTGTTCTTTCCAAGGACTTGGCTCTTGCTCATGATGCACTATCCGTCTAATTTCGCTTTAAGTGCCTGAAGGTTCCTTCCGTCGCCCGTACCTCACGCACCACGGACCACTTAACGTCGGCCCCCGTCACTCATCAGCCCCATTCCAGTCAGTTTAGCACAACCGTCTTGATCCCCTAATCAATTCACATTACCTCCCCACCCTACTCCACCCACCCTCCCTCCTTCACAGCACAGGCACCTGCTCCGCTAAAAAAAAAAAAAACAACGAAGCCATATTCCAGAGCCACAACCTCTCGCCAATTGGCACGTTCTCAGCTCGCAACTCCGAACACAACTCAGCATGCATCGCTCGTGGTCGTGTCAGCCCGTGGCACGAATGCTCTCATCGTCGTCGTCCCTGGGGTATCTTGCACTTAAGTTCCATAACGCCTTATGCCGTCGCGGCCGTAATCCACATCACGCTGACGGTGGCATTGTATTATTCATGCACAGTGGAGGCAATGGCAACGATTATCACAATAAGAGCTCGCGGGATCAACATCTGCCACGTGCGGTGGCGTGCGACCGGCGGAGATGCCGCTTCTAGGCTCTCTCCTCTCCTGACCTATGTACCATGATTATTGTTATAATTCAAGGGCTCTTCGGCGAACGAGTGGGTCGTTGCGAGGGCCAAGCTAAGGTTAAGTGCTTTTTGGCGAAAATTCACTTTGAAGCGGGCCCACTAAACGGTTCCCTCACAGTGAGTGGCTTTTTATTGAAACCGTTTGAGAATTTATGCGCGGACTTGATGTCATTCAGTGGCTGGGTGGGTGAGGAAGACTTGAGGGGGATGCTTGTGGAAAGTTGAGGTGATTTTAAAAGTTTTCGTCGGCAAATTCTTGTGGGGCTGAAAGATAAAAGTTTACGTGTGGAAGAGTTAAGTTTCAAATCCTTTTGGGGAAGCGATTGTCCTAGTGGCCATGTTGCCTTGAGGGAGTTGTTGGCTCGGGAAGGGGAACAGCTTAACCCGGTAGTGTCTTTTTGAGTGGAGATAGCTTCCAAGTTCTTGCAAGCATAATGAGGGATTGGATGTTGGCCAGTAGTCTGCGAGCAGGCGTAAACGGTTATGGTGCCAAGGGATTAGCGAGGTTTTTGTTGATTGTGCCTGCCGTGGGGTAGTGAATAAGTGCATCGACTTCTACGTTTATCTTCCTGGTCCAAAGTCAAAATCAAAACACCAACTTTTCCAGCAAAATTTCATTCATTAAGACTTCAGACAGACTTCTCAAATGCTGACATTCAGAGTCGCCATTGAGTTGCAGCTGAGACTGTACACCAGACTGGGATATAGTACTCGTTCAGACTACACCGGGTGTGTCTAAATAAGCCATGACCCAAGTCAGCGTCGAACCAAAGAACCACTCCGAAACTGAATAGTGATGTAAGCTTAAGAAACTCCACCGTTTCGAGTGAAAAACCTTCCCTGGATGAGTTCACAAAATAAAAAGAGCACACTCTGCATGCTCAGACAGAACGTAATCTAAATAAAATGTGCAGCAAACACGTCGTCTTTGGGCGTCGTTGAGATCGCCATAAAAAAAATAAAAAATATTCCACATACGCCCAAGTGTCTCTACCAAAGTTCTTGCTTCGCCCCTCCCTATGAAATGACTTTCTGATTAAGCTCCTTTATTCCCTGTTCTGGGTCATCTGCTTTATTTTCCAGTTGTTATCCTCCTCTTTTTTCATTTTTCTGCGAAACTCTTCCAAATTTTCTTATGTCTCCAAATTTTTCTATTTCCCTTGGGGTTCCACTTGATGGGAGATGGTTCTGGCTTCTCCAAATGGTTTTTCGTTTGCTCTTCTTTACATTTATTTATAAACACATGAAACTTGTTCGTTACCATCGTACAAACGTTCCATGTACAGAGTTTCAATCATTATGACTTCCTTCAATCGACAGACTTCTCAAACTCTACCCTTTAGAGTGGCCATTGAGCTGCAGATCCCTAACAGTACTTGCTCTGACTATACGGGATGTGTCTTAATAAACCAAGCTAGGCCCAAGGCAACACCGAACTAAAGGTCCACACTCGGTTTTATGTACGAAATTGAATTGTGATGTAAGCCCAAGAAACACGACCAGTCTGATTCAAGCCAGGCCATGGATGTGGTCACAAAATTAAAAGAGCGCATTCTGCATGCACAGAAGGAATGTAAGTTAAATTAAATGTACAACAAAATAGTTGTCATTGAGATAGCAATCAATAATGCAAAAAGTTAAAAAAAAGAATATTCCACATACGCCCACGAATCTCTACCAAAGTTTTTTCTTCGCCCCCTTATACAGCATAATGCGTTGTGATTTTGACAAAAAAAGCTACACACATGACTTACTGATTTTGTTCCTTCCTTCCCCGCGTGGGAAGTTAGAGCGCAACAAAAGATCTCCACAGTAAAAGGTTATTTGCCGTCTGCTTTACTTGGCCCCAGCTCTTGGCTTCCTCTTTTTTCTTTTTCTTCGAACCTCTCTTATATTGCGAAGGAGCAGATATATGAAACAACGCTTACGGCATGAAGCACGCCAAGAAACTCTTCGGTCAACATAACCGGAAGAGGTTTGCTCATGTATCAGAATGAGCAAAAATAACCTACGTATCCTAACTGGTTTCCTAACGGGGCACTGTAGACTTAGGGAGCACCTAAGGAAACTAGCAGTATCAGAAGGAGGTCTGTGCAGATTCTGCGGGTAATCTAAAGAAATTCCAGAACATACACTGGGAACTTCTGAGGCGCTAGCCCACAAAAGACAAAAGATATCTGGGCAAGGACCTACTATCAGAAGAAGAATTGAAGTCACTAAAACCAGCTCTCATTCTCAGGTTCCTAAAGGAAACTGGCTTAGAGAGAATACTCTAGGATAAATCTCTTCCAACTTCGCGCAATAAGACCATATAAGCCTCAATCCAACTCTGAAAAGAGCTGCATGAGAGGGGAGCTCTTAAAAAAGCAAAGGTATGAATAGGGACCTCAAGTTCATTGTTCACATAATAATGGGTGGCACCACAGTCCAAGGCGAACCTGGGCCTAACTTCTGCAGCAACCATTCTTGTTGTGCGTTCTATTGTGCCGTTCACTAGTGGATGTCATCTACAGTTTAATGCCGACTCCGAATGTCGAAGTTGTGAAGCTTTTTCTATACAGGGAGGGAGTCTATGTTCCAGCTGATACTATGGCACAGACACTGGACACAGTATGAGGTCGAGAAATAAACTTCCAACGTTGTTGAGCTCAGCCCTCGCTTAAGAAGCTCTTTCTGATAAAGGATCTTAAAATCGACAAGCAAATGAGAATATTAACTCCGATGTGGTAATATTATCCTTGTCAATTTGTTATTTAAGTCAAGTGAGGACAACCTGACAAACTTTGGAGACTGGCCGAGAGGCAACTTTGGTGAATGGGCGCCGCTCCAAATGAAATTATTAATAACCTTTCCAGAAAACATGCACCTCTGGAATAGACTAATATTTGGGCGAGTCTCCCAAGATGTGGTCTTGATTTTAGTCGGGTAATACCCGTTTCGACAATTACCCGAGTACGCCGGGTAATACAGGGTACCAGGTACCCGAGTACCCGTAACTGTGCGGTAACGGCTACCCGGGTAACAAATACTCTAATTCAATGCAAAAATTAATAAAGTATGCGTTTATTGGTGAATTTATAGGACAGCGATGAAAACCTACCTCCAACCATATGGATTCCTGAAAATTTGATACCCGTGTAATACCCGGGTAACGGGCGAGTGCCCGGATAGGCGGGTATCAAGAGCTCTGGTATAGAGCACTTATTTATCCTTGTCCCCTGGCTCTGCTTGTGCATACAGGCCAAATTTAATCAATCCACAAGAACTCATATGAAATTCCCTCAAACTGCCAACTGAATCCGATCAGCCAACGTTTCTGCAAATCATTTGCGTACTCGCATCGACGTCCCCACACGACAACAGCATCTGCCGATAGAATAGCACACGTCAAGCCGGTCACAGTCCCCCTCGTCCCAACGCCGGCACATGTCTTCATCCTTCGTCACTCGTAAGCAATCCCAAATGGCTTCTCATTCCTCGTGACAGCTCTATTTACAACCTTCCGCCTTGGTGATCGTAAATTAATGAATTTGTCAAAAGAATTCATTACTTCGTGCCACAGGATGCCCTGGCAATATCCTAATTGCTGCCAGAGGACTAGTTCCAATTTTTTTTCCACCCCTGTTTTCGTTCGCCTGGTTCTTCGTTCGTCGTTCTATCGAATCGATAAATCTCTCCCGTGGCATCCCCGCACAACACATGGGACACACTTATGAATATTTTATTGGATTTCAGCAACGGAGTCTCATACATCAGGCGTGTTGTCCTGCACCCAGCAGGCGCCGGAGAAGGGACATGACGCAGGACACGACGTTTACGACCTCCTGGCCAGGTACAGCGCACGACGACTTATTGCCGTGCGACCTGTTGAGTGTGGCCACTAGTTCGTAACTCTTTTCTTGACCCCGACAGTGCCCTTTAACGTGAGCGTCGTCGTCATCGTCGGGCAACAGGAGCAACGAAAAACTACGAAACCGGGGGCCCACAAGCGGGTGCCGAAGCCTGGCATGACATCCGGTGATTATATTGCTTACCTCAGCAGCACAACGTGCTCCCGGGGAAGCGGGGAACGGTGTTCACACGTGTTGGTGGTTGCCGTGCATGCCGAGGTGGGCTGGGCTGTAAAACTACACTAACATGACCATTTTTCCGGCGGGTGACGACGTCCTTGAGAGTTGGGTCGTTGCTGTAATTAACATTTTTTGTTTTCTCGTTGGGCTCACCCCTGTTCGTGTGGTCTTGTGTGGTTTTAATTGACACAAACTACCGTAATGGGAAATGAAGTAAGTGAGCTTGTGTTTTGGGGGCTATGGAGCATTTCGGTCGGTGTCATTACTTTAGTTTTTGCGGGAGCGGCAGTAAAAGTTTTCCAGTCATCCGGGTTTGCCTCTAAATGAACATGTGGTCACAGGTGAGATTGTGTGTCGTTGTGCGGGGTGGCCATGGGAAGTCGCCGTTAAGCGGGCGACTAATGAGTTAAACGCTTTTAAATGAACCGCGATTAGTGTGTCATGCGGTCACACACGAGCCGGGTTTGTGCTCGAGACGGATGTGGAGCTCATGGCTGTCGGAAGTGGGCCGGTTGAGGTGTGATTACTTCATTTCATTGGACGCAGCATTTTTACTTGACTAATGACTGTGGGACATGCGCTGTAATTAAGATTGTTGCAGAATGGATCTTCTTGTAAATGGAATACATTTCCTGCCTGCTTCATGATGAGAGAGGTTTCCAAACTTGGAAAATGTCAAGAAAATTTCTCCAATCGTTCATTTTTGATTGATTCCGCACTATCGTCTAGAATTTTCGGAAGAAGATGTGTCCATTACTTCGGAAGCATACGCAGCGCTTTTTATGTTCCAAGTTTGTTCGGTAACCACTTCGGTTGGGTTCTGACAGTCAGAAGATAGCAATGTATCCTGAATTACATTGTGTCCTAATAAAGTGGTGCTATGACTTAACAAGAGCATTCAACAGTTGAGCCTGTGGTTAGGATAGATCCTTTCAAAATGTGTAGTTTTGGAAATAATGGGTTAATCTGGCTTCACTCGAATTTAACAACTAGGAAGCAACAAACAAGTGGAAATAAAAAATTGAAAATAATTATGTATATACGCAGACATGTCTCAAGAGTAGCGTTCTGTTACGCGGTTATTTATCTTATGCATACGTCTATGGTTCCGCTGTACACCACCAACCTTGACATATTCCACATACGCTCCATGGTCCCTCCTGAATGCCACAGACCTTGAATATTCCACATACGCTCCATGGTCCCTCCTGAATGCCACAGACCTTGAAATGTTCCACATACGCTTCATGATCTCTCCCTCATACCACATACATTGAAATATTCCACATACGCTCCGTGGTCCCTCCTGTATACCACAAGTCTTGAAATTTTCCACATACGCCCCATGGTCCCTCCGATATACCACAAGTCTTTAAATGTTTCTCATACGCTCCATGGTCCCTCCTGTATACCACAAGTCTTGAAATGTTCCACATACGCCCCATGGTCCCTCCGATATACCACAAGTCTTTAAATGTTTCACATACGCTCCATGGTCCCTCCTGTATACCACAAGTCTTGAAATATTCCACATACGCTCCATGGTCCCTCCTGAAGACCATAGATCTTGACATGTTCCACATACCTTCCATGGTCCATCCTGGATGCCACAGACCTTGGAATGTTCCACATCCGCTTCATGATCCCTCCGGCATATCACCGATCTTGAAATATTCCACATACGCTCCATGGTTCCTCCTGTATACCGCAAACCTTGAAATGTTCCACATACGCTCCGAGGTCCGTCCTGCATACCACAGACCTTGAAATATTCCACATACGCTCCATGGTCTCTCCTGAATCCTACAAACCTTGAAATATTCCACATACGCTCCATGGTCTCTCCTGAATCCTACAAACCTTGAAATATTCCACATACGCTCCACGGTCCCTCCTGAAGACCATAGATCTTGACATGTTCCACGTACGCTCCATGGTCCCTCTTGAATGCCACAAACCTTGAAATGTTCCACATACGCTCCGAGGTCCCTCCTGCATACCACAGACTTTTGAAATATTCCACATACGCTCCATGGTTTCTCCTGCATACCACCGATCTTGAAATATTCCACATACGCTCCACGGTCCCTCCTGAAGACCATAGACCTTGAAATGCTCCACATACGCTCCATGGTTCCTCCTGCATACCACCGATCTTGAAATATTCCACATACGCTCCACGGTCCCTCCTGAAGACCATAGATCTTGACATGTTCCACGTACGCTCCATGGTTCCTCCTGAATCCCGCAAACCTTGAAATGTTCCACATACGCTCCATGGTCTCTCCTGAATCCTACAAACCTTGAAATATTCCACATACGCTCCATGGTCCGTCCTGAATGCCACAGACCTTGGAATGTTCCACAAACGTTCCATGCTCCCTTAGGGTTTAAATGTTTCACATACGAGCGTACGAACAACATCAGTACCGAGATCAAACGCAATGTAACTCTGGACAACCGTCCCGTTTCTATGAGTAATTGAGTAATAGAGCCAACCCTCCACGGACAAAATGACTTCACAAAAAACACTGATCGTCCCAGTCCTGGTGTCCGGTGCAGAGGGATGGGAAATCTTCGAAGCGAATGAAAAAGAAAGTATGGGAGAAGATTCAACCACGAGGTCTACCGTCTGCACAGCGATCAGTGTTGGGAAAGCAGCACAATTATAGTAAATCTAGTTCTATTTTGCAAATTTTTCGTATAAACCACATCAAAAAAGAAAGAACAGTGCATGGTGACACTGTAATTCCTTCTCTTCATGTCAACTCGAAGTGTTACTTGTTTTTTAAAGGCCTTCACAGCTCAATTTCCAAGGAAACTGATGATGACTGTTACAAAAATGTGAGGAGAGTGGGGAGCTGTTAACTTATTTTGAATCAACCACGTAATTTCTTCGTGATCTACCACACTTTGAAAATGTCAAGTTGCAAGGTGAAATATCACGCCTGCGATTCATTTCGGGCTTGAACCTGAACATCAGCTACCTTCCATTGTCGACAGAACCAGTCCGTGAAGACGAAGCGATGTCTTGGAATTCTTACAGGGGTTTCCGCGTCTTCAGGCTCTTTTCGAACCATAAGAATTGGATTCGGATGCTCCTTTAACTGGAGCATTGGTGCCCAGACGCTTGATGTGGCCATGCCATTGCATCCGACGGATATTTGCTCTCCGGACTACATCGAAATCTTGGTGCAGCCTTTTAAGTTCGCGGTTACGTCATCTCCTCCAATCATATTCCTCACAGGCTGAATCTGAATCCGACGACACCAAGAATCAGCTCGTCTGCTTCGCTTATCATCTAGCTTTGGCTTCATATAGAAAAACTGGAAAAATGAGAGTTTGTTCGAGCATATTCTTCGAGTGGAGAGTATTGGGACCTGTTGCTTTGACAAACCTAAGGTACACTGGTTGCCTACGTGCGATTCTATGTCCGATCTCCACTAATTTGTCGTGTGAGGAGTTCACTTTTGCCTCAAGACAGACAAACTCCCTGTCTATCTGAAAAGTGTAGACATTGATCTTGATGCTTTGTCGTATGTGCTGTGTGGCAGAACGTTTCTTACTCGCCAGCATATTATATTTAGTCGTGTCCTCGTTGATGGGCGGTTTTATGATTCCGATAATCTATGTCCGTCACCAGGCTGTGAATCAATTGAGTTAAGAGCTCCTAAATTGTTCGCAGATAAGGCGTGACATTTTGGTCATATGATGTATTTTGCTTCTGTAAACAAAGCCCGGGCGTTGGCCTAGAGCGGCTATGTAGCATCGATTTTAAAGAACTCCATCGTCGAGCATATATATCGTCCGCATATTCGATGAATTTTGAAGGGCCTGTACATAATTGGATCCAGATTCACTTTTACTACAAAGAACGGGTCCAAAGTCGCAACCTTGTGGCATGCCTCTGTGCAACAAGAGGCCAGAGTCAGCCAGTGACTACAAATACCTCTGGTATGCCAACTACTGACATCCCCTCCTCTCCCTTCCATTCTCAGAGTTAAGAATCCCCTACAAATTCATCTTCCCAGTCTCTCGTAATGAGAAAAGAAATCAATTAAATTCATTTCCAGCTAAATATCTTAAGTAGACTTTAAGAGGCTTTACTGCGCAGAGATGTGCGCTTCCTCCTATCACAGCCTCTTACGGCGTCCTTCGCAGGATTGAACTTACATTTTATACCCTCATTAGTCGCACATGCACACACACGCTCATCCCCGCTCGCTCGCATGTGACTGCCATCATCGCGTGGCTGAACTTAACTTCGCCACCACATCATCATCATCATCATCGCTGTCGTTGTCGTTGCCGTAGTCTTCCTTGTTGCTGTGACAGCCACCACAAGGACATCTCCACACGGTAATGTTTGTGTGTGTGTGTGAGCGGGTATGTACCCCACCGACCTCGTTTGTATTTCAGCGGAACACACGCGTGCAACTACTTGTCGTTAAACTTAAATGAAGTCGCAGCACATAAGCCGCAGTTTAAATATCATTTCGGCGAAGGGGTCGGCCGGCGGAGACGGTCGTCGGCTTCTCGTGCCACAACAAGTCTGGACCGCGTAGACAAGACCAGCAGCAAATAGGCTGAAAGGATAACGTCAGAACATGAACCGAAAATGGGGGACGAATTAATTAAACTGCATTCTCGGGGGATGTTTGCTTGCGGCGGCGGATGGGTTTTTAATTAAACGAAAATATTTAACTTCGCCGGCACACAGGCCCAGGCAGTCCCTCGGTGGCAGGCATTGAGCGCTTTTTAATGAGGAATTAAGTGCGTTTAATGTTGGCACGACTGTTGTGCTGTGTAATGCGAGCTCATTAGCCTGCTGCCCATAACAGATGTCAGCCGGCAAAGAGCCCAACCGGGAGTGGGTTGCAATCAATCCATTGAGCCGGCTCAAGCAGCGCTCACTAAGCCTAATGCCTTCCATTTGTCATCAAGGATGCTAGCACTGAATGCTGACATGTGCTGAAGAATCACTCCGTGAGCGCGTATGCAAAACGCTCCATTCAAACGGTGCTCTATTCAGAGTCATCCTCTCGGACGCATCCTTCCCCGAGCACTCTTGGCATTGTCTTCGCTGCGCCATGGCAGAGTGGAATGTGTGTGAAAACGGATGGAAGACAATGCAAGGATGTGTATGCTTATACCCGCCGCCGCCGCCCAGCCCCGACTGTGTTGTCTCACACGTATAATTGCTCGCAGTGACTTGTGTTCTTGTTTATGGTTACAGGGATTGGTTGCACATCCTTTTTGATTTGAAACTGAACACGAACACAAACAAAAAAGGAACTAGTTTTCTCATCATACGTAACAGTGCAGTGCTCGCAGTCGTATGATTGAAGGAACAATGTCACAGTTATTTAGGATGATGATGCTTGCCACGGTGCAGGTACATGCACTCGCACACTCAGCAGGTGGGGGTGGTGGGGAGTGGCTGGGTGGACGATCCATGCGAGAGTGCGGCACAGATTCGTTCAAATTGCTGCTCCTGTGCAGGCTGCTGGAAGATATCATGTTTGTATTGTGCTTTTTTTGAATGTCAAGGACGTCCTTGAACTAAACGGTGGAAGCTCTCGTTTCGTGCATTGACGAATGGCGGCGATGTGCGGAGTGTGATGTGATGAGGATGTTGTTTGACAGATGAACAGAAACGAACCAGTTCGACTGTGAGACACCTGAGATTCCCATTCAGCTTCCTTTGCACTCAACGAAGTGTGATGTGTATTTTGCCTTTCAACTGCGACATTCAAAGAACAGGGTGCCAGGTCGATCGGTTTCTTTGAAGACTTGAGAATGGAGTAGGATTTTATTTGTTAAAGGTATCGTGCCGACGTTTGCTAGGTATCTTGACTACGGCGAAGAATGCGCGTAGCCAGGCGTCAACGGATGCAAAGCCTTAGGTGGCTGGGCCATGCAGAGTGCTTGGACAACTAAGATCCATCTCGAAGAGTCTGCGACTACGAAAGTAAGAACGCGACAGAGGACACAAAGGAGACAGACTTGGACCAACTTGGTCCGCGTATCTGGAGGTAGCTAACCAGAGATCATGCTAGCTAGAGCGGATTGTTTGTGGAGTCCCAAGAAAATCCCAGACTATAGCGACGTATAGATAGGGTGGAGAGGGAGAAGGAGCAATATTTTTGAAGGCTCTGATGAAGTGAACAGTGAAACTTGCCTGAGTATTGTGGAGTATGATGTACTCATAGAGGATCGTAGCCTGCGATATAGTTGCCTTGCGTGAAGGTCTTGGGCTGGCTGCTTCCAGTCATCGTCACCAAGATGCTTTGTGTCTGCAATGACATGCGGATATGAGGTCTTCCTTCTGAACCAGAGGCACCAATTCGAAGACTCTCTCAGCTACACCAGTGCAATCAGCGGCTTTCTGGCTTTCGGACTCCATCCGCCTTGGTACAGCTTGTAAAGTTCGCAATCATGTCGCATCCATGACCATATATCCGACGCAGAATCTTCTTTTCAAAAACACTTTTGATATGCAGGTAATTGGATGGCTGACGGCCTCGTGTCCGTGGTTCACTAGACCAACTTGTTGGTTCCATTGGGTCCTTGCTTGGGAGTTTTAAGCTACCGCGGGATCCACTGTAGTTTTTTAGTTCAAAAACACAAAGTCCTCAAACTCAGATCTGCTAAAACAGGCCTTCTTTTCCTTGCTAGGACTGGGCACTCGCAAAGCAGATGTTGGTTTTATCCAGCCAATATTGGGAAACATTTTCAAGAGAAGTGTGGTCTTTAAGTAGTGCCAGCAAGAAAGACGTGGAGCCGTACATTGTGAAGGTGGCTATTTTCGGCGATCGATCTCAGGACCCCAAGTCTATGAGTTGACCTACCAGATTTCTTCATAAATGTTTGATATGACATATCTACTGGCACACCTTGGAGTAAACCGACTCGTATGCCGTGACGATAGACGGTGTGACGCTGTCACGCCACCATGCCCATGTAAACTGACTCGTAAGCCGTGACGATAGACGATGTGACGCTGCCACGCCATCATGCCCATGTAAAGCGACTCGTATGCCGTGACAATAGACGGTGTGACGCTGTCACGCCACCATGCCCATGTAAACTGACTCGTAAGCCGTGACGATAGACGGTGTGACGCTGTCACGCCACCATGCCCATGTAAAGCGACTCGTATGCCGTGACAATAGACGGTGTGACGCTGTCACGCCATCATGCCCCCTCTATCGCAAGGAAGTTGAGCCAAAAACCTCTGTAAAATGTAAAAATCACTATTTTAGCATCGCAAATGCAACCAGATATGCTTAGTACTCCAGTTTATTAATACGAATTCAAAATTACAAGTTTCTTAAGACGAGTCTTGTATCGATGGCAGCCAACTGGAAAAAGCGACTTCCATTTTCCTGTTCAGACATCTGTCATTCCGACTTTTATCTGAAGTAGTTAACACAAGATGATATTTGTTTAAGTGGCCAACACAAGGTAACAACAGCAAATTTTGGGTAAACATATAAAGTCTCAAATCTGGGTTATCAAACACAGACCGAAAATTGGATGATAGAAAGAAGGAGGAGTACACAAAGGTGACACGTTGGGCACTACCTTGAGTGAAACTTGTGATTTGTTTAACACGTGTGCCCTAAGTCCTGACCCAATACGAGGAAAATCACTCAAAATAGCCTGCAATACCGAAATAACCCACCCAATACCATTGCGAAAAGTTCGGTGGTATGACTGTTGCTTCAGTGTTTCCATTCCAGTTGTCAGCTGTTACCTCCTTCGCTTGGTGGTCGTTACATTTTACTGTCAAATCTTCAACTCCAGTCGAAGATGAGGTACATTCTTATCAAGACACCCGTGCCATCATAAAATCCAAAATACACCATTAACTCACCACTTCCCTGACTTCACAGGACACACCGCCACTGCCGCCGAGATGATTATAAATCCATCCACGACTCGAGGACTTGATTAACTTTTAAGGCGCCCCTCCGCCTGCCGTCGCCCTGCCATCCACCAGCCGACGCAGCCACCAAGCAAAGTCATTACCATTCAAACGAACGTAAACAGTGATACACGAGAAGTAAGGTTTAATATCCTCCCGTGCAGCCATAAAACACAACAGAGCGCGGGCCAACGGGGACGCGCGCGAAAAAATGAAGAAAAATACCCTGCCTGCGAGTTTAACTTTTATTGAGATACTTTTCAGAGACGCAAATCTTTTGTGTTGCATATTACCGCCCACGGCAGCGTCAGGCGGCGTTCGAAGGAGCAAATAAAACGAGCAAATCGCTGCCGGAAGGTTGGGGCGGCAGCAGCGACCGATTCAAAGGAGAAGCGAGCTCGAGCGCGCTGATGGCGTGCATTCCACCTCGACTAACAACCCGCAACCTCAATTTATGTGATGAAAATCCAATTTCCCATTCATTCCTTTGGTTTCCTCGCCCCACCTTGCCTCCCTTCCTCGGGATGCCCACAACAACTACTCCTCCGTCGATGGAGATTTGTCTTGGGCGTCCTCTTTTATGAGGGAATTACTTTCTTTTCCCGATATAATATAGTTTACTTCCGCTCTTGCTTATTTGTCCTTATGAGGAATGCCCGGTCTGTGTGTTCATCTCCGTCTGCCTGGCCGCGTCTGCGATTACCTTGCGGAGAGGACGGCCTTCGGTGCGAGATGGAATTTATTTGCCGAGCAGGATGTCGGCTCGTTGGAACTTCTTTCGTTTCCTTGGGATGTTTGCAATCAGACCTGTTCAAAGGAATAGCCGCTGGGACCGCCAGTGGGGCGGCAGGCCCCAAGTGGATAATCGGAACCATTTACATTCGAGTTCTTTAAGTCTTAAATCCTATCAAGCAAATTGATGTTCGTCTGTGTGATGGGACGGGGATGCTGGGGAAATTTATGAATCAACGATGGCATTGAGGCGAGTTCGGGGACTTCTCTGCGACAAGTTCATGGGGCACTCAAAGCTGGCACAACTGAGCCTTAGTGAGGTGGTCGTGCATGACTGAATGCCTCTTGAAGTCATGCCATCCGGCGGTGGCGACGGGGATGTGTGATGCACTGGCAGAGGATACAAGATACCGCACTTGAGATGGCAATGTGTCTGCAGGCCATGACTTGGGATATTTGACTTGGGTGCGGGGAGAGTGCCTCTTGGAAGTCATCTTGGGAGCTGAGGTATGGCACGATTTGAAAATCTGATTCTTGTCTCTTGTCAGGCACTTCAACAGGCTTCCAGACCACCAACTTAATAATGGGCTTAGTCCGATACTCGCCAGTTCAGTATACAATGCAATGGCGTCGTTCTAAGTTGCGTCCACCTACTGTAAGTCAAGTTATCAAAGAAAAGCAAAAATCGCCGAAACGGAAGTAACGTAAAATTGAACAAAGGTCAAAGTGTCATAACTAGAAACTATGAAGATCCGAATAATCATTCGTGGTCACAAGCAACAATTAAGCAAGAAATTGGTGCCACAAAATTAGCGCAACAAAAAAGAAATATATCGTCAGATTGACCAGATTCGTGGTCAAACTCATTGCAAATGAGCAAAACGCTGAAATCTGACGAAATTATATCTGATACGGCTCAACTGCATCCTCAGACAGTTGATGATCTCAGTGCCAAAGATCCAAAATGGAAGCTAGGTCCACGTTCTTTAGATTCTGATTCGGGGATTGATGAGGAGTTAGAGTTGAGTTCTCAAGATGATGGTGATGTGTGGAGAAGGCTACGTCTACGTAGAAATGGCAGAGCTGTCAGATCTTCCGAATGAATACCCAATGAATTGAATAATAGGGTAACGAGTAGCGAGCCCCCTTAACGAAAATTTTTACTTCGTTGCTCTCTCAAAATTAATTGCGTAGATACATGAAAACAATTTTATGAGTTAAGGAAAGCTTGATGTATTACAGTTTGAAATAATTAATAACTTTTTGTAAGTATTGAACTCAAATTTAATAAATTTAAATAAGTTACAAAATGAGATATGAGCCAATACCGACACCCACGCTCTTTGGTGGCGTTAGGTGCAATTTTAGGTCCTTCGTTCATTTTGTGATGACTCACCTATTTCTTTGAGATGGGGGTGTTCTTTAGTCCACTGTTTTATGATAAATTTACTGTTGAACCAATGACGTTAGGAATTTTTGAAATTTTGAATTTTTATTGGAGAACACTTTATATGGTTCTGTGCAGTAATTTTGACAGGAGCCAAATGCTTATGAGCGCGTTATGGAGTTTATGAGTCGTAGTCGTGAGATCGTGAACTGTAACGACGAATATGTTCAGGCACCAATCAATGTTTGTCGACTAAAAATCATGCGTGGAACGTCTTCAGTCTTTTCCTGATGCTGACAGATTTTCTTCATCAAGTATCAGTTTAAATTTACCGGCCAACCACGATTAATTATTGTGTCATCTGAAATGAAGAATAGTTTGAATGGTTACATTTTCCGAGACACAATTTACACCCCTATTCTGGCAAACCTGTTTTTACGTCACAAGAGCATGGTGAGTCACAAATTGTGAGGTCTTCGTATTCTGAGCAAAACCTCACAGCTTGTGAGCATCACAAGAACCGTCAAAATTGTGATGTTCTCATGAGCACATCGCAAGGAAAAATAGCAACAAAAGAACTGTCACACACAAGGAAAAATTATTAATTATTATTAAAAATGTATGTTATTATTTTTATATCCTTGTGTGTAGGTTTGTGATCAAAATCGGCAGTTTCTGCATTTAAACGCGAAATTCCCTGGATCATGCCATGATGCCGGCATCTGGACAACATCGTCAGTCCGAATGCAGTTTATTCAAAGTCATAACAGCCGGCAGTTCAAGTGGCTTTTGGGGGATTCTGGATATCCATTAGAACCTTGGTTAATGACCCCAGTGGATAATCCTTCTTCGCAAAACGAGCTTGCATTCAATCAAGTTCACATAAAAGCCAGGAATGGGATTGAACGAGCTTTTGGTGTTCTGAAATTTCGTTTCAGATGTCTGTTAAAGCATCGAGTATATATATTCATTATTAATAAATACTTATACATATATCATTAATATACACAATATTATCTTGTTCGCTACGTTCTGCCATTATTTTGTAGATATTAGTTTTCCAAAATCAAGTATTAGTTGACTGCTCAGGAAGAAAAAAAAGCGCGAATATAATAATTGTCAAAAAAAAAACAATTTTTGACATGGCAACGAATTCACCTCACCATGGTGACAATTCTTGTGTGTTTTCTTGTGAGGTTTTCGCTAGAATACCAAATAGCTGAAACCTCTCAAGGTAGGCATCATAATTGACATTCGTGCGTTGTGACCACATCATAACCAGAATAGGGGCGTTAATTTAAAATCTTGTGCATTTATTTTTGGTATGGCGTTTGAGTACAAATACTAAAAATTTATTAAAACAAATAGGCAATTTACTAAGTTAAAAATATTGGTACCACGGGTAAACCAACGACTGTACCCTTTCGCGATCCAAAGACTATTGCCGATGTATTCTCTGAGGTTAGTGAATTTCTAGACTAGACAGTTTGGCTTTCAACGTGATAAGCCGACTGAAGGAAGGCGCTTTTACAGTTCTGCTCCCATATAATGTCAAGCCTAGATGAAAAGACAATACCAAAGCATTTGATATGGTGGATCACAATATTTTATTCGCTAAACTGGTAAAAGCAGGTGTCCGTGACTTTATGTTGAAATGGTTTAAGTGCTATCTTGAACATAGGCTACAGAGAATCAGATTGGATGAGGCGAGGAGCGAATTTAAACTCCTTAACTTGGGGGTACCTCAATGCTCCGTCTTGGGGCCACCTTTATTTCTTAGTGTATATCAACTCACTGTTGAATTTAAATTTCCAGGGTTCGCCTACTGCTTTTGATGACGACATAGTTTTATCTTATGGCGTAAATAGTTCATCTAATTTCTATATGAAATGGGATCAGAATAAATTTAGATACTGGTTTGCCGTACCTAAGCTTGTATAAGCTTCAAAACGAAACAAATGTATTTTAGTCAATCTTCCTCGCAGGTATCGGGACTGAATGTGTACTTACTTCCACGATATACGTTATCGATATGCGAGTGTTTTTCTAGTCCATTCCATCCCACTTTTTGTTGTAATCAAAAATGGTGTGAAAATTGTTTTTTAATAGAAAATGTGAACGAGATTAGTTACTTAGGGCTCATCTTGGACTCTAGAAAGAATTTTTCAAGTCATTTAGACGCATTGAGAAAATACTTACACTCCACACTTAAGGCTCCGGCACATAGTAATACTTTACATGCGTGAGCGTCAACAATACTTTGACAAATACATAAAATACATGTGTTCTTATGGGAACATAGATTGGCACATAGACCAACGCTGCCGCTCACGCGACGAATGTATTTGCTCAACTTTTAACTTTTCTCTCTCCTTCAGCGAGACAATCCTCACATTGTGACATTTCAAGAGAATTCGAATCTTATGTTAGAGTTTAGGAGTTAGTTCTCGTTGAAGCAACGCAAAATTGATCGCAAAATTGATAAAAATGTAAATGAATGTTTATAATTGAGTATTAAAATTTATTTTTATATATAAAATTTATATTTATTTATCATATTTTAATTGTGCATAAATAAGGAAAACCACATGCATTTTCAATTCAAATATGAAACTGTCAATTAAATCAGCTGTGCGTTGAAGTATTCACTGTGTCATCCACTTCCTTCAGGTACTTCACCGTGAACGGATACTTTGACGCTACGTAATGTAAAGTTGTCATAGCCTTCAGACATTTTTATTATTTGCGTATCTTGTGTTCACCTAAACATTTAACCAACAATTTATTACGGTATTTTTCACTCTAAGCTCCAAATACGAAATTGCATGTTGGGGAGGGAATTATCATAACAAAATAAAACCCCTGCTAGTTTTGTAAAAATACATTCTAAGAAATATAAGTCGTAAGCCTGTTAGATGTCCTTGCTATCCTTTGTTCTGTGATCTAAAAATTCGTCCAGTTCGTCATTTGTACTGTTTTGAAGTTTTTGAAAATTTTTTATATGAGGTGCGTGGAAACAGTTCTAGTTTCTTAAACACACGTAAATTTCGCTCCACTTCTTGTCCTTTCTGTAGTTTGTTATCGCTTATTTAATAAGCTTCCACTGTTTATTCGAACCCTAAAAGTACCTGGAAGGTTTTTAAAATACGTACAATTTTGGTTATTCAGTATTAATTACTATGATTTAGAATCTCTTCTTTATTTAATTATATTGCTTTCAATGCTATTTGTTAAATGTGTTAAGATAGCTTTCTCATTGTTTTTATATCGGCTTTCCCCCGCCAATTTTTATTTTTTCTATCCCTTTGTAGTGGCATTCACCTCTGTTTTTATTACTACTGTAAAAAAATACATAATGTCACCATAATTTGCTTTTATTTTCATGTATCAAGAATTATGCATTGTTTATTTCTTATTTCCTACTAAATTTAAAATTGTACATGAAATCACGAGAAAAATAAATTGAGTTGAATTGAATTCACCCGATCTTTGGCGTCCCTTTCACTCAAGAGGGTAGTTCATGTTGATGGTTGAGTCGATTGAGGAAAAGGATAATTTTTATTCCTCCTCCAAAATCGCTCCACAAATTGGACATTTATCTGACCATTGTCATTAATATAAACACTGAAATCCAAATTTTGAAAAAAAAGGATTTTTGAGAAAATTTGCTCTGGTTGTGCACTTATTGCAATGCTCGGATTTTATTGTAGCCTCTGTCCATCATGGAATCAGAATAAAACAATAAGTCTCCGGTCTGATGTGAAGAGTGCTCTCAGCGTTATACCAGCCGGTCGTGACGTTTTGCCTAAAATGAGATGTTGTGTCTTTTCCATAATCGAATCGAGTATATTTTTCATTCCGCCCCTACGTCTAACAGTCTCTACTTCATTCAACTCCCATTCCCAATTTAACACTTTCCCCATGAGCAACATTACATTGCCAGACTGCCAGCTCGAGAGTGGTGCCTTTGCCAGAACGTATCGAATTTCCGAGTTATTTTCAACTCCACCACCCTCCAGCGGTGTAAAACCGATAAAGCAGCGAATATCTGATGGAAAATCAAATTCACTACGATTAATGTAATGCCATCCGCTTTCACTGCGAATGCAAAACCGGGGCTCAAACGGCCAGCATACGCGTCGGATTTATGAATAGCCCGACCTGTAGTCCGCATTTCCCCGCTCGCATTACATTTATCTCGCGAACTCTCATGCACGCACTCGTATTCATTTCAATTAATTATTGCGGCAACTGGCGGCAGAAATCGATCGGCTTTCATTTAGATTGCGAGATAAAAGAGCTCATCAGTGTTTGCGTCACGGCTTTGATTAATCCCTTTGATTAACCACGGCCTGGGGATGGTTATATGCGGTAAATATGCCATTTTTGTTCAACTTTTACCGCAGTGAATGCGCCTCTATCGCTCACGTCTGAATGAGATGGGATATCGAAGTAATTGCTGAATTCAATTTGTAACGAGCTCATCAAGACCTAGTTTTGGAAAATTATGAGGATTTTTTAACTCTACAAACGACAAGAAACACACCCGGGTGTGTGGTTGTCGACACAAGGGTTAAGCCTGTAAATTGAAGGTGTTGGTTCCACTGAAGATAGACCTGCTACACATCTCATCATACATAGTTCGTGGCAAGATGCTAATTTAACTAGGCACTCTCGTGACATTGTCGTGTAGTTTATGTCAGAATGTGATGATAACCAAACCACAAACTTGACGTTTCAGGAATTAACACCACTAGCCAGAGGAATGATTAGAAATACTGTGCATGTACGAGCTCGACTCAAAAACAGCTCAAAAACAAGCTCAACGCAGATGTCAGATTTGAGAGGCTAATTGAATTCCTCACCATTTACCAGCCAAAATAGTGTATCTGTGACTTTAAATCCTGATAAAATCAAATCAGTCAAGTCCTTGTGCTCACCACGCAGGCCATCCATTCGCCAATGTTGTTGCAACGAGTTGAGCAAACATCATTTGAAATTCAAATCTGTTCCAAAAAAAGCGAAAGCAATGAATTCCCACAAACATGAGTTCAAGTTCGCGAGTGAAACAGTTCCCCCATCCTTGGCACACTTCCCGCCGAAGGACATGCAACTGGTTCTGTTCTCGCCGCGCAGAGCCACCCTCGTCTCTCGCATAGAGTCCTTCACAGATCTAACACTGACGAGCAAGGCCAGCCACCAAGGACACAGATAATTAGCAAGTACCTCGTTTTCATACAAATTAGTCGCCCGGCTTACTGCCCATCATTACTGGACACAGTAAAGGATGTCGGGATGTCTGCCAAATCCACGCCCCCTGCCCAGCCCCGCTTTAAGGAAAATTAAATTAAATTACTCCACTTCCAGGGAACCCACCCTGACTGCTGCGCCAGGCTCAAACGTCTTCTTTATCATGAACGACGGCATGTACGGACCTTGTTATCGTCCCGAGTCGCCCTTGTTCGCTCGTAATTACTCGTGCAGTGGCTCATTTTAAATTTTGTAGCTTTTCTCTTTTTTTTTCTGTTTAATGCGAGCGTGTGTTTGCTCTGCGACGAGGGAGAGTAGCAGCGCTGTGCGAACCATAAAAACTTCATCCATCCATGCGATGCATTTGTGAGGTTTATTTTTTGCCTCCGTGGCAGTCCGTCAAAGCATAATTACAGCCTGGCGATGTGTACCGCCCTCGGCCGACATGAAGGACTGTTACGCTGGAGCGTGAGCCCCGGCTTACGCCCGCTGCCACTTGTACACATGCAAGTTTTCGTCGTCGTTCTCGTTTTTCACTTGTTAATTATAATGTTAATTAAATTGAATTGCCGGTGGTGGCCGAGAGGGTGAGTGTGCAGAAAAAATAGAATCACTGTTCGCAGGGCTTTGACGAGGGACGAGCAAATATTTGCTGCCGTGTCCATCGACAAGGACTGGTGGCACGCATTAAGGCTCCCAAGCAAATAACATCCAGATGGTCCAGGTGGGTGGGGGTGGCGATGGTGGATGGCGCTCAAGGACTGAGGAACTTTGAAAATCATTCGGTAGCCAGTTCGAGGTGGATTTGCTTTTAGTGGCACTTAAGTAAGCCAGTGTGGCCTGTGGGGGGAGGGGGTGTGGAGAGGGGGGTGGGGAGGGGATGAGGGATAGTTGGGAAAAGTTTCATGATGTCCTACAGGATGTGCCATCCCACTTGAGTTGACGACAGTTTTCCTTCTTCTCGCCGAACACACACAAGCTGGATGGACGGCGAATGAATTGGAAAAGTTTCGTCGAAGATTTGTGGAGAAGATGGAATTGAGGACGATGGAGAAATTCAATTAGACGAGAGACGGCTGCGTGATTTTATAGAAATCATTGCGTTCGCAGAGCTATCCTGCGGCCGTACGTGTGCGGGGGCACGAGTTCAGTTTCAGATGCCGAGGGCTCTTCTTTGTTTAATGGAGTGGATAGGAGGAGGGACCGATGAGGGAGGAGCATAGGCGATGAAACGATGTACGATTTGTTGGCATTTTAAACACGAGCCATTCAAGTTGGGTCAAAAGTGCACTCGAGGGTTAATATACTCTTCACTTGATCGGAGTAGGCAACCCTTAAAAGGAAGGTTAATCATTTTCAACCCTCGCTCGGATCCACTCTTGTGTGGGAATGCCTGGAGCAGCGTAAGGAATTGAGCAGAAGGAACAGACTTCAACCCTTCCAGATACCTGGCCATATAGGGATGGGAGGCAATGAAATCGCTAACTCCCTTGCTAGGAAAAGAGCATAGGAACCTTTCACAGGACCATAACCATTTTGTGATATAGGAGACCATGTCCACAGAGAACGAGAAAAAGGAACCGGAAAGAAACCTGGAACGACGCTCATGGATTGAACAATAAGAAAAAAACAATACAAGGAGGCGCGAAATTAATCCCGCACTTATTAAAGAAAATTACCTCAATCGCAAACCTTATTTGAAATCATCAAATCATACTGACAGATATTTGACTAGCTACCTACGCACCTTTGCTTGATTAAGGGCTCCACCATTGATAGCCTAACTTTCATCTGCTGAGCCATGTCAACTGAACTGACAGCAATTCAATTGTTGATCTCCAGCAGGACGACGCCCCAAAAGCAGACAGCTCCTCAAAAAAAAAGACAATCAACACATTCTCATCAAAAACCAGTGACATTCGGCAATGTCAAGACCAAAGTGTCATCTGAGCACAGCAACGACACACACAATTACAAGAATAACAGCCCACGCGTCTTCAAACGCAAATTAAATTGAGAACCTTGAAAAGTAACCCTTTCGTTGGCCGCCTTTGATGACTCGTTCGAGCTGAGTTATGAGACTTTTATTTGAAAAGCATGTCGCCAAGTACATCACCTACTTCAGCGGAATCGCTCATAATTCCATCTTCACCAAGAGCCCCCCGCCAGCCCGGCCACACATCAAAAGGCGCGGGGAGTCGTCCCCGAAACGGAATCAAAATTAAGACCATTTACGCAAAATTGCTTAAAATAAAAATTCCGACAAAAACGAATTAAATTAAACACAAATATACGAGCCCACCAATTGCATCGGCGAACAATGCTGGCATAAAGATACGAGGACGTGGACGACTACGCGCCGGGAACCCATGAAATCGCTTTTTAACGCCGCACTCGAGGAAAGGCGGGGACCGAAATAAAGGAGAAACGGAGAATATAATGCGCAGCATCCTTTACTGCACAATTCGCCTCGCCGCCCAACCCTCCCCGCCGTCGTGCGCCATTCGGCTCAACAAACTGTGAAATTATTTCGCTCCACATCAAGGCCTACTCATAAAAAGCGCAGCGCCAAAGGAATGGAGTGGCGGGTCCTCCTCCGGTGTGTCGCATCCACAATCCGCCCCATTACCGGCATCAGCCAGCATTCACCCGGCATTATCATCATCATCGTCGTTGGCGTTGTTGTTGTCGTTGATTTTCATGAATTTCAGATGAGCCTCCCGCCGCCGCTCGCTCTAGAATGCCAGTGTATCTTTTTATTTGCATTGAAAAGCAAAATAAACAACAGATGGGTGTCCCGTTTATGGGAACAGCATGTGCACAAACACACACTCTCTCCTGAGTGGCACCTAGAGCCGAGAAGGAGAGCAACGTCAGCAACAGATCGTTTACAGAGCACATCGCATCATCGTCATCATCATCATCCGGCGGCGGAAGGAATAGATGAGACGAGCGCACGAGGCACGCACTCTGCATGCATGGATGCACGGATCCGAGATTGCAAATTGGCGAAAGAGAGACGCCCATCACGCCGCCAAGTCTGCCCGAGTGCGAGCAGGGCCACAGCTCCACAGACTCAAGGAGTAAATTTAAAACAATTTAACATTTTCTGGTGTAAAAATAGACTGCTGTGGCATAGATGCGCCACCGGCTAGACTGAGGACCAGTGAGCGGCTGCCTGGCCGCTGAGAGTGATGCTGACAATGAGGCATGCAAATATGCGTCGTTCCACCGGCGGCGCGGCGCACAGGCGACAAATAGAAGCGACACGCTGTGAGACAAAATGAATTGATGAGGCTGTTGCGCCACTGGGAGGTCAATGAATGCTGCCGTCGTCTGTGTACGGAATTTCGATGGTATTCGGATCCGTGAACTAGTTTGCCATGGCTATGAAATGGTAGCGAACTTAACTTGTTGTCATTTCTGGTCTGGTGCAGGGTTTGAGCTACGACTGCCCTTAGACAAGTTTGAGTCTACATCTTAGAAGGTAATGGCGACACTAGGAAATTTGACATGCTGCCCAATCTGATCGAAAATAAACTGTTGTCAAATGATGGGGCGTGGAGGCCGCGAGCGAAAACAACTTCAATCATGTGATGGTATTCATTGCATTAAAATGATGGCAGCTGCACAATCGCTGGAACATTGTCCCTTTCGGGGACTTTAGCATTGGTCTTTCGTTGGGCGCCATTTTTATGGATAATTTCTCAAACGCTCCAAACGTGTAGCTTAGGCTGAATATTGCGCCGAGTGTAAATGCTGTTAATTGCCTATTTAGTAAGTTCGATCCATCAGTTTTGTAGACTCGTATGGATGGCAGTGTCTTAAATAAGGTAGGAGGGATTGGTAGTGTATTCACCAGCGAACGTAGACCAAGTTGATCCATTGGGTTACCCGCAGTCAGACTACAACTACTGATTGACCACTCCAGTGATTGTGCCGTTAAATTGATCCGAACGCCAAATGGTGCTTGGACCAGATTATAAAACCAGAACTTTGCTCTTGCTGGGATTCGAACCAAGGACCCCAATAACCAAGGGCAGGCACTTAACCAACTGCGCCATACAGTCGTTGAAACAAAGACACAGCCACTCCCTAGCCCTCGTGTTCTCTAGAGACAACTATCTTCGTCGCGAATAGTGTGCAGAAGTACCTGGTGACCGTCAGGACTATTCGTCTTTACTGTACAAACGTAATGCGGAACAATCTATGGCTGCAGCCTGGCCGCCATTTCTCCGCTACATGTGGAACATATTCCATTCGCTTACAAGATTAGATTGATTGGGTTTTTATTATTTCGAATAATGTTCCTTTTACACAAATTTAACAAAATCAAAATCAGCATGGCTTTGACGTCTGCCGGATTATGACTATAGCTGTGTTTTTTTGGAAGCGTATATACGCTTAATTTATAAGTGCACAAGAAAACGATAATCGCTGCTTAATGATTCATCATAAAATCTTGGCAGCACCGACTACATTTATGACATTTGCTAAGCAGTCAGGGATGTAGTCGTGGAAGGTGATGGTTGATCTTTGATGGTCACAATCTTCGTCTTGTGACTGTGTAGCGTAACCATCACTTAAAAAAGCAAAAACATTTAATAATTATAAAATAAAAAATCGTCATCAAATGAAAAGAATCGATTACGAAACCTAAACGGAGTGTATAGCAGAGGCTCTCTAAGTATAACAAAAATTGCATACTTATGGATGCCAAAATAATGCAAAATTACCTAATACATCAACCTAATACCTAATACAGCAACCTAAACAATGAATGAATGAATTCAGGAATGAACACACAGAAGGAAATGATTGGAAGCATTGTTTTTATCCGCGCTTATTTCTTAAGCGGCGATAGGTATGATGAGTAACTTAAGCGGATATAGGATTTGTTGTTAGTGTATTTTACATGCAAACTCAAACTTAAGCGTATTTACGCTGGCGAAAAAAAACGCAGCTTATAATTTATTATGTACAAGTAATAATTATTAGCTCTCCATGTAGAAAAATGCTTATTTCAAAAGTTCCCTGTTAGGATATTATCCCTGTATTTTAGTGATAGTTTGCAATATTTAAAAAACTTGCTTACATCCATTTCGTTTAGAAGTGATACGATTTCTTGTTCCGGTAAGCAGTTCCTTCCAATAAAAGATCTCCTAGTTTCCCTTAGGATCGGATACTTGTCTAGGAAATGTATTATATCTTCCCTCTCTTCCAAATTACACATACTGCAGATGCATGCGGTACACAATTCAGTTTGAGAAGTTCACCTCTAAGTTTAAACATCACAGAAATTGCCTGGATGCTTTGGTTATCTTTAAAGTAATTTTGACTCCCCAGGTTGTGGTTAAGCCGGTTGTGTGTAATGGCATCTATTGACTCCGCCGCTTTTTCTTAGAACTGTATTTGTTCGCTTACAATCCAACCGCCACCTGCGACACATTCAAAAAAGTTTCATCATTCGCCAAGAGGTCGAAGAAATTTAAATGTTACGTATACGCAACCCATTCCTTATAGTGGACCAAATGCTCTGTGGCTTAATATTTTTCTAGGTCTGATTCAATTGCGTGTGGTTCCTATTAACTCTTTGTTTCAACATATGTACACTGCTTGTGCTTAATTTTTGGGAGGAGCTTGATGACAAATTTCGAATGTTTCTTAAATACAAAGTCAATTTGCTGACAGAAGCTGTCTAACGTCAGACATTCTATTACAGTCCCTCGAAATGCTGTTTTCCGATTCAATCCCAAATTTAATTAGTGTCAGAACAAGCGACAATGTTTGCAGAAAAGTTAGTTCTTTACAGCGGACAGATGATAAGTACGGAAGCCTCTTGATGGTCGTCACGTGTTCCACAGGTACTAACCCAATTCAATGACTCCTTAGTCAAGAGTGATGATTTACGATTATACTTGAATTTTTCTGATAACAATTTCTCAGAGGGCCCTTGCGCGGTCATCAAGAAGTATGGCCGCCTTGACGTTAATTATGCTTGGCATTTGATCTCTAAATGAAAACGAAGAGATGTAAAGATATTTTCATAGGGGACTACTCTCTGAAGTGACCTGTGGTGTTCTTTTTGTAGAACTGCGTGAAGTTGGCATTGAATAGATCATCAAATCCATGGTGTGTGATTGCAGTGGCGTGAAGGAACCGGTAACTAAGCTCGATTGGAAGTCGTTGCAGCTCTTGTATGTCTTCATTCGGACCTCTGCATATATTATTTAGCAGGTTTCTTGAAAGTTGTATGAGGTATTTGTCTATTGGCAAGATATTTGCTTCTTCGTAAATTCTTCTGGTCGGGATGAACTTCAGTGTTGAATGGTCTCTGTGGAGACCGGTGCACATTCTTAAGATACTTAGTTCAAATAGACAGATTCTCTCCATTGCTGTGGGGCTTATGGTGTACCAGATCAGGCACCCGTAGGTTATTATATAACCACTGGCAGGCACTTAACCAACTGCGCCATCAAGTCTCTATTGTAGGACTAACTAATGGCAGTTGCAAGGGCATATTCAACAAAACTGCCAAAGAAGAAGCAACAGCTTTGGATCCATTTATTTTTTCTATGGAGACGTCTTTTCGACAATCCTCGGGAATGAACCTGTTGGACACTTAAGTGAAGAGGGCACTCAAGCGTTGGAAGCAGCAACAGGTACAGAATTTCCGTCTCAAGCCCAAGTCCTTACCCGTCTACATCGCCTTTGAGAACAAGAAGACGACATTAATAAATGTCTGTATAGCCTGCTCCACCCTCTCTCTAAGACGACATCTCCGCAAATTTTACATTCTGGTCCTTCATTGGGCGCCATTCCTATGAAAGCTTTACCGTACCGCTCAGAGATCTATCCCAAGTTGTAAGATTTTCGGCGACAGGTCAATCAATCGTTAGCATTTGCTGTCTGCTCAAAAGACGTACTGTTGGTAGCTCTCGATGCAATGGACTCGTCAAGAAACCTCGAAGTAAAGTGCGAAGAGCGACTGGTGCGGGTTAGCTTATCCTGCCTCAACACGCCCTGCAAATAAGACAAGTTCTATTTATATTCAATAAATTGTTGTGCATACTCTTTCTAGAGAGACAATTTTGTGAGTGCGTGTACAGATAGCATCTAGGTAGTTTCGGCAGTTTTTTTTTTCTATAATTTGCGCGAGGCCAAGCCATTGTTAATGCCCTTAAGTGGGCGGGGTTAAGGCACAGCCCTGGCAGAAGGTATATAGGGAGAAAAGGAGAGGAGGTAACTGTGCAGATTAGTATTATATATCAGCGGATTATAGTCGGTGGGAAAATTTACGCATTCCATATTCGTGTAGTGCGGTTGAAGAATGAGTGTCTAAATTAAACAGTGCGTCCGAAAGCAGGCCTAAGCGTGTACCACTGATGGTCATTCCTGGCGAGACGGGTATTGCGGGTTAATTCATGTAGAGGAGGAATGCAGTTGGCTAGCTCACTTGACCATCGTTTGTTCAAATAGCGATTAAATACGGAAAAAGATTAGACTGTACGTCGATGTTCGAGCGAGTCTTATGACTCTGCGATGTTATTGTCTCCTATAAGTTTTATCGCTTCCTTTTGGATTCTATCAAGTAGGTGCAGGGCGGTCTTGGTGGCACCAGCCCAGATATGAGCGTTATGCTCAAGCTTGGGGCGGATATACGCCTTATAAATTAAAGCCCATTCAGAGGGGGTGAAATATTTGAATCCATTAAGGAAACCTAAACATTTCGCAACATTTTTGGTGACCTCAAATATGTTAGCGTTCCAACTAAGTGTTGTGTTGATACTCGTACCTAGGATGGAAAGTTTTCCGGTTTCATTGACTCAAGCGCCATTCATGGATAATGGCTGATTATCAAGGGTTCGCTTGAGTGACAGCAGACAGCATTGAGTTTTTGAAGAATTCAATTCCACTCTATTGTTTTTTCCCAGTTAATTATGCTGTCAAGATCGGAATTCAATAACATACGCTGCCATTCCAGTTCTACGTCCGAAGGGAGGGGTCGTGAGTCTTGGAACGAATATGAAAAGCTAAGGGTGCTGTCATCAGCGAAGGAATGGGTTGGATTAGAAGTAGCAGACAAGAGATCATTTATAAAAATGAGAAAGAGTGTCGGAGACTGAACTGAGCCTTGGGGAACACCAGCATTTATTTGGTGGACATCAGACTTGAACCCAGCCAAAACAACTTGAATTGAACGGTTCGAAAGGTAATTTCTAATCCATAGAAGAAGAGATTCATCGACACCATAGGCACGCATTTTCGACAAGAGAGCTTGATGCCAAACTCTGTCAAATGCTTTAGAAATATCAAGCGCAACGATCTTGCTTTCGCCTGCATTGTGCAAAGATTGGTTCCACTTTTCGGTGAGATAAGCTATCAGATCACCAGTGGACCTGGCGCTGCGGAAACCATATTGTCGGTCATTAAGAAGCTTCCGCGATTCAAGATATTTCATAAGCTGACGATTTATCAGCGTTTCCATGACCTTAGAAAGAAGGGACGTAAGTGCTATAAGTCGGTACGAGGTGGGTGACGAATGCTGTTTTCCATCTGCTCGGAAAGAAACCTTAAGAGTAGAATAGGTGAAAAAGCTTACGCAGTGGTTTTGCCAGCACAGAAGAACACCTCTTCAGAAGTATAGGGGGAACACCATCCGGGCCAGCGGATTTGTGCACGTCGAGATCTTTCAGTACTCTTGCAACTGTACGAGTGCGGAAGTGGATTTGTCCCATGGTGAAATCAACGCTCTCAAGTACAGGTGGAGACAAATAGGAATATTGCGAATTGCGTTTGACTCTTCCTCATGTTCTCCAGCCCAGCAACCCACCGCTATGTCATTTCTCCGACTCCCGCGGAAGACAACATCAAGCAATGCCTGGCCGCTAAGAATTCTTTTCGGGGGTGTACATGGATAGGGGCTTGTCGATTGCTCGTCTTGGTCGCGGGGTGATAAGTGCCCACTATCAGGCTCGCAAGTGACTTGCACAATCATTGCATTTCTCCACTGTGTGCATACTCTTCAGCGATATCAGTATCTTTCTGTATTTCAGTATTTTTCTATTAATCTGCCACAACGTCCAGTTCTCCAACTCAGCAGATTTGGAAATTTCCCCTCACTTCAGATTTGGTCATTCGTTGGGCGCCATTCCAATGGAAACTTTTTCTGTCTCATCAGAGGTCCAGCTTAAATTGAAGAGTACTCGTTGAACGCATTCACTTCAGTCAGTCAATTGCTTGAGTGGGCTCGTTGGGAATGTCTGGAATGGCTGTGTGGAGGAACTCGTGGAAGTAGGCGGTGCGGAGAACCAAGTGGGAAAACAATTAATCCGAGTTCATTTTTTGGTCACCTTGATGATTTTGCTGAGAATATCGCAATAGCAGCTATTCTCGGTCTTTTTTCACTCATTTTCGCGAACCAAGATTGTTGGTTTTTCATTGGGCGCCATTAAAATAAATGTTTCCGCAAGCCCCACGGAAGGGTAGTTAACGCTGGAATGGGTCTTCACTTATCCCGGTCGATCAATCATCAACTTATGTCTGTATGAATGTCTCGCGAATGCTTGTGTGAATGTCGTAACAATGTAAATAACAAAACTAACAAAAAACCAACCACAGAAGCTTGTTACTAAACCAATGTCTTGTTTTGTATTTTTGCAGATTTTGTAATAAAAACAAAGCACGCAACTACTACAATGCTACTACTACTAAACCGCCTAGAATACCGCCAACGCTTTTGACATGCTAACGCCATCTCTTAGCGAGAACCGCTACTGGACAAGTTCACTGCTCGCCGCCTGCTCGTGATAAGTGACTTTAGTTCGAACGTGCCAAATTGAATCGATAACGAAACTGAAATCGTCTATTCCAACTGAATCTGAATTTTCAGCTACGCGCGTATCGAAGATGAAACAAAATGGCGCATCATCGAGTCGCGTCCCATCGGCAAGAGATTGACGGCATTTTTCAACCGGCCACAAGGAGACTGGTTGATTAGATCGTTTTGTGATTCAGATACCGTTGGGTTTTCGTGTGATATGTGTGCGCGTCTATGCGTCGGCTTGGTGGCGCCATCTGTTTGTGAGTGCGACGAGGACGCGCAAACGTCACATCGATGACAACGTGCATGTGTTTTGTGTGAAAATAGTCGAGTCCGAGGCAAAATTGTTTGCAAAACGCAGAAAAAAACAGTACACGCGTGTGAGTGTGTGTGAAACGAGAAAACATATTCATTTGTGTGGTAGTGTGTGTGTGAGAGAGAGAGAATCAAATCACAAGACGTAAGCAGGAATGGCCGGGCCGCATGTTCAACAACGACAGACCACCCCATTCGGTGGCAGTAGCAATGGCGGTGGCGGAGGTGGCGGCGGAGGCGGTGGCGGCAGTGGCACCTGCGTCGCCAGCACCAGCACATCCGGTGCCGGGCTGCATGCGCTGCGACAGATCTCCGATCAGAACGACCTGATCTACCGCGGGCCGATGGCGCACTGCAGCAATGGCGGCAGTGGTAACATCGGCGCATCGGCCATCGGCCACGGCGGCAACAGCGGCTCAAATCAAAACAACCAGCAAGGCGGCAGCAACGTGGCACTCTGCCGGCCCGGTACTAGTAGTAGTGATGCACTTATTGTTCCTGGATCGCATAGTAATATCGAGATCATTGTCGACGCGACAAAGTCCACCAAGTCAGACGATGTCGAGCAGGGTCAGCGGAAGGTGCGGCATAAAAATCGCCCGATCCTGAGGCGGCTGGTGAACTATGTGAGAGGTCTATTTCAGGGTTCCTCGACGACAAATGGTAAGCATTGTTTTACACTTCCTCCCCTCTTTCGTAAGTCGTTCCGCATCGATTCCGCGAAGCCATTTAACCGCCCACGGCGCGGTGCGCTGCTATGCCGTCCATAATCACCGTTTAATCGCCAATTAATTCCACCGGTTGCCAAATTTATTTTCTATACTCCACCACGCTTATTCGGTAAATCTCTTCGCAGGAAGCGCGATTTAATTCAATTGCCAGCCGTAATGACCCCATCTGCTGCCTCCGCGTGCGTGTGTGTTGGCGTGGCTGGCATTTGCAGGTGAACTTTGCTGAAATGAATCTCAGCCTCCTCGCAACCCCTCCCCAGCCGTGCGTCTCAGAGACGAACAAGGAGTCGTTAAAAGCTTTCGTTCCGGCACATTGGTTCGCTCATTAAATTCAGGGTCACTCTGGCGTATGTGGAATAAACGCGCGGCGACTACAGAAAGCCCGGCCATCGGTCCGTTGGAGCTGCTCCCACACGAGATGACGCACGGTATTGATTTAACTTTTTGCCCATCACGAGGTGGACCTTAAATTAGACCCAACAGGCCACTGGGGAGCAGTTTATGTTAGAAGGTGAACGAGGGCGAGAGAGAGAGAGAGAGAGACGGGAAAAAATAATGAAAAACGAAGCCCGCCTGTGGTAGCGTCCAAAGGGCAAAGGTTATTGCCGAATAAATTTCAAAAATACCGTCAAGTCACTCGTGGGAATTTGATTCTGTACCACTGAGCCGGATGACATCCCGAGATATATGTCAAACATTTTAGGCGAACATGAGTCTCGGTTGAGGTTATTTTGTTCCTTGCCGACAGGCGGGTTGTGTCATGTCATCAGACCATGGGACACCGCAGGGGGTTGGCGACACGATACCTGATTGATCATGACATGATTTGGTGCAAAATGCCACAGAAATGTGGAATGGATTGACATTTTGTTTCCGTAACTCGATGCCGTTCATCAGAATGCGCGTGTCACCAGATGACTTCTTGTCTTCGATTTCTGAATAAGGACTAGATTTTTCACAAGTACGGGTACGAAGTCTTAGAAAAACACAGCCATACAACTTTTCACTGCTCATAACATTATTTCCAAGATTTAGAGCCTCCCAAAACTTCAAACTTTATTTATCAACTTTCAAGTGTACTCTTACAATGATTTTAATGACTATGCACACTGTTGCCTTTTGGGCTATCTTTGATTTTGATCTTTGATTTGAAGGGTAGGGATTTTCATACACAAAAAAAATCGATGTATTTTTCGATGTAATGCTTCGCAACGTATCATCGACACATAACGATGCGTCGAATAAAAACATCGATGTTTTCGAAACATCGAATAAAAACATCGACGACAATCTAATTGTATGCAATGTTCTTTGTTTAAATAATATTTATTATAAATTTGTATATTTCGATTTAAAAAAATACCTATTGTTTTGAATTTAGACATTCCTGCTCCTCCAAACTTTGCAGGAATATAATTCTATTAACTCGCTTTCCTTGGATTCTATTACTTTGCTGATTCGACACTTGTGAATCTTTGGAAAAAAAAATTGTTTGGATCAATTAATTTGTAAATAAATAAATTGTAATAAATATTGAAAGTTGTTGTATAAGGTCCAACCATTTTTTTTCCCTCTTGTACAACCCATGCCGTGTAAGCAACTATACCGCCAACAGGGTACATCTATTCTATCGAAGGGTTGGAGTTAAGACACAATACAAACCACAACCCTCATGAAAGACAGACAAAATTTTGTGGTAGAAGATAGCCACTGAAGTTAATATCTCCCTATGGAAGATGCGTTTCTTCAACCAGATTATTGCCGGACACACATGATGTGCTCTGAAGTCTTAGCCTCTTCTTAGCAAAGCCGACAGACCGTGCCTTGACACCGGGCCAGTTTGTTAAAGAGATATTTCAGGCCGCAGTGGCCGGTAAGAAAGCTTGTTAGCAATGTTAAGCCATCCGTATTAAGACGAGCTATTTCCTTATTATAAGTGGGTCGCCGTGGCGTAGTGGGTAAATGCGTCGACTCCTGCGCAGAGGGTGCCAGGTTCGATAGCCGAATTTACCACCTTTCATAATTCACGGCTCCACCTCTTTCGATTCACTGACAATGCTCAAAGAGTATTTCCTCTCTAGAAAAAGCTTCTCAACTACGCCGTTCGGAGTCGGCATTAAACTGTAGGTCCCTTCCACTCGTGCAAGAACAATAGCACGCACAACACGAGTGTTTGCTGAAAAGCTAGGCCCAGGTCCGCCTCGGACTGCAGCGCCACCCATATATTATTTCCTTATACGAATAAGTCCTGATTAATCTTTTGGAATGCCTAAGACCGTGGCCATGTGTCCACTGGTCTAGGCGAAGTTTGTTTTCCCATTCGTTTATCAGAGTTGTAGCTGCTGCCGAATTGATACTGCAGAGCGGTTCTGGGCCGATGAACGCTGATTTAGAGCAAGCTCTCTGGAGCTCGTCTGCAGATGCCTTGAATCCGTCTATCGGGACACAATTTGCACATCAAGTTCTTTCATGAGGTTCAATCCCTCTATGTCCAGGGATCCAGCCAAGTTTTACTTTGTTGTGTATTGCAAGGCGTCATAGCAGCTCTTTTGAAGTCCACCAGATTGGGACGAAAGTGCCTTTAGTGCTGCTTGACTGTCTGAGAATGTTATGTCGATGGCGTGGATTTCGGCTTGGAACACTGCACGACTCGACCCCATTGGTACGGGAATCCTACTCGTTGGGTCCAAAAACTCCTGCTCCCACCCCATCTTTGATCCGTCTGTGTACCAAACCAGACTTCTAGAGTCTAGTGTTGGGATACCATCGGTTCACTTTCCGCGGTCCAATATGTCAACTTTAAAAAGCCTCCCGAAACAATGTTACCTGACCATGGTGTCCGGCATTGTACAAAACATGTCTCTATTAGGGATTGTGTTGAGCATACTAAGGTGAACGGTTAGGTTACAAGCTGACAGGCTCCGATATAATTGTTCTTCACATTCTTTCTGCACAATGCGTGGAATAGTAGTAATTGATGCCACAAGACCAAATTTTCTGGCGCAAATACAACATCAGCATCACAAAACTAATCGAGGGCAGTATACTTGTAGGGATCATTACTGGAACTGCCTAGTGGGTCACTTAGTGCTCACAGACAAGGGCTGATGGTCACTGATAGATGCAGAAACGTCGGTGGCTGAAACTCTGGAGCATTATCTTTAGCTTTAGTCGAAACTCGATTCTAGGCCAATAATTCAAGAAAAGCACGCTCGTTTTTGAGGAAAGCCTAACCAATTTTGAAATAGACCCATCCTCTGACCAATTTAACCGAAAAGGAGTTTGGTTACAGAAATCAATTTTGGAATAAAAGAGCCCATCATCCCCCAGCTTTTCCCAAGCCTTCCCACCGAAAATTGGACGTAGTGACCGATCTTTCGGTTTAAGTCATGATGAAATGGAAATTGAATTTGAGCTTGTTTCATTTTGACGGATGTCACGAGCTGTCGAATCTAGATAACCGGAAATCCAGCCTATGATTACCTGTTTTCTCTGTAACCATCAGTGATCCAAGCTCAACATGGTTTCAGATTTGTCATGCAGAAAGGAATAACTTCTTAGAGAGATTTCTAATCATCTAGTCTACCTTCAAACTAATGTGTATGTGTGTCAACCAAGACACGCAGTGAAGACACTATTTCAAAACCAAGGAAAAATAGATTCCTGTGAAACATCTAAGCCAACACGCCTTCGAAAGAATTTCCAAGTCAATGACATCTTTCGAAAGCGGAGCTGCAAGCTAAAGATAAGATAATCTGACTGACACAAGAACCTCACTCCAAGTCATCTGGCAGATTGACAACTGTTCAAACAGAGCACAGCTCCGAAAGCTCCTCTCAGGGATTTTATCACCGATGGAGCGGAAGGGGTTTGAATTGTCTGGCGCTGGTTAGCGGGATCCCCGGTCCGAACCCCAGTGACAGCAAAGATAATACGCTTTAATCTGCTTTTCAAATCTAGTCCAGTGACCATTTGCTGTTGGGATCAAATTAGCGGCGCTGTCAATGGAGTGGTCAATCAGGCTTTCTTTAACATTCCTACGTGCCCCGCCGCATTGCTGGAAAATTCATTAAACAAAAATTAATTGTTTGCTTAAAGCAGTCACTAGCACGAGCTCCGCGTCGTCGACCGTAAATTTGTGGGCATTTCGGTGAAACAAGAGAAGAGCCGAGTGCGCACATAGAATGGTATTTGAATAGGGGAAGGCGGCAATGATGACAGTAGGAGGTTCGTGAGCGGTAACTCTTCGATGTTTGAAAAATAATTTCGACAATATCTCACGCTTCACTAAACTTTAATTAGCCCTATTATGCAACAAGAAATATATACAAAGTCGCCACTTGGAGGGCGCTTGTGCCGGCTTACAGCATTTTACGAGGCACTTGATTTCAGAGGAGTTTCAACAGACCGACGAGCCATGAATGTGGTCATAAATTGAAGTCAAATATTAGTCTTATGCAATATAATAATAATAATATAATATGGGTGGCGCTACAGCCCGTAGAGGGCCAGGCCCTAGCTTCTCAGCAACCACTCGTGTTGTGCGTTCTATTGTTCTCTCACAAGTGGATGGGACCTACAGTTTAATGCCGACTCCGAACGGCGTAGTTGAGAAGCTTTTTCTAGAGAGGAAATACTCTTTGAGCATTGTCAGTGACTCGAAAGAGGTGGAGCCGTGCAATATGAAAGGTGGTAAATTCGGGTATGGAACCTGGCACCCTCTGCGTAGGCGTCGACGCACTAACCCACTACGCCACGACCTCATGCAATGGTCTGATCAAATTACGTGGCAAAATGGCGGTAATGAGAAAGTACACCCAATTCTGTTTTTACCGGGCTTTGAGTTAACAAAATAAAACTGTCCGTCGTGCTAATCGAATGTGATCAATGAGATATGTTTTTATTAATTTACACTGTGTAAGTGGTATTTGTGAAAAAAAAGATAAAAAATAGATGCCCGATTTCAAAGTGTGAACCTATGTGTCGATCACAAGAGAATCAAGAGAATCAAGATAGATTCACAGTGGAAGTTAAGTGACATATTCCACTTAAGTGGTTTAACGCAAGCCACCGATTGCCATGGCTTAAGTGTCAAGCCAGAGAGTACATAATTGCCATTAGTGCATTGAAATAATTCCAACCCCAAAATACAAAGAGAAAACCCTCATAAGTTTTGTCTGGCAATGCTCCTGAAGAGAACAGAGAGCACAGAAATTAATAGATACACGCACGTTCTAACCAGAAATGAAGTATTACAGAGATAGCCGACTTCACAGCTGATTGCCTCCTGGTCCATTGACGAATTTGAGTGCCTTTTTGACGAATATTCACGAATTTTTGGCGGTTATTCACGAAATAACGTAAATGCCGTCCTCTGATTGGTCAATTTGGTTTATGAACACGTTATAAAAAAGAGTTGTCAAAAATCTTAAGGGGCAAGAGAGGTAGAAGTCGGGCATCTCTGTGATACTCCATTTCTGGTTCTAACTATATCCTTACATGCACGAACATTCGCTTGTTGAGTTGGTGTGCTCTCTTTCCCATTCTTCAGCAGAGTGCTGTTCACTATATCACGGTTCACATGGTGGGTGGCTTCAATAGCTCACAATGCCAGTCAATCCATGGCTTACCTAAACCACCCTTACCTTATTTAGTTAGATCCTACACTTTGCTAAACTAGCAGATAAGGTTCCACTGTGAAATCGGGCAAGAGAGGCAGATCTCAGTTCGAGGATACTCCTTATTTGGCTACAATTTACCTTTTATGCACAGTGTCTGCTTCAGACGGGTTTTTTCTGGAGAGAGATCTAGCCTTTAAAAGCAGAATTAGGTGTATTCAAATTCAGTATGGAGGAAATTGACTAAGAGCTGGTATGTTTTCACGAGGTTCTAGAAAGCAAGGTTAAGGACAGTCGAACTATGTAATGGTTTCGCAGACGATACTTCTTTTTTGTCAAGTATCATGTAATGGGTCATACGGCCGCTACCACCTTTAAGCGCCACCGTGGTGTGATTTGCTCCAGTTCGAACTTGTACCTAACTGCCGCACTTCATTCTCCACTACTCTATGCCAAGTCTTCTCTCGACCATCTGTCCCGCTGTAATGTATGTAAAATCTATGCAACTAATCCACTGCCATTTCCAATTTTTGGCCTGTCCCTATTAGTTCGCAGTCTGATCTTAGTTAGGGGTTCGATTGAACCTATTGGGTGATTGGCCTACATTCATGAACATGTGTGATTTTCTTGTGAAAGTGGTTGTCAATCTTCATAAAGCAGCACTGATAGAACATTGTCGTGGAATAGTTTTGTTAAGCTGATTGCACTGCTGCGGCAAGTATTTGATAGCTTTGGTTTCATCGCGAAACCACAACATCGCATACATTTCGCAAGCACCACTGGAATATGCTGCTCGAATGAAGCTACAGTGGACTACAGCTAGGTTTATTCTACTTAGTGGCTATGGCCCAACAGGTCTATGAGAGACTGAACCGCCACCCCCTAGCCTAATCGAGGCTATCTTTACCTAAGTCTTCAACGTCTTATCTTTCAACGTCTTCGTCGCGTTTACCAAGCTAACCGGCTTCAGCCACCGCGCCGGTGCTTATATTTCGTCTCTTAGGTTCCATAAGATCTTTCTGAGTCCCAATATACACAGTCACCACATGGCTATCGAATTTTCCGCTGACATTTATGTGTCGTCTCCTACTGTAGGTAGGTTAATATTTTTAATATTAAAGATATTTTCCACACGAGAAGAAAGAGAAGATGCCTTTTAGCAGATCTTCATCAACGCTTTTACGGAACTGATTGAATGGGTTTACTGAACCGTCCCCCTTCTGCCATTGCCTCGGTGATCATGCTTCCTCTCTTGGGTTCCAGAACTTCTTAGCCATACAGCCACCATATGAATATGGAGTTCTTGGCTTAATCTTACGCGACACGTCGGTTACACGGTGTATGTGCTCAGGTACACTTTGAAAGTAATTCTTACATCGAAACGAGAGGAAAGAGATGTTGTCTTCTAAGCGATCTTTGTCAACGCTTTTACGGAACTGGTCTAACGCGTTTCCTAAACCGTCATCACCGTGCCCGTGTTAACGCTTCCTATCTTTGGTTTCAGAACCTCTTGCTGAGTCCCTAGCCAAGCAGCTATCATATGGCTATGGACTTTTAATCTGATTTGTGCGTCGGTTAAGCGAGGTATCTGCTTACGGACAGTTTTAATGTAATTTTCATTTCGTAACGAGAAGAAAGAGATGCTGCCTTTTGGGCAATCAACGATTTTACGGAGCTGGCCAAACGCGTCTACTAAACTGAGTCACTTCAGCCAATTCGACGTAGTTCATAATTCCTCCCTTGGGTCCCAGGACCTCTAAGTGAGTCTCTAGCCACACAACTGCTATATGGATAATGGACTTTTGATTTGACTTTCATGCAGCGTCACACAACAACGCGACACACTCCTTTAAAATCCTTATCACTTCAAAACGAGAAGACGACACCTTCATCGCTGAAATATATCCCATCATCCCCTGGCCCAGTGCCCTTTCCATCAGCAGGGACTCTAGAATAAATTCCAGACCTCCACTGCATCTATCTTCAGTCTACTCTAATCCAGTTTAAAGCCCTTCAAAGGCGCATCCCAACCAACCCACTTTCAGTGCCTCCCCGCCACAATGTGGGAATGAAATACGTTTCTACATCCACTTACACACCACTCTTCAGACACTTGACACGTCAAAAACTATAAAATCTCAACTTTTTCGATTTACCAACCAAACAACCACCCAGCGTCCCACTCAAGTGCATTGTTCACGTCCCAACATTTCCATAAACAATTTTCCAATGACTCCGCCACTGAGTGGATCCCATTGTCCGGTTCGAAAGTCTCACCGAGCTAGCCGCGCCGCACACACCACCGGATAAACATTGAAATTCATTTCAATCCAACACAGCGCCCCTCTCCACCCGCCCGTGCTGAGGATCAATGCAAATGGGGAGCGAAAAGGGAAAACCTGCGAACTAACTGTGAATAATTTAATTTGCAATAAAATCGTACATACATCGGACTGGCAACCCTCCCTCAAAGGATTGAGCTCTGATATCGCTTCATGCACTCGCCACCTACGCGCTGTGTGTGTATTCGTTTGCCATTCAAACTGTCACTGCGATGGAGTTAAAATTAAATTGAAAAAGTTTTCTTCTCGAATGAAGCATCCTTAACGCAGGATCTCTGAGCTGTGGCAGTAGGGCGAGAAGTCCCTCTCTCTCTCTCTCTCGCTCTGTCTCTTCTAATTTTATCCCTTTTATTCGTTATCTCTCGCAGGACTGTGCCTGAAAGATACTCAAATAGTATTCACAACGATGCCGGTGCATGGATGCCGGTGCCAGTGCCAGCACAGGGTGCAATGAAAACCGAAATACGTGTAAAAAATGCAATTTCTGTGAAATCCTTTTATTAGCTTATTATGCTCCGATTCCAGCAAAAGAGGCAAAAAAAAAAGAAAAACACCCGCAAACACACTCACGGACTAGCACATCGGCGGGGGGGGGGTCTAACACTCGTGGCAACATCGGAGGAGAGCTTAAGTTCAAAGGTATGCTTACACACGTTTATGAGCTTGTAGTGCTCACCCTGACACGAATGTAGCGCTGCTGATGCCGATGCCGCTGCGGGCGCGGCCACTCGGAGCGCTGCTGCTGCGGCGTGTGTGAATAAGCAAACACACACACAGGCACGGACACAGACACAAGCCTCGGCCGCCGAAGTGAATGGGCGTACATATTTTAAAGTGGACTTTAATATATTTGTATCCAGGAGGGATTATTATCCATTTGGAGGAGTTAGTTGGCTGAGTGTTGCACGCTACAAAACAGGACCTGCACTTGCGAGGGATTTAATTGGATTTTTCAGAGCTTGCGGGTGAAGGTAAAGTGCTTTATGTTGCTACACGTAGCGAGGGCGAAACGCGCAATGCGAAATGAATTTGGACATTTGAAAACATTTGAATTGAATTTTGGATGGGATTTGGGTTTATTTAATTTGTTGGTCGAGTGTTTGGTGGGATTTGCTGGCTGATGTGGCGGGATGACAGAGGGCGCCGTGATGGGCTGGGCCTTGGACATGTTGCCGACTGAGACTGAGACTGAGACTGAGACTGAGACTGAGACTGAGACTGAGACTGAGACTGAGACTGAGACTGAGACTGAGACTGAGACTGAGACTGAGACTGAGACTGAGACTGAGACTGAGACTGAGACTGAGACTGAGACTGAGACTGAGACTGAGACTGAGACTGAGACTGAGACTGAGACTGAGACTGAGACTGAGACTGAGACTGAGACTGAGACTGAGAAAAGCCAAAACTAAAATGGTCTACAGTGGAAAAAATCGCTTAATTGTGCGGTTTTCTGAAATTCCTAGAACGCCTCTCAATCGCACAAGAAAATATGACCACAAATTCCCTATCGGCAGCGTTTCCTCTTGAAAAATATTTAAAAACTCATCACCCGGTGAATCTTTCGAACATGATCTTCCTGCCATCAGATTTCGTTGAGCGAATATTTGGATGCGCCCAGTGGACTACGCAGCAGACATGTGCAAGCATTTAAAAAAGATAAACAAACTCTGGTAGTAAACAGTTCAGACACACTTTTCCGGCTCATAAAACACGTCTGTTCAGTGAAGGCGATTCACTTGTCCCCAGAGACGGACTATTTCCAATTCTTCACAGAGCCAGTGCCTCAAAAAAATGTGTCTTTAAGTACTTGTCTGTGAACTTTCTCACGAGTGAACATTAGTCTTCAAGGTTGCGACGTGCTACGACGTTACGGAATGCCTTCGAAGTTGAAACGAATTTATGATCCAAGTCCAAAGCCATTAAATAAAAAGTGTGAAAAGCTGATTGTCGGAAAAAATAAGTCAAATTTGGTGGCGTGCCCCTCGCAGACACTGTGACTGCCAAACCGAGTTCTCCTTTCCAGCCCCACTGTGGGACGGCTCTCTGCGCACTTCAAGCATTCAAATCAAAAATCTATTTCGCCACCATCTGTGTATCTGCAGCTGTAATTGATGGATTTGTTGAATGAAAGATATTTTTGTGGTTTTAGGTCAAATTGATTTCATTGACTTCGCCGCCGATGACGACGACGACAGCGCACATGCGACTCGTATGAACCGCACCCGTCACATCACATGTCAGCCATAAGCCGATTTCGAAATTTTGGATCTGTGTCCAGTCCAGCGCGTGGGACATGTGTGCGCTTCCAGATGCATTCCACAATGGTGCGCTTGTTTTTGTTCAACAATCCGGTGCAATCGAATATATTGTCGAGACCGAGAGACGAGATCCGGCTGACGGGTGTGTGCTGAGTTTTTGTGTGTTTTTGTGTCGAACACATGTCAAGAGATCAATTTTTGGCATTCAATCGGTCTCATTCGAGCGTGATACATGTCGGGCTAGGGGCAGAGTGGACTGGCAGTGATTCGTTGGTTCCGACACCGAATGGAATGTGGTGTGGACACAGATGGATAGGTATTATTGGAGCCAAGCGGTCGTCTTTGATTTGAAACATTGTTGACGGTGTTAAAGTGGGTGCGTTGGTCATAATGGGGATTCAATTACAGTCGATTCGGGTGGTAGCGCGTTTTTGGAGAGATTTTTTGAAATATTATATTTACCAATGATTTGAAATAGGAACTCATGGTTATTTTCTTTTCTTTCTTTTCAGGTAAGTCTAAAAAATGTGCATGAAAACCGTAAGTAGATTATTTTTTGAAAGTGAAGAGGCTAACAAAGGATAACTATATACAATTGGTCAAATCTTAGCACTCGTGTTTAAAAAGCATATAAATATAAAAATTATAAATATAAAATCAAAAAAAAAAATTAAAAAAAATATAAATATAAAATTATTAAATAATAAGACATTTTTCATTAGCTTGTCTATTCCGCAGTATGGTAGCGAGGGAGTAAGATCTCACTTAGTTCAATGAAGATAGGCTGCAACAAGCGGTCATCGTCCCAATGCTCCTCATTTTCTGATTATCGTGGAAGCACCTCTGGCATGGCTCGTGGTTTTCTTTTTAATGATGTTAGCAATTCAAAAAGAATAGGATACAGGATACAAGCATTATTATTTTATTTCAATTCATTGCTGTGTAGAAGACAGAAGAAGACTATCCAATTCCAGAATGTCACGGGCTGGCGTGTGTGCGTCTCGTCCAACAGACTGACGGACAGATCTATAATTTCGGAAAGCGGATTGTTTTAAATGTAGATGTGGCCTGTGTTGGGCAATTTCTTGTACTAAAGAATTCGAAAAGGAACGTAAACAATTTGCGATAAATACGTTTTTTAACCAAGGCTCTCAATTCCCGTCGCGGGAACAAATCTACAGAAGTTTCAAAATCATTAGTCAGGAGCTGGACGTTAATCAACGTGGATTTTAATACATGATATTTATTTTATTAAATATAAGTTGCATTATATTCATTGCAAATACATTTCGGCAAACAGAATATGAATTGTTCATTCATATTAAAAAAAGTGGCATTGCCAATGAAAAAAGTGTAGCTCAGGTCCGATTTGAACAGAGAACGTGAAATAACATGAGCAACACACCAATTCACCGAGACATCGAACCCGATATCTTTCAATGTTTTTTTTTTTCGTGCACACATTCGAAAGCACGTGCTTACGCTATGTACATACCACTTCATTATGAGTAGATGACCCTTTTCATGACTTTGGGGTTCCGAATAAAGTGAAAATCACAACCATCCATCGCATTAGAGGAAAGTCACATGTATCATCGCAAGATCGAATTTTTTGGGAACAAATGACGGGTAAACTATGGCTGTGTAAATTTGCTGGGGACCGTTTTCCTACCTAGTAATCATGACCCCCGTACTTCCTGCCACCCTATCATTAAGCTGACTCATTCGTCGAGGCTAATGTTTTGCTGTCGTTCTTCTCCTTCGGGTTTGCTAATGTTTATGCGTTGCTGTAATACGGTATAGTTTGTTTCTATAACGAATTTCATTATGATTATTCATTAGGATATGTATATATCTATATATTCATTGCAAATAGAATACTCATGAACAGTTTAACAGTGAAGAACTCAACTTCAGCTGAATCCTATACCGAGTTCAAAATATTGGTTTAACTCGTCCGGTTTCACAGTGAAATTTGAACTTAAGTTCAGTTGAACTTCCTTTGTGTAATGCGATCGAAGAAAATGTCAATCGTTTCAACTGGTGCGTGTACCTATTACAAAAACATGCAAGCATTTAAGAAAGATAAACAAACTCTGGTAGTAAATAGTTCAGACACAATTTTCCTTCTCATAAGACACATAATTTCAGTGGCAATTTATTTGTCCCCAGAGACGGACTATTTTCAATGTTTCACAGAGCCAGTGTCTCAAAAATGAATAATTCTTATTGGATCATTGATGCATTTGCTGTACTTTGAAGGTTTAAATTGTCTTTAGTACGGTCTTTGAAAGCTTTTGCAGGACGTCCCTGCTGTTATCGGTAAGAAGAGAGATAACCAACGAGCCAAATCACTTCAGACAATCCATCCATGAGTATGACCAGCAAAGGCAAACAATAAATAAATTTAAATAAAAACCCCCTAGTCGCTGTGCATAAAAAGAAACGTTTGTTAATTTTTCATCAAATATTGAAAGTAGAAAAGTAAATGGAAGGAAAAATCAGAAAGGGATGAATTCCATTATCGCACATCAATTGTATTTGAGAACAAAATGCTCTCGCTCTGTGCAGCTGTGTTGCTGGAATGAGTTTCAAACGTGAGTACACTCCCGTATAACTTTAACAACAAATCAAAAGTGGATTTTGAACACTGTAAAACTGGGCATTAGGAAAACAGAATATGGAATGTTTATTCATAAAAAAAAAAACAAAGGTAAAAAGAGTGGTATCAACTTCCACATTTGAAAAGAAAAAAAACATTGCTTCCAGGCGGATTTAAACACACAACATGCAGAAGCGCGAGCATAGCACCAACGCACTCCGCCAACGGACCACATTACTTTCGGATATATTTCTTCGTTCACATTCGGTATAACTGTGATATAGTTGTTAACTTTCATACTTTCATACATAGCACTTGATTATTATATAAAATCAAATGAAGTAAACGTCACTTATTGACCTCTGCGACTATCGAAATTTTAGTAACTTGTACTTGATACCAGAAATCAAGCCCCTATTATTTGAGAGACTTTTTCAGAGTTAATCACGAAATCAAGCATTTTTCCATTTAGTCTAAGAAAACGTTCTAAGAAAACTCGTATCAAAAGAATATTATGGGGCGAAAAAGGAAGAACTAGGTTACAATAATACTAGATTTATAGATTTCTTCACGACTGGATGGCACAGTTGGTAGAGTACCTGCCCCCTGGCTAGCGGGGTCCCCGGATCGAATCCCAGTGAAAGCAAAGTTAATACGCATTTATCTGGTTTTCAAATCTGGTCCAGCCACCATTGCCGTTGGGATCATATTAACGGCACTGTCACTGGAGTAGTCAATCAGTGGTAGTAGTCTGACTGATAATAGTGTTGTCGGTTACTTATAGGTCGAACTGCTATACAGTAAGAATACTTCAGATTTGACTTAAAGTCGCTAGCTCTCAGTCCGTAGTATAATGCAACAGAGAACGAGCATGATAAAGGTGACTTACGAATGGGTACGGGCGAGGTTATTCTGTTCTGCCGGGACCGATGCCTAATAATGGACGGGTATCTAAGGCGCATGGAAACTGCCGAAACTTAAGTCACTTGTTGGTTCTGATGGACATGCATGAATTTTATACGAAATTTTATTGAAACAGAGGGATCAGAGAGACATCTAAGTCAAATGCCTTCACTTAAGCACCTATTCTCAGCAAAATACTTTGTCCAAGGAGTAACCGGAGGTTTGTATCACCGGCTCCTAACCTGGAGACTCATGGTTTAGTAACGGTTTACGATTCAGGCTGTAGAGTTGTTCAAATAAAATGAGATTTGTCTGTAACGCGAAAGTAAAAAAAAAAATGTTACGTATATGCCACCGTAATCATGTTTTGAGTCGGTAGGGCGTATGCGTAACATTTTCATGAATATTTTTTCCTTGTGAAGCATAATCTTGTTGCTATCCGCTGTTTCTCGGCAAGAATGTATCTTAAAGCGTATTTATCGAGTATGGTCATTGTCCATTTCATGTCCTCGACGTCCCATATATATCTTTTTACAACTTGTAGTCGACATTGCATGAGACCATAACAGAGGTGTCTTGACCTGTGCCAGTTTCTCCTGTTGATTCGTTACTTAACTTAAACTTACTATATGCAGACACAGAGTGAAAATCCAGTGATTCTGCCGAAACAGTCCCAGAATCCTTACGCATTCCTCACATCTCTCAAATATTACCCAGGACAAAAGAAACGCCAAATTCTCCATGCGTATGCATTCTCATGCCGCCCCATTCTATCTCAAATAAACTGTCAAATTCACAAACGTTTCATTTCCCAGAAAAAAGTCAAATTCGTACACTTTGCAATTTCCAGTTGTTTCAGCTCTCTCTTGAAATGTCCTTCCCTATCGGATGCACGTTCACGTTCTCATTTAAGAATTTCCGCAAAAAATAACAACCAGAAACCGAACACAATGAGTGAACCGTTTTGAGAGGCCCACTCGCAGCGAGAGTGTGTCACAGTGAATAGACCACCTCGCCCGCCCCGCCACGACCACTGGTGCGCATCCAAGTGTGTCCTTTGGCATTTTTAACGTATGAGGAAGCAATTTTCCAACAAAAGGTCATAGAATCTGTGTTTTGTTTTGTTTTTCTGCTTTCGCCTTCGCTTCTCGAATTAATTTTCAAGTGTGAATTGAATCACACTTTTGGCAGAAAAGTTCAAAGCATGTTAACGCTGAAGATGATGCGCTCGAGTGATCCCAAGTGGATTATGAGCAATATCCTGAGTTCGTAACCTGAGGTGATTGGAGGCTCTTGAGTGGTGCCGAGCTCTTTGATCGTAGTTTTTTTTTTTTTTTTTGTAGAACTGCGTGACATGGCGAGAGGGAGATACTGGTTTGATTTATTTGACAGCAGTTGACTGAAATGCTGGGTCTTGGGGAAGTCGAGCCTCTTTCAGGATTAAACCACTCTCAAGCAACGGATGGATAGAAAGGTAGTTTCTAAAGGGTAAGAAATGTTATTGTTGCCTTATCTTGCAGTTGAGTAGCTTTATACACGATGGAGACCAGCTTGAGATATGCTTGCGTGCTGTTTGAACTGACTGAAGAAGAGGTCAATCGTGGCCAGGCTTGGTAAACAAAATCGTTATCATGTCTCCTTATGCGAACTAGAGTTGAACAATAGACAGAACTGATCATCGATGCCCGTCCGTGAAGAATGCGGATGAGATTGATAAGATTATTACGGGCTGCACCAGCTGTACAATGAAAAGGACAAGTAGAGAAAGAGGAAGGAAAACTCAGGGCTAAAGCAATTTTGTCCTCGAACCACCCTGGCCCCAATCAAAGAGAAATCGGCTAGCAACGACATCTGAAAAATCTTAAAAAAATCAGGAAGGTTAAGGGGACCATTGTATACCGTCTCTGCTGCTCTACCAACCTTCCACTCGATGAAAAAAATACTTAGGGGCTTAACTTTCAACAACACAGCCGAAGTAAGTAAGGCTAGTGTCAGCCACCTCAATCGTTGCCAAAAGCCGGCTTTCAGAGTACGCCACCTCATCGGCGTGGAGGCTAATGGGGTTTTTCTGGTCTAGGTGCCGCTGCGAATATCAAAATTGTGTCTTGCCCAAACTAAATCCTCTCGTTCGAAAAGGAGAAGAAGACCAAAACATAAATAATAAAATGGTTGGCGCTACAACCCCTAAAAGATGGCAAAGCCTGTCTTCTACAGCAACCCCTCGATTTGTGCGTCCCTGTCTCATTCGAAAAGGAGAAGAAGACCAAAACATAAATAATAAAATGGTTGGCGTTACAACCCCTAAAAGATGGCAAAGCCTGTCTTCTACAGCAACCGCTCGATTTGTGCGTGCTCTTGTTGTAAGGGGTGACTAGGGCATGAGCTTGGATATTTTATGACAAAATAAAGGGATCAGAGAGACATCTGAGTCAAATACTATGTTCGACGAAAATCCTAAGAACAATGTGTCTCCTTCCTAGCTCACCAATTATTGAGTATTCTCAGCAAAATACTTTGTTCAAGGAGGTGACCAAAGGGTAGTAGGTCAAAGAAACAAAGTATTTTGCTGAGAATACTCTCTCGCTGGCTTTGTAACGGTTTTCGATTCAGGCTGTAGAGTTGTTCAAAGAAAATGATATTTGTCTGTAAAGCGAAAAGTTAAAAAAAAATTGTTACGTATACGCCACCGAAACATATTTTCTTCTTCTTGTTCTGGGTCAGTGGGACGAATACGTAACATTTTTTTGAATATTTTTTCCCTCTGAAGCATAGTCTTGTAGATCGTCGACTGATTCTCTGCAAGAATCGAGCTTAGTGGGTATTTGTTGAGAATTGGCCATTGTCGATGCTGTTGTTCTCTGGCTTCATTGTTGTCTCTGTTCCTCTTTCTCTAATCTAAGTCCGCATTGAAAGAGACTATCTATAATTGAGATGTTTTCAAGAAGACTAAAAGGTTAATAATAATATGGGTGGCGCTACAGACCCTCAAGGGTTCCTTAGCATAAGTCTCGACTGGAAGAGTATATAAATTCTGCTGTCCTTCCAATTCTCACAGAAAGTAACATTTTGTGGCATCGTCAAAGAACTAAACTAAGTCCAGGGTACGGTGAAATCACCCTGGACTTAGTTGTCCCTCTTTTCAAACGCGTCTTAATCCAAACGCTAAAGCTACTGTATAAGTGACACACTTGGTTGCAGTTTAAATAAAAAAAATGTATCTGAAGGGATTTGCCTCTGATGACTTCTATAACAGGACTGGAAGAATTAGGATCCTTCTCTTCAAGTCTAAATGCCAGACTGCCCCTTCATTCAATGCTCCTTTCACCAGATGCTCCCAGTGGTCTGCGATGCCACCACCCTTCACCCTGCCACGTCAGACCATGTCCAGCATAATTTGTTCCCAATCCATCCCACACACACGCCCATTCAACATTCGTTCCCAACTTGTCCCAGCTCGTTAATTTTGCATCAGAAATCCTTCCATCCGCAAATAAACAAAATCTCTCCCAAGCGATTCGGAAACAACAAAACCAGAGACCAACACACCGAACAATTGCAAAACGCTAACGCATTCCAAGCACCAGCGCGCCCAACCAGCCGCAAACCGCCAACGCAGCCCACCCTTATTTATGAACCCCGTAGGACTACACCATCCACCGTCCTCGTGATGCTGGCTGCCGTGTGTTTCCCATTCACTGCGACCGATCGTCAAAATGCCATTTCCCAGCGAAAATCAAAACAAACAAAGCGAACCGGAAAAATGGCGTTCCCTCGTGTTCGTGTTCCCTTTGCGCGCGTTTTGTGTGTTTTTCTTTGGTTTCGCTGCCTAATTTTAGACAAATTAATGAGTTTGGCCTCTAATAGCTTTTGCGGCGCAGTCGGCCGCCATCTCGTTCGCTGTCCAGCCGTATTATTGGTCATGAACGTGCAGTTTTGATTTCCAATTCAAATGGGAGTCTGTTTGAAAAATCGTGAACTCATTTTTCTGAAAGGGCGCAAAGACGGATTTCGACTGACAATAAATGCAGATGGCTGTGTGATGGAATGAAACAAATATGTGGATTTGGCAGGAGTAGTTGGACGCAATGGACAGTCTGTTGTGCAGATCTGTGGGAGGATGGATTTTTATTTTTTTTTGTATTTGGAGTTTTTGGAATTTTTGTGAAGCGGGCTTCGAATTATTCTTGGAGTCACTTATGGCAAAAACGTCCAAGGGACTTGCTCACTGATTCACTGACGAGCAGGATTATTGATGCAATGCGCTGATCCCCAAGTGGCTCTGAGATTCGAGAGTAGTGAATGCCATTGCTGTGGCTCCCAGGTATAAACATCTGTCAGTGTTGACCGAAGGGATTCAGACATACTGATAATAATATAATATGGGTGGCGCGACAGTCCGAGGCGAACCTGGGCCTAGTTTCTCAGCAGCCACTCGTGTTGTGCGTGATAATGTTCTTTCACGCGTGGAAGGGACCTACAGTTTAATGCCGACTCTGAACGGCGAAGTTGAGAAGCTTTATCTAGACAGGAATACTCTTTGAGCATTGTCAGTGACTCGAAAGAGGTGGAGCCGTGAGTTATCGAAGGTGGTAAATTCGGGTATCGAACCTGGTACCCTCTGTCAACGCACTTATCCACTACGCCACGGCGACCCAGACATACTGAATGAACTCAGGGCTAATGTGCAATACGTGATTTCCCTTCGCGAAGAAGTATGCAATTCCAGATATCGATCAAATCGTGAATCGTGCGATATGTAAATCATAAGCTACTGCGGCTTACTCTAAACAGGAAGGCTAAGTAATATGAGAGCGCTCGTCACAACATAACTTGAGGCCATGGTACCACCACAAGCTAGCTCCCAGTTGCTTCCTGTTTTTGGCAAGTTGCATAGAAGTGCTACAGTCTCCTCTGGTGACCCACAATTCTTGCATAATGAAGTGTACAGTGACAAGGCCGACTAATGGATTACACTTCGGAGAGAGCTAGGATCCGAAGACACTCTTAACTGGATTATTGTGACGTGGTATACATTAGTCTTCTTTTGCCGCATGTTGATACATTCCCTCCTCTCGTCGTTTGCTATAAATTTGGTGAGCTTTCGGAAGTTCGAGATGTGATAGTATTCGAATATCCGCTTAACTGAAAGAACTCTTATGCTGTCGTTCCTTGTTCCTAGAGCGATATTTAGCTTACCATTTTTTCTTGGATATTCTAAAACATCCCGGTGTGTGTCTGGGCTGCCACAACCCAAGCCAACAGGCACACAATGCAGAGTATGGACCCTGTGAGGGCGTGTCACACTATATTTTGTAATCAATCCATACATTTTTACTGTATACAGGCTAGTGGGAACAGGGGCCTTCTAAGCTTGTTAGAGAAAAAGATTTTCGATAGCGATGCGTTGCTATTTGTGTGCACCAACAACCTCAATGTCCTCGTAATTCGACGTTGCGGCACATGCAAAAGTCTTCTTGTCCATTGTCCTGGCATCACTTGTCGACTTCGTAAAACTCTTCTTGCGTTGCTCTCGCTGCTGCTTGCAGATAACTTGCTTTGTCATCAGCATAGGTAAATAGGAAAGTCTTGTTCAGTCAGGAGACTTGGATCCGCGTGTAGCAACAGTTGCCAAGGTTGATTCTTGGCCGAATCCACACTAAGATGTTTGCAGAGTTCGCGTAGGCCATTTTGTTCCCATTGATCTGGAGGTTAGCTTGATTTACCTGTTCATCAATGTCCCAACTTCCCAACTGAACAGGGAACATCGAGGAACTATCGGCCAGTTTTCCAAAGTGTTCTAGTCTTAGACATAGACGATCGTCCTGGAGACTATTTTGTGGGAAGATCGAAGAGGACTCTGAGACGATATTAACGTGATCACCCAGAATGCCCTCCCTGATTCAAAGGGCTGATGGAACCTGCCTGCCTGGTAACTCCAGCCTGGAGAGTCTGCGTCTTGTCATTAAGACCCACTTCCCAGGCTGCAGTGATGGGGAGGCATACACCCCTCCCCATCCAACCAGTCCAACCAGTCATACCCACACCCATCTCAGCTCCCTGACAGTCCTCCTTTAAGCCCCACAAGATGGCAGGACCTGATGACATTTTTCCGGCAGAACTGCAAAAAGTTGCAGACCTAATCTCACCCTGACTGGTCAACATCTTTCAAGGATGTTTAGATCCAGGCCAACTTGGAGAACGACCACTGTCGTCTAGACAGCAGCTAGCACGGCGATTAGATTAAGGTCGCTGAGCAGCTGGAAAGAACTGGAGTCTTGACGTTCAACGATCCTACGAAGGTATGCTTGTATACCCATAGACGCAGACCCACTCTTCCTAAACTCCTCTTCGAGAAGAATTTCTCAACCAGCATACCGCCCAGATCTTACTGGGAGTCTGAACTCCAAACGCTGGAAGGTCCACTGAGAGTCTTCACAGATGGATGCAGGTGTGGGTGCTGGTGTCTATTCCAAGGATCTTAATTTGCAGCTATCTTTTCGACTACCTAATCACTGTAGCGCCTTTCAGGCTGAAACTATAGCGATTAAGGAAGCCCGGTCCTGGCTGAAAAACAAATTTAATATCGTGCACAGATATCGTCATCTGTTCCGATAGCCAGGCAGCGATCAAATTTTTGGATTCAGTCACCTTTAATTCCAAGACTTCCCTTAATTGCCGCCTATCTCTTAAGCAGATGGCCAAGTATCTTATGTGGGTGCCGGGACACTCTTACATTTCCGAGAATTGCGAAGCGGACGAACTCGCTAGAAAGGGCGCAAAGGGAAAGGGCATCCGTGCTCCTTCCGGGTGGATACCCACCCTCCATGCCTATCGCTACTATTAAACATCTGCTAAAGCTTGAAACGCTTGCCCAAGCAAACCGCAGATGGACATCTGGCACAGGATGCCTCATTACCAAAGAACTCTGGCCTATGATCGATCCCAAACGATTGTTTAGGTTGATCAGATTAAGCAGGCCAAAGCTCAGATCTATTATTGGCGTTCTAGCAGAACATTGTGCCATCGGAACTCACGCTTCTAGACTTCTTCTTCTTCTGGTGGCGCTACAGTCCGGTTGGACCTGGACCTCAAACAGTAAGCCTCTCCAGCCGGCACGATCTTTATCCAACTGCGCACACCAAGTCGATTGAGGTCCTTCTCCACCTGGGTGTGCCATCAGTTCCGTGGGCGTCCTCTATGGCGTTGTCCCACTGGTTTGGATTCGAAGACTCTAGACTAAGCCTTCCCTTTAAAGATTTCTGAAGAAGCTGCTTGGACGAGGATGAGGAAGAAACCATCGAACACTTGCTATGTAGCTGCAGTGCTCTCTCATCCCGCAGATTCAGACTTCTAGGGGCCCCTTTCTTTGTTAATCTGTCTGAACTGAGCAGCATCAAAATCAGCCCTCTTCTTCGCTTTATCAAAAGCACAGATTGGTTTGCGAAATAGGTACCCTAAGATCCGCGCGGTAACACAATGGGCCAATGTTTGGCCTAAGTGTGTATGCTGCTTGCGTGCGCGGCGGTCAGCCACTTCAACCTAACCTAACCTATCGTACACATAGTTTTTCAATGAGGGCATGAGGAGCTTACCTTGCCAATAACCTGCGTCACTAATGTGAGGTATCCATGAGCGCAACGTTTAAGTACACTTCTTCTCCATAACGTCGCTACAGTCTATGATTAGTCTACTAGCATGTTAGTCACAGTCAACGTCTAGCTTATTTAGCTGCAACTTGTACTTGTTGCCATCAGTTGAAGTCCCGATTAGTTCCTCCCGGATAACCAAAATCCCTAAGCCTTAAGAGTCATTCAATGTTCTGTCAGCGCAACAAATGCGACATGCGTTTCGCATTTATTAACTAACCAACATTTTTATTTTGAGAGATTTTCTATGCTCGTGAGGGTCTTATATAAAGCGTCATGAGATAGATTTCTGAATGATTTCATTCCTTCTCTTTCCACCGTAATTGAAGATAAAGTGGCCTCCGAAATTATAGCCGCTCATGGAAGCACAGGTCTCTTAAGATGACCGGCTGTGGAGACATTTAAGGCACCAAAGTACGGATTGGATAACAAGCCAGTTACTTTCAGGCAGATCAAAGTCCTGAAGCGTCTTTGATTCGCACGATCTTTCCAAGGTTCGAGCTTCTATGCCTTCGCGCAGTATCTAACGAAGTAGATTAAGCACTGAATTTTGATGATATCTTCTGATTCTCAACTTGCCATAAAATGGTAATATTCCTTCGTAATTCCATAAGAAACCCGATTCTGGAGGCAACGAGTTCCATCTGCCTTTAGGACGATAGCGTCAAAATAAACATGAACTACCCTCGTTGGGCGCCATTTTTAATATGGCTTGTATCATACAGCTGTCTCGACGAGAGTTAGTATACTTCTTGCCCGATAACATAAATTCCATCAAATGTGTAAAACCATTTGGAACATAAGTCGAAAATCCGAAAAATATAAAAAAGGCAATGTTCCCTCGACCACCGTGAATCAGAGACCCCCCAACGCCCACCCTCACTTCAGCTCAGATAATGCCTTGGTCGAAAGACTCAAGTTACGCTCAACATGATTTCAAATGGCTCTCTGTCCGAACATCCTGTCCCCAACATCCTTCAGCAGCGCACCAGAATCAGATTCCATCACGTCGAAGTGGAAACCCCTTCTCGTTTAAGCCCAAGAAAATCCTTGATTCTCGACTGAAAGGATTCCGCCTCAATCCTCATCGCTTACAATCGCATCTGTTACTTCCACATCCGTCAAGCAGCTTAGACTCACACGATTTTCACACCCGAAAGGGATTATGGACTTAATGTCGCTTCCTTGTCGATTTGAGTGAACTTCCAAACAATTCCCCATTCCGACGAACAAATCGATCCCATTTTGCAGAAAACTTTCATCCGCCACCGCGCCACTCTCCGACTGTCAGACGATTGTCCTGTCAACGAGTTTACATCCAGCAAGCCCCTCAAGACACAAGCAAAGTTAATCGCAAGAGCAGCCAAAGAAAAGCGTTCTCAATCGAGTGTGAGCGTGTGTCTGAGGTGCTCGCCTCACACCGGTGCCCTGCGCCTGTCGTCACCTCTGCCGAAAAAACAAAAGCAATCAACTTGTGATGCATAAGAGGTTTTCAAAGGACTCGCCCATCCACTCGCACTCTTGAGCAGTTAGCTTCACAAACTTCTGACAAACGAACACAAGACGTCACTCGTGCTCTTTGTGCTCTCGAAGAGCGGAGCTGTGCGAGAACGAGGCAGTCCTGCATTGTCGACTGCGGTGTCGAGTGTCGCCCCAAAACAGAGGTCCTTTGAAACGGAATGAGAAACAGTTCTGTGTGGAGTGCGTCAGTGAATGTGACACATTCTGCTGCTGCTGCTGCTGTGTGACAGTTGTTTTCGTTTAACGCTCTGTGTGCAGTCGTTTTGGGATGTGAAAGCATCCCCCGAGGGGTGGGGGTTGAATATGGAATTCAAGGTTGAAGAGACTTCCGTGTGTGCGAGTGGGGATGTGCTCGGAGGCGAGGACTAATGTGAAAGCCAATGTGGGTATTTACCGTCGTGGAAGAGGATGTACTTAAGCCGATTGTAAAGCTGGTGGTGGTGGGTTGGTTTTGAAAAAAAGGTGGCGTAAGCGATTGAGGGGAAGGCTTTCCCTGGTTGAGGAGTTTTCAGGTTTTTTTTTTTCTCATGAAATCACTTGGAAGTCCAAGCGGATGTCAAAGACACTGGATTTTGGTGGGTGGACATGAGGGAGTGCAATCATAGCCAGCGGCTTGCAGGTACTCTTTGTCTAGAAATCGAGCACTCGACAAAGATGGCTAGGGTAAGAAACAGATTAGAGCCACTTGCAGAAGTCCCTTCGAGTCTAGTCCAAGCGGATGTCAAAGACACTGGATTGTGGTGGGTGGACATGAGGGAGTGCAATCATAGCCAGCGGCTTGCAGGTACTCTTTGTCTAGAAATCGAGGACTCGACAAAGATGGCTAGGGCAAGAAACAGATTAGAGCCACTTGCAGAAGTCCCTTCGAGTCTAACCCTGGGGAGAGGGATTTGATCCACCTACCTGCAGGCGGCTAGGCAGATGTCTCCCTACTTGAAGACTTTCTGGCTTAAGCCCCAGTAGATCGCGGTCCAAGCCACGCAGAGTAGAAAGAAGTAAGACACTGAACACAGTTGCGGTTTGCTTCTTATGTTCCAGGTCGACTTTGGTTGGGCGCCATTTTATTTTGAATGATGTTCGTCAGTTGGGCTTTGGCACTAATCATGAATGCGCCAAGATAATTTTATTTATGGAAGATTGCACACCAGAACCGTGACTGTATCACCAAGCAGAGTAGAATAAACAAGAAGAATGAACACAGACGCATAGAGTCCCTCAGAATCTCTCTTTCAGTTCGACACCGCCCGAGGAATCAATCGAAGAAGACTGAAGAGGTTGTTAAGAAGCTGCCACTGATGCACTGCTGGGTTTTACGATACCATAAAGAACAAACCCATGGAATTTGGGTACCGTGTGCCTGATCTACAAGAAAGGAGACCCATTTGACTGAGCCAACTATCGTGGGATAAATCTCCTGAATGATCTTCTCTACTCTTTTGTGAACTCGACTGAAGACGTTTGTACTCAATCTTTATGAGTATACATTCATTTTCCCTGATTAAATGAGTACACTACACTGCACTACGTGTACTCTAATCATTGCACCCATTTGGCGATATACGAAACAAGCACTGTACAACATTCGATCCCCAGATAACGAATTGAGTACTCTGTTGGATTTCTCTCTCACCCATGATTGTTTTACTCAAATGAAACGAGTACTGTTCAAAATACACTGTCTACGCCGAGTGCTTAGTCTTGTCTTAGTAGGTGCAAGAAATGAAATGTAAATATTAATGACGTGAGTTATATGGCTGCAGGCATACATACATATTTACTTTAAAATGTATATTAGTACTCAACAAATGATTTCAATTGAAAATTGTTTATGAAATAATTCAGCCATATAAAAAAATAGTAAGCGGAGCGGGTTTAAAATAAATAATAAATGACAGGAGTAAAGTTTTAGATGTTTTTGGTACAATTGAAAGTACACAGAAATGGTCCAAATACAAAATGAATTGAACATAACCATGCAGAAGTTGATCGTGTGTTCCCAAATGCAATCAAAACAGCACTACAAATTCGGTCAAGCATAAATCCTTGTTCTCATTTTTCTACTGGCACTACTGTTCAGGGTCGACCTGGACCTCAGGCGACAAACCTCTACAGCTGGCATAGTGAGCAGATATTTTCTCTCGAAGACACAAAGGATGAAGACGCTTGTGATATTGCCAATGTTCCCACGCATTGGTAGTGATGACCAAGATGATAAAAAAAGTGCTTGAAGCAGCCGATGATAAAGAACTATTTGCAGACTTTATTCCACATGTAGAAATTTGAAACTCTATGGATAAGGTAAACAAGAAACTTCGCGACTCTGAAAACACAATTTTGACTTTCTATGATGAGCTTAATGTTTTTCAGTGGTGGCATTTTGAATTTGAAAAAATTGAATTCCCGTTTTTATTTTAAGTTTTGCTGTAAAATATTACTTACACCAGCAAGTAGTCCTGCTTCTGAGTGAATCTTACCTGCAGCCAGAATGTTAATATCAGAAAAACGTTCCCTTATTGTGTCTGACCTCAATTTTAACTAATCAAATAATCTTTCTACACTCTAATATAAATAAAACTGAAATTTGTAATGATCTACAAGAAAGCATATAAAAAATAATATAAGACAAAATTAAATTTAATACTGTAGGCATTTGTTTGTACACTACTGTAAGTGTTCTCGTATAACACATACTTAAGATTGTCAGAAGTAAATATTAACCGAAAGTAAGAAACTATTGTCATATCGTATGATGCTCACACTATCTCATTTCTTTTACATAAGCGTACCGCTTCATATGAAAGTAAAAATATAACCCGTCATGTAAATTTTCTTCCTTCTCAATAAACTGTCGTAAGTAGCACATCTCCTCTCAAGTAGTTTCATTTGACTCGCTCGCCTATCCTACAATACGTTTATATTCTTTTAGTTTACTAATAGATACATCTAATACACAACTCATCATCACATCGCTTTTCCTAATCAGAAAAATGTCCACAGTTCTATCATTTAAAACTCGCCTTTTGGGTTGCAAAAGAAATATGAAAGTGAATTGAAATGAATATATTCAGTGTATTCAGTGAAGTCAGTGTACTCAGTGTAGAGTACACTGATTTTATGAGTACCCGTTATATGAATACTCGTTTCATATAAGTACACTACACTGAATGTTTCGTTGAAAATGAGTACAATACTCACATTATAATCAACGATCAGATGATTCGTGCATTTTACTCATTAGGCTGTGAGTACAGTAAAGAAGTGGTTTCAAGACATTTATTGCAGACCTCTCATCTATATGAGTGCGTTTTTACGCCGGGGAAGTCCACCATCAACCAGATTTTCACGCTAGGGCGGATCCTGGAAAAGCCGCAAGAAATGCAAATCGACACCGACCACCTTTTCGTCGATTTCAAGGCCGCATATGACAGCGCGCATAGGGACGAGCTATACAACGCCATGTCTAGTCTTGACATTCTTGCCAAACTCGTCAGGTTGTGCAGGGTGACGATGGAGAATTCTCGCTGCTCCATCAAAGTTGTTCAATGTCAAAAACGGTTTTAGACGAGGCGACGCGCTGTCATGTGATTTCTTTAACATCATCCTGGAAAAGATCGTGCAAGACTCACACGCCAACACTAGAGGCACGATCTTCCAGTCCGTAGTCCGTACAACTGCTAGCATACGCGGATGACATTGACTTGATTGGCAGAACACAGCGGGCCATCAATGAGGCTTTTTCCGGCTTGGGACCGAAGATGAGTCTAGCTATGAACTAGGGAAAAACGTCAAGAAGGGACATACAACTTCGGCGTCTTGAACACCGTCACAATGAGCAGCTTTAACTTCGAGGTAGTCAAGGACATCGTCTACCTCGTCTCCAGTAAGTAGTACAAACACCACCAGTCCGTGTCCTGCATGGCGATTGATCGGGAAACTCCTGACTGTTCAGGATATAGATTGGACCAGTAGCGCAACAATCAAGTTCGTAATGTGGCGCTTGCTTTGCCTCCTCGTTGAGGTCCCCGGGCAAATGCGTCGTTGGGTCTTATGCCTGGACTAGGTAACCTGTGACAGCAATTCGCATTACGGAAACCATCCCGCTACGGAAACCGACATAATGCCTTCGATATGGACTCATAACACGTTGACGACCCTTGGCTGTCATACGCGGACTAAGATTGGTTTCTGGAATGAGAAGAGGCTCTTTGACTCCTAGAGTGAAGGACCTCAGAATGCCAGATTCATTCAATTAGAGACCGAGTTAACGATGTGAACGAGATTCGATGGATGCTTATATCTGAACTCAAACACCTTGTCTACGCCGACGATGTACGCCTTCTGTCTCACAGAATAATGGGTCTACACCAAATGACAGCAAATGTGGAGAGGGAAGCAGCCGTCGTTGGACTGAAAATTAACACTGCAGAAAAAAAAAAATTATCAGCCTAAGACCACACTCATCGACTCGTATAATTATCACTAGACAGGCGGTTGAGAGATCAGAGATTTTCCAATACCTTGGGCGCTTTGCCTCAAACGATGGCGGAACCGCAAAATCTTCATTTAGCATGCAATCCACAATTTGGCGAAGTAAGGTAGTTAGCTTAAGCACCAAGCTACGACTGCTCTGGTCCAACGTGGACACCGTGCCGTGACTATCCCTAGGAAACATTTGTCAATATGTGCCTACTCTACATCTTAGGGATAGTCTAGCCAAGCCGTATCTCCAACGAGCAGCTTTATAAGAGAACGGGCCATGAACCTATAGGCCCAAGCATACGACGACGAAAGAGGCTGTGGATTGGCCACATTCTCCGAAATGGTGACAGGCCGATAGCTAGCCAAGCGATGCAATGGAACCCACTTACTCAAGATGGCAGGATGCGAGGCGGTCCTAGGAGTGCATGGCGCAGAGCAGTTGAGAAGACAGCACGCCACAACTGGGAAAAAATTTGGGAGAGCTGTGGCACAATTCACGAAACCGCACTCGATGGCGCGTTGGCGTTGTAAAGCCTCTTGGACCCACAAGAGGATTCAGGACAGTCTGAGATCAAACAAAGAGTAACTCTTGCCAATCGCTGTTTCTATGGGCACATGAGGCAATTGAGTAGTAGCGGCATCTCTCGAAGGACCAAACTGACTTTATACAAGACCTTGATCATCCCAGTCCTGCTGTAAGGCGGGGAGGCATGGACAATCTCAAAAGTGGATGAGGAAGTCCTTGGTCTGGAAAAGCTCTGCGTGCCATCTTTGGTCCTGTATTGATGCATTGACGGTTTGTGTAGGGGAAGATTCAACCACGAACTGTACGGGCTGTGCAGCGACTTGAGTCTATTCAGGCGTCTTCCGATCCAACACCTAAGATGGCTAGGCCATGTAGAGCGTATGGACAACTCTAGTCCGGCCCGAAGAGTCTACGACTCCGAACACGTGGGACAACGTAACAGATGCCCGCATTTTAGGTGGCGCACTCAGGTGGAGTAGGACCTCAACCAACTTGGCGTGCGACACTGGATACAGCTAGCCAGAGACCGTGTTAGCTGGAGAGGCTTGTTGGCTTGAGGCTCAGGTCCACCACCGTTGGTTGAGGTCAGGCATGCTTTCCGCTGACCATATTTTGCAACTAAGTTGATCCATGTTCCTTACGAAGTCATCGCCTGCCGCTTTGAACAGACCGGCTGCTAGGCCATCATCTGGAGCAGCTTTGTTAGATTTCGGTTTAGATATCTTCTCTTCTTCCAGGTCGGGTGGACGGGATAGGTGATATACATAATCCGTTTTATTCAGGTTGAGTGGTCATTTTGCCTGACAGCGGCATTTGTCGTCGCCTTTATTTAGTCTGCAGAAACGGTGCCTCCATATCCGCAGCATTGACAGCGGTTCTACTACGATGTGCCCTTGTTCATCCTTACATGCTTCGGTGTTGGCTTGATAACCTTGATTGGGTAACTTTACTCTTTGGTAAAAGACCAATATCCCTCAATTATTCCGATCGCTCTCTTCCCATGCTCCTTTTTTTACTCCTGAAAAGCTGGTGTTTGTCTCTCCTCCTCTGCTCGTAGAGCTCTAGCAGCTCTTGTCCTTCTTTGCATTGCCGCTTTATAGGCTTGCTCATCTGCATTGGTCTGCCGACACTCTTCGTCAAACCAGAGGTTTCGTTGGGAGTGGTCGAGTCAAACCCAGCGCATTAGAGGCGACATCTCTGATGGCTTTTTGCCAATGTTCCCACTTGTATTCAATACATGTGTGCGGCATAAGACTTCCTAAGAGGTTAAGAGAGACTCGATCGGAAAAGGATTTAGCGATCTCTTGCCATTGTATCCGGTCGACGTTGAACTTCTTCACAGTATTTCCCTGTCTTGGCGGTGTGAGGAATATCCGCAACCTTACCTTGGCTACAGTAAGGTGGTCGTCCGAGTCAATGGTGGTGCCTCGAAACGTTTGGATATCTATAATACTGGACGAGTGCCTTGCGTCAATCGCAATATGATCAATCTGGTTGGAGATTTCTATGTTCCTGTATTCTAGCAGCCCTTATAACGAATTCAGGCACCTTTCTAAGAAAAAGAGATAAACATGTAAAAGGGACTACCGGTGTGAGAGCAGTGAACATGAATAAAGATCATTCTTGTGTAGTTTACGAAGCCATACGGACGTACCTTCAATAAAGTTGATCAGAAAAAATAGATTCAAGTGTTTTATTATTGCTACTTCTATCGGTTAAATTATGAATATTGAGATGTTCGAAACATAGACGCTCTCCCTCTCCCTAGCTTTGCGTTAAAATCGCCTAGGACAATTTTAATATCATAGCTATGGAATTGCTCATATGTTTTTTCCATGAGCTCATAGAAGCTGTCTTTGGTCTCGTCAACTACCTCCTCTGTGAGGGCGTGTCCGCATAAAAGGCTTATGCTTGGGAATTTAGAGCTTGTTCTGGTGGCACGACGCGACTCTGTTCGATTTAGACAGACCTACAGAACGCCCAATAGCAATTTTATTCACATCAATTGGAATCCTTGTGCCACCCAAGCCAACCAAATGGGGGCTTAATGTCAATAGTATGCCCACGGCGATGAATCATTTAGTAGCCAAATTGACGCCAAGCTCCCACCCTCTCCCTCGTTACGGACGTCATGAAATCCATCCCCGAATCCCCGAGTAATGCCGTGACACATACACGTACTCGTTCACCTTGACATTACCCATCCATCGTCGAATTCCGAGAAATCCCCTCCGCACCGCACTCCACCCAGCCAAGGAAGCTCCTCGGCGATACGAGAGATCCCACATTTAGACCGGAGCTCCGCGGAGCTGCGAAGTAATCTCTTAATTCCACTCGATAAAGCATACATCGTTCGTCTGCTCATAAATAGAATCAAAATTGTTGCGGCGCCCAGGCTATCCGGGGACTGTTGGCGCTGATATAACCGATTTCACACCTTCGAGCTCTGGCAACGCCACCGAAACGCCATCAATTAGCCGTAACGTGTAACACCGCCGCCGCTCGTCGCCCACCGAGGTCGTCTGCATCCATGGTCCGCCCGCTCTGTGTGTGCGCTTCCTGCGATAGCAGCTATCTAACACCTCTGCATGGGTAATTAAATTTCGGCTGCTTTGGAGTCGAGTGCGGTTATGGGGGCGAGACGCTTGCGAGCAAGGCTGGTGCTCATGAGGTCATCCATTACGGGCTTTCTTTTGCGGATTTCTCTTTTTGCCTAACGCCAGGCGATGGGGGCAATAAAGTTCAGCGATTTACTCGGATGCTGACACCGCGCAACTGGGACTTGATGCACTCGGCCGCCGCCCCGTTGCCGCGCCGCCGTCCATTCACACGGCATCTGGGTTAATCAGGATAAACAATGGTCCGGGTAATTGGCCATAAATCATTTTTGGCTTACAGATAATCCGGTGTGTGTCAGGTGGGCAGCGAGTGGTCAAATTTATGGGCGATAGGCGTGTACAGCTGCTCCTGAGACGGCACCAGTGGTCAGACTGGGAATTCATGCCGACCGAGCGAGGTGATAAGGCCTAGACGGGCAGAGGACAATGAAGTGAAAACAATCGGAGATTGTGTCGAGTGCCATTGTTGTGGGAACAACAACAGCGGCTGATCGAGTATTTACGTCAGCCGAACAAAGGCTATTCACTGGGAACGACGACGCCATAAACAAGGATTCCGGTCGTAATTGAAAACAAGGATTAACAGGTGTGCAATGGAATCGTTATGAGGGGTCATGAATGTCTTGGGTATGCCCATTGCGACGTTGATAACCAAACAGCAATCAGGACTCGTTCGAGAGGGTTGGGGACTGCTTTGTGTTTCCTGTCCTCTAGCCAGCAAATATGCCGCATTCAAAATTCACAGTCATTATAATGGCGTTGGAAGTGAGGGAGCATGGCAGGCGGCAGTTCATGAGAGACTATAATTGTCTGCTGCATTAGCTGTTGCCACAGGCTTCTCGAGGGGGTTGCAGAACGGCTGGCCCAAGGAGCATTGAATCAGTTTGGGTAAGGAGCCGTAGTGGACTGTGCGAAGCTAGCGATGTTCTGGGTGCTGGTGGCCAGCACTGAGTAGCGAAGCCAATCATAAAGATAAGCAGTATTCAAATAGTAGCGCGTATCTGCATCACGGGAGCAGTTTGTTCCACACCCTCAGCTGTGATGGAACCTAAGCTGCAGCTTTGGCTCATGAACATCTGACCGCTGGAGCGTTAAGGCTGCGAGAATGCCAGTGCTGGAGCCTCAATCACTAGCGGCAGATTAAAGTACTGTAGGTGGCGTAGTGAGTTAGTGCATACACGGCTCCACCTCTTTCGAGGCACTGACAATACTCAAGGAATATTATTGTCTAGAAAAAGCTTCTTAAACAAGCACGGCGATTAGATTAAGATCGCTGAGCAGCTAGAAAGAACTGCAGTTTGGACATTCAACGATCCTACGCAGGTATGCCTCTATACCCATAGACACAGACCTCACTCGACCTAAACTCCTCTTCGAGAAGAATTTCTCAACCAGCATACCGCCCAGATCTTACTGGCAGTCTGAACACCAAGCCCTGGAAGGTCCACTGCGAGTCTTCACAGATGGATCGAAGATGGATGCAGGTGTGGGTGCTGGTGTCTATTCCAAGGATCTAAATTTCGAGCTATCTTTTCTGTTTCCAGCTATCTTTCACTTAAGGAAGCCCTATCCTGGCTGAAAAACAATGTCAACACGCGCACAGATATCGTAATCAGTTCCGGTAGCCAGGCAGCGATCAAATCTCTTTATTCAGTCACCTTTAATTCCAAGACTTCCCTTAATTGCCGCCTATATCTTAACGAGATGGCCAAGTATCTTATGTGGGTGCCGGGACACTCTTACATTCCAGAGAATTGCGAAGCGGACGAACTCGCTAGAAACGGCACAAACTCCGTGCTCTTTCCGGGTGGATAACCACCCTCCATGCCTATCGCTACTATTAATCTGCTAAAGCTTGAAACGCTTGCTCACACAAACCGCAGATGGACATCTGGCACAGGATGCCTCATTACCAAAGAACTCTGGCCTACGATCCCAAACGATTGTTTAGGTTGATCAGATTAAGCAGGCCAAAGCTCAGATCTATTATTGGCGTTCTAGCAGAACATTGTGCCATCGGAACTCACGCTTCTAGACTTCTTCTTCTTCTGGTGGCGCTACAGTCCGGAGTGGACCTGGGCCTAAACCAGTAAGCCTCTCCAGCCGGCACGATCTTTATCCAACTGCGCACACCAAGTCGATTGAGGTCCTTCTCCACCTGGGTGCGCCATCGTTTCCGTGGGCGTCCTCTATGGCGTTGTCCCACTGGTTTGGATTCGAAGACTCTAGATTAGGCCTTGCATATAATTATTTCTGTAGAAGGAACGAGGATGAGGAAGAAACCATCGAACACTTGCTATGTAGCTGCAGTGTTCTCTCATCCCGCAGATTCAGACTTCCAGGGGCCCCTTTCTTTGTTAATCTGGCTGAACTGAGCAGCCCTAAAATCAGCCCTCTTCTTCGCTTTATCAAAAGCACAGATTGGTTAGCGAAATAGGTACCCTAAGATCCGCGTGGTAACACAATGGGCCTATGTTTGGCCTAAGTGTGTCTGCTGTTTGCGTGCGCGGCAGTCAGCCACCTCAACCTAACTATATCTTGTGTGACATTTCCTCTAGGTTACTGAAAAAGTAGTTGCCTGATATAATGGGTAGTCGAAAAAGTTTTTTCGTATTTTGTCAATAGATGTCGTTGGAGTCGTCTATCTCCAGTGCTGCCAATCGCATTGTGTCATAGCGTATGGTGTTGGGTTATTTTTTTAAGCTTCATTAAACCTTAATTAATCATTTGAAGCTTCATTAAACCAAAAAAAAAATTAGAAAATTAGATTCGGAGAAGTTGAAAAAAAGTTACAGCTGTTCAAAAATGAGTGAAAATAATGAAGAAATTCGCTGTATTTTGAAGTTTTTGTATGAAAAATGGAAGAATGCCACGCAAGCCACCAATGAAATTTGTGAAGCTTTCGAAGACGATGCTCTATCAGTTCGTGTAGCACAACAATGGTTCGCTCGCTTCCGTTCTGGAAATTTCGATGTGAAAGACGCACCTCGCTCTGGCCGACCTATCGTTGAAAAAGTCGATGAAATTATGGAAAAGATTGACCAGGACCGTCACATAAGCAGCCATGACATCGCCAAGGAACTAAACATTCATCATCAAAACGTTTTGAACCATTTAAAAAAGGCTGGCTACAAAAAGAAGCTCAATGTTTGGGTACACCATGAATTGTCTGTGAAAAAAGTTTGATTAGAAATACGAAAAGACTTTTTCGACTACCCATTATCATTTCTAGTTTTTGAAAGGGCTGGACAACTGTCGAGGAGTTGAAGCGTATTTTCTTCCTCCTCCTCGCTTCAGCGGTAGTCATTCTTCTGGCATGGATACCGAGAAGGCAGTGGCCGGTGATAATGACCACTACGTTCCTTATTACATCCCTGTTTAGTTTTAGGAGTGTATTGGTTTTGTTTGGATTCAGTGAGGGCCAAATAAGCCTTGAAGTCCTACAAGTATCTAATTCCATCCATCTCAGATTAGCGGAGTGGAAGGCATCTGTAAATGACATGGTATTTATTACTTGGAGAACGACTGGATGGCGCAGTTGGTAGAGTGCCTGCCCCTGGTTAGCGGGGTCCCCGGTTAGAATCCCAGTGAAAGCAAAATTAGTGTGTTTATATACCTAATTCTGTTTTTACACGGTTTTGTATAACACGGTTTGAAAATAAAATATTTTTAATTTTTTTACACGATTTTAATCCATTTAGCACGATTTAAAATTGTTTGTGCTCAATTTTTTGAGAGCAATTTGGCCAGAATGTGTAAAAAGTAAGAAGCCTGTGGATCCAAATACAAACGAATATCCCAATATAATTGCTTTGGCACACGCAGTTGGTGGGAAGGGTTTTGGTGCCTTGGTATTCGTTGACATTGATGAACTGATGATTCTTAGCGAAGACGAAATATTACATTTTACAGTGATAGTGAGGGACCTGTAAAATTAACTGCAAATTTAATTCAAGAAGGACTTGGAGACAAATTAATTTTAAAACTCATATTGACTTCTTTCCACCACTGTGTACATAATTCGATTTCCAATGTGTAACATTATCAGTATGCCGAGCCAATGTATGGGGTGATTGTACCGACATCTCTTCACTTACAGTACCAGTTTATAAAAGCATGTTATGTGCATAAAATAAAGCAGTCTGTTATACCAGCTCGACAGTGCGTGATTTATTTCTTTCTTTGAGTACAGACTTCTACAGACTTCAACTTGCAAATAAATTAGGACACCATTTCGTCATAAATGATCCCAATGTAGAAAAAGCTGCACAATTCCAACGTTTGCTGAATTCTTGTATGGCTCGTTACAAAGAATTATACAAAGAGGTAGCAAGAATTGGCGACAACGGCTCATGACAGAGTTCATTATTAAAAATTTAGATGCTGAACGAGCAAGAGAAAGTCTAGCTCAAAATTATTCCAGCGATGATAGTGATTGTATACGCGTTCGAAGCAAGCGAATGCGAATAACTGATGATGACAGCAATTAAATTTATGTTCCTGTATTTATTATTATCACTTTTTTTTTTTTATTCTTTTACCCTTAAAATTGAATAACCTATTCTTTGCGTTAACAACATAGCTGTTTAACATACATTTTTTAAGATAAGAGTGCATATCTTTTTTATCTTTAATAACTATGCTTGTAAACATAAACATTATATATGTGATTTAATAAAATAAACATGAATACTTGTTTTTAAGAAATCCTCGGTTTTCACTAATCTTAATATGTTTTAGAGATTAGGAACCAATCACCTATTTTTGCATACGATCCATGTCTTTTTTACACGGTTTTTTCTGGAACCAATCTACCGTGTAAAAACAGAATTAGGTGTATTTGGTTTTCAAATCTAGTCCAGTCACCATTTGCCCTTGGGATCGAATTAACGGCGCTATCACATGAGTAGTCAGCCAGTGGTGATAGTCTGACTATGGGTATCACAATGGACGAACATGGTCTAAGTGTGCTGGTGAATGCACTAGCAGCCCCCCTACCTTACCTAACCATATTACTTGGAGTGAGGGATATGGGGTGTCCTGATTATTTGCCAGTGGCAGTCCCACCTCTATTCTTTCTAACTCGTGTGTGCTTTAAGTGCCTGGAGAACCGCTATGTAAAAGTACCCTGCATAGGATTAGGTTGCATCTAACCGCTATCTCCCTACGAGATAGACGGCAAAGTCTTACCATCTTCGATTTAATCGATGGTTTATCCAGAGTCTTTTGACTATCTATGTAAATGGCGACTGATAGCCCGTCGACCGGTTTCATTGACATTAAGCGGGCAGCCTCTTGGATAGCTTTAACTGGAATACACTTCAATGGTTGTGTAGTCGAAGAGACAGGGAAAATGATATGTCCGGAGATACAGCGAATACTCCTAGTCCGGTGTCCTCGTCTGTTTTTGAACCATCTGTGTAGATTTCTAGGTAGCCTGGTTTTCGGACCAGATCTTTTTCTTAATCTTCTCGGACTGGGATAAGGGTTTTGAACTCTGTGATTATGATCCACGCATGGCTTCTCATTAAATACATTATTACTTGAAAGCATTGGCAACGCAGAGGGGTTTGATTTAAACATCCATGGTTCCCCCGAATTATGGTTCAAGTCCAGCGTGTCTGAAATGAAACGATGAAACGAGTCAGAACTAAGTAACTCCCAAAGCAATTCCTCATATCGCTTCCAATCTGAAAAACAAGCGATTTCCCAATGAAACCCCCTTTTGAACACCTTCCAGTGCTCAATGGATCACACATCAGATAGCAAGCCAAATACAACAGTCCCCTTAAAGACACCACATCATCATTATCCTTATCGCCCGAATTAGGTTAGTTTGCTCTCAGCAAACAGCTGGCTGTTCACTGACAACGCATTTGTAGTCTAGACAGAAAACCGAAAGATATCATCGGCAACGGGGCGAGAGCACCGTACAGCAGGACACACAATCCTGTCAAATCGAATCACATTTCAATTACTTTTGCAAGTCAAGATTTCTTCTGTGTGCCGCGCCCACCCTGCTCGCACCAGGTCCTGTCAACGGCAAATATTGTCGCACACGGTGGGGGTCATGCCAAGGATACGCTGTTTGTCGTGAATAAAGACAGCCATCCCTCCAAGAAAATGGATATCAGTCAATTATTCCGACTGCCCGCCCTGTTTACATTGTCAACAGCGGTGTAGGATGCGCAGCATCTTCTCGCATAAAAATTCATATTTCCAGCATCGCAGCGCCCGTAAACAACAAAGTGTAAGACACTCGCTCGTCGAATGAAAGGATTTTTATGGCCCACCCTTCTGGCAGACTCGCCAGTGGACCACCAACTGGAACGATTGCCTGACTCATGCGATGCAGAGAATTTGCATCCACACGGCCACTTGCCCTTCCCCACACTCGCGCGTGGACGGCATTCGATTGCCCGCCGAGAGCGAGATGGCTGCTGGACTGTCAAATAAAAAGCATTTTTTACTGCAATCACGAGTTTACGATCCATAAAACGTTCGTTTCGTTTTTCGGACGAATAAATATATTAAATGGACAAAATGTAATCGCCACCTTGGCTGCCCCTCGCTTGGATGGGCCTGGGTGGGGGACTGAGTCCTGTCATGGCGCGGTGGTGGGGTGTCCTGCAGGGGGATTTAATTGAATTTAATTATGTGGGTGGCCTGAGGAGTAGGCGCTCAAATAGATGTGAATTTCGAGAGTATCGCATTAAAGCGGAATGATTTAAGTCACGGCGACTTGCAAACATCTCGTGGAGGAGATGCTTTTAGAGCATCCGTCTATAATCCCCTGCTGGAGATGGAGACACCCCTTGGCGTTGTAAAATAGATTAGGCGCCTTCTAGTGACGAGCTCCTCTGTGCATCGCACTCGTGAGTGGCTGGTAATCTGGTCTTGTTGTTGCAACGCCGTGGACGTGGAGTGTGACATTCCTCCGCTGAGTACGACTCTCTCTCTCTTTCCATTAAACCGAAACAAATCCCGTCGATCGTAAGTCAAACCCCCGCGCCATGCAAATTAGGGATGCAAAGCGCGGCCAAGTCGTTACCTGAAAAGGGGATCCAAGGCCGGGAACAACCCTAACGAGGCCGTAATGCGGATTTATAAAAGTCTATTTTGCCACGTCTGCCGGCTGATAGCCTCCCCCACACGCACACCGAGCAAGGACGCGCATCTCCCGTCGTCACAATCTGCGCACACGGCAGGCTTATTCTTTTTAACGACCGAGCGGTATCTAATAAATTCCACGGAATGAATTATCGTCGATTATCCTTATGCAAATCATCGCCGAGCATCCTTCGCCATATGGTCCCGTCGTCGAGCACACACGCGAATGAATTCAAAATTTCCACAAAATCGCCTGCGAAAGCCGAGAAGTGCCCCCGAAAAATGGGTTTCGAAACACGAATCCATTCGCCGCATGTAAACGAGTTGACTGAGGAGGTCCTGGCAACACTTGTGTGAGATATTTGCAGCCATTTGTGGCATGCTGGTGCAAGGGTAACAAGATGTGGTAACTTTTTTCATTTTCCGCCGCAACTAGCTGAGAACACCACTCGAGCCGGTTATTTGTTCGGCTCTGAATGGATTATGTGTGGAAGGACGCTGTGTTGGAGGGGTGGCGCGAGGGGTATAGAAATTTTGATTTAAGGACGTACAACTTTCGAGGACGACGAGTGCGGGCAGAGTGTCGCTTTAACCAATTTCAAGTTTGTGCACTTCTTTGTTTGGTCTTGTTGTGCCAAAGTGTGCCAGCAGCTGGCTTGCGGGACAACTTTTCCGATGCAGACAACGTTGTGTGGGTTGTTGTTGAGAATGCGATGTATCCCCGTTTGGTTGTTGCAACAGATTGAAATTCAATTTTCTTCTATTAGACTGAGTCATGGTTCGGTTCTGGGAACATTGTTCCAGACTTCCACACCCCTGCCATAAAGAACGTCGAGATCTCTGCTTTATTCAATAAAGGTCTAATCTAATCAACGAAGAGTTGGACGATTTAAAAAGTTGCAATCGAAGGAGATTTAGTGCGTTCATCTCGTGCATTCGGGCCGACCAGAGAAGTAAGACAGGAAAAGAAATTAAAATGAATCAACAAGGGTGTGGGATTTTGAAATTATTTGGGGTTTATTTTGGATCCACATTCATGGCATAATTTATGGATTCTAAAATGCAACGCTGCCTTAGCAATGACAGTGCTCCAAACAGTCATTCAAAGTGGGCGAAGGTTCGATTCAATTTGCTCGGCATTTTCCCAAAGCCTTCCCAATAGCGTCGAATGCCTCGACCTTGTGCAAAGTGGTTAGCTTGACAATCTCCGTCCGGCTTCAACTAAGGACTTAATGTAGTCCCAGTCCCAGTGGTGTCCAGACGCATGCCCTCGTTTTATATTGTCCGTGAAATGTTCCCGTTCTTCGAGCTTCGTGTCGCTAGTATGGCATGTAGCGCCGTGTTGTTGGAACGACAACGGGTGCAGGGAACTAATTCCCGCATTCTCACACTATATGTGAGAACTAATTCCATTTGACCAAAGTGGACTTAATAATAATAATAATATGGGTGGCGCGACAGTCCGAGGTGGACCTGGGCCTAGCTTCTCAGCAACCACTTGTGTTGTGCGTGCTATTGTTCTCTCACGAGTGGAAGGGACCTACAGTTTAATGCCGACTCCGAACGGCCAAGTTTCAGAAGCTTTTTCTAGACAGGAGTACTCTTTGAGCATTGTCAGTGACTCGAAAGAGGTGGAGCCGTGAATTATGATAGGTGGTAAAATTCGGGTATCGAACCTGGCACCCTCTGCGTAGGAGTCGGCGCACTTACCCACTACGCCACGGCGACCCACCACCGACCAAAGTGGACCTAGTTCCTATTTAATGGGAGAGACCCTGAGTGGACTAAGTTCCCGGGGACTTAATTCATTGGATCTCGCATTTATCGATGCTGTCGGACTCTGGCCACAGAAAGTCCGGGACCCTCGTTCAATGTCTGAGGTCATTGACGGAAGGGCGACTCCATTCTCATTTCGAAAGAAATAAGGTCCAATGATGGCGCCATGCGATAAACTTCACCGATCTTTGTGAATGCACTAATATCGATCACTTGAAGATTGTGTTCATGCCAATTAGGTCCAGATTGCTTGCCGATACAGTCGCGGTGACACAAATGTGTCTCGTTGGAGATGTGATTTTTCACCGAATCCAGACCAGACCTCCGGCCTAAATTTCCAGTGCCCAATTAGCGAACTCACGTCGTACAGTGGTCCGATTTGTGTGGGAGCGACGTAAAAAATTTTGAAAATCTAAACTAGTGTAGAGATCTTAATGAAATTTTAAAGATAGCCCAAATTGTATGATCTCGTTCCAAATTTTAGAGGTCCAAAAATCAAGATGTAACATCTATAGATTCTATTTTTTAATGAAAAATAAATGAAGTTTTTTGTTTTAATGCGGAAATTTTTGTTTTAATCTCGTCTATAATGTCTTGCAATTGATAAGTATTTATAGTCTGTACGTCACAGTTATACCGAATGCTGTCGAAGGAAAAACCCGGAAACTAAGGCGGTTCGTTGGCGGAGTGGGTTAGTGCATTGCTCGCTATTCGGCTGGAAGCAATTTATTTTTTTTCTTTTTATGCGCAGTACAATTTTTTTGCTTTGGTTTACTTTGAAACATCTCAGATCGTGTTTTACTAATGTCCAGTCATACAGTGGTTCACCGTGAGTTTCTGTCCTTGAATTGAGTTAAACGCGAGTGTACCCGCGAGTGTCCCATTTGAACCTCTTTTCAGCAACTCAGCTGCATTATTCGCGATAATACCACGAGGGCGCTACAAAAGTTCAAAGCGCTGCTAATATATCTGTAATCCACTAAGAATAACAGCAAGCACACGAATCAGTTGGAAGGGCTTGGGATTTTTTGATCCGATCGCATTACACAAACGAAGTCCATGGTCTTCTTTCACTGTGAATATTTTACATTCACATTAATGATTGGGTGGTTAGGTTAGGTAGGCGGGCTGCTAGTGCATTCACCAGCACACTTGGACCATATTGGTCCATTGTGATACCCACAGTAGACTACTACCACTGATTGACGCCGAATGGCGCCGATAATTTGATCCCAGCGGCAAATGGTGACTGGACCAGATTTGAAAACCAGATAAAAGAGTAATAAATTTGCACTGGAATTCGAACCGGCGAACCCACTAACCAGGGGCAGGTACTCTACCAACTGCGCAATACAGTCGTTCTTGGGTGGCACTAAGGTCGAGGGTCATGATTAATAGATAGGGCCTCTGAGCATTTTTTTTTTAAAGATATGATTTACCCGTAATTTTTGCCATAAAATTCGATCTTGCGATGGCAGTGATGGGACAGTGATGGGAAGGATTACCTTTTAATAATAAAGCGGCAAGTAGAGATGTAAATATGTGTTTCAGAATGTGAACAAAAAGAATCCTTGATGCCCGCTTTTACAGAGCATGCTAATCTGCTGGTATAGCTAAGTGTAGGATCGAACATAAACTTCATTCAAGAAGCTTTTGTACGCGCAGGCAACATTTAAGAATGGTGTAGGAAAGCCATGGATTGACTGGCATTATGAACTATAAAACTGTGAAAACGGGCATGATGGATATCGGGTCCATTGGCTCAGTGGATTGGTGCGTTGGCTCAGTGCTGTTTCCCGTTCTGCGCTCAAAGTTGGCTCGAGCTATTCTTTTTCTCACTTTTTTGTATGATTAAACAATACAAGTTTGAGTAGATAATTCCTGTTTGCCGAAGTATTGTATTTGCAATGAATTTGATTAAAATTAAACTTAATAAATAATGTAATATGGGTGGCGCTACAGTCCGAGGCGGACCTGGGCCTAGCTTCTCAGCAACCACTCGTGTTGTGCGTGCTATTGTTCTTGCACGAGTGGAAGGGACCTACTACCTTGCACCCTCTGCGTAGGAGTCGACGCACTTACACACTACGCCACGGCGACCCACTCAATAAAAGTAAATATTATTTATTTTTTTATTTTTTAATAGCACTAATTTATATTTATTTAATTATATTTTATGTAACTATGGTCGATAAAGTGCAGCTGAATTCAAAATATCATTAAACTGAAAAGCCTCTGGCTGGCGGATGGCTGGCGGACGAGATTAAACCTTGTACAATTGTTTAAGTAAGACGCTACATAATATTTTAAAACAAGAATCAATTTAGAGCGATTTATCCTGTTCTACTGAAGATATTGATTTTTAGAAGATTTATTTTAAATGTTCATAGCTGGAAGACGAATACGAAAATCAAATTTGGGAAAGCGTTTGCGTTTTCTGGACAGGCTGTAAAACGTATAAGAAATTTAAAAATGATCCATCATGTGGCGGAATAGCTATTGACTAGAATACAAGGCCCTTCGCTGCATGCACTAAGCATGGTTAGATAATGGAACGAATTTACGGAGCTATGTAAATATATGCAAGCACTCGGTAAATAATTCGACATTTCGTCGAAATGTGTTATTCAACTTATATACTTTAAGACTGCAAATACCATATAAACATTTTTTCGACTCTAAAACTCCTGTGCGATTTGTTGATTTAACGGCAACCAGCACAGCTTAGCTGCTGCTGTCGAAATGAATTCTACCCACACTTCGTTTACTTCTGTAATTAAAAGCTACGAATCCATTTGAAGGGATGATTCAGTACTGTAATCGAAATCTGTGCACTGTTTCACAGTAAGCCCCTCAGATGTGTCGCAGACTTATTATTTAAGGTTCTTAAGGTGGCTTCTGCATCGCCCAATGGACAAGCGGTCCAAACAATCCTTATGTACCAAGCTATCGGTGGTAAAAGCTCTAGAAAGCAATGAATTGGTGAAGTTGTTATTAAGTTCCAGGTCCACCCCGACGCGGATCCTGTTAGTCCTCTCCGACTCCAGTCCATGGTCTCGTCCATCGTTTAAGGAAGACACAAGTCCTTTTGGAAGATTAAGGTTCTCCGGACTGGCCACCGCTCGAAATTAATTCATTATCTGATGGAATCCCTCAGGTTGCACCTAAAACAAAACGCCACGAAAAAACACAATCTGATCTCTGAAACAAAGCTTACTTGTGAGTGACTAACTGCAAGCACTCCCTCCATGGATTCTCTCATTTCAACAGTTTCATGAGAAGTCCGCAGCCCATTCAACTGATTTATGTCCGTGCATGAGCGACAAACAGGACTGCTGCGATAGCAGTACACGGAAATAAGCTCAACTCATAAGTGGGACACCACTTAAGCAATAATTTTACGACAGGCACTATAAAATAATGCACGTCAATGAACTTGCGGGTGTAAAACAAGTTTTCCGAGATAAGGTCACTTTAATGGACAACCCCGTGGATTTGTTATATGAAAAGTAGTTCCCTCGATAAAGTGAAAAAAAAAACAAAACAAAACACGATATGTCAACGAGTTGACCGAGATTATTGCGGCGATACGAGTGTGTCGCATGAGCTGCCAAACGAAGTCATAGTCGTAAACACTAACTGAGTGATGATGCATACTCGTTTCGGAGACGTACCAGGTTTATGAGTGCTTTTATCATGTGTTGGAGTTTTTGGGAAATATTCGGTCGACGTGAATGAGCTGGAGAAGAGTGACGATGCTCTTTGTCTCCAGTGGACAGTGAGTTGAAGTTTATGATAGCCACGGCTGACATTAGCAAGAGAGGTGGCATGTGGTGCAGATCTTGGAGGAAGATTAACTTATTAGAAGGACGGGACACACTAACGAGCTGAGCTTGAGAGTATAAGACTCAATTGGTACGAAGAAATAGCCGCATTTCCTGGTGGTCTCTGAGGCAGCCACAGTGCGGAGAGAGACTGGATGGCGCAGTTGGTAGAGTGCCTGCCCCTGATTAGCGGGGTCTCCGGTTCGAATCCCAGTGAAAGCAAAGTTAGTATGCTCTTAACTGGTTTTCAAATCTGGTCCAGCCACCATTTGCTGTTGGGATTAAATTAACGGCACTGTCACTGGAGTAGTCATTAAGTGGTACTAGTTTGACAATGGGTATCACAATGGACCAACGTGGTATACGTGTGCTGGTGAATGAGCTAGCAGCCCTCCTACGTAACTTTACCTAACTGACTTAGGCCATCCTTGCAGCACCTTGACTCCCGCAAACATAACTGAGAGCTACAATGTGCGTAGAATATCGTTTTGCCTTTGATACTTGAACTGTTCACCATTACTCGTGTGAAATTCAGCCCTTGACATCAAAAAAGGCGTAAATGTTTGATCTCTAGGCTACTACGATGGTTCTTACATCCTTCAACGCATTAATGGACGTTGTTCCTTTTCGAAATCCCTCGTCGAACAGTGCTCAAGCCTGAACTCTGAACACTGATTCTCATTGTAAGTACCCAAGTTCATTTTAGACTCCCAAGCTTATCGTGCAGCACTTCGATCTTATAGATCTTGCTATTTCAGAAGGCATGCATGGACATAGACACAGCTCATTAGAAGAGCGCGGGAAAAGATCAATGGGAATAGAAAATGCATCAGTCCGATGAATCTATATTAATATAGGCAGCTATAAGGTTTGTTTGTTTCCCTTTTCCTCGGGAACTACAAGTCCGATTTGAAAAATTATTTTTGCTTTAGATCAGTCATTTAATTAAGAAATTTTTACGAGATTACTGTGAGAATTTATAGCGATGCAATCAAAACGTTTAAAAATGCGACAAGAGACAAGACGTCTACACCGTGACGATGACACCTTGTGCTGTTGGTCGCGCGTTACTTTACTTTGACTTACGCTCTTTTAATTCTTACTCCCTTGTCCTATATTGCAGAAAGAAAACTATTTTGTGGGACGCATCACGCGGCGAGTCGTGGTCACCTTTATAAGCAACCGTCATGTTCCGAAGTCATAGGCAAGAAATTTGCTATTTCCACCAAATAGAAAAATTCTTGCCTGTGAATTCAAAAACCTTCTAAGAAATTGAAACGAATTATAAATTCTAAATTTAAGGCGAGTGATACCGCGGGGCTCTAGAGTCCTCTCTCGAAGGATCAAGCTTACATTATATAACACCTTGATCATCCCTGTCCTGCTCTATGGTGCGGACGCATGGACAATCTCAAAAGCGGATGAAGAAGCACTTGGTATTTTCGAGAGAAAAGTTCTGCCTTCAATCTTTGGTCCTATCTGCGTTGATGGTTATTGGAGAAGAAGATTCAACCGAACTGTAGGGGCCGTACAGCGACATGAGCCTAGTCAGTCGTCTGAGGACTCAACGCCTAAGATGGTTGGGCCATGTAGAGCGTATGGACAACTCAGCTTCGGCCTGAAAAGTCTTCGACTCCGAACCCGTGGGACAAACCAACAGAGGACGCCCGCGTTTAAGGTGGCGCACCCAGGCGGAGAAGGACCTCAATCGACTTGGTGTGCGCAGTTGGAGACAACTGGCTAAAGATCGTGCCGGCTGGAGAGGCTTACTGATTGCGGCCCAGGTCCACCCCGGACTATAGCGCCACTAGCAGAAGAAGAAGATGCAGCGGGCCATGACACCTAAACTCATCTTAGAGAAGAATTTCCCAACCAACATACCCTCTAGAGCTTACTGGATGTCTGACAACCAGACGCTGGACAGTCTTCTGCAAGTTTTCACAGATTGATCGAAGATGTGCGAAGGAATGGATGTGGGAGTCTACTCTAATGATCTGAATTTTCAACTGGTCTGGCGTCCCCGTGGCGTAGTGGGTAAGTGCTTCGACTCCTACGCAGAGGGTGGCATGTTCAACATGTTACCACCTTTGACAATTCACGGCTTCGCCTCTCTCGAGTCACTGACAATGCTCAAAGAGTATTCCTGTCTAGAAAAAGCTTCTCAACTTCGCCGTTCGGAGTCGCCGTTAAGCTATAAGTCCCATCCACTCGTGAAAGGACTCACAACACGAATGGTTGCTATAGACGCTAGGCCCAAGTCGATCTCGGACTGTCGCGCCACCCATTTTATTATCATCATCATCATCATCTTCCGACCCGCATGATCCACTAAAGGGGTCCCGGGGGTAACCTACGCACGAGAGATCTCCAAGCAACTCGATCCTCCACCATAGACTCTACCTCATCAGGGTTATGTCCAAGCGCAACCAGGCGAGCTTATGGACTTGGTCCAATCATCTCATCCTGGGTCTGCCATGTGGTCGCCTACCTTGTGGACTCGCATTCAAGGCCCGCCTCGAAAGTCGTGATGGTGGGGACATACGTGCTACGTGACCAGACCAACGAAGCATAGCTCTTTCCGTTCGGAGAAGCAGCTGCTCAACGTTGAGTTGCCTTGTTTCTCACCCTATCCCGGCGAGTTAATCCCACAACAGCACGAAGAAATCTCATCTCAACAGCTTGTATTCGCGATACTTATTCTTTCGGTCATTACCCAAATTTCATGACCATAGGTGAGAGTTGGAACAAATGCTGAGTTGAAAACTGCTTGCTAACTTGGCGTTCACACTAACCTCGGCCTTCCTGATTACAGACCTCCCAAGCTGTGTCAAAACTGACCCAGCTTGACCAATCCTACAGGAAAGTTCACTATTACTCCTCCTATTACTCGTGAAGAACACCCCGAGATACTTAAACTTCTTCAACGGCTTCAATGGGACCCCACTAACATGTAGAGTGCATTCAACAGGCGTTCCGGAAATCACCATAAGCTCTGATTACCTCAGACCCTCAATTGGTCGAAGGCCTCCTGAAGAAGTAAGTTAAGTAAACGAGGAGTCTTTTTTCAAACGACTGGATGGCGCAGTTGGTGGAGTGCCTGCCCTGGACCAGATGGAAAAGATGAGGTTGTTCGAGTGGCAGTGTGTGGGGAGCTGTCTTCGTCTGTATCGTACACCCGAGTACAAGAAATGCTATCCTAACGAGGTCCTGTACAACGAGGCAAACTTGAACAGGATAGATATTTTTATTATTAAGCTGATCAGAAGGCACATTGCAAGAGCTATGACTTCTTTGAACAGTCTGGTCTTTGGGGCCTACTACCCAAACACAATGTATCAGGAAAGAGTGCGCCTCAACGACCTTATTCCACCTGAAGCATCCCTCTATCTCTATCAAATTGGCATAATACAGGATACGGAGGGATGCCCGCTGATCTTCCATGTCGTACGCCGAGCAGTAGACAGGCGACGCCAATACGAGCCGGATGTCACTCGTAGGCACGAGGATCTCCTCCGTTTCAGTAGAGTGATCTCTAAACGTGGAGTTTAATTTGAGAATGTGTTGTGTTGCGATGATACGTGCTTCCTTTGGGTGGACTATTTCATCATGGATAAGAATATAATTTCTGACCGTGAGTAGGTACTCAGTCTTCTATGTTTGACTTGGTGACTTAAAGTGTTGATCAAATGACCAACAGAACATATGTGTCCAACCGGAAAGTCACTTGCTCATTGACACTTCGAAGAAAGTCTTTCCAACCAAATAAAGTCACAAAATGGCAATACGGACTATTCCTCCTTATGACCTGATTTAACAACTCTCGGTGTATCGCCATTTCGCTTATCGATAGGAAGGGTGATGACTGAAAAATTTACCAGGTCGCTATACTTCTCCGTTCTTGACTTCGAAACACCCTTGGGGTGTTATTTCTCAGCCACCCATATTATTATTATTGTATGCATTCCATTGTATCTTAGGCATACTTATAGATAGATATAAGTATGTTTGTATATATGGATTTTTTTTCTTAATACTACCTTAAAAACTAGTAAACGATGAAAGTCGCCCATGGGAACTAATATCTCTGCCGACCAGCCAAAAGTCTAGCCAGGGTCGAAAGGGATCGACGAGGGAGCTGCTGCTTTTAACCACCAGTACGTCTGGTCATGCTTACTCACATCTTTAACATCTCGGGTGGATGCCGATCTACTGAACCGCAGAAGTTCCTCAGTGCTCAGAGCTACGTCTGTACGGTGCGGTTGTCCGAGCCATGTGGAAGATTAATGAAACTACTTACTTATCTTGGATCAGACCTGTCTAGTCGAAATGAACGAATGCTTCCGGAGGGATAAAGCTCTTAAGGCGCACCTTTTCATAGCACCTGAAATTAGGGTAATAAGCCCCAGCGATCAGGTTGTTTGTCGAGAGCATAGACCTTGCAACATGTCTGCGAATCATCTTGATTAGGAAATTGTCCACTCTTATCAAGTTCGCCCTGTTATATAGGACATCGTTACGATCGAATTTTTTGTACTGGGACTCTGGTGTTCAATAAAGGAAAAAGCAGGCCCTAAGATAAGCCCTCCCTCTTTTCCATCGATCTGGCTCTCACGTTGAACCACACGGGACAACCATGGGCAAGTATTGGCCGGATAGGGGACATGTAGCAGATCACCTTCACCCTTGCATCGAGTTGGCTGCTGCGAAACAGTCTCTTTGTAAGAACGAAAGCCCCTCGAGCTCTAGCCAGAGCAGCATCTACCTGTTTGTTAAAATATCGATACTGATCTAGACAGATCCCCACAGGTAGCAACGTGACTACGAGACTATTTTGCGATTTTGCGACGACTGGAAGTTGATAATCAACCTTGAGAAATCGGAAACAATCTTGTTCAGAACGCCGTTATATGGGGCTTTGGCGGTGTAGTCAACTACACTTCTTTGCGCCAGTGGTTGGCCGTGCTGTCCAACAACTGAACATTTTCGCCAATTCTTTTTGGTATCCGCCGAAGACCTATATAACGGCGTTCTGAACAAAATTGTTTCCGACTTCTCAAGGTTGATTATCAACTTCCAGTCGTCGCAAGATCGCTGCATCGTCTCGTAGTTACGTTGCAAGAGTGCTACAATGCCCTCGATGGTAGAACCTGATCTGTACGCAATCAGATCAACTGCGTACGCTATCGCGTGCTGAAGAGAAGTAACGTTGCTATTCTTAACGCCGAACTTTCTGTTGGTGAGCATAAAGTGGTTAACTAATACCTAGCCTGCTCAATTTGTAAAAGAGCCCTTCTAGCCAAACTGCATCAAAAGCCTTTTCCAAGTCGACAAGCAGGGCACCGGTGCACTGTTTTTTGTTTCTGTTCCATTGAATGTCGGAAACCAATTTCGACGCAGCATGTATTGTATCATGCTCCGCCTTGAAACCGAATTGGTTGTCCGGAACGTCACGAACATCTCCCTCATTAGCCATGTTTCTACACTGCGGCTTCTTTCCAATTTTTTCGCTTGATTTGCACGCGATTGTCGTAAAGATGGGTGCCATAGAGGATAGTACCAATATCGCGTAGTGAGACACCGTTCGAAATGCACAGCTTACTCTGAGATCACATGATCTATACACAGATTCAAATTGATCACGGTCTTCTGGTTTTGAGGGGCGGAGTCTCTCACAGTGCCATTAAGTGTTCATTTGTAGGTTTCCAGCTTCGCTGCATGGTGAGATGGACAATTTATTTGTGTTGTCGTTAAGGTCACTACAACAGTGACAGTTACTTTGATAACTTCTTAACTTCTACTTTACTTATACCTAGCCTGCTCAATTTGTAAAAGAGCCCTTCCAACCAAACTGTATCAAAGGCCTTTTCCAAGTCGACAAGCAGGGGTCTCGACTGTGATGTCGTTCGTGGAGTAAACGATCCCCCCAGGTAGACAAACCCCTTTACTCCCTCGAAATTCTAGCTGTCGATCGTAATATTTTGTCCTAGGTCATTGACCATGAGACCAAAACGCTCGCGTGGCATTATCGGAATGAGCAAGCCGAATCTTAGAACTCTTAGCAGGGTCCTAACTGGGCATAGTGACATTGGAACGCCTCCTGAATAGGAATCTCCAACAAGGATTCTTGCAGAAGTTGCTTGGATGAAGGGGAAGAAGAAACCATTTCACACATTATTTAAAATAGGAGGCAGTGCTCCCTCTTCTCGCAGACCTAGTAACTTGGACGTCCCATATTCATCAGTCATCATCCAGAACTTCATCGCTTTATTTAAAGCTGCAGATCCTTCGCGAATAAGGATCTACCTTGTGGTCCTTTGTGATAACACAATGGACCTACTCTGGCCTAAGTGTGGGTAGTCAGCCTCTCTCAGCTAACCCTAAGCTATCTATGAAAAAATAACCACACCCAACGGACGCATTGGCAGCGCTTACATCATCTTAGTTTGTCCATTGCACTAAGTACTCCCGATTTTGTTCATTTCACCCAGAAATGAGCTTCGTGACTAAAGACATTTTTCACGACACACGATTATAGACCCACCCTAACAGAAGTGCTCCCAGTCCGGTTGGCAACCATCAAACTTTAAGAACCGCCCTTAAATCCATCGTCATGGCTAAAGCAGCTTCTCACTGCACGCCCAAGTGGATGTTCACAACTCATCGGCCGTTCGTGTGCGGCAAACCGTCTTGACATTTTTCGCAATTTATGCAGGTTCCCCAAAGAACCCCCAGTACATGCTCCAGTTGCCAGCAGCAGTCCTTCATCCTCAAGTTGCCGCAAAGACTCATCGCTTCTCCCCCTCCCCCCAGTACACATCCTGAATGACATTACCCCACCGACATACACACAAGCAGTTGAAAAAAAAAAACAGGCACCGAGAGAGGAGAATATCCTTGCCCTGCAAATTATCCTCTTCGAAGGATGAAAATTTAAAACGGATACGACAAGACGTTGGATGGAACATAAATGTGAGGAAAAAAATCCATCCCATTCTGCATGACATCATTGTCATATCCGTCGCATAGAAACTCGCCTCTCACTTCCTTGAGACGGGACCGACACCACCCCTCCCCACTAGCGCCTGCATCAGCAGCACCAGCTGAGCCAGGCAACAGGATCAGCATCGGCATCAGCGGTGACGTGCCGGGATAAGTAGGTGACTGAATGAGTGTGCGAGTTTCAGTCAGCTTTATTAATGGTGTAAAATTTCACTTAATTAATCCATGTATAATGAGGGGGTGTACGGGGGGATGTGGAGTCAACTCGAGCGGATGTGGAAAAAACTCTGGAAGCGTGTGCGGGGCAATGATGAATGGAATTCCTTTTTAAAAGTAACCCTTGTGTGATATCCTGTGACACACAATCCCTCGGCCGCACATGCACTCGGTGTCCTCCTGCGGAGGATAACGCCAGTCAGTCATGTGTGCAGCGAAGCGAGAAGTCCTCCCTCGTCATCCGTCGGTTGTGGGTCGCCTTGACACGAAGTATCTTGACCAGTAATGCAGGAATTGGGGCTTGAATGCATTTTTGTACGTAATTAAGGCTCGTGACGACATCGGTTCGGGCAGTGCATCCTTGGACGAATGACGGAGCAGGGATTTCTTTGAAATCATGCCTCGCACGGTACGTACTTTGATGGATGGGAGGGGAATTTTATTTATTCGCCCGGTGGTTGAGGGGCTTTGCCGAAGTGGAATGCGGTTCGCTTTTGTGCGTCTGTGGTTTGCATTCCTCTGTGGAACACTCTCAAAGAGTCGACGGTCTCGGCCAGCTGATGGTGTTGTTTTTCCCTGTTAATCGGGGATTTTTGTTGTGTGTGCAGAGGCGAGAGGTTCGCCTTTTTCCATCTCAATGGGGCGCTGGCCTCTGTACTTTGAGCTGCAGTGCTCTCACTGGATTTAATTGAAATCACGTATGTGCATGATTGGCTTCTGTGGTTCGCATACGTTGCAAAGGAATGTTTACTCGCTGCTGGAATTTCGACAGTGTCCCTGACATTTTGAGATCTCATGCACACTGCCGTTGCGTACCAGAGGAAATCTGAGGGGTTTCTGTTGATCAAAGTCTCCAGAAGGTTGCTGACGCGGATTTCAATGCAATCTAATTTTGTTGGTTAAGAGCTTTGAGCGACACATTCGTTGCCTTTAATCGCTGTCAAAGGTTCTTGATTGAGAATTGTTCAAATGTTTAATTTTCTTCTATTTTCTATCGCCAATGTGGATCTTAAGCCCCCAAATCTCTGAACGTTGGCATCACATTGCCTTCTTGACATGACTTCGTCTTCCTCTTTTTCATGTTGCGCTATAAACGGTGAAATGGTAAACTTTTGAAACAACGAGAATTACTATACGTGCTTTGATCAAATGGCAAGTTTTTTTTACAGCGGACAGCGACGGTCGCAGCTCTTTATAATAATAATAATTCATGAATAGTTGACTAACTCGGCACATAATTTCGACAAAATCATATAATAATAATAATGTTGGTGGCGCGACAGTCAGAGGTGGACCTGGGCCTAGCTTCTCAGCAACCACTTGTGTTGTGCGTGCTATTGTTCTTTCACGAGTTGATGGGACCTACTTAATGCCGACTCCGAACGGCGAGTTTGAGCATTGTCAGTGACTCGAAAAAGATGGAAGCCGTGAATTGTCAAAGGTGGTAAATTCGGGTATCGAACCTGGCACCCTCTGCGTAGGAGTCGACGCACTACGCCACGGCGACAAAATCATATATTCAATTAAAGAACTCAATAATGCCAGTTGGGAGACGGTTGGGCAACAAAGGCATGGAAAAAATTGTTTGATCTCGGACTGTCCTGAATCCTCTTGTGGGTCCAAGGGCCTCTAGAATACCAACGCGCCATCGAGTGCGGTTTCGTGAGTTGTGCCACTGCTCTCCCAAACTTTTTTCCAGTTGTGTGGTGCTTCCATCTCAACTGCTCTGTGCCATGTACTCCTAGGACCGCCTGCCATCTTGAGCAACCGGTTTCCATTGCATCGCTTGGCTAGCTATCGGCCTGTCACCCTTTCACAGAGTGTGACCTATCCACAGCCACTTTCGTCGTCGTATGGTTGGGCCTATAGGTTCATGGCCCGTTCTCTTATAAAGCTGCTCGTTGGAGATACGGCTTGGCTAGACTATCCCTAAGATGTATAGTAGGCACATATTGACAAATGTTTCCTAGTGATAGTCACGGCACGGTGTCAACGTTGGACCAGAGCAGTCGTAGCTTGGTGCTTAAGCTAACTACCTTACTTCGCCAAATTGTGGATTGCATGGCAAATGCAGATTTTGCGGTTCCGCCATCGTTTGAGGCAAAGCGCCCAAGGTATTGGAAAATCTCTGATCTCTCAACCGCCTGTCTAGTGCTACTTATACGAGTCGATGAGTTTGGTCTTAGGTTGATCATTTTTTTTTCTGCCGCATGAATTTTTGAGCCTAACAAAATGCTGCTTCCTCTCCAGCTGCTTCCCTTTCCACATTTGCTGTCATTTGGTGAAGGTCCATTAGAAGGCATACATCGTTGCGTAGACAAGGTGTTTGAGTTCAGATGTAAGAATCCATCGAATCTCGTTCACATCACTAACTCGGTCTCTAATTGAATGAATCTGGCATTCTGAGGTCCTTCAATCTAGGAGTCAAAGAGCCTTTTCTCATTACAGAAACCAATCTTAGTCCGGGTATGACAACCAAGGGCCGTTAACGTGTAATGAGCCCATATCGGAGGCATTTTATCGATTTCCGTAGCGGGCTGGTTTCGGTAATGCTTATTTGTTGCCACAGGTTACCTTCTTCTTCTTCTTCAGATGGGGCTACAGTCCGGGGTGGACCTGGGCCTCAACCAGTAAGCCTCTCCAGCCGGCACGATCTTTTGCCAGCTGTCTCCAACTGCGCACACTAAGTTGGTTGAGGTCCTTCCCCACCTGGGTGCGCCATCGGTTCCGTGGGCGTCCTCTGTTGGTTTGTCCCACGGGTTCGGAGTCGACGACTCTTCGGGCTGGAGCAGTGTTGTCCATGCGCTCTACATGTGCCAGCCATCTTAGGCGTTGAATCCGTAGACGCCTGACTAGACTCATGTCGCTGTACAGCCCGTACAGTTCGTGGTTGAATCTTCTCCTCCATAAGCCGTCAACGCAAACAGGACCAAAGATCGCACGCAGAGCTTTTCTCTTGAAGATACCAAGGACTTCCTCATCCGCTTTTGAGATTGTCCATGCCTCCGCGCCGTACAGCAAGACTGGGATGATCAAGGTCTTGTATAAAATCAGCTTGGTCCTTCGAGAGATGACTCTACTACTCAATTGCCTCTTGAGCTTATAGAAACAGCGGTTGGCAAGAGTTACTCTGCGTTTGATCTCGATACTTATGTTGTTAGTAATATTTATTGCGGAGCCGATGTGGACAAAGTCCTTGACCACCTCGAACGTATAGCTGCCCATTGTGACGCTTTGTCTTAGACGTCGATGCTGTATGGCCTATCACGCTCTGGTATGGTGAATATCACGAAGAAGAGCAGTTTATGATTGACCCTGGATTTACATTTGTGTGTGAAAAGGACTTTGTTGAAAAGACGAGGAAGGTACCCACTTCTCCCTTCCTGCGCTGCTTTGGTGTCAAATCTGTAGCAGGCGTTACAGCTGTCAGTGCTTCTAACAGCTCATCTTCTTTAAAGTATCCTACATGTTCGTCAGATACGTGCAACCATGGGCTGGATCCTTGTATACAGTCTTTGCCGGAAGTCACTAATGACCAGCTTAGTAAAACCGTGCTTGCTTTCCTGAACTACCAGTCGTCGCTGATCATAATGAGTTTCTTCTGGACTCAACCAAAGAAATTGCCATCAAACGATTGACGAAATTTGTTACGACCAGCCTCAACAACCGAAATGGCGCCCAACCAAAATCAAAATCAGCCCGGAACATAAAAACCGCCATTCTTTTGATCAATTCCTCAAATCACTCAAACACCATCCACATTCCGTTCCATAATTAAAATTGACCAACACCCACCATTCATCACAGATTTGCATCATCTGTCAACGCGCCAACACCAATTTGCCGCGCTGGATTCAATTCCAAGCGCTAACCGCACAATCAAACGCTGTGACCGCATGATGACACAATGATCTAGATCTATTTTTATCTTCACTCATTAGAAATGAAAGTGAATTCCTTATCTTTGTGGCATCAGCACCCGCAGCAAGTGTTCGCTCTCAACAACACCTCGGATTATGTGTTCAGCCTTCGCTCGTCGTGCACAAAAGGCAACAATCCGCTGGAAGGCAATTCGCTCGAGACCCATATTCAACCATTCACCACCATCCGACACCCCCTCCCGCCAACTGGCAGCCCTACCCACAGCCCAGCATCATTATGTTGAACTCCGTGCTTGCCCCCACTTGGGATGCGCGTCAAGTAGGGAACTACTCTCTTTCCGCAGCGGCTATACAGCCACGTAAACCAGATCCCAGGCCCTCGGGCGTCTTCCTTGCAAGCGTTTCTCATACAAAGCTCGAGAATAGTTGAGCGGATGGTGGGCGTGAGAGCGGGCGCGAGGACGGCGTGCACCGCCGATGTACTACAATCCAAATTAAACTACTAGCTGAAGGTCGTTGGCTGGAATGACTAGGAATCTCAGCCTCCTCCGCAGCCTCGTGAGGCTAAGGAATCTGTTGATCCACCTGCGCGCCCGCCCTCATTGCGGTGACGGTGGTTGGTGGTTAGCGTGCGTGTGTGAGTGCCCGGGGGAGGGAAGCGTGAGCAGAAATAATTAGAGCATTCTTCTCGACGGAATCACCGAAAACGAGGTGAAAATTTGGAGCGCTTTCACCTTGGCATCGTATCCACGGATACACCGACTGCGGCTGGCAATAGATGACACGAAGCGAGACCGAGTGCGAGCGTGCGGGGCCGTGTGGAGCGAGCGGGAGCCGATGAAAGCAAGGAAATGAGGTCGTTAAAATTTCATAAATGTTTATGGGCCCGAATGCCATCGCATCTCTCCCACCGCAGAGTTGCAGCAGCACACACACGCTCCGGTGGTTCGTCGCCGCCTGAGGCTGAGTTCACCTACCCCCACCCGTCCATGGGACATGGATCACCTAACAAAAGGTGAAAATATTGTTTTAGATACTCAACGGCTCTGTGCCGGCTTAAGTGGCGATGACGAGCGCGAAGAGGATTAGGAAGGAAGACAGGAGTCATTAGGTTGTGTTTGAGTTGGTTCAGCTCGTCCTTTTGGCCGTAGACCTAATTAATGCTTATCCGAGGAATTAATTTATCTGCAACAACTGCGAGGGTTCATCTATTCTGGCTTTTATTACCCAGTCGATACGGGCGGGCGGATTTTACGAGAGCAACACGAGCGATATTAGCATTTGCGGGCGACGAACGTCGGGAGATTCAATTACGGAAGTTTTGCGCGCCTCCCAGCGGAGGTGGGGGTGGCAAGGGGGTGGCTCATAAAACCTGGGCGCCATTAATTATTGAGAGTTATTGACTGGTTATCGGGGATGACTGATGGGGGATGGGCTCAAGGGGAAGCACGCGAAATTTGTTCCACGAACTTTTTAAGTGCAGTTTTCTTGAGTTTCGCTCATAACTTGTCAAAGGATGGCCGGGGAATGTTTTGCGGATTAGGAGCGAAGTACTTTGCGGGGGGTTACCTTGATTTGGAGTTTACACGGATTGTAACGCACGTGGAAACACGTTTTATAGCCGCTTTTACTCGTTCCATTCGCTTCGACGAAAATGTCAGGCAATTGTGTTGCGAAAGATTGTGGGAGAGGAATATAAGAATTTGAGGTCCTTCGGCGTTGGTTCAGAAGGGTGGTTTGGGAAGGTGGTTAGGAACGATGTTAAGCTCATATTTGAAAGCATTTTGGGTGTATGAGGATGTCAAGTCAAAGTCGTCGTTTTGTCTAAGTATTTTCTCAAGCACCGGTGACGAACACTGCAACCATATACAGTGAAACTTTTCTATAGCGAACAGTAGTGGGACCAGTATTGTTGTCCGTTACGTAGGGGTGTCTTTTCTGAAGGGCTTGCAATACAGGAATACTTTCATGAGAGGACCATGACAATTTGTCCGTAAGGAAAGGTGTCCCCTATCGAGGGGGTGTCCTTAAGGAAGAGTTGCACTGTAATTTGTTTAATTTGAAAACAAGGCTTCTCACATCTGTCATATAGTGCCGGTTGGCGGTATTCTTAACTCTGCTCTGTCATCGAGAACACAACGAATTCTATGGACACATTCATCACACATAAATCATCTTGACCGCGCTGACGACGTGTGCCTACTCTCTCATAGCATCACGGACCTCTACCAACTGGCATCAAATGTGGAGAGGGAGGGTTACGCCGTGGGCCTGAAAATCAACTCAAGTTACCCAGTCAAGCGTATAGCTCTCTCGATCAAATAGGCATTGCTAAAAAATGGGTTGAGACTTTTCACCAGGAACGAAGTATTACAAAGGTAGCCGACTTCACAGCGAATTGCCCCGAGTCCATCGACGAGTTTGAGTGGATTTTTGGCAGATATTCATGATTTGTTGATAGTTATTCACGAAATAACGTCAATGCCGTCCTCTGATTGGTCAATTAAAAAACAGTTATCAGGAGGAGCAAGAGAGGTAGAAGTCTGACATCTCTATAATAATTCATTTCTGCTTTTCACATGGCACGTTTTGCTATGGAACTGTCGACTCTTTCAAATGGTATGAGTAGTCACTGCCACTTGGGCCGGTAACTAGTGGTGCCTATAGGTTCCTGGCCCGTTCTCTGATAAAGCTGTTCGTTTGAGATAGGACTCGGGCAGAGGAGCCTTATTATCTTTCATAGGCATCGGTTCACAAACGTCTATGGCCTCCTTGTGATAATGGCGGTCACTTTTCAAGTGTTTCACACAAATAGCAGCACGGACTCAGCATTGGAGCGGAACAGTCTGCTTCGTGATTAAGCTAATATCATTGCTTTTCCATATTTTGGACAACATATCGAACCAAGACGGTAAAAGATCGGATCGACAGAGAATTACATGGTCCAGAAGAGCGGATGACGAGACTGGAGGTGGGTCGCCGTGGCGTAGTGTGTTAGTGCATCGACTCCTACGCAGAGGGTGCCAAGTTCGATACTCGAAGTTACCACCTTTCATAATTCACGGCTCCACCTCTTTCGAGTCACTGACAATGCTCAAAGAGCATTTCCTGTCTAGAAAAAAATTTTTCACAAACTTGGCCGTCCGGAGTCGGCATTAAACTGTAGGTCCCTTCCACTCGTGAGAGAACAACAACACGAGTGGTTGCTGAGAAGCTAGGCCCAGGTCCACCTCGGACTGCCCCACCCATATTATTATTATAGAAATCCGGATGAATCGATCTTACCATATCTACACCGTCTTCTAAATCCCGGATAACCTCATTTCAGCACATTTTCACATTGATTTCATCCAAAATCGAAGAATTGACTTCCTTACCCGATCTACCACCTCCTTGTCTTAGAAGCCATCCCCTCCAAACTTCAAAAGCTCGAAACTAAAACCACATCTCGTTCTTATTTCATTTCAGATTCCGAATTAGAAGAATTCGAAACGCCAGCACGATATCGTCCGGATTCACTAAGTGCCCTCAGTCGTGCCACACGCTTCACCGAAGATGAAATCAAACGAATTTACCGGGGATTTAAGGCTGAGTGTCCGACAGGGGTCGTCAAAGAGGATACGTTCAAAGTAATCTATTCGCAATTCTTTCCTCAGGGAGGTTCGTGCGGTACAGTATAAATATTTTTGTTAACACTTCTAATCGAACATAGTTGTACTAATTGTTGGTTTTTTCTTTTCTTTTTTTTTTTCATTTCTTTTGTCTCTCTTTCGTCTCTCTCTCTTTGTTCCCCTGCCAACAATCCCGGTCCGCACCATCCAACGAAACGAAAAATAAATGCATCCACCACCCTTGCTTGCTTTCTGTTCCCCATCCCGTCACTCCTTTGTTTTCACTCTGTTCTTGTGTGTTTTTCTCGTTTTGTCGTGGCTTATGTTCATCGTGGACCGACTTTTTATGTGTGGAACTGGAACGAAACGAAATTAATGGTGTACACGATAACAAAACAAAAATACACGAACATTTGTACGCTTTATGGCGTGTTGCACACTGGCTTTACCCCCGGACCACCACCACCACCACCACCACCCTCGATATGGACTTTCTTTTTATTTTCCTCGTTTTTTTTTCCCTGCTCTCCGTGCAGATCTCAATTTTTTTTATTGGCCATTAAGCAGTTTTGTTATGATTTATTGCACTTTTTATTTCGATTAGCAGTTTCCGATGTTCTTTTTGGCGATTCGCTCGCGAATTTATGTTAAAATGTCCATTAACGGCTTCGGGGGAGCGCTGGCAATGGCGCGAGAAGATTACGGCCGGATTCACATGAAGCGTGAAGGAGCGAGTGATTGACCGGATCGTAAAGTGTCGGCAGTGAATATCGATTAGGGCGGCGGCCGTGAGGACAGCTGGGTCCTTGGGGAAATCCATCCACAACCAGTGATACATTGTGTTCTCTAGAATTCTTGGGAAGTCTCAAATTCAATAGGAAATTCATTTGAAAATCAGTTCAGACAAGAAACGGACTGAGGTTGTGATTCTGGTCGAATCATGCTTAGGAGATGTGTTTTGACGTGGTGCACTGGAGAAGGAACTGCAGTCGACGTGTAGTACAGGTGTGCAGGTGGACATGTTTTCACACTTACCCTATCCATGGAAGACTGTCTGGAATTTTACTAAATCGTGTACAGAAATGAAGTTTTACAGAGATGCCAGACTTCTAGCTCTCTTGCCCCTTAACATTTTTGACAACAGTTTTTTATAACGTGTTCTTAAACCAAACTGACCGATCAGATGACGGCATTTACGTTATTTCGTGAATAACTGTCAAAAATTCGTGAATATCCGTCAAAAAGGCATTCTAATTCGTCGTTGGACTAGGAGGCAATCAGCTGTGAAGTCGGCTATCTCTGTAATACTTCATTTCTGGTTAGACCGTGCGTGTATCTATTAATTTCTGTGCTCTCTGTTCTCTTCAGGAGCATTGCCAGACAAAACTTATGAGGGTTTTCTCTTTGTATCTTGGGGTTGGAATTATTTCAATGCACTAATGGCAATTATGTACTCTCTGGCTTGACACTTAAGCCATGGCAATCGGTGGCTTGCGTTAAACCACTACTTAAGTGGAATATATCACTTAACTTCCACTGTGAATCTATCTTGATTCTCTTGATTCTCTTGTGATCGACACATAGGTTCACACTGTGAAATCGGGCATCTATTTTTTATCTTTTTTTTTCCACAAATACAACTTAGACAATGTAAATTAATAAAAACATATCTCATCGATCACATTCGATTAGCACGACGGACAGTTTTATTTTGTTAACTCAAAGCCCGGTAAAAACAGAATTGGGTGTACTTTCTCATTACCGCCATTTTGCCACGTAATTTCATCAAACCATTGCATAAGGTCATGGCGTAGTGGGTTAGTGCGTCGACTCCTACGCAGAGGGTGCCAGGTTCCATACCCGAATTTACCACCTTTCATATTGCACGGCTCCACCTCTTTCGAGTGTTGCTGAAAGTTGAATAAATTAAAGCGATGCAGCAATTGATTTAATGTAACATAGCTATTACATAGTAAATTTGTATGTGCTTTGCCATTTTATAGGGCTTGATTAACTCGGTCTTACCGGTAACCAAAGTTAAATTAAAGAGGATTACATTAAAGTGAAAGCCACATTGATCCAAAAATCGAGTCAACCTTATTCTAGAAAAAGTGGGAATCAGGAATTTGACTAGAGTACGTAATATATTGCCAGATAATTGTCATGTCCGATAGCCAAAAACGTGACAAGCCCCTCCCTCTACCATTTCAGTTGGAATTTTTAACTATGGATTTGCACAAAAAAAGGTGTAATATAAGCCGGGCAGACCATCCATAATTTCCACGCCATTTCTTGAATTCGGACACTTTTAGCCTTTTTAAGAAAAAATACTCCAATTCTGATTTTCAACAAGTATGGCCGTGACAATTGACACTTTTGCAGAGAAAGCAAAAGCTTTTACCAAATTTCATACCGGAATTCCCCACGAAAAGGGGAATTTCCCGCAATCTGGCAACACTGGGTTCAGTTCTATTGAAGAAACTCAAGAAAACAAACGTATTTTGATCCAACTCGGGTTCACGGACGATAGTGATTCCTTCGAGGGTCGACTTGATTTAAAGTGTGTTTTATCATTTGCATGTGTTTGGTGTGCACTTGCATAAATTTCTCCAATAAATGAGGGATACGGCATCTTCTTCATTTCTTCTTTGCTCTTGTCATTGGATTTCAATAAAGCCAAGTTTTTCACCCCAAAATTTAAGAATCCTAAAGTTTCCAAAATGCTCATCAGTGAAAGGAGGTCTGAAGCTGGGTCTCATTTAACATGTCCACCCGTCCAGTATGAATTACGAATCCCTTTCAACCGAGCGACACTACAAACAAGTTTTCCGTTTGCTTCATTGCCTCATTTGCCTCTCCATCCTGATCGTATGGGTTCCATTTCATGTGTTTTGTATGCACTTGCATAAATTTCTCCAATGAATGAGGGATACGGCTTCTTCTTCATGTCTTCTCGGCTCTTGTCATTGGATTTAAATAAAGCCAAGTTTTTCACCCCAAAATTTAAGAATCCTAAAGGAGGAAAGGAGGTCTGAAGCTGTCTCATTTAACGAACTACGAATGCCTTTCAACTGGGCTACACTAGAAGCGGGCTTTCCTTTTGCCTCATTGCCTCATTTGCACCTCCACCCTGATCGTACTGGTTCGACTTCATAGCCCAGCCACTGAAGAAGAATCACTGGAATCTGCTGCAGTGCATGAAGACCGCATGTAAAGGGTGGTCCACGATGATTATAAATAAAACAAGAGACATTTCTTAATATATTTTCATTATGATAAAAGGATCTATAACAATTATGTGTTAAAGAAAATATGGGTTAAATGGTTGCCACATCTTCGGTGGCATACATCTATCCGATGGTCCATATATTCAACGACTGAGATATAATTGAGGTTCAATGTCGTTAATGTGCCGAATTATCTCATCCTTTAGCTCTTGAATTGTTCTTGGCCTCTCAACAATCACTCGTGGATTCTCATTTGCCCAAATATGGCAATTCTGCTTGTTAACGAATCCACTGAAGTGAAAGTGTGCCTCGATTTTCTTTGTAAAGTCACCATTCACTTCTGTCTGTTCAACCAATCAGTCGGCGTATTGACGATGATTGAAATGGTCGGACTTGACTGATTTGCCTCAATGCGGCTTCGTGGTTTTGGAGCCTTTTGTCACATCATCCTCCAACTGCCATTATTAGACCTATCTACTACTTAAAAACGCCTTTGGTAATGTGTTGGGCAATTGAACCTTGTAAGCGTGTAAATTCAAATCCTTATTCAAAATTCGCATCAGTGATGTTCTTGTGATGTTCAATTGTTGGACACGATGATGAGTCGAGGTTGACGGCTCTTTTGTCACACTATCGCGAACAGGAACGCACTGGGCGATCATACACAGGTGTTTTCACATTTCCTACAGACCGGTTTGCTGAGGTAAGGTTAGGTTAGAAAGGCGGGCGGCTAGTGCATACACCAGCACACTTAGATATTGTGATACCCATATTCAGACTACTACCACTGATTGACTACTCCCGTGATAGTGTCGTTAATTCGATCCCAACGGCAAATGGTGACTGTACCAGATTTGAAAAAACCAGATAAAAGCGTGTTAACTTTGCTTTCACTGGGATTCGAACCGGGGAACCCCGCTAACCAGGGACAGGCACTCCACGAACAGCGCCATCCAGTCTTTTTACCGGTATGCTGAAATGGTGGATTATGCTGACCAAAAAAATCAGGAAGTGCATGAAATACATTTTGGTCCGAACGTCCATTTTCGTAAAAGGCTTCAACAATTTTAAAGCGCTGGTGAATTGTGTACCTCTGCATGGTTGAATTTTTCAAACACTGAAACAAAGAAATGTCGAATTAAGTTGGGCAAGAAACATTTTGGGTCGCCGTGGCGTAGTGGGTAAATGCGTCGACTCCTACGCAGAGGGTGCCAGGTTCGATACCCGCATTTACCAACTGTGATAATTCACGGCTCCCCCCCTTTCGAGTCACTGACAATGCTCAGAGAGTGTTTCTGTCTAGAAAAAGCTTATCAACTTTGCCGTTCGGAGTCGGCATTAAAGTGTAGGTCCCTTCCTCTCGTGAAAGAACAATAGCACGCACAACACTAGTGGTTGCTGAGAAGCTAGGCCCAGGTCCACCTCGGACTGTCGCGCCACCCATATTATTATTATTAGTATGGTTGGACCAGCCTTTAGTTCATTATGAAGAAGAATCCAATTCAATTTCCACTGCATCATCCGCTTCCATGGTCCAGGCCAAACTTTGTCGAGACAAGTTTGCTCAAGGGGTATAGAGCATTGTCATTGCCTCGAAAGAAGAGACGCCGGGCATAACGAAATTGGCTCGTGTCGCGGATTGAAGCTGGAATCCCCAGCCTAGGAGTCGACGTATCTACATACTACGTCACGGCTTACAAATGACCTTCTTAATTGTTCGTGAAACGACATACCTACTTTTCGATGGCTTTCCAAGCCCAATGGCACCATTCACAATTTTTCAGAGTTTGGGGTCGTTGTTTGACTAGAGCGGCAGACAGACCACCTTACAGTCTCAGGAGAGTAACGCGATACCTCTCAGTTCATCAACCTTCTGTCACAGTCCCTCTTCCTCTCTAGCCGCTTCTTTCTTCTGCCCACTGACCGAGGCGACGTCTTGCTGTGTCATTCCAGCAAACTCAATGTTATCGTCGCGGTTTGTGAGCTTCTCGAGAACCGATTTGCCCCAGCATCCATGTCATAACTCCCAGTCTTTTCAAGGTTCCCCTCAAATTGACGACATACCTGCCAACAACTACGAATCCACACTCTAATCCCTCCCGCCTCTGTGACCACTGTCAGCCACTCCCCCAGCTGTTACGCGCTTCTTACTGCACTTCCCAGCCTCTGCCTCTCCCCCACCACCCATGCTTATGTATGCTTTTTTATTTGAAACTTTTGTGTTCATTAACAAAATAAAATTATAACGAAACCACTGTAAGTACTCTCCTTATGCTAAGAACTAAACGCTAGCCTCTTAAGGATATCATTTAATCTCTCGCTGTTCGTGTCCTTCTAAGTGTGTGTTCCTTCCAAGTAGCTACTGTTTCCATTTCAGCTGACTGCTTATCTCGCTGCTGCATTTTCTAATCGCATTCCATCGCATCACACTCTCCATCATCATCCGTTCATCGTCGTTCATCGTCATGAAGTTTTACATCTCGACTGGGGCAGCTCTGAGAAGAAGGTTGTTCTTGTCTCTGCCTCGTGAGGGGGGGGGGGGCAAATTTCATTTCGTGTCATGGCCATAATTTCATTTTGCTGCTTTCACTTTTTGGGGGGCATTCTGGAGTCCGCCAGTGACAGTGACGGGAACTTAGTGACAGACGACGACGCAGACAATGCAGCGGGTGCTCCTTTCCCCCGCCCCGCCAACTAATCACATCCTTTCGTAGGATCCTGCCAACATCACGACCGTCGTAGACGACAGCTGATTTGCTTTTTTCAATGCGCGACGGCACAAATGTCCTCGTTTCCCATTTTAGCCTCCGTGGGGTGACCGGTGGGCTCAGGGGAAATCAACAATTTCCCATTTTTCGACCGCATCTGGATTTTCGTGTCATCGAACACAATGAACAACAGACTCGGAGCGCCACTCGTGCGGTCGGTCAATTGTGGTAAATTTAACGCCATTCTGACGTTCGTGTGTGTGTGTGTGTGTGCGAGTGCGTCCTATTTCCATATTTTTGTGTCATCCCGAGGACGAGGCATAAATAATATACAAGTTGAGCCATGCTTTGTGGTGGAAGAATGGCCTGCGGGCGAATTAGCATACATTAAGGCAACGTGATGGTCCCCGCGCCCACCCCACCACCCACACCCACCCCATGACGCATACCGAACGAGCAGAGGTCGCACGTGTGTGGCAAAAATCCCGGAGGGACATCATTTTCGAAATTCCACATAAATGAAACCGGGACACCTCCTCTCCCATCCGATGTGGTGACCAACCGTCAGAAGCGAGGGCAATTTGCGATAGTTGTACCATTTACGAGGAGTCACAGGATCCTCTCTTAAATGTCCACTTAGCGGGCACTTCCACTCCGTCGCCACCGCGCCGCGCCATCGGGAGAAAAGTGAGTGAAACAAATGCAAGAAGTAACCAATTTCCTGGCAAGGATTACCGTGTGTACAGCGAGGGAAATTAATGTGGGCGCGTGGGAGTGTGTGTGTGTGGATACGTGCCAGGAATCCATTAGGCACTTGTTGGAACCAGTTACGTCCGAAATCTATGCGATCTCTGGCGCTCGCTTCGGTTTGCACTGAATAATGAATGGGGTCGGTTGACGGCGGCGGACGGGGTGTTGCTGTTGTGTGTGGTCTCGAGCCGTGTTTGCGTGCGAAATTATTAGTTTTTGTCGGTTATTGGCGTAACGTGATAACTGACGGCCGCGTTGAGTGAATTAAATTACCGAGCTGAAGGTGATTGTGTGCGATGGAGGGTGAGAGTGAGAGATGTTCCTGGGAAATGATGAGTGTAAGCGGCTTTGGTGACGATCTATACGGGGTCATCCATTTTGTGGCTCTGAAAGTAAATTGAGATAAATCGCATTTATCGTTTGGATTTCGATTAAATTTTGGATGTCATTGAATTGCGTTATAAGTAGATGAACATGTCCCCCTTGGCAGCTCTTGCAGGACTCCATTGTGACAAGATGACTTGGCGGCACATATCGGGCAATACCTTGGTCAAAACTAAAATAAAGATTAAACGAAAATAAGATTCGTTAACTAGCACAACAAAAACAACTCCAATAACTATTATGGATCAATGACATCCCCAGACACACCATACAGGCTTCAGGCTTCAGGCTCTTTCGACAGTTTCATGTGAACTCATTCTTCTTACTTAGCGGGCGCTACAGCCCGGTATCTACCTGAGCCGTCAGTCGACATACAGTTACGCACAAAAGTAAGTCCACGGCGTAAAGTTGTCTTGGTGTCTCAAATGGGACACCAAGAAAAAATCTCAAATGCAAGTTTCTAAGGCAATTTGTAACATTTACGTACGTAGAACAACACATTAATATATCTCAAAAAACTATAGGCACAGCGAGTCATTAACACCCATTTGAGATTATTTTCTGTTTAAATATAAATTAAATAAAAAAAAAGAAAAATTTATGCTGTGGCCATACTTTTTTGATTGACTGTAGCTCTTCAACTAGCATGTTCGGGGGTAGGACCGTGGGAGAGACAAAAGCAAGTCAAGTCAGCGACTAAGAATGGAAATATCATATCATTTTGACTGCTTACTTGACTGTCATGTCCTCCGCTTGGAAAAGACTGATGGAGCAGTGCATGTTTAACATGTTCAATAATTCGGAGAAAAGGCTCGCGAATTTCAGCATCATCGATCCATTTGCGTGTAACGTAGAAGGTCGAATTGATGACAGGGCCTTTAGTGACCCTCTCCTCCCTGGCTGAGAAATAACACCCCAAAGGTGTTTCGAAGTCAAGAACGGAGAAGTATAGCGACTTGGTAAAATTTTAGTCATCAGCTTTCCTATCGATAAGCGAAATGGGGATACACCAAATCAGGTCATAAGAAGGAATAGTCCGTATTGCCATTTTGTGACTTTATTTGGTTGGAAAGACTTTCTTCGAAGTGTCAATGAGCAAGTGACTCTCCGGTTGGACACATATGTTCTGTTGGTCATTTGATCAACACTTTAAGTCACCAAGTCAAACATAGAAGACTAGTACCTACTCACGGCCAGAAATTATATTCTTATCCATGATGAAATAGTCCACCCAAAGGAAGCACGTATCATCGCAACACACCACATTCTCGAATTAAACTCCACGATTAGAGATCACTCTACTGAAACGGAGGAGATCCTCGTGGCTACGAGCGACATCCGCCTAGTATTGGAGTCGCCTGTCTACTGCTCGGCGTACGACATGGAAGATCAGCGGACATCCCTCCGTATCCTGTATTATGCCAATTTGATAGAGATAGAGGAATGCTTCAGGTGGAATAAGGCCGATGAGGCGCACTCTTTCCTGATACATTGTGTTTGGGTAGTAGGCCCCAAAGATCAGACTGTTCGAAGAAGTCATAGCTCTTGTAATGTGCCTTCTGATCAGTTTAATAATTAAAATATCTATCCTGCTCAAGTTTGTCTCATTATACAGGACCTCGTTAGGATATTACTTCTTGTACTCAGACTCAGGTGCACGATACAGACGAAGACAGCTCCCCAGACACTGCCACTCGAACAACCTCATATTTTCCATCTGGTCCAGGGCAGGCACTCCACCAACTGCGCCATCCAGTCGTTTGAAAAAAGACTCCTCGTTTACTTAACTTACTTCTTCAGGACGCCTTCGACCAATGGAGGGTCTGAGGTAATCAGAGCTTATGGTGATTTCCGGAACGCCTGTTCAATGCACTCTACATGTTAGTGGGGTCCCATTGAAGCCGTTGAAGAAGTTTAAGTATCTCGGGGTGTTCTTCACGAGTGATGGGAGGAGTAATAGTGAACTTTCCTGTAAGAAGCTGGGTCAGTTTTGACACAGCTTGGGAGATCTGTAATCAGGAAGGCCGAGGTTAGTGTGAACGCCAAGTTAGCAAGCAGTTTTCAACCCAGCATTTGTTCCAACTCTCACCTATGGTCATGAAATTTGGGTAATGACCGAAAGAACAAGTATCGCGAATACAAGCTGCTGAGATGAGATTTCTTCGTGCTGTTGTGGGATTAACTCGCCGGGATAGGGTGAGAAACAAGGCAACTCAACGTTGAGCAGCTGCTTCTCCGAACGGAAAGAGCTATGCTTCGTTGGTCTGGTCACGTAGCACGTATGTCCCCACCATCACGACTTTCGAGGCTGGCCTTGAATGCGATTCCATCAGGTAGGCGACCACTTGGCAGACCCAGGATGAGATGATTGGATTGGATGGTCCATAAGCTCGCCTGGTTATGCTTGGACATAACGCTGATGAGGTAGAGTCTATGGTGGAGGATCGAGTTGCTTGGAGATCTCTCGTGCGTAGGTTACCCCCGGGACCCCTTTAGTGGATCATGCGGGTCGGAAGATGATGATGATGATGATGATAAAATGGGTCCGAGGCGGACTTGGGCCTAGCGTCTACAGTAACCATTCGTGTTGAGCGTGCTATTGTTCTTTCACGAGTGGATGGGACTTATAGCTTAACGGCGACTCCGAACGGCGAAGTTGAGAAGATTTGTTTTTAAACAGGAATACTCTTTGAGCAGATTCAGTGACCCGAAAGAGGTGCAGCCGTGAATTTTTAAAGGTGGTAACTTCGGGTATCGAACCTGACACCCTCTGCGTAGGAGTCGACGCACTAACCTGCTGCTCCACTGCGACCCATTGATGAGCCGAAATGGCAGCGAAAAAAAATCGGCCTGGCACATAAAGGCACCTGGTATGCTTTGGAAGCTGTCAACATATCGCGCGTATTTGCTGTTCAATGGTTTTTAAATATAAAGTGTCAACAGTTCTGTCGAATCTCAACTGACGGATGTTATCCAAACCCAAATGGCGCCCTCACAAGATCGATCTGATATTTTAAGCACCCGCCACCTTCCAACTTGTGTCTCGTCGATTGAGACTTCGATTCATCGATTGATGGGAGTTTCAACGCAATATTTTGTCAGTACACATCATGTCGTTGGGCTTTGACAAAACGTAAGCAGTGACTCAAAAAATTGCAGTGACTCAGCTTACTTCCCTCTGGAGGAAATTCTCTCGGCTCCAGAGCGACTGTCCAACACACGTTTATTAGATGAAAATATATCTACCACGGGGAAGCCAACGACCGTACCGATTGCCAATCCATGTCCTCTCTGATTCACCCGATCGTTGGCCACCCTCTCTTTCACTCAAGAGGGTAGTTTATGTTGATGATTGAGTCGATTGAGAAAAGGGATCACTTTTATTCCTCGTGCAATATCGCTCAACACGTTAAACGTTCTTTTCTCACCCTAAAGCGACATTGACACTCACTTCTACTGAGATTACGTACTTGGTGGCACACCGCAGTATGGAAGTTGTCAAGCTTGTTCGTTTCCTTCGTGTTATCTCGTCCTACTAACAAACACCCCTCTAAACAGAGCTTTATGTGCTTCCACTAATGTCAATGTCATCGGCATGTGTGAGCAGTTGCACAGATTTGTGGAAGATCGTGCCTCCGGTATTGACTTTTGAGTTACGTACGATTTTTCATAAGGCGAGCATGTTCGAATCGCTTTAACACTCTTCGAGCACATCGGGCACTCTCTGGTCTAAGTATGCTGATGACGCTAGCAGCCCCCGTATCTTACCTAACCTACGCACGATCTTCTTCTTCTTTATTTGGCGCTACTATCCGGGGTGGACCTGGGCCTTAACCAAGACTCTCCAGCTAGCACGGTCTCTCGCTAGCTGTTTCCGGTGTCGCACGCCAAGCACGTTGCTCCCCGGGACGAAGACTTCGGGTCGGAGCTGAGTTGTCCATACGCTCTACACGGCCTAGACACCTTAGGCGTTGGATCCGAAGACGCCGGACTAGACTCATGTCGCTGTACAGCCCGTACAGTTCGTGGTTGAATCTTCTCCTCCAAAAACCGTCAACGCAAACAGGACCAAAGATCGCACGCAGAGCTTTTCTCTCCAAGATACCAAGGACTTCCTCATCCGCTTTTGAGATTGTCCATGTCTCTGCGCCGTACAGCAAGACTGGGATGATCAAGGTCTTGTATAAAATCAGCTAGGTCCTTCGAGAGATGGCTCTACTACTCAATTGCCTCTTGAACCCATAGAAACAGCGCCAAGGGTTACTCTGCGTTCGATCTCGGTACTGATGTTGTTTGTACTGCTCACTTGCGAGCCGAGGTATACGAGGTTCTTCACTACCTCGATGTTATAGCTGCCTATGGTGACATGTTGGCTAAGTCGTCGATGTTGTGTGTCCTTTCTTGAAAGAGAAAGGACACACAACGCACGATCTTCTAGAGAATTATATAAAAACCTCGCATGACCTTGTGCCTAAATCGTTCTTTTCTACATCAAAGGTCTCGGTTAAATGCTTACTGACCTTGATGGATGGACCAGCATTTTCCATCGACTTCTGAAAAGACGAACAAGTTTTGAAGGGATGAAAAATCGAGACAGTTGCTGTATATCTAATTTCTATAAATGCTGTCGCGGCCCTTAGGTCGATAAATAGATCGTGGATATCGACTTGAGACTCTTGGGTCTTTTCCAAGATCTGTCGTAATGTCAGGCTGTTGACGTAGGGTTTCAGGCGCTTACACAAGACGGCAGAAAAGATCTTGTATCCTATACTCTGTTACACCGATTTTCCGACCTACGCGCGACCTCGTCTGGGAGGGTGCCTGACCAGCCCTGGAGAAAGGCCGTGGTCTTGTTGTTGGTTATATTTTTGTATGGGCGCCACGCAATTGACCTCCCGCACGATCCATCGCCTTTTGAACCGCGACAATAAGATGGTAGTCCGCTTTTTAATTTTCTTCACAATTTTTGCTTAAACTAACTTGAAATTAACATTGAATTCAAAAAAAATGCAATAGTTCAGAAAAGAAAAGAAAAATAAGGCATCCAAAATGCAAGAATCGATAAAAACAAATGTTTGTCTTTTTCGGGATTCGAACCCTGTTCCCACCGATCCGGAACGAAAATTGCGCGATCACGAACGCGCACCGCCAACGCCTGGACTGATCTTGGCTCTCTTTTTCTTCTACTCCAATCGATTTAGCATTACCGACCGTTTCACCGCACACAAAGCACACCGGGTTATAACCACATACAAGGATCGATACCCTGGTCTTAGGCTGATTTCGCCTCAAGTCCATGCATTTAGGTTCTAATCCACGATGTGTCGTGTTCTTGGTACTCCTCCCTCGGTAATGTTCCACTGGGATGTTGTCTTAATGACCAGGTGGGGCGCGAGTACTCATCTAGCCGTCCAACTGCTTCGTCAACAAGAATAGTTGGGAAGGAAAAGCGTCGAATCACTGTAAGCCAAGTATAAAATACGTAATCCCAAAATTAGACACCATTTTTCGCCCGCAGACGAGAAATCCTTCCTACCTTTCTTCACTCGTTCTACACCTTAGATGTGGTCACTGTCATAAAACCTGCTCTTCCCCCCTTCAATTTTGTTAATCATACACAACGTTCCATCCACGGAGTCAGAAGCTGTCCTCTGCATCGGCTGTACTTTGGCGAGTGGCGGGTCTCCACAATACCATGCCATCTGCATTGCCGCTAATTCCCCATTCACCACTTCAGCCACTTCAAGGTCGCGGAAGCATAATTGAAGGAACTTGGACTACCTGACAGGATTCCAACCTGAGTCTCAACGATCCGATCTAGCTGTAGAACCACAGACCTACGAGCACCACTAGGGACGTAATGTTACGACACACACTACATCCTAAACACAATAGTATTCTGAAACGAGTCCTTTGGGCCAAACAACTAAGGAGACTTATCCATCAGGAGACTTTTCACAGTTTAGAGGGTCTCCTTTCTTTAGTGTCGGACAAACGATGCTGAAATTTCCTCCATCGATTGTAGACGTCCCCTTCTTGTTGACTTTCAAAGGAATCTCAAGCGCAGAGAGGTGCATGCTCTAAAGAGACCACCGCACCGCTTTCAAGTCTCGACGATAGTACTGAAACATAACCTTGTTCACATAGCAACTGGCGTTCATTCTTCAGAGCAGTCATCTGTGAAGGTTCGAGCAGTCATTTAATTAGGACTGACTGACTACACGCATACAACCAGCATTTTGCCAACTAATTGTCGGAACTCCATCAATTTTTTCCCATCGTCCCCTCATCCGAAAATCTCTCTTAATTAAAACCACTTCTCACTGCATCGCACAAAAAAGTATCCTCAACTCGGCAGCAACACAGGCAAAAAAAGGGTATCCCTTTGGAAGCACCAATAAGCAGCCAACTCACCAGGTCACGTCCAAACGAAAAATCCCAATTAAATTTCTTCCTTCCACGATCGCAGCGTCGCCACCGCCTGGACACACTGTATGTGCAGTGCGAGTGAGAGTTTACTTTTTCGACGAATGCCATAAACAAGAGACGAGCGTGTGTTTGGGAGTCCTTCTTCCTGTCCGGACGAACTGAGGGGGAGGATACCTACTCGTGCTCAGAACAAAACACGCTCACACACACACTGGCACCATTAGCATGTGCTCTTCATTTCGTAATGTTCTCCCTTTCGTGGACTTGTCAAGGACATGCACAACTGCTGTTACGACCAACGACCAACCGACCAACGGCCCCCGCCCCCGCCGCGCACCGACCGACTGAGAGAAGAACCGATGTGGAAAAAGTTACGTATACGCCCAAGTGTGTGCATGTCCTTGCATATGAACTTGCGAGGGAAATTTATGCCACTGACACCTAAATATGGAAACCATTCAGTGTTCACCAGCCTCGATGGCCACCCACTTTTTATGCGGGGCACGGCGTTTGAAGCCAGGATATACCATGCGTCGGCTGCTTACAGGTGTTCATTTCATTTGCTCATGCATTTAGATTTATGCGCTGCTTTTGTTCTTGTTATCGGTGTGTATGGGAATCTCCTTTATCTCTCAACTCTGCCGTGTGTCTGATAGTGGGGGCGTGAGCGCCACCCACGGACCCAGTGGCGCTATGAATTGGAATGACCTCCCATCGCGCACTCACGCCCACCCGCCAGGATGGAGACAATCGTGCATAATGCGCTTCTTACGTATGCATCATGCCGCTGCCGCCGCCACCACCATTGCCGTAGTCGTCCTTCTTCTTCTCAGCCAATTTGGAGCAGAGTATCAACAGCAGCAGCAAAAAACTGGAACAGCATCCCAGCTGCGCCCGCCGCCCCGTATGCATGAATGGCTCTTGTGTTTTTCGGTGTTCCTTGCTGAAGGATTTGTTGTGTTCCGTGTCGTTGATGTTGTTTCTGTTTTCCTATTTCTGTTGTTTTGCGCTGTTTTTTTGTGTTGTTTCTTTGAATAATTGCATACCGTTTAGATGGAAGTGTGAATGTGCTCGGTGCTATGTAAGTGTATCCCTTCCATAGTGCTGTTCTCAGTTAAATACTCGAGAGGGAATTACATGTTCCGAACTGCATCGTTTCGTTTCGTGTTTTTTTCCTCATTTTTCATTTTCTTTGCGAGGGCAGAGATGTTCTAATGCTTTTCATTTATTCTTTTTTTTCGTGTTCTTCTCTCTTCTTGGTTTATTTAGCGAATCCAGCCCTTTATGCACACTACGTGTTTAACACCCTGGATCAGGATCACAGCGGAATAGTTAGTTTCGAGGTAAGTCCTTTTTTTCTTGTTCCACTATTCATTTATGTATGTTTGTTGTCTCTGTAATTTCAATTCACACGATTGCGAGTCTCTGGTGTGAGGGGCGCATCTGGATATCCTTGAGTTATTTGAATAGAGTCCTCACTTCTAGCGCTCGGAATGATGGTTTATTCAGAGCGACGTGATTTTTTTTAATTTTCAACCAAGCAAGAAATGGGGAAATGGAAATTTAAATGTTTGTTTGCATTCAGTGTTTGCGGAGATGCGTCGTGTAAGACGCATTTAAGAGTCTTTGGCTGCCCATATTGGCACAAGGATCTAGCTCTAAGCTTTCTTAGCGACACCCTTATAATTTCACGGCCATTATTAAGGATTGACCTAAGAAAAAAAAGAGAGAGAGAGAGATTCACGCCCATAGTTTCAATAGGTAATAAAGTAAAGTGTAGAATCAATCGTTCGACCAGGCTGGAGCCGCTCATAGTAGATGATTCCTCTCCAATCCCACCAAACACTCAGCATAACCTTTCGAGGCGTCAATCCTGGCTTTGCGACCATTTCTTGAGCTTCACCACGCTTGCACCATGATCTTTTTCGTCGTATTTGATCCACTTTTCGTCTCCTGTTACCATTCACTTCAGAAACGGTTCGATTTCATTTCGTTTCAGCAAAGAATCGCAGATGTTAATTCGGTTCATCCAATTTTTCACAGAAAATTCATGTGGTACCCAAACATCGAGCTTCTTTTTGTAGCCAGACTTTTTTAAATGGTTCAAAACCGTTTGATGATGAATGTTTAGTTCCCTGGCGACGTCATGGCTGCTTTTGTGGCGGTCCTGGTCAATCTTTTCCCTAATTTCATCGACTTTTTCAACGATAGGTCGGCCAGAGCGAGGTGCATCTTTCACATCGAAATTTCCAGACCGGAGGCGAGCGAACCATTATTGTACCGATACAGCATCGTCTTCGAAAACTTCACAAATTTCATTGGTGGCTTGCAGATTCTTCCCGTTTATATACAAAAATTTCAAAATTAGCGAATTTCCTTATTATTTTCACTCATTTTTGAACAGCTGTAACTTTTTTTCAACTTCTCCGAATTTAATTTTTTTTTTGGTTAAATGAAGCTTAATCTTTCCAACACCATACGGTATGACACAATGTGATTGGCAGCACTGGTAATAGACGACTCCAACGACATCTATTGACAAAATACGAAAAGACTTTTTCGATTACCCATTATTTTCTTGTCTAAATTATTGGTTATTTATTTGTTCGTCGACTTCTACGTTGAATGTCAAGGCTCCAGTCGCGAAACAAGCAACCTCTCTTGAGCAATTAAGAGAGAGAAAATGACCATCTTGTAGTTAGTGTGCTTCAAAAGAATACAGGTCATCTCAGTCTTGAGAAAACAACAGCATCCACAGGCTGAATGATTTACTGAAAAAGTTAGGCCTAAGCTTGTTACTCTTCCTTCAATTGCCGCTTATCTCTTAACGCGATGGGCAATTATTTCACCATCCATCTTATGTGGATGCCGGGACACTGCGGCATTCCAGAGAACTGCGTAGCGGACGAACTCGCTAGAAAGGGGGCAAATTCTGTGCTCTTTCCAGGTGGAGATGCACCCTATACGCCTATCGCTACTGTAAAACATCTGCCAAAACTTGAAACGCTTGCTCAAACAAACCACGGGTGGACATTAGGCACCAGAGATAATGGGTGATAGAGATACCCAACTTCGGCCATTTTTACCCCTAGCCCACAACGAAGATGTAGTGGTAATCCCTTGTATTTCACTTATACATTTACAACGCTCGTCAATTCACCACAATATGGCGGCCGATTCGTGAATTTTGTGGGAAAAAGCGGCAGATTCATGAATTTAGTGGGAATCCATGTACTTTCCATGTAACGTACATGGGTATGTTGTTCGGACGGTGTTCAAAAGTTGACTAGTATTTTTAAGGGAATTTTCTTACATTTTTATATGGACTTTCGTGAATAAAAATGTATTGCAATGTCCATTTAACTGGAACTATTTGACCTAAAATTAATTCTTAAGTGTATATATAGCCTATTCATAAACCATACCTGACAAATTAACTCAAAAAATGAAGCCCGCTTTATACGCATAAATCATGAATTCTGAAAAACTCATGAATTTAATTTAAACAATTTGATAAGAACAATGGCAACATATTGCAACTTTTAATAATGCTAAAAAATGGTTGTCAAAACATCTTATTTGTGATAATAATATTTTTATTATTGGTTAACTGAACGTGTGAATGTATTATTAATTTTTATTCATATGAAAAAATTCACACTATGTTGTGCATTCGTTAATTATGTCCAAGTATTTCAGATTGTAAATTGCTCAAAGTTTTAATGAATCGACTTCATGAACATAAGCTTTGTTCGTTTACCCCTCCATACTGTGTTGAAAATTGAACACCGAAATTTGAAAAAACGATCAAATAACGAGCGAATTTCAAATAAGAACTCTAATTCACCCCATTACTAAGGTGGGGAAGGGTATCAGCTGTCTCCACAGCTGTTCTCAAGAGCTCACACGTATTCACAGACAGAGGACAAAAAGCGTATAAAAAACGCTGTCAGATGAAATCAAGGGGCAAGGGAGGTAGAAGTTGGATATCTCTATTATAGGTTATCTCTGTTAGGCACATGATGCCTCATTGCCAAACAACTCTGGCTTATGACCGATCCCAAACGCTCATTTTCATCGGGCTAAGGAGACCGAATCTCAGATCTCTTTTTGGCGTTCCAATATTGCATTGTGCCATCGGAACTCACGCCTCTAGACTAGGCACTCCTTATAAAGATTCCTACAGAAGAGAAAGGAGGAGGAAGAAACCATTGAACACTTGGATGGAGCTACAGTACTCTCTCATCCCGTAGATTCAGACTTTTTGAGGTCCACTTCTTTGATAACCTGGCTGATCTGAGCACAATTAGAATCAGCCCTCTCCTTCGCTTTATAGAAAGCACTAATTGGTTCGCGGAATAGATACCCTGGCCTAAGTATGTCTGCTGTCCTTCTGCATAGCCACTTCAACTTAACCTAATCTAGGCCTAAACCCAGACTCTCGGACTGTAATGCCAACAATCATTGTCATGCAACAATTTCAACATAGTTTACTATTGAAACATATGGCCTTTTCGCGGTTTTCTTAGAATGATCTCACATGTTTTTAAATTGGATGGAGTTGTTTTTGAAGTTGGAAGCATTCGTCGAGGATCCCGTTCCATCGCAGCAAGACAAAAATGTTTTAGAAGTTGGTACTCGAGAATCGTTAGGGGGGCCGAATTAATAATGTAAAAAAATTCTAAACTGAATTTTGAAATTCCGCCCAAGAAAAGAAATTCGAGTTAAAGTTTATTTAAATTAGAAAAAAAAAACAATCAAGATCAAGATTCATGTTTATTTTGTTCATAAGTTTACAAAGTGAGCCACCGCAGGACTTACAATTCAGAGATTTGATATATTATGGAATGTAATATTATATCTTTCTACTGAAACTCATCTCAAGAAACAAGTGTAATTTTAAATAATTATTCTAAGCAAAGGCAAAGAGCAACAAAAAGCCTTTATTTAAAATAAAAAATAAAAATAAATAGAAAACAATAATTATTAACAGTTTAACCACATTGCTCCAGTTCCTTAAGATCGTACACACGTCATGTTTCTACCAAAGATCTAAGAAGCTGGTACAAAACATTAATAATAATAATATTATGGGTGGCGCTACAGACCGTAGAGGGCCAGGGCCTAGCTTCTCAGCAACCACTCGTGTTGTGCGTGCTATTGTTCTCTCACGAGTGGAAGGGACCTACAGTTTAAAGCCGACTCCGAACGGCGAAGTTGAGGAAGCTTTTTCTAGACAGGAATACTCTTTAAGCATTGTCAGTGACTCGAAAGAGGTGAAGCCGTGAATTATGATAGGTGGTAAATTCGGGTATCGAACCTGGCACCCTCTGCGTAGGAGTCGACGCACTAACCCACTGCGCCACGGCGATCCACAAAAACACTTAATAATTATAAAATAAAAAAATGTTCATCAAATGAAAAGAATCGATTACGACACATAAACGCAATGTATAGCAGAGACTCTGGATATACCAAAAATTGCATACTTATAGATGCCAAAAAATTGAAAAATGATCTAATACACCAACCACACCTGCAGGTGTAAGCCACATACAGCAACCGAAGCAATGAATGAATGAATTCAGGAATGAACACACAGAAATTAATGATTGGAAGCATTGCTTTTATCCGCGCTTATTTCTTAAGCGGCGATAGATATGATGAGTAAGTTAAGCGGATAAAGGATTCGTTGTTAGTGTATTTTACATGCAAATCGAAATTTAAGCGTATATACGCTTGCAAAAAAACGCAGCTTAAGTTAAGCGGATATAGGATTCGTTGTTAGTGTATTTTACATGCAAATCGAAATTTAAGCGTATATACGCTTGCAAAAAAACGCAGCTAATCATGACCTTCGAGCTTCGTGCCAACCTATCATAAAACTGACTGTAATGATTCGCTGAGGGTAACGTCTTGATGTAGCTCTTCTCTTTCGGCGTCGTTGCCGTAATGTATATTTTGTTTCTACGACAAATTTCCTTATGTGGGGAGCGAGGAAAATTTTGGACGGTCGGTAGGAAAACAGCAAGCTTACTTCGTGACAGTTTATTACCAAAAGAGGAGCGTGTACATGAATTCTGGGCGATATTTATAGCATCGCCAATGCAGTCTCTGGATTATGTTAACGGGAGGAACTACCGATCATGAGCGGAGTTCTTCGAGACAATTATCATCTTCTTCTTGATGAATAATCTTTTATGAAATACACAGTGTGTTGCGCAAGTGCGATGACACTGTTTGTCAACTGTATTTTGAATATTCTTCTACACTTATATCATAGACAAATTAATGATATGTATGTGATAGTATTCATTGCATATAAAATAAATATGCCGAGTTTGATAAAATGTTCAGCTTAACCTATTCGGTTACAGATTGAATTCTGAACTTCAGTTCTGTTGAACGTCTTTTGTTCAATGCGATGGAAAAAAAAAAGCCAAATCTTCCAACAGGTGCGTGTACCTACTACATGAACTCAATAATTCGTATTGGATTGGATTTCGGATGTAATTGCTGTACTTTGTAGGCTTAAATTGCCATTGGTGCAACTCTTTGAAGCTTTTGTCCCTACGGTTATCGGTAAAGAGAGAAATAAAACAAATAAACAAAATACTTCTTAACTGTCGTTTAAACGGGAATACGGTCTCGTTTACCTTAAACTACAAATTGAACTCAGTTAAAGATAATAAACTGTGAGAACGAATTACTCATTGAACTGAAACTTAAACCAAAAGTGAAGTTTAAACTAACTGGGGATTAGGGAAACAGAATATGAAACGTTCATTCAAACAAAATAAGGCAAAAAACTCGTTTCCACTCGAATTTGAACATAGAATCTGCAAAAGCGCGAACAACGCACCAACCCACTCCGAACTACATTAGTTTCAGAGTCTTATCTTCGACCACATTTGGATTTTCTGTAACATACCTACATACTTACATACATAGTGCTCTATTGTTAGTAGAGTTAGCCTACAAATAAACTTGGTATTGCCAAATTTTTCATAATATTGTAATTCAAATGATTTTGGGAATAATTGCACTGGAATGCCATTTCAATGTATGAATTGTGGCTGCAGTATTGCCGTTGAAACTGACTCAACAGAAGTCGCACTTTTTTCCCTGACAGTCAGGGTTGATCTCTGCAGGAAATAAAGTGTTTATTTCAAGGATTCACAAATTCAGAAAATTCGGTGTAAGATACTGTCATTGTTATAAAAATCTTGTGTACGTTGTGTCGTTCAGTACAAAATAATCGTTGTTCATGGTTCAATAATTTAAGGATTGATTCAAAGTTGCACTGCGATAGGTCCCTCGGCGTTAGGTTATTCCGAGCAATAAAATACCGCCAAATGTAACAACGCCGTCCTATCGGACTTGAAGCTAGACGGCAGATGTCATAGTCCGAACATCTGCCGTCATTGAAAGAGACACCTATTCGATCTTGTCATGTCATGGGATCAACATCCTCAATTCTGTCATCAGGCTTTGAGTTATACCCACCATGCCCCTAGAGATGGTCCAATTGATAAAATGAGTAGGTTGCACTGTCGCCGACTTCTCCATGGCTATGAATCCAGAAAATTAAACCTCTTCAAATTCAGTACAAGCTAATGCTCCAGTCAAGAGCACACTTCAGTCCCCACGGCTTGGTCCGAGACGTAAAGATCGAGTCCGCAATCATTTCCCAACGTTAAAGTGAAATGGAAATCAAAGCACTGGCAATGATTTTCATTACCCGCAAAAGACCGTAAACTATAAGATGGGAATCTGAAACCAAGTAAACGTGTTTTACAACACCTCAAAGTGAATGTCCTAGTCTCCCCCAAAAACGTGATACATTAACCGCAGGAAACATTCCGCGCCGAACTATTAATCATCCCTCAAAGCGGACTATCAGGTGACACATCCATAAAACCGACTTGAACCACACTCGTAAACTCTCCATTAGCCGACACTCAAGTGGGGGCCTACCACAAAGCAATGAAAATCTGGCACAGTACTGGAATTCCTTTTCCTTCGCGGAATGCTCTCTCCCGCTTAGTTGCTCCATAAAACCGACCATCAATCCGAATTACGAAACTATTAACCACCACGAGCCGTACATCGACCGCCGCGCAGCCGAACTTTATGAACCTCCTTCGCGAGAAAGCGCGCCCTATTCCCCGTCGTCCTTATCGCAAATTAGTTCCCATTATAGGTAAGGTACACCCGAGTCTAGTAGTCGCCCAAATCAGTCACCTCATCGGCGATAGTGTGTCATGCCTCTGGTGGCCACGAAAAAGCCAGCTGCCGCGGCCCGTTCTTCGCCTTTAAATTGCCTCCATTGAGTGGGACTCCTCGGTTGGCAAATTGCTGCAACATGGCTCGGCTTGCCATGCACACCGCCGCGGCGCTATCAACAGGTTCCCAGAAGCCTATCGCATGGCCATCTACCGCCCACCCGCCCTTGGCCAGCGAATTTAATGAGAACCAACAAGGAACGATAATTTTGTTGGCTCCCGCCGTCGTCTGCCTGGTGTCCTTTGTAACCTTATCCTCGTCGCTGGTGGCTTGCAATTGATTTCCTCAAACCCAACCCAACCCGGCCCAGCGCAGCGTCAGGCTATTCACTGAGCAGAGGTGCGGAAAAAAGGCAAACTTTCATCGAGGATATTTCGATCGTCCTTTATTGAAAGTTTTCTTTTCCCTTGGGTGGGCGACGAGGAGCGGGGGCTTGATTTATAAAGCCATTCGACAGTGTTTACCAGGAGCACTTCCTTCAACACCGACGTGAATGCAAATTCTATCTCGCCCATCGCCCATAGTGTCCTGTGTTCGTGTGTCGAGAGCTAAAAATACGAACAACAGGACGACGATGACGGTGATGTTGGAATTTATTGCTTAAAATCACGGAGGGATTGATGTTCCGGTGGTTGCGGCGGCGACGGCGGTGCTGAGCTGACTAATGACGGAGGAGACCGTGCAAAAATTAAGCGCAGTCACGAGCAGTTGGCAGCAGTCAGCGGTGACTGCAGCTGGCTCGGCTCGGAAGGTTGTCACGATGCCTGTGCTCTCTGATTTCGCTTTAATGTCTGACAAAACGGATACGGTGCTCATGCGGGACATTAAGCGGGCGAACGTTGTTTCCGGCTGTGCGCGGAAACCTGGCAGAGGGCGATTAAGACAAATTGTTCCTGATGATCGGTGTGTGAGGGACGTTGTAGTTGTTTGTGAGGTACTTAAGTCACAAACGGAATTGGTCACGATACAAGGGGATTTGTTCGAATGAATGGCCTGGGGGCTGTACTGAATTATGATGAGGATGAAGAGGAGAAGCTGTGGGCGTTTGTATGCCCGCTGAATGCGTTACGAGTAGGCATGTGTAGTTCACGAACGAACTAGTTAAAAAAAGTGGTCTAACAAGTGAACTAGTTCACATGTGATTTAATGTAGTTCAGTAGTTCAATAAACTCAGGTATGCCCTATTCTGCATACAGTGACTCAACATTATAATGAAACACTTCCAACTATGAAAAGTGGCAAGTTGTCGGAAGGAAGAAACGTTCATCAGAAATACAACAACAAGAAAAAACGACTAAATTTCGCCAACAGATAAAAATCGAAGATTTTCCTTTTTGGAGTAAGTTCATTTTCGCGGATGAAAGCAAGTAAAGTGGACCCCCCCTAAGTCGAATTGTGACGGCATATCATAATATGTTCGAGTTAGGGAGAGGATTTCGTATGGAAAATTAAGGGAATTGTATGTAAAATATGGTTCGAGTTCTAGTTAGAGACAGTTTTGACGAGAAATGAAGTACAACCCCCCCCCCCCCCCCCCCCTCCCCCTCCCCAACAAACGACCTACCCCCTATTTTTTTGTTTTTCATAACATCCACGCGGAGGCATGGACATTCGAGAGAACAGCTCTGCATGCGATCTTTGGTCCTGTTTGAGTTGACAGTTTCTGGAGGAGAAGATTCAACCACGAACTGTACGGGTGGTACAGCCAACTGAGTCTAGTCAGGCGCCTTCGGATCCAACGCCTAAGATGGCGAGGCCATGTAGAGCATATGGACAACTCAGCTCCGGCCCGGAGAGTCTTCGACTCCGAACCCGTGGGACAACGCAACAGAGGACGCCCGCGTTTAAAGTGGCGCACCCAGCTGGAGAATGACCTCAACCAACTTAACGTGCGACACTGGAGACAGCTAGCCAGAGACTGTGCTAGCTGGAGAGGCTTGTTGGTTGAGGCCCAGGTCCACCCCGGACTGTAGCGCCAAATAAAAAAGACAACATCTTCATAAACCATATTGACCAATCACAGGAAGACAGTTACGTTATTTCGTGAATAACCGTCAAAAATGAATGAATATCTGTCAAAAAGGCACACAAATTCGTCGATGGACTAGGAGCCAATCAGCTGTGAAGTCGGCTATCCCCGTAATACTTAATTTCTGGATATTTTTTGTTTTTTTTGCGAGAGGAGGTGAAAGTCTTTGAAAGACACTATGGGGACCGTTCCCACATAGCGAAAGGGATTTTTACCCGGTAAAAACGCCTTCCCTCAAATGCAATATACTTACAGTAAAACTAAGTTTTACACTTATGTAGCAGTTTTACTTTCTTGTTTTAGACGCATTTGGCAAGAGATTCTCCATTCAAAGCTCTTGCTTACACCGCATCTAAGCGCGAGTTGAATTCACCGTGCTAGGTCAAGGGTCTTAGTCCTTTGAAGATGGCGAAAAGAGTTTCTTTCGTCGAGAATTGGAAGGACAGCAGATTTTATGTGCTCTTCCAGGAGAAGCTTATGCTTACGAGCAAAATTCTTAACTACATCTTGGACGGATGAAATTCCAAGATCTCTGTGGATGTGCTTTGACGATGGCCTTTGCCATTTTATTTTGATAAGTATCTAGTATGTTTCTATTACTGTCTTTGATACAACCCCATAGTCGTCCAGACGGGTTTTATCACTGAATGGCGCAGTTGGTAGAATGTTTGCCTCTGGTTAGCGGGGTCCCCGGTTCGAATCCCAGTTAAAAATCAAATTTAATATGCTTTTATCAGGTCTTCGAATCTGGTACAGTCACCATTTGCCGTTGAGATCATCAGAGGTAGTAAGCTGACTGTGGGTGTCACAATGGACCAATATAGTCTAAGAGTGCTGGTAAATGCACTAATAGCCCACCAACCTAACCTTACCTAGCACTTGCTTGTATAAGTTAAAAATCTATTTTCTGAATAAAAATAAAAAAAAATATTTTTTTCTAGAGGAGAAGCCTCACTTTATTGGACACTAATTAGAAAGACAAACAAAACAGCACAAAACAGGGCTTCTTACAAGCTATCGTAGTTATACCCAAATGTTTCAGTGTAGACGCAGTGTCATCATTCTCCGTCCGGAGCGAGGTGTCGTTTGCCGGGCGTGTGCAAGGTGGTGTGTGGCGGGTGTCTCGTTGGAATTTTGACACCGATGTGAACGACTGCAAGTGAGCATGCATTAGCATAGATTTTTCCCACGTTAACTTATATAAACAATTAGTTTTCCAATAAGCCAGTACATGTCTTTGTATCTTAATTGGAGCTCCTCACGTTTCCTTTTGTCGTGCTCCTTCCATTTAAGCTTTACATCGAGAGTCATTCCGAGGCATTTCCCTTCATTGCCGAAGGTTATTTGAGCATTATATATAAAAACGGACAAGTTATTCACGTACTTATACGTAAAATTTCGATAAACGGATTTAGCTTCGTTAAGCTCATTTCGCTGAGAGTTCGTCCATTCGTGTATCCGGTCTAAAGCACATTTCAATTTTCTAGTTGTTTCTTTGATCGTTTAGTTAGGGTCTGGTGCCCCCAAGACCACACTGCACCTCCTTGATAGAATCCAGAAGCGAGCGATAAAACTTATGGGAGACAATAATATCGCAGAGTCATTAGACTCGCTCGAACATCGACGTACCGTCTCTTCTTTGTCCGTGTTTTATCGTTATTTCAACAAACGATGCTCATGCATTCCTCCTCTCCATGAATTCATCCGCAATACTCGTCTCGCCAGGAATGCCCATCAGTATACCCTTAAGTCTACTTTCGGACGCACAGTTAAGTTTAGAGACTCGTTCTTCAACCGCACTGCACGAATATGGAATGCTCTTCCCAACCTAATATTTCCCACAGACTACAACCCGCAGATATTTAAGACCAATGTGCACAGGTCCTCCTCTCCCTCTCTCCCTCTATACCTTCGGCCCGTGCTGTGTCTTGACCCCGGACACATAAGGGCACGCGCACAATTATAAAAAACAAAAAAGTTACCAAAATGGCGGTGTGGTTAGCAAATGTGCCTACCACTGTGCCTACATCCTGCGCTATATCGTTGCTAAGGAAGGGGACTAAGAACACTTCCTTGACGTACTCCAGCTTGTATAAATTTAAATAGGAAGCATTATTTCCCACATTTCACACGACAAATTCGATCCGATGGATGTTCCAATAAAATTGTGCAAAGTTTTCTCGGGAGGAATTGTTGAAGCTTTTGTTTCAAGCCTTCGTGCTAAACCTTGTCACAGGCTTGAGAAACGTCGAGAAATACAGCTGAGCAGACTTGTTTTTGTTCAAACGATTTTTCTATAACATAAATTATGCGATGTACTTGGTCAATAGTTGAATGCTTTCTTTTAAAACCGAACTGGTGGTCAGGAATAAGTCGTCTTTCTTCTACAACCGGGCTTAAACGTCTAACTAATATTCGTTCGAACACTTTAGACATTGTCGGAAGAAGTGAAATCGGTCTATAAGACTTTTTGTCTGTTGGGGATTTCTGGATATAACAATCATCTCATCATCATTGTTGTCTAGTGACCCTTTCCTTTTTGATCTTTTTGGGAAATACGTCGTTATTAGAAATTTAAGAATCTACAGACGCTGTCGGTCTCCGTGGAAGCATTCAAAAGCATAGCAAATCGAATTAATTTGACTGTCCGTTCGAATGCCAAGTTATCCAAGTTTTGCCCACAACCAATTCTCCGATGTGAGCGTCGAATTCAAGTCACAGATTCAGTGCTTGTCGACCTTTATTTAAAAAGCTCGTAGTCAACTCAGAGGGTGTTCGGGAAGGTTTCTTATTGTCTTGCCTTCAAAGCTTAATTTTCCAGAATTGATTTGATGATGGTACGGAACCCTATTCGCTCGAGGAAATAAAATACAATTTGGATTCCATGACCAATTCACACCACAACGCCTAAGACTGTAGGCTGGTGGACTCAAGCGCAGCCTCCGCACCAACTACTTGTGTTCTGGGCGCTCCCAGTTAAAATGCGACTCCGAAGGGCGAACTTCACGAAGTCTTACAAGTGTACTCTTCGATCATTGTCACTGACTCAAAAGAGGTGATACCTTGTCAGGGATTGAACCCAGAATTCTCAGCAAGGGTGTCCAAGTACCTCCCCACAACACCATGGTGGCCACTTTCAATTCATGCTCAAATCTCTCTAGTCCTTGGCCACAATTTTTAAACACAAAATTCCATTCAAACTGTCCACATTCCAGCAGACACGTTCCGCTTCACAAATTTATGCACCCAAGGCAAGAGCAAATGTCACAGACCACTCCCTCCGCTGGAACCCCCGACGAGCATGTCTGAAAGTGGCAAGTTCACTGCTGTCACCCTACACTGGGACTCACTTGCCAAGAGCAAATGCATGTCCTTTCTCGAAGTCAATTCATTCCTTATTTGCATTCAACTTCCGTGAATCGGAAGCTGTCCACCCGCACCCAGCACGTACATTCAACCAAGGCTCTGACAAATTTTTCTCTCCTCGCCCCCACGCACACCCGCCCAGGTGCAGTGAGGACATTACAGATTCTCCTTTAGTTTGTGCCAACCATTCGCATAAAATCAATAACAATAACATATTAAATTCTCTTCTGCTTGCAGGACTTTGTTCAAGGACTCTCGATACTGTCACGGGGATCGGTTGAGGAGAAGCTCCGCTGGACATTCTCACTGTATGACATCAACGGCGATGGCTTTATTACTAGGGACGAAATGACTGACATTGTGACTGCCATATATGAGCTAATGGGACGACTGCCTGACGAGTGCCCTGAAGAGGAGAAGATCCGCAATAAAGTGGAGCGAATTTTTAAGGTAAGTTGACTGAATGCTTGATTTGCATTCTGGATGGGTCTGCATCTGTTTGTCGTCCATGAGAAGATGCCCGCAATGTGCGGTATGTCGGGTGGCTGAAGTTGTCTTTGCAGTTGCTGTCACCGAGCGGGAGTGGAGAGAATTTGTTGGAATTTCATTTGTGCTTTGTTTGGAATGGAGGGGTCTGAGGCAGTGGAGCCATTGAGGTCATCAGGTGGCCGGTCATGTGTTCGTCCACAGACCAGTGATGGACGGAATTATCGCTGGTTTCTGCATCAAGAATGTGTCCAAAGGAATTCATCGTTCTATGAGGGGAATTGGATCCTGTCGTCCTTCACAGTCAGCCAAATTATTTGAATTCAGCTGGTGGCGGGCATTTTTTAAATTCAGTGTACAGCAACGTTTTTAAGGATTGCTGCTGGTCGTCAACGATTCCAAGGATATTAGCTCCATTTCGCCAACTAAGACCAATTGAACCGAATGTACGCTTCATCGACTTTGTGGTTAAGAAAGTGGACATTCCCGATATAGATTTCGATTGAATTTTTAACTCAGTCAAGTGCGTGAATCTTGTTACTTGGATGGATTCGCAAGGACATTTTCGATCATTTTTTGAAGCACATCAGTCAATAACTCGATCATTACTTCACGTATTTCCCTTTTCTAAATGGCAAAAGTGTGCACAAGTACGATGAATTGCTCCACGGAAAGATATCCAGACAGACGACATCGATGTTCAGTTCACATCACTCAAACTCAAATTAACTTGTCCAAGAAATCACTCTTTCAATGTTTCAATAAAGGCATTTTGTGTGAGTTGTGGCACCGTCTCGTTGAAAGCCAAACGCCTTCCACATTCATGTAGTCTATTTCAAGTTTTAATAAATAATAATTTTAATAGCTAATATTCGGCTAGGGCGATTGGAGCTGTGGTAAGACGGGTCCCAAGGTCACAGGGTTTTCGATGAAGTGAGGGCCAACGCTATAGACGGAGAGCCAGCGACAAATTTGGTAACGTCTTTCATTAAAGCGAAAAGCAGTTACTTGTCAATTACCTGAGGCCTTGATACTCTCGTCCAAATTGACTATGGCATCATTAACCACTGCTCGCCTTCAAACCAACACAAATCATACCTTCTGTCATTCATACTCAGATGGGACCACGTTGGATTTTTCAAAATACCATTTTCCCATAGTTCCTATCGGCATGGATGGCAGATTTGAGGCAGCAACATTTTTAAATTTTCTAACGAACGCCGCATTGACTTACTTTAATTTAAATCTTAGCACCATTTCAAACCGCAGGATATGTCTGCCTTTTTGACTAGACTTAATGTTTACTTGCACTCCGATTATACACTGATAGCAACTAATCGTGGGCTCTTAGACTACCACCACCAGACCACAAAAATGAACACTTTGCAGTGGAAGCAATGGTATTTCATGTCCCCACCCGGAAAATTTGTAAAAAAAATTGCATTAACCGTGCGTCGATATATCGTCTCCATCAAACAAGGAAATGAGTGATCAACCAAGCGCCGGTATTCGAGTACCTAATCGTTGTCTGTTTTTTATGCATTCCGTGCTGGGTTCAGTTCATGTTTGAGTTGAGCTTGATTTGTGTAGAAGGACAAGCTCAAGGTCAAATGTTAGACTCGTGAAATTTATCCATCTATAGGATTTTTTCCGGTACTTCCAACAATGCACAGGGATTGCATATGAGTGTCTCTGATACATCCTCTTCTTCTGGTGGCGCTACAGTCCGGGGTGGACCGGGCCTCAACCAGTAAGCCTCTCTAGCCGGCACGATCTTTAGCCAGCTGCCTCTAACTGCGCACACCAAGTCGTTTGAGGTCCTTCTCCACCTGAGTGCGCCATCGGTTCCGTGGGCGTCCTCTATTGCGCTGTCCAACTGGTTCGGAGTCGAAGACTCTTCGGGCTAGAGCCGTGTTGTCCATGCGCTCTACATGGCCCATCCCTTTTAGACGTTGAATCCGTAGACGCCTGACTAGGCTCATGCCGCTGTATAGTTCGTGGTTGAATCTTCTTCTCCAATAACCATCAACGCAGACAGGACCAAAGATTGAACGCTGAACTTTTCTCTCGAAAAGACCAAGTGCTTCTTCATCCGCTTTTGTGATTGTGCATGCCTCCGCACCATTGAGTACGACAGGGATGATCAAGGTGTTATACAATGTTAGCTTGGTCCTTCGAGAGAGGACTCTACTACTCAATTGCCTCTTGAGCCCAAAGAAACAGCGATTGGCAAGAGTAATTCCGCGTTTAATCTCGGTACTGGTGCTGTTCGTACTGTTTACTTGCGATCCGAGGTAGACGAAGTCCTTGACTACCTCTGAGTTATAGCTGCCCATTGTGACGCTCTGTCCAAGACGTCGATGTTGTGTGTCCTTTCTTGATGACAGCATATATTTGGTTTTGCCCTCGTTCACCGCTGAACCCATTTTGGCCGCCTCCGCTTCTATACCAGCAAACTCTTCATTGACGGCTCGCTGTGTTCTGCCAATAACGTCAATGTCATCCGCGTATGCTCGAGATCGTGCCTCTTGTGTTGGCGTGTGAGTTCTGCACGATCTTCTCAAGAATAATGTTGAAAAATTCACATGACAGAGCGTCGCCTTGTCTATAACCTTTTTCGACGTTGAAGGTCTCGGTGAGTTCGTTACCGACCTTGATGGAGCAGCGGGAGTTCTCCATCGTCATCCTGCACAACCTGACGAGTTTGGCAGGAATGTCAAACCTAGACATGGCGTTGAATATCTCGTCCCTTTGCACGCTGGTAAATGCGACCTTGAAATCGACGAATAGGTGGTGGGTGTCGATCTGCATTTCTTGGGTTTTTTCCAGGATCTGCCGTAATGTGAAGATGGTGGACTACCCCGGCCTGAAAACGCACTAATAAGGACCTATCAGATTGTCGACAAATGGTTTCAGGCGCTCATACAAAACGGCAGACAGGATCTTATAGGCGATCTTAAGGAGATTTATCCCTCGGTAGTTGGCGCAGTCAAAGGAGTCTCCTTTCTTGTGGATCGAGCAAATGATACTGAGATTCCACTCGTCGGGCATGCTTTCCTGCGACCATATCTTACAGATGAGCTGGTGCATGCACCTTACCAGCTCATCGCCAGCTGCTTAAACAGTTCCGTAGACAGTCCGTCTGCACCAGCAGTTTTAGTCTCGATATCGCTATCTTGACTTCGTCTAGGTCATCGATCATCGTCTATTGTGTGGAGTGGAACATTCTGCCTGACAGCGGTATTGGAGTCTTCCTCGCCGTTTAGCAGTCTACCAAAATGTTCTTTCCAGATTCTCAGTATCGACTGCGAATCTACTAGTCCCACTGCGTCACGTCAGGCTTCTGTCCGAATTTTGTATCCATTGGATAGTTGTTTTGCCCGTTGGTAGAACTTTCGAACACCATTTCTGCCGTAACACCTCTCCATTTCCTCGGTCGCTCGCTTCTCATGCTCTTTCTTTTGTCTTTTTGAGAAGCCGGTGCTCTTCCCTTGTTTTAGGTTCGTAGAGCTCACGAACCGCTCTCGTCCTTCTGTCCAGTGTCGCCTTGTATGCTGCTTGCTTCGCTGAATGTGCCTGCCTGCACTCGTTGTTTGGGGTGGCGTTTTAAAACCGAGCACATCAGATGCAGCTTCTCTGATGGCAAGTTTCGCCTGGCAAGGTTGGACTCTCTGGGAGCTTTAGGGAGACTCGATCGGCAAAGTTGCTAGCTGTCAATTGCTGTAGCTTTCCGACCTCAAACTGTCTTGGTCTTGCTCTACTCCGATGTCCTATCGATATCCCGTGGTCTTACCTTGGCTACAACAAGAAAATGATCCGAGTCGATGTTGGCTCCTCGGAATGTTCAGACATCGAGAATGCTGTAGGAGTGTCTGACGTCGATCGCAATGTGATCAATCTGGCTGACGGTTTGTTGATCAGGAGACCGCCAGGTCCCTTTGTTGATGTGGAGGTGAGGGAACCGCGTACTGGCTACAAAGAAGTTTCGCCCCGTTACGAAGTCTAACAGCCTGAGTCCGTTCTCGGACGTGTTGTCGTGCAGACTGTGCCTTCCGATGACTCTAGCAAAGATGTCTTCCTTGCCCAGCTTTGCGTTGAAATCCCCTAGAACGATCTTGGTGCCGTAGCTGGGGCATTGATCGCATGTTCCTTCTAGGAGATCGTAAAAGTCATCCTTGCTGTCGTCATCTTTATCCTCCGTTGGGGCGTGGGCGCAGATCAGGCTGATGTCGCCCAATGTAGCCTTGATGCGGATTGTTATGATTCGCTCGCTCGCGTTTAAGACTTCTTGCCTAAGTTTGCCTCGAACAACAAACCCGCATCCGAACAAGCGCTGCCTTCGCTCTTTTTAGCAATCGCCGAAGTATATATCGCAGTTTTTCATCCTCTTTTTGCCCGGCCCATCCCACCGCACCTCCTGAAGGGCGGCTTCGAGGGCTTCCGCAAGTTCAATAAGGACTTACAAACTTTTTTTTTTGAAATAAAACGCAAACCATTTGAGATATTTCAAAAATCTTATCATCGGCTGGAAGTGCAATCAAAATATTTATGAATGGAACTTGACATCGTTCATATGGCCACCGCGAGCATGTTTGCGATTCGTTGGACCCAAGTTTTCAGCCACACATTTCGGCCGAAACGGCCGCTACTTCGCGTTCAATGCTGTCTCTGAGTTCTGCCAACGTCTTCGGTTTGTTGGCATAAACCAATGACCTAACGTAGCCCCACAGAAAATAGTCAAGCGGCGTTAAACCGCAAGAAAGAGGCGGCCAATCGACTGGCCCATTTCTTGAGATAACACGCTCACCATACGCAATTTACAGTAAATAAACGCGCAGTTAGACACCTGAACCTAACAGACCATCGATCGAACGCTCAGATGGATAAATATGTCGACCACAATATGCTCGCAATGCCCTTGGTACCGAACCCCTGGTTTTTGAGTTCTAATAGCACTCCCAACGATAAGTGGTCCATAGGATAAAGCGGCAAGCCCTGAGCTAAGAATACGCTCCCTCGGTCGACCGTGTGGTTGACTACCCAAAAGGGGCTTCCCAAATCCGAACCCATTCCTGTTAAGAACTTCCGCACGACCACTATTCCGGCTTTTGAAAGCCATCCCATCTCGGAAGGGCTACGCATCAATTTCTCGTCCACACTCCTTAACAAGCCGTTTCGAGGAATCCACTCGTAATTGAACCAGAATTCAATTAACATCCAAATTTGTCTGTAAACTTCTTAAGGACTCGGTAATGATGATAAATTGGCACCGAAAAGGACGGCGATGGTCGGGGTCGTCACGAGTTTCCCTTTGAAAATCGTGAAAAGGGATACTTGCTCGAGGACGAAATCTATGAAATAAGAAAGCGTAGCCCTTGTGCAGGTTCCTCTCCTCGATCGAGTCACGTCCTCGACTTAAGACCCCCTCTAGAGCATCCCTCAATAGCTAATCAGAATATTCCACGAATCGCATTGGGAAGCAATCAACCTCGCTCAGCAGAACAAATGAATCCATATTATCCCCACTTTATGCAAATTGAAATGTAATGCGATTTGTCTCTCCCTCTTCTCTTCTCTTTCGCGCAGAAAATGGACATCAATCGGGATGGGGTTGTGACACTGGAGGAATTCCTTGAATGTTGCCACAATGACGAAGCAATTTCTAGATCAATGTCTGTCTTTGACACAGCATTCTGACCATATCCGGGCGATGTTGTCGATGTTGGCGAGGAACGCCGCCACTGCCGCCACCGCGATATGCGGCCACATCGTCACAGCTCGAAGAGCACTGTAAAAAAGGACACCCATCCACAGAGTAACGCCAAGCAGCAGCCCACAACACAGCATCAATATCGTCATCACAGTAAGAGCAGTCGAACCACCACCACCTGCGGCAGCACAAAGAACAAGGCCAACGCGAAGGAACGTCACAATCCTACGACGTCCGAGGATGACCAGCTGAAGGAGGATGCCCCGGCGAATCCGACCGACAGGCGTCAGCTTAATCTTGCAATCACCATCGAGGAGCCGCTGCCCGCCCCATTATCGAGTGCGGTGGAGGGAGGCAACCAGGACATAATGGTGGTGGTGGAGCCCCCCCAACAGTCGGGCTCCCCAGCTTCCATTAAGATGACCTCGGCCAAGTCGTCCCCAGGCCCGAGGCGGCCATCGTCGCCATCACAAGCCAGTAGCTCCACATCACGTTCGGCGTCATTCACCTCGCTGGCATCGTCGCACTCGTCCTCGTCAGCCGCCTCATCAGCGTCATCCTCGTCCTCGTCGTCGTTCTGTCGTCACTGCTTACGGCCGCAGAGGGAATTGCAACTGCGTTACATTCGCCACCGACGTCACAAGAAGTCCGCACCCAGTCAAGAGCTGCCAAACGCATCCCACAACTCCCATCAACTAGCCACAACGCAACCCGCAGCCTCGTCGGACCCTGCTCGCAGCCGTCGCTCCAATAAACGATCGCCTGCAGCCTCCACCTCGTCAGTCGTCGGCCACGCAGCAACGGGCGCGGTCACAGCCGCCAGAACAGGAAGCTCCCATCGAACACATCGAACTGCCGCTGCCGTTGCTGGCCCAGTCACATCACACTCTGCAGCGCCACGTCACCGACATTTGCACCGACATTCGCAGCCGTGTACAACAACAACGATACGAATCGAATCACAGGGTGGCGGCGCTGCCAACATGTCACGTAATCAAAATTTCAATCAAAACCTAAGCGTCACCACGCCGAACCTGTTGACGGTAAGTGCGCCAAGTTCAAACCGGTCGAGTCGTAGTGGCCATGCGAGTAGTAGTAGAAGTGATCAGCTAGACCAGCAGACGCCCGAGTCGCCATCGCTGGTGAAGGTCCGCACCTGGTACACAGTAGCCAAACAGGGTGTCTCGTGTTAGCGCTGCGCGTGTGATTTGAACGTTTAGTTTTGATATGGTAACCACCACCCCCAAATACAGTCTTAGTTCATTTTATTTTCACTTTTTATTCTTTGACACAACCGTACACTCATTCACTCATGCACTTGATTTGTAGGCTCTTTGTTTGACGGGGTGGCTCTTGAATGGGGTAACGGGTGTTAAGAGGTGTCACGCGGAAAAGAGGAGAACGCGGGATTAGGCTTTTGATGCAGAAGGGATTCAGGACAAGTTAGTATTCATTGATACCGTCTTCCAAAGTCGTTCCAAACTCATTTGGGCGTCAAAATCCACTAAATTTCTTAAGACATGAGTTGGCACACAATTCGCTGGTTCTGCCATCAAATCAGAAACACTGGCCTTAAATGCCGATGTCGTCAAGTCTTGTTTTTTGTTTAAGAAAGGCTGGCCGTCCAGTCCAATTCAAGATCGATTAGTCGGGCAACGCTTGTCACAGAGGGCTGCTCTTTGCTGTTGCTACGCTCGTGGCCACCCAGGAGCTAAACCCGAATTAAGAGAGTACGAAGTGTCGTTGACTAAAAGCAAGCGTCCTATTTTGACGACCGTCGTAAGCCACAAAGTTTACTTTGAACCTCGAGCTGCAAGTGATTTGGCAAGGTGACGATGGAACCACATGTGCTGATGGCCAAATTCATGTCCTCCGGCACAAGGAAGATGGAGGCACTCGCATTTCTGGGGCAGGACGTGGCATACTTGTGCCTGTAGACTTACTCTGCTTAGTTGCATCAAAACTGTGAAGTAGACTTAATTTCTTCCAATCTCCACGGCATTTCCTACTGCAAGCTAATTGCCAAAATTATTCAATAAAAGGACAAGAATATAATAATACGTGTGGCGCCACAGCCCCTAGAGGGCCAGGGCCTCGCTTCTCAGCAAACACTCGTGTTGTGCGTGCTATTATTCATTCAAGGGTGGACAGGATCTACAGTTTTAAGCCGACTCCGAACGACCAAGTTTCAGCAGCTTTTAGTAGACGGTCATCACCCTTTGAGCATTGTCAGTGACTCGTAAGAGGACAATTCACGACTTAAAAAGGTAGGGGCTAAGGTGAATCGAATAAAATGATTTCAAGCTCGAAGATCCACTGCAATTCCTCCAGCGCAAACTAAGTCCACTTGCTCGGCACATGATTTAGACAAGTTCACACTTCAAGAATTGCCTAAGAAACTTTTGCAACTCCCAATTCATTGTTGGGGCAATAGGTGCTCCTCAATTAATTATTATCTGTACCATCTGGAATATTGACAGCACCCTGTTTTTGGACTTTTCTCAAAAGCCAAAAACACAAACCCTTGTAATCAATGTACAAGAAATTCTGAAAAAAAAGGAATGAAAAAAAATGCACTGAAAAAAAAAATTACGTATACGCCACCTAGTCAAATATCCCTTAAGAATTTCGTTGGTACGGCGTATACTAAATATTTGTTGTATGACAAAATCAGTAGTGTTGCATATGGTCGCTTGGATACTTTTGGTATCGCATTTTTTATTGCAACGCCTACTCATCGACTGAGGGGAGCGGAAATGTACTTCAGAGGGTTCATTCAATGCTCTCTTTACAATATCTGTATTGTTTCACTCAGGATATTGGTCTGTTGTCATGCAAGTTCTTGCTTCGATGATGGTAATTTATTTTATCTTAACGCGCGTAGATGTCGCCCTGAGAGTAACAGTTTAAAAAATTCCCTTTCAATCACTCAGGGAGTTATATATTCAATCATAAGAGCACTTTGCTCACTCCACACAGTGGTTCAAAGGCGGAGATAAATACCAAAAATGAAATTTGGAATATGGAGTTGTTGATTTCAACTGGCGTATGTTTCCCCAAAATATGGCAAGTTATGTCAAGGAATGTACGCGATACAGATCTCTAAAGTTACCCTTTCGTTTAGTCTTGAAATTAATATATTTTCTCGCAGTAACTCGTTCATGAAAAGTTACTTTTTTGTAAATGTGTGTTTGAACCCAATTTCTGATCCAAAATGATTAAGTGAATCCATTGATGGAGCTCCGAGATATTCAATTTCTTACACTAGGATCTTGATAAAACAAGCTTTTACAGAGTGTGTGTGCTATTGTTTGTTGGCCTGTTGACAACCTGCAGGCGTGCTCTATTCATGTTGCAAAAATCATATCCGTTTACCAACCATTTTGGCTTCAAAAAGCCCTTTAAGTCTAGCAATACGTTGACCTAAGCTGCAAAAAATGGCATTTGTCTTGTAATTACAAAGCTGTGGTGAATACTAGTTCTGCAAAGTAATAAATACGTAACTTTCGAACCCGTGTACCGATTTTAATGAAATTTAAAACGTGCCGGGAGATCTCATCGTGGTTCAAAAATGTGTTTTCTTTTTCTTTTTTTTTTTACTCCGTTAATGAGTAATCTTTCTGATCCACATCAACCATTCTTGAACCAATTTTGGATCTCGCGACACGTGCACAATGTTTCAAATTTTATTAATATCGGTCCACGGGTTCGCAAGTTACATATATTTTTTTTTGCGCTCAAAAGGAACCACTGTACGCCATGGTATAATGTCCATGGTTCTGGTCCGAACGCGACATTTTCACCGCAATTCCACGCCCCGCTCGTATAATGGGGCTTAGTGTCGACTCTTACGTTCGGCGTCTGGGTAGGGTTTCCTACAACTTTTAGAATCCTCGGCTTTTCTCGCCAGTATGCCAGTCAATACAAATTTGTATTAAACTTCGTCTTTGGAGCTGGCATAAGAATACTAGGCACTCGTCCAGTCGTGAGACAACTAAAGCACATACAACTTATATGTTAGCTGGAGAAGTTAGACTCGAGTCAAGACCGGACTGTAGTCAGCTAAAGAAGAAGAGCTGCAGTTGGCATGCTAAAAACGATTTGAAAACAGTGCATTCTCGATTATCGCAACTAATAGAAATGAGGGTATAAGCAATCATTGCGTTTCTGTCTATTTGGAAAGTTGCGATTGACGATGAGTTTTTTTACTCCTTAAAAAATCGAGGAGTTGCGTTAGTCGAGGCCGTTTGTATTTAATTGATGTTCATTGCAAACTATTCTTATATCAATTTTTGAATAAGGACGGATAGATCTTTAGATTTAAAGTTGTATTGACACATTCAATTAATGCAAAGTTGCACCCTTTGATACGCCACTATGGGAGCCGACACTAAAATAGCTATTGTCAAAAATTCTTTTGTCAGAATGATGGTAATTTGCAGTTTTGACGTGAATGTTTTCCCGAAGCAGGTCACTATCGTTTATTTATGCTTACATGCAACGAAACCATTATCGACGACGATATCATCACGCCAGACGATAGTCGTCATACAACCAGGAAACCCAGGCTGATTTTGAGCAATTCATGCTAAATTTGATACTTAATACACTTAAAGAAGCCAACTCATCTTGGATCACTAGAGATGACTTTCGCACGACAGGATCAACGTAGCCATAGCTTAGCAAAGGCAGTTCAAAGAAGCTTCTGTCGTTAGACCCCACCACGATCCGTGGGCTCTTCGGACACTGAGCCATCCGAGCTATGCTCCGGAAATGGAATGCAGAATCCACCGATCTCCGCCGGAGTTGCGTGACCAGAGAAGAGAACGAAACGATTCAACATCTGCTTTGCCACTGTCTAGGACTCTAGAATTGGTACCTAGCTTTGCTTGGCCAATGATTCTTCACAGAGACATCGAATTTAGCGAATACGGATATATCAGATTTTCTAAGATTTGTAGAGAGCAAGAGGTGACTTAAGCTATCACAAGACTCAGGGTAGGTTTAATCAGAAAATGAACTCCTCAAATGAAAGGAATCCCAATGGGCCCTAAGACCTCCTAGAGGAACTGATGTTCTATCATCACACTCGCCTTCCAAAATTTTGCAGCTGATTGGCTTAGAACTGCGAGGTAAGCAATTTCACTGGAAGAGATCAATTGGGTCAAAATGTTAAGACCTCTGTGGATCTTTGCATGGGATTACCAAATCCAGCCGCAAAATATGCATTGCCTTGGATTTTCCCAAACACCTGCACGTCCGCCCAAGTTTCCCATAAATCTTCTTCGCTGAACCGGTGGTCACAAATGTAACAGCAATACGTTGAATAGTCGATTGTAAAAATCGACCAAGAAGATTTTTCGTTTGCACGTTTAACGAGGCGCTGTAACGTGGCTTGGTGATTTGTGAAATGATATGCAGTTGGACTCTGCCTAAGTCGAATTTCTCTATAACCCTGTCCAGCACTCTGAACGAGAAGTATACACACTTGAACACTACTTCGAGTCGAGTTAACACTATTCCTTGGAAAACCTGAATTAGTTGTTAATCAAGTGTAAACATCAAATGACTGCACTGGTCAAAAAGAGTCACATCCTCTTCTGCTGGAATTGCGAAAGCAGATTTGACAGAATGTCTACTCTTCAATACGGGAGGACAAAAAGCACTAGTTTCTGCGATTCCATATGTGACCCTGTCTATGTTGTAAATCCGTTTACTGGCGCTGGCCTACAGTTCGCTTTCCTTATCAGCAAGATATTTTGCTTTCCATATTCGACGCGCCGTTGGGCGTTTAAAAAATCAATTAACCTTTAACAGCTTAATCTGTAAATCCCTCAAACTTAGTGCACCTCCACCACCCACTTCAAGTGCCCCCCTTACACGCCCATTTATCCACACAAACACCCTCATAACCATCATCAAAACTTACATCTTAGGGAGCGTTATTTATTAAAATGAATTAAATCAATTTTTTGTATAAAGATTTAGTGATAGTCAAATGAAAAAAACAATATATAAATATAATTACTGTAGATAAACATATTTACTTGTATATTTGCGAAGTAGTATATACTTGTAGGTCACGTGTAAAAATTAGTTCAGTCATTCTGCTAAGTTTCCTGTGTTCATTTTCATTTTTTTTGATTTTATTTAATTTTTGTTCTGCAAGAAGGGTTCGTTTTGCTTATTTTCTTTTAAAAACTTATTGGTCACGGTTCTAAAGTTCCTTTTCGATGTAATGTCCACTTGTGTAGTGAATGGGATAAGAGCACCCTTTGTGGGAATTGCTGAATGGTTGGGAATTGTTCGTGATTAAAGAGGAGCGATGGGTTGGATTCCTGCTCTTGTTTATTTTTTTGAATGATGAACGGTTTGAATTTTTAAAACTAACGTTTCGCGTTTTTTTTTTGTTTTCTAAAATTGACGGGTTTGTTGTTTGATTTTTTGTCTATATTTCATATCAAAGATACAACATTTCAACTAAGAATAATTCATTGGACGCTGAATTATTGGAGACTGAGTTCCTCTACACTTTAAGACAAAAAGCTTTTATCCTTCAGCGTGTTCTTGCTGAAAAATCATTTAAGTAAACTGTTTTGGGTAGCGAAAATGTTGTGGCGTTAGCTGGCTCAGTCAAATGCGAATTGACAAATGCCATTCAAGTAAGAACGGGGCCCAACAAAAATCCACCTGTGCCTGAATTCGTCTTACACTTCCATACACTTTAACAAATGGCCAAAGTATGATACGACGCCTTTTCGAAAATACCTAGCCATTCGCCCAAATTAGCGATATTCCTGAATCAGTGGAATCACTGGAAAGCAATTAAAATGTTAAGTATACGCCATCTAATCAGCGTCCTGTGAGGCGACTTTTATAAAAACCCTCATTTGACTGCTTAGAAACAAAAAAAAAATATTACAACAGAAAGAAAAACGTATTTATTACTTGTTTGCTAACAAGAATGGACAAAAAATAATTTGTTATTAAATATATTGAAAATCTTATAAGAATATTTGGAAATCAAGCGCCTCTAGGGTTAAGTACCCTCAAATACAACTGGCACCATGGCGTATACGTAACATTTTATTTTTTTCTGCTTCGTGGGGTATCTAGATTCGTTTTCCCATACGAGTAGTTCACGTACAACCGAGTCCGAGTTTCGAATTCATGGAACAGCTCTTCATCGTCTGCCGCTAGGAGACTAAACATAAGCAAAGTTCCAGGCCACTAGCGAAAATTTGCAAATGCCTTGACAAAAAACTAAAAAAGGATATTTTAAATATTCGAAAATTCCAAATGGCCGGCAGCTCCTTTTGTCATAATTCAAAGCCCCAGCTCTATTGAGTCACTGACAATTTTCAAAGAGTATACGTCCTCAAACATCGCCAGTCAAAGTCTGCTTCGGGAGAAGAAAACATTAGCAGACACGAGAGTCTTCTGTACTTGGATACAGAAGTCGTATAATTATAGTTGCATTGCTAGTTGCATTGCAGCTTCGTGGCCTTGTTACATGCCATAAGCAACATTGAGTCTACACATTTTTGTATAACTAAAAAAACGAGAGATACTCAACATCAATTTTTGCGGGTTCTACTGACAAGGCAAAGAATTCTGCAAAATTTCACCAGTAACATTGAGTCTAAACATTTTCGTACCTCAAATATAATAAACTCATACACTCTTGAGTTTTTATAAAATCTTTCGAATGATTAGCAACCGAAAAGTTCTGCAACATTTCGTTCTGTTATCACCAGCAACTTTGAGTCCATACATTTTCGTGTTATCTAAAATAAGAGCAATTTCTGAAAGTTTCTTCATTTTCTTCAAATAATCACGATGCTTAAAGTCGCACAAAATTTCAATCTATTATCGCTGGCAACATTGAGTCTACATATTTTTGCATCACCAAAACACGAAAGCTCCTCTGTTTTAAGTATTCGTCAATTTTTTCGAACAAAACAGCCAAAAAGTTGCCGAGCCTTTCAGTGTGTTACCAACAGCAACATTTTTGTAAGACAAAAAACGGGAAACTCTCTATCTTGAGTTTTCTTCAATGTGTGCGTATATACACCATCTGAAATGTTCTGCAACATATAATTCTTTTGCTCCCAGCTACACTGAGTCTTCACTTGAAAACGATAAATTATTCCCATATCAACGTCGAGTGCAGTCACTTCACACATCCATGTATCCGAACGATGTGTGCCAGCTGGCATTTGTCAATTTATCACAGCCTCTTAAAGTTTTGACAGTCTCGAGTGGGAACAATCAGGCTCTCAGACAATTAACTCCCATCGTGTGCAAGAGGCACATCCAATCCCTCGCTAATCATGAGAAGATTGCCTTGTAATCCCACCCATTACTCAAATCAATCTCCAGCCGCAAAGTCAACCTCCTCATAATGCAAAGTGCCGGCCTCACCTCGTCTCGAGATGTTCAGTTCATCGCAAATGGTAAGTAAGGAACATGCCTCCACCCCCTCTGCGCCGTCCGTCATCGCTAATCCATTCAATCTTACGATCATTTATTACGCATCCACAACTCCTCTTTAGTCACGAACAATCTGTATATGTCCACCCTCTCTGCCTCTCTCTCTCTCTGTCTCTGTCTCTGTCTCTATCTCTGTGTGTGTTATCCCAGACCGTATCCAAATTTGGAATGTCTTAGAAAACAAAAAAAAAAAAACAAAGAAAACAAACTCCTGCCTGTAGCCATCATTAATCTCCTCATCTCCTTGTTCTGCCTCGAATTCATCATTTATCACTTTCTTTTCTTTCTAAAGTGGTCAATATCACAGCAAATCTCAACACTTAACACTCACACAACATCATCTTGGAAAACGCTTCACACTGAAAATTGGAATTAACTATGAAATTGAAACCAAAAAAAAAGTAAGAAAAACCAAAAATTCAATTGAAAACAAAAAAGCTTTACAAACCAAACCTATATCTTAAGAATTAGATCAAGAAAACAAAAACAAAAAAGATAAAATATTTAAATTTAGCTCGTATTGATGTGTCACGCTAACTCCAGTGGATGCAGGTGAATTTTCATCAAAAAATCAAAGCTTTTTTCCTAAGAAACCAAAAAAGTAAAATTCAAAACATTCGAGTAGAAAAAAAAATTACAAACATGAAAAACCAAAAAATGAACGTTTATCAGATTTGTAGATTTGTCAGACTTAATGAAAAATAAGAAAAAAAACCAAGCAAATGAAGCGCGACCTATTTTGTCGCGTTTCTCTAAGAGTTTCCTTCTAAGAATTAACTTAAAGAATACAAATGAAAATAAAAGTTGTTGTTGATGTTCTTGTTGTTGAATCTATTGATAATTTGTATATTTTTGCAAAATCAAAACAAAAAATGCGAAAGAAACAAAAAATTAAACCCAAACTATAACTTTCCGAAACTGTAGCTCAAGTCGATGTTATTTTATCTCGGAAACCAAACACAAAACACGTGTTTTTTTTTTGTTAGAACGCATATTTCTTACATAAATATTATAATTTTTTTTTTAATATTTTGCTAAGAGATATCCATGTGAATTAAAAAATAATAGAAAACTAAATGGAAGAAGATGAAAAAAAACCATACTTATGAATGTAGATAGAGAAAATTATTAGTGGTGTAGATTAGAACAAGGAATCTTGTATGCAATAGAAAATAGCCAAACACAAAACAAAACAAAAAATATATACAACATATAGAGTCTATGTATACAACAAGAAGAGGAATGAAAATGAGAATGCAGACGTTTTGGACGGGCTTTCGCAGTGGTCTTCCAATGAAATGGCTTTGAGGGGACAACCCTCCGAATTGAGAAACAAATAGTTAGTGCTAGTAGTACCTTGACACAAGCTTTGAGTCCTTTTCCTTCTCCGGTTTTGTAGAAAGGGAATAGGAAATGATTTATCTGTGGTTTCGTTTTATTGCTTTGGATGGAATTTTTTGTTTGTTCCTTTTTGGTTGTTTTTTTTTTTTTTGCTCGTCACTTTGGGGTTTCACTTGGGAATGAATAAAAACATGATGTTTGATTGCATTGTAAATGGGGATACGAGGTCGATGTGAGTACACAACGTTTGGTCAACTGAATATATTCATAGATTGTGTATCTGTTAGTCGCTGAGGTTTCATCATCATCTGATAACCTTCAATAAGTCACGCTATGGAGTCTGCTTTCTACTCCAATTGGGAGGGATAACCACTAGCCGAAGGATGGTGTCCCCTTGGCTTCAAATGTTCCCCTCGCAAAATTTTGTGAGAGATAGTTTGTCGTAATGAACTATGCACTTTTAGGAATCAACTGCAAAGAACGATGATGGATGATGGCTTACGTGACGTGGAGACACAAGAAAAAAACAAAGCTCGGTTGAACTGAACTCAACGCCTGCGGACTTCAATCGGACCGACTAGGACCGGTTGAAATTGAAAATCGAACACAATACATATTTTCTATTTTCGAGTATATGTAGAGGAGAATCTTAAAATGATGAACAGGTATAAAACCTGTTCTGTTCATCTTTGCAAATTGTTCATCAAATTAGAAGGCAGTCCACCAAATAACATTTAATTTTTAACATTAAACTGTCAAAAAAAGATGCTTATTAAAGGTATAAAACCAGACTAATTTAGATATTTTTCTTAAAAAACTATTTAATGGTAGACGGTCGATTTCTTTTGGAACACTGTAACAATGGAAGAAAATCCGTTCGTCTTTACGAATTGTTCATGTTTCTGAGATTTTACTGTATATACCCCATCCTAATTACAGTGCTCAAGTGGTGTCCAAAGTGAGTTGCTATTCCCATAAACTTCACTTCAGGGCGAACTTCTGGACCATTCACAAATGCCTGTGTCTTTGAATGTCTCTCTTCGAAATTCAATTGAAATAAAACCAGCCTCTGTTGCCATAACGCAGGACCAGAAGAAATACCGAGCTCTCCAGTAGAAATACCGAGCTCTCCAGAAGAAATACCGAGCTCTCCACAAGAAATACCGAGCTCTCCAGAAGAAATACCGAGCTCTCCAGAGGGACGTCGTGCTCCACAAGCATTTTCCTTTGATTCCTGAGTTTGTTGCTCAAACTTTCGGTAACAGCACCTGCAATATTCTTGAACACGGGAATATGACAAGAAAAGGAAATGTTGAAACTTAATAAATTTTATACCATAAGCGAGAATCAGATGAAATAGAATGACTTCCAAAGGGAGAACAGTGCCAGAATATTGAAGATGAAATATGTGTTGATTTCATTTTAGAAAATTCACACCATTTTTCATCGAAGCTGCCAGTTGCTTTGGTTGACTTGGTAGTGTTATCCTCCTTATCTCAATTTTCCATCGCTTCGGGCCTTCTGTATGGCTCAGTAGTTCCTTAATTCTTTGCATAAGATTGACTCCTAATGATACCCCATAGCATCAAGGCACAACTAGTGACTATTCAAAACCACCGAAAAGGATTGAGATTGAGAATATTTTGTAAAGTGTAAGATGTTGAGGTTCCCGGGTCGATGCGCACACTTTCGGCAACAACGGTGGTAGTTCAATGCACGCTTACAATGTTCAGTGGTCAATTTCTGATCACTTCACATTTTTCATGTGCCTACTTCTTATACTTCAGTTTCTAGTCTGTTTTGAAAAGTAAACGCGGTCAAGCCATTCTCGTTGATAAGTCTTCCTTCTAAATGAATTTCTAGTCTGTTTTGAAAAGTAAACGCAGTCAAGCCATTCTCGTTGATAAGTCTTCCTTCTAAATGAATGATGTGCCATTTTAAATGCTTCTTGTCTGGTGACTTCCCTCGAGTTCCGAAACAGGGTGGTTTATCCCTCGCGTCAGTCCTGTTAATGGAATCTAATTCTGTATGTGTCAATGTTGTCCATCATAATATAGAGCTGCTAGAACATTCTCAGTCAAGTATTTGGCAACTCATTGGAACTTCTCATGTTTTTGTAACAATTCAGTTTTCATATTCTCGAAAACTTATTAGAACAGGACAAGAACTTAGATTAGATGCAAATTGGAATAGTTCTGGAAAACACTCTTGGCTAAGTTACCAAAAATGTATTTACAGATATCTAATCCCCCAGGAGAGTCCCACGTTTTGCCTCTCATCTTCAAGCCCACAAGGCTCACCAGTCTCCTGATGGACATTGCAACGACAACGTAGAAATTTCTGAAAAGCATACTCGGCACTGAACTCATTACATTTAATTGACGGTTACACCTTTATCGTTTGCTCTTTGTGCGAACAACTTTTGTAGAATTTTCTTAAAGAATCTGGCTTGTATTTTCTGCTATGTTGCTGAGTATCGTTGAATCGCTTACCGGCACATACGATGACTGCTTTATTTAACAATACAAGCGACCCTGAGGCGCCTTTATGAAATACAAAGCAAAGAAATTTGGGAACTTGAAGCGGTGTGGATCGGTCTTCTTAAGTGTTGTGTCGTAGAGTCCACCCTCATTCAGGTTGTGGTTGACTTCGAGACAATCCGTTCTGCAGCAATAATTAGGGCAGAAGTTAAAGAACCATTTTTGGTACAAAAGCTTACCGATAATCCATCAGATCTTGTCCATCAAGACCGTTTACCTTTTTCCAAGTTTTTGGTAGAGACAATGCCTGTTTTATGAAAATTAGAATAGTGGGTACATAAGTCTTCCATGTGCGTTTTGATTTCATCTTCGGAATTTAATTGCCTTCCATTCACATTGTATTGGAGAGGGCTGAACAGACGATAGTCAGGAGGTTTTGCAAAACTTCCCAGTCAAATGAATCCAGCTTTTGTTTAGTCGAGGAAGCTGTGGTCTAGCGTTGTCCTGATGGAACAAGTTGCTCATCCGGTTTTTCCGATTTCAACATACAAACATTTTCAGTATCAGCAAAAGGCGATGTTAAGTCTACGAGCGATCTTACGTGCCATCAAATGTCCGTCAACGCTGTGCGGTCTGTGGTGGGTGCTCGTCCAGAGCGAACAGCAGCCGCAATGTCTGTATATCGCGAACTAAAGCGTACCAGCAAAATACAATATTGTCGTTTCCGTCCTTCCTTCTGAGATGGGTCAGCTAGTTAGGTTTGGGAGATTGCCTCCACTGTAGCAGTTATGGCCCACTTAGAACATGGTTGGATCCTTTGTGCTAGCTACAGCTAGTTACTTTCTCTAGTTTTTTTGCAGATGTAAAGGGCGAGCTACGCCATCCGATAGTTTCCCAAATGGAATAGGATATTTTTTTAATTTTCTGGAAAATACCTTACGATTTGAACTTTAAGGAATTCTCCTATAAGTAAGAGATTACTAATATCGATTGATTCGTGTCGCCCTGGGGACTACAAGGATGTTGTATATCTCAAAAAGTTCGAGACAAAAGGAGCCAAAAACATAACCCACGAGGTGTACAGTGTTCCCAGTTTTCAACTCTTTTTCAACTCCATTCGCTTTGCAATCAAGTATCTAACACCATTCCACCCCCAAGTGAAGCTCGCCAGAGGAGCAAATAAAAACAGTTAACTCTCATTGTTCCCTTCAGTTCCATTCTCCATCATCCTTCCCCTCAGGCTGTGAGAAAGATAATTTCAATGAATTTTATTTCGGTATCTATCTGAACTTCCAATTTCAGCAAATTACCTGACTCCATCCTCTCTATCTACCGAAAAAGTAGATCAACCCACCCTAGAACAATAATGACAACCTCCCCTCAGTAAACATAAATTTGTGCAAAAATTTCCTACATCTTAACTAAAGCAAACAAAAAACACATTTGTACATAAAATTAATAAATATACATGCCAAAAAGAAATTTATTTAGAAACAAAGAAAAATGTAACTTTGGTAACTCTTAAGGTTAAACATAGTGAAAACACAAAAAAAAAAAATAATAATTAATTATAATAATAAATAAATCAACAATTGACCATCTATTTGTATAGGAATTACGATAAATGTAAAACATTAACATTTAACATAAATAAATATATTTTTAGATAAACAAAGAAGATTGATATTTAACTAAAGCAGAAATAAATAATTTAAAAATAACTAACTGTTAATAGATGAATATATAGATAAATTTAACACTTACTTTTTCCAATTATTTGTTTACGAATTCAAACAAGAAAAGAAACCAAACCAACTTCTCCCACACATGAAAATAATGAATAAATAATATTTTCTCATAAATAATTGATGTAAATTTTCTAGAAAAACAAACAAGAACAAATGAATAAATAAAAATCCTATAAACATTCAAATACATATATATTTTGTAAAGCAAGAGATGCGATGAATCCTTAAACAAGGGATGGTAATTTTCTGTTCATTAAAAATAGATTCGAAATTGAAATTTGTTTGGACATCATTTTATGTAATTTTTTGAACAGAGAAGCAGAATCAAATGAGTATATAAACAAATTGAAAAATAACAAAAATCTCGTTTTAGAAGATTTTTATTTTTACAAATAAACGTACGATTAGTAAGGAATGTCTAACAACTGTGCGACACATAAAAAGTCAGAGAACTCATTCAGAAGAGCAAGGAATTATGCAACTCTTTAGTTAATTATAAAACAAAAATAAAAAATTTAATTATTTATTGTACTTGTATCAAGGTAAACTAAATATGAAAAAAAAAACACAAAAAATAAATAATGAATTAACAATTGTAAATGTTTAAGAAGATGAATGATTAAATGGATAGCAAATAATTTATTGTTGTTAGAAATCGGTATAGAAACTGAAAAATAAAAACTAAAAAGTATATTTGAAGAAAAATAATAACTGAGCGAAAAATAAAACTTAGTGAAAATTATGAAATTCTTTGTGTGACCATGGTGCGATGGGAACTCTTGTCAGTGGCAGATGCCAGCACTTAACAGAAATAAGTGATTGAAGAAGAGCAAATACAAGAAAACACAAACATTGATGAAAAAAATTAACTATCCTTGTGGTTTTATTTTTGGCTTGTGGTCGGACTGCGGGATTTACATTTAAGGTGAGTACTACTTTCTTGGGGCTACTCTCATCAAATCATACCAACAGCATTAGGACGGCACTTTATTTGGAATATCTTTCACAATTTACTGAGTTTCGCTAGGATGCGTCAGAATGCAAAACCTGGCAAAAACTATGTTTGTTCCATTCGAGTAAGTATTTTAATTTCTTTTTACAACAAATATAGCCGTCATGAAACTGAAGCGTCAGCCATGAATTCTAAATATGGTGAACTATTCAGCGTTATATTGAAAGAATCTGCTACAATCAAAGGATGAGTGAACTCGTTTCTCTACGTTCTTGTAGCTGACTTACCACACGCAGCAGTTAAATCAGCTGAAAAGATTATGATCCACGATACTATTGAAACCGCATTCAAGAGCACATTGTAGTGTGTGATACAGTGCCAATGGATTCACAAAATTCCTGAATTTATCCAAATTCTATAGACTGCCGGTCAATACATATGTTACACTACTCATTTACAATCTGGGAAGCGTATCCTTAATCATAACCGCGCCAAATATCGTGCCAAGGCTGAGGTTTCCATTTTCGTTGATAAACAAGCAACCATCTATGCCCCATCCACAAAAAAGGCGATCCTACCTCTTGCAACACCTATAGTAGTGTACTCGGAAAATTTGGTCGTTGGTGGACTTCCCTGGCATGAAGCCTCATTGATAAGGACCTATCAGCTTATTTACAAACGGCTTCAGGCTTCAGGGCCATCAATTCATGGACCATTTTATGCTGTGAAAGTTAACAATCATCGCCAGCGAAGCTATGGTGCTACATGGTCCATCGACTGGAAGATTCTTCCGGGAATGCTGCAAGAACATCGCTGATAACCACATAAAACAATGGTGGTGGCAGTATGCAACCTTGACGAACTCCACTTTGAACCTACATTTCTCTACAATAGCTGTCAGACCATCGTTGTAGTTTATGGCTTATTTGCATAGAACTGCGACTTCCGATAACCCCACAAGAAGGAGCCTAGCAGTACTAGTAGCACCGTCCTGGTGAAACTACAAGTCTTTGGTGTTCGTATCATCCAATTCAGGCAAAAATTTGTTACTAATCATGGACCTCATCGTTTGAGTGCATGTACACGTGTTGTTGAACTCTAAGTCCATCCTTGTTTATTCGGAAAGAGGGGCTGAATAAATTGCCAGAGGTAGCATTAAAAATATGGCCGCAAGAAATGAGCAGGCTGGCTTCCACCACATAGACACTGCGTAGACCTAGATAGCACTCAGCGCATAAAACAACAGGAATCTATAGAATGGCGTACACCTCTGTACCTGCTGTTCATCGATTTCCAGAAGGCATTTGACACCATCAAAAGAGTTGCCATATGGAGAACATTAAGTAAGAAAGGAGTACCCCAGAAAATAATAAGCATTCTTAGAGCAGATTCGGATCTCGCGGTACTGCATAGCGGAAACATCAGGGACGCTGTCACTACAAATGCAGGAGGAAAGCAAGATGACCACATTCAACTCAACTGTTCACAATTATCCTGGATGAAATATTGAGAGAAGTCTGCGTAGAGAGACGTAGAATAACTTGGAGTGTCACGGCAGATCGAGGACACACGACGGATCGAGGACTTTGACGGGACAATATTTGTCTATTCTCAAGCTCAGTGACATCCGATCTAAATTAGAACACCTCGCAAGATTAGTACGAAGCGCCGAGTTGAAGAAAAATATCCGGAAGATTAATGCCATGAGAATCACATGTCACCTGCAACAGAGGAGACATTGAAATCCAAGGAAACCCCGTCGAATATCTACACAGCGTCTGAGACTGTGGCGCAGAAGCCGATGTTGATAACAGAGCGAGAGGAGCATTCGGACAACTACGAGCCATATGGAGGAGTTCCTAGATTTCCGGAAACACGAGGTTCAGAATATTCAACGCGTGTGTTAAATCAAAACTGTTACAGCGAAAGCTGGTTGATTTCGAACAACATCTTACAGAAATTATATCATCATCATCATCTTCTGACTCGCATGATCCGCTAAAGGGGTCGCATGATCCAGGCAACTCGATCTTCCACCATAGACTCTAACTCATCAGGGGTTATGCCCAAGCGTAACCAGGCAAGGTTATGAACTTGGTCCAACCATCCCATACTGGGTCTGCCAAGTGGTCGCCTTCCTGATGGAATTGTCGCATGATTCAAGTCGTGATAGTGGGGACATACGTGCTACCTGACCAAAGCAACGAAGCATAGCTCTTTCCGTTCAGAGAAGCATCTGTTCAACTTTGTTCAACGCGCACTGTCGTGTTTCTCATCCTATCCCGATGAGTAATTCCCACAATAGCACGAAGAAATCTCATCTCAGCAGCTTGTATTCGCGACACTTATTCTTTCGGCCATTACCCAAATTTCATGACCATAGATGAGAGTTGGACCAAATCCTGAGTCGAAAACTGCTAACTTAGCGTTCAAACTAAGCTCGGTCTTCCTGATTACAGACCTCCCAAGCTGTGTCAAAACTGACCCAGCTTGACCAAACCCACAGGAAAGTTCAGCATTACTCCTCCCACCACTCGTGAAGAAGACTCCGGGATACTTTAACTTCTGCACCTGCTTCAATGGGACTCCACTAACATGCAGAGTGCTTTGAACAGGCCTTCTGGAAATTGCCAAAGCCTCCGATTTGTCCATGTTAACCTTCATCCCAGAATCAGCACATACGCCCACAAACCTATAGAGTGCGCGCTGGAGTTTCGTCTGAGAAGATGTGGGGATAACTAAGTCATCCGCTAAAAGAAGATGACTTACCCTCACCCAATGTGAAACATTCTTCGCCTCGGCTGCGCTGCAACATCCAATTCATATAAACAACGAAAAGGAGAGGTGACCAGACACACTCTTGGCGAAGTCCAATGCCCACGGTAAAAGGTGTTGATTTAGCACCTTTAACCCGAACACAGCTGATACAGTTTGTGTAAAGAGATTGAATAACCCTCAAAAGATGACCATACTCCTGCAAAACGCTCGAGAGTTTACCTCGATGAACTCGGTCATAGGCCTTTTCCAAATCTACAAAACAGCTGTACATGGGTTTGGCATACTCCCAAGCCTACCGAACTACCATTCTGAGAGTGAAAAGCTCGTCGGTTGTACTCCTGCCGGGACGCAAGACCCGCTGTTCATCCCCCATCCTTGACTCGGCCACAGCTCGAGTAAGCGCTCCCAAAACCGTAGGCGTAGACTTTCCCGGGGAGACTTAAGAGGGATATGCCCCTGTAGTTGGAGCAGTCTCTTCTGTCCCCCTTCTTAGAAAGAGAGATAATCACCCCAGTTTGCCAATCGCCAGGTGTCTTGTCGCACCATCAACAAATGTCACTGCACCATATGTAGAATATTCTGGCTCTATCTCGAGGCTCTCTCCATCTAGCAATGACAAGAGAGTAACCAATTGTGATACAGATTAAGAGACGCAAATGGAAATGGATCGGACATGCCATCAGGAAAAAAGCCGACAGCATTACCAGAATGGCGTTAGATTGGAAACCCCAAGGCGAAAGAGCCAGAGGCCGTCCCAAGAACACCTGGAGACAGTCGAGTGAGATGGAGATGCCAAGTGGAAGCCATAGCCTACCAAGAAGAGTGATAAAGGGAAAAAAAGTCAAGAGATCGAAAGTCCGTCTTGGATGACATTTTAGACATTGACATTTTTTTATACATGCACTGAAGGAATTTGTCTACCTCGGGGCAATCGTGAACTGCACGAATGACACCTTAATGGAAGTTCGACGTAGAATCACCCCTTGACAACCGATGTTACTTCGGCCTGTCCAAAAAATTTTGCTCAAGACCCCTGATTCGAAGGACCAAGCTCTACAAAACTCTTATTTTGCCAGTCCTGATGTATGGAGCCGAAAGCTGGACGCTAAGCAAAACTGCAGGGCTTATTCTTAGGGCCTTCGAAAGACAAAGTCTACATCGGGCATATGGCCCCATCTACGAGGAAGGCGAAACATCTGGACGCGAAGACATAACAGGATGTGGATGTAGTCCGGGAGGAAAAAACACGCCGACTACACTGGATCGATGAGTTGGAGCGCATGGACAATAGCCCTTCAACAAGGAAGGTCTTCGAATCGGAGCCTCCTTGTTCGAGAAGGAGAGAAAGTCCGCCGATATAAAGACCAAGTCATCGCGGATGCAACGGCTTGGTCTGTTGACACCACATGTTATTGGTGAACTGATAGGTCTTAGTGACAGGTAGCCAGGACTGTAAATGATGGAAGGTAGCAATATCTCAGTCTCGGTTCCTCCACGGATGGCATGCCTGATGACTAAGTAAGCAAGCTTTCATTTTCAAAAAAAAAAAAAAAGTTACGTATACGCCCTGTTGTCTCTGGGGTCTCACATTTGATAAATGCTGCCCACTTGGCATTCTCTCACCGTCGACTGGTGGCTAGACAGTTTATCCTTCAGCGAATCGTGATCCAAGAACATCTCCTACCGGGCCCCCTTCTCGAATTCGGCAATCGAATATCACATTACCACACGGGAGCCTTAAGCGCATCCGACCACAAAGCAAATTCAATTTAAAAGTCGTGCACGTGTAACTTAAACCCGGCACTCCAGAGCCTCTCTCCGACCACTGGCCCATGCCGGGTCTGGAATTTGCATAAATTGCCGTCCCTCCTGCATGATACACGAGGTGCCGCCCAAGGTACTACGTACGTCCCTCCAGGCAACACATTCTCTGCCGTAGTGAATTTAATTTTATCATTTTCCGAAGCAAGCACTGCCTCGCCAAAGGCCACCAATATTGTTTGCACTCATAATTGAGTTTGTTTTGCGGGAAGCTTATAATTCATTCGTTCCGGTGCATCCTTTCGGCAGGACTGTGCACTTGTGAGTCCGCAGATGGCAAGCCGCATTACGCATATTCTATTTGTTCTCGTAGCAGCCTCCATTGGGGGAGGACACACATAACTCCGAAATGGACTAGTAGATAAGTTCCGAAATTGCCGGCATCCGCTTGAGTGAGCCCACGGCGATGGCGATGAACGAGGAGGATGTTGTTTCGTTTTTCTGTGTTTGCCTGGCAGCTGGAAGCGTGAGTTTGTGTGCGCCAGGACATTTGGGGAATCCGCCATAAGTCAGACAAAGCGCATTCCATTCCGAGAAGATGCAGTGACGGTGAAACGAAGCCATTCGTGTGCTCCTGCTGCTGCTGTAATGGCCCGGTTGGCTGGGCTGCTTTGAGTTCGGGTGTTTGCTCTGCGGCCTGAAGCATGTCAGTGGCTGTTGTTGTTCGGGTCTCTGAATACTTGGCATTCGCTTGCCCGAAATACCCTCGTCACGAGGGTCGTGTGAGCTTGGTCATGTGCGCGGCAGCGATGTTGGATTGTTTGGCATTTTTCTTCAACGAAATTGCAGCTGCTGATGAATGAGTGGAGACTTTGTGGCAGCAGCCATCTGACTCTAGGGTGTTTGGTGGTTATTTAGAAGGATTCGCTGAAGGTCCGTGAAAGGATGCAGTTGAACCGAATGCCCTTGAGGTGGTTGTTGTCTCTTGTCGAAGTAGTGTTTGCTTATGAAAGTAGCACTCACGTCCTATGGACGGTCTGTTGACAGAACGCCCGTTTCAATAATGATTGTCCTGATGAGCGATGAGCGCGGACCTGTCCTCCATAGGCGGGTGCCGCACTTGCGCTGAACAACGAGGATATCTGTTTACCATCATATGCTTATGCTTGTGGTAGATTGTTCGAGAAGATGATGTTCTTCTGAACCGGGTCTCATGTTGGGCGCCAATTTTTGAAAAAGGCTAAGAAGCTTCAGCTTATGAAATACGATAAAATATCCGCCCGTAGAATGACCTAAGCCATGCAATCGCAAGTGCATCCCGTCTCCTTTCTTGAAACTGCAGCTACCCCGCCACGAATGCAATTAAATGGCGCCCAACGTGGGTCGAAGCATACGTCACCATTGCCGGAAAACTCAGTTGTTCACTTAAGTTTTCACCTCCCTCGGGTCAGCTGCAAAAGAAGGAAATGTGACGCCTCAATTGAACCAGAATCCCCTTTAAATTGCATTCCTCTAAGAGTCTTCTTGAAACTTTCTCCCACAAGGTCCTCGTCCTTCGCCAAAGCAATCTTCACTTCCATTCATTTCACAACTTCGCCCTCAGTGAGGTCACCATCGCACTGCCAGCGCTTAATTAACCACCTCGCAGCATGCGTCCCTCCTTCGCACGATGACTAAATGAAGATCCCATCCGTCAGAGTTGAGGGCGAACTATGCCGCGCCCACGCATCCCTCTGCAATGCAGCCGAGTATCTTACAATGTTTGCCCAGCAATTCGCTGTCTTCAATTTCTTCATTAAACTCAGGCATGGCATTTGCGAAGGCGCACTCCGCCCGCACCGAACTCGCAAATTACCAGCGAACGAGGTGGTTGCAGGCTAGCAGCGAGTGCCCTCGGAACTTTCTGCACACGAAACTTTTTTAATGACGGACTACCACCGCAAGTTAAAGTAATCAGGGCTTATGTAGTTACTCTGCTCAAACTGCAGTAGAGTTCTGTGGATGTGGTGCTGCTTCTCGGCGATGATTGGGTGGAGTCGCAGGCATGTCGCAGCCGAGGGGCAAATTCCCCATCAAATAAATGTGAGAATTAATTTACGCATTAGCAGGATTAAAATTTGCAACTAAGTCGACTTTGGCAGTGAAATGAGTTTCATTAGCTCGGCCGCCGCAGGTTGTGGGAGTTTTCGGGGAACTCATGTCGGCCATGTGCAGCTGTGACGCATGGGAAGAGAACGAACGCAATTTGAGTTGCAAACGATGACTGGGAACGAATGAATTGGCTTGTGACGCTCATGAATATGAGTACGCCAAGGGATTTTATGATTAAACTTTTAGTTTAATGTTCTTAAGTGCACGCCGCAGGGAAATTGTATTTAACATTAAAATAAATGGTCGCTGAGCGGCACATTGACCGTAGTATCACTACCAAGTAAAAATGAAATCTTAAATTTTTTGAGTGGCAATTTACTCTAAATTACATTATAATTGTATGTTAAATTCAGCTTATACTAGGCATTATTATTAATAAGAAATGAAATGTTATTAATATTATCAGTAGTCTTAAAAAAGCTCTGTACTTGAAAGACGGAAGAATAAATAAATAAAAAATAAATAAATAAATAAATTGAAGTGCATTTACAGATGCTGCCGTCAGAGTCCCTTTTTTAATGACTTAGTGGCATTCTCGAGATTTGCGTGCACGTGGGTTACTATGACAGGCACATCGCTTATTGACGAGACGAAACAGATCCCCTGACATAAAGTCTGGTTCAGGGTGGGCTAGTTTTTCCAGTTCCACCTCATGCATATTTCGTTGACGGGAATCCAAGTTTACAGGCAATGCTCCACAAGAACTTGAAACAATGTGTTGTGGAGATGTCGAGCGACTGTTAGTTGGGTAAAGTGGATGTCATACTCACTCACAAAAGCATTGCTTATACGACAGAATTGATTATTTTCAAATTAATAAGAGCAGAATAAAAACTGTCGAGATAAGGAAGTCCTCCTTGCTGAGCTAGCTCTTGGGAGCCATGGAAACATCTCTCACCCGCACAAAAAGTTACAAATTGATGCACTCCAGCTGTCGCGATACACGAGGCGTATACGTAACATTTATTTAATTTTTTTGAAACTGAAAGCTTACTTACTTACTCGTCAGGCATGCCATCCGTGAAGGGACCCAGCCTGACATATCGCTTCCTTCCATCGTTTACAGTCCTGGACACGTTGCTACCAGTCATTACGACCAAGCCATCCACCAACAACATTTGGTGTCAACAGACCAAGCTGTTGCATCCGCGATTACTTGGTCTTTATATCGGAGGACTTCCTCTCCTTCTCGAACAAGGAGGCTTGGATTCGAAGACTCTACTTGCTGGAGGGCTATTGTCCATGCGCTCCAACTCATCGATTCAGTGTAGTCAGCGGCTTGCCTCTTGGACTACATCCACATTCTAGTAGATCCACTTATGGGCTTATGAGTTGTCAGTTTTTTGACAGGAGGTAACGCACGCAACAGATTCTATGGGCTAGTGATTAAAACCGACTCTACTGCCGTGCCGTGAACCGACATGACGCAGTCACGCCATCACGTTGTAGCAACACGGCGCTATCTCCGATTTCATTTCGTTACTTTTGAGTATTTTCAGACTATTAGACTTCAGACTACTTTGCAATTTTTTCGATTAGTATAAGATAATGTGTAGGACGATTTATTGAGAAGTTCACTGAGAAATCATTTCGCTTAGAAATATACCTTATGTCTAGCACTGATGAATTGGCGGGCTACATCCTGCCTTAATACTAAAGGGTGGTCCAACCATAATGCATGATGTTAATTGGGAGTCCCACCTGAACGTCAAGTTTTCTTGCCCAACTTAATTTGACATTTCGTTGTCTCAGTGTTTGACAAATTCAACCAAGGAGCGGTACACAATTGAGCAGCGAATTGAAATTGTTGAAGCCTTTTACGAAAATGGGCGTTCAAATCAAAATGCATTTCGTGCACTTCATGATTTTTAAATCATCTTCAGCATTGAGGCACACATTCTCCTCAGAGGATTCATTAGGGAGCACAATTGCCGCATTTGGGCAAATGAGAGTCCACAAGTAATTGTTGAAAAGTCGATGCATCCACAAATAGTGACTGTTTGGTGTGGTTTATGAGCTGGAGGCGTCATCGGACCGTACTTCTTCGAAAATGATGTCGTCCAAGCATTTGCCGTGGATGATGTTCGCAATAGCGAGATGATAACGGACTACTTGTGGCCAAAAATTGAGGATATGGACATGGAGGACATGCGATTCGAACAGGATGGTGCCACATGTCACACAGCCAACAAAACAATGGTGAGAGAAGAGACAAAGAGGAGAAGAATTCAATGGTCTTGTTATCTGGGGATATTTAAAAGAAGAATGTGTACGTCAATAAGCCAAGAATAATTCAAGAGCTAAAGGATGGCACATTAACGACTTTGAAACTCTATTGTGTCTGAGAGTCCTTGACAGTATGGACCATCGGATAGGACTATGAGCATTTTACCATAGGCGACTATGCAAGGCGTAGAAAAGGCAACTGTTATCACCGGCAATGCCCTGTGGATCGTATACTCATGATACTGGTACACGAACATATGATGATGAACCCCAGTAGCCAGTCAAATCTTTCGGGATAAGCTCTTTGAAAAATATAATTTTATTTTAAAAGTTGGAAGCGATGGAGGAAAGTAAAATATAAAGTTCAAGTTTATTTTTTTATATTTAGTAGTAATTATAACGAAATGTGAAATTGGTTAAATAGTTGAAACACCTCCTCTTGTTAAGAACCCAGTTCGTCAAAATTCCGGGGTCTCGGAAACTCCTTCATCGCGATCGACTATTTGAAACCTGACAAGGCTGACTGGACCTGGACCTCAACCAAAAAGCCTCTCCAGCTATATCGGATTTCTGTCGCTGTCGTTCATAAGAGAATTAATGCTAAGCAGATAGGTCTATAGTTCTTGGCTATTACGCATATTGACTAGCAGACACTAATAATGCAGTCGCAGGCACTTTCCTTTCCAAAGGCAACCTCCACCTACATCCCTTGTTGGTGATGAAGAAGTCAAGTATGCGGAGCAGCAAGCTCAGCTATATAGCCACTTTACAGAAGAATCCTATTTCTGGGCACACTCATAAACAACTGCAGGAATCCTGATTGGACTTATTTCCATGTCGCACAAGAATCCACACAAGTCCCTTCCAAAAATGACCTCCATCCTCCCCGAAGTGCCTCACTCGAGGAGCCTTCCCTCCATGAATGGCTTCTTCAAAATCCATTGCACCTCTTCTCCACCGAGCCGCTGCACAGTGCCCGTGTAGGTGTCATCAACTATCCCTGGCCCCACTCCACTCTGCAAGCAAAAACACACTTGACCCTTTTTAATCTCTTCACCAGAGCCCAGACCAACTCGGCAAATGACTAACTTTTCCTGCTCACCGTTGCTGGATGCGGGGTACATGCACAGGCGGTCGGTGCCTCCCCCGTCCGGCAGTTGTTCGTCGGCCTTGAACAAACGAGGCTATCTCATTAATTTGTATTACACGACCTACGTGAACACCCAAGATGGCTGCAGCAGCTGGAAAGTACTTCAGATACGAGTAACAAGCCATCATCGCCGGCACTACAGCAGCTGCCTGCTTCCACTGGCCGAGTCGCTATTGATGACGCAAGCAATCGCAGTTGCCAGAGCAGCAGTGGAAGAAGAGATAGCTTAAGTAGTTGCCGTACAGATTGCAGGTCGCCGGCCCAGTTTCCCAGCCATGTTGTCCTCTCAGCCTGCCTTTCCTTGGAATTGTAAGTAAGTGCAGTGTCTTTTGTGTGCGGTGTGCAACTCTTGCGAGTGCATGTGCTTGTTGCGACTGGCAGACGATTGAACATCCTCAAAGAAAACAGAAAACTCATTTCAGGATATAAGTCCTTTTCTATTGTTGTGCATTGTCGGGACAATGCCTTCTGTTGCAGTGATTGGATGCGGCTTTGCTGCGATTCTTCTCGGCGATAGACTGGGCTGGGGGTCGCAGGGGCTACGCCAACGAAATGAGATCTTTCCACTAGATATAATCGATGTTTATTTGCACCGATAACTTCTATCTTATCGTTTGCAGATAGAGTTTCAGACAACCGGAAAGCAATAAGCGTTTATCTGTCCGTCTGGAGAAGGTTTTATGCGAGTGAACTATGTGAAGCCTGGCACAGGGATGGGGAGCGGCAGCAAGGTTGTTTTTCTGTTCGCATTCCAGTTGGTCAGCAGGAGAGAAGACCGATTTTTACCAATTCAATGAATACGAACAAGTTGACTTTGGTCATTGCACTCAAAGGAGTAGGCACGTATCGTAATATTGTGTGCTTATTATGTTCCAGATCGAAGCACAGTGGGGCAGAAGGACCTAAAACCCGGCTTAAAATCAACCGTCCAAGCTGGGAGATAGAAATTTGACGTGGTTTCTCCTGACACCATAATATAAACATGCGCAGTTGTTAAGCGATCAACTGTCAAATTGAGCAAACTTTAAATATCAGTACTTACGGACGTCTCTAGTAGACTATTGTTTTCAGGTCTTTTCTCAATAATATAATATTGGTGGCGCGACAGTCCCAGGCGGACCTGGGCCTAGCTTCTCAGCAACCACTCGTGTTGTGCGTGCAATTGTTCACGAGTGGATGTGACCTACAGTTTAATGCCGACTCCGAAAGGCGAAGTTGAGAAGGTTTTTCTAGACAGGAGTACTCTTTCAACGTTGTCAGTGACTCGAAAGAGGTGGAAGCTGTGAATTATGTAAGTTGGTACACTGGGGACTCGAACCTGGCACCCTCTGCGTAGGAGTCGAAGCACTAACCCACTATACCACGGCAACTTATTTAATTTTATATGCAAATTGAAATTTAAGCGTTGCAGAAAAACACACCCAATAGATCGGATGACCTGTTGATTGAGGTCCTGGCACACGCGCCACAGTTATTCAAAAGCGGAAATTTGGAATACGGAATTATTGCATTAATTTTATTTACATTCACGGATTACACCGCGATCCTGGCAACGGGAAGTTCAGTTGAGTCCTCAACTGAAAAACTGCAACGAGCTCTGGACAAAATAAGCGAATGGTCAAAACGCTGCAGCATTGCTCCCAATGAGAACAAATCAACGCAAATTAATTTGTTGGTTATTTTTTTTTGTATGGGCGCCACGCGACCACCACCTTTTGAACCGCGACAAAAGAATGTAGTCCGCCTTATAATTCTCTTCACAATTTTTATTTACTTAAAATTAACAATTTTTGCTTAAACTAACTTAAATCTAACATCAATTAAAAAGAAGACAAATTCATTACTTCAGAGAAAAGAAAAAGGAAAAAAAGGATATGAAAGAAAAAAAAAGAAAAACCCAAAAAAGGTATCCGACGCCGAAAAGCTTCCGAAACAAAAAAAAAAATAAATTGTCGTCTTTCTCGGGACTCGAACTCGGTACCCACCGATCCGGAATAGAAACTGCGATAGCACGAACGCGCACCGCCAACGCCTGGACTGATCGTGACACTCTTCTCAGTGTAGTCGAATCGATACAGGTTTACCGACAGTTCCGATTTTTGTTTTAGTTTTATTTTTACCGCACACAACGCACACCCGGTCCTACCCACATACAACGATCGATAACCTGGTCTTAGACTAGCTTTACCTCGTGTAAGGCAATAATCCGGTAAGGTAATAATCTAGTAAGATCTCGTGTCGGGTTCATGCGCTGCTTGTCGGGGTGTCTTGTCTTCGGCGCTCCTCCCTCGGTAATTTCCCACTGCGATGTCGTCTTAGTGTCCGGGTGGGACGCGAATACTCCTCTAGGCGTCTATCTACCACGTCACGCAAACAGAAAAGGTTGCAAGGAAAAGCCTCGAATCGCTGTAAGCCAAATAGAGTAACGTAAGCCCAAAATGAACCACTCGGTTTCGCCCGCAGACGAAATCCTTTCCCACTGTGATCACTGTCATACAACAAAAATTCGCAATACTACTCTGCAATTATGTACTCGATCTACAACGTTTTATGCACGAAGTCAGAATGCGACTGAAATGGATGGGTCCAGTTGTCCTCTGCATCGGCTGTTCTTTGAGGAGTTGCGGGTCTCCACAGCATCAGGCCATCTGCAGAGCCGCTAATTCCCAATTTACCACTTCAGCCACTTCAAGGTCATGGAACCATAATTTGGAGGAACTTGGAAAAAAAAGGAAGCACTACCTGACAGGATTCGAACCTGGATCCCGAAGATCCGAGCTAGCGCTAGAACCACCGACCTACGACCGACCACTATCATCTGGCGAACTAACACTAGTGACGTAATGTTACGTCACACACTTCACCCTTAACACATTTAAATAGTGTTCTGGAACTGGGCGAAAACCTTTAAAGCCTTTCGGCCTAATAAGTTGACGCACTAACCCACTATGCCACGGAGACTCACTCACAGGTTTCACACAGGTCACAGGTTACACTCTTGAATAATTTTGCAAGATGGAAATATTTTGAAAATCTTATGAAAGCGTGACAACTTTGCATCGACAATCAAGTCTAATGCTTCTTCACCGTTCATTGAATTGACTCACCCCAAGCTTTCCTTTCCTACACTATTCAGCATGACTTGGAATTGCGGTTACGTTTCGAATTAACTTTGCTGCATCTAGCTGTCCAAGCCGACAGTTGTCAAACTCATTTAAGTTGCATATGTCAAGTCAACTCGGCCAGAGATTTAGCTTTCCTCAGCTCTTCAGTTTTCTGTCTTTTTGTTGACTCAGCAGAACTCTCAAAAGAAGAAGACTGGTCGCCCAGGTTTCTTCTCAGAATCACTTAAAACTGCAATGGATATGCTCAGCCAACCGCTGTTGAACCTTGAAAATCTATCACTTGTCCTTCAAGCCGTTCTCCATCGCGTTTTAAAGCCTGACTTAAAGTGAGTTACACGCTTAACCCATTGCCTGCCACTGTACTCAATTGAGTACACTTTTTTTGAAAATTTGATTTGCTTTTTCTGAGAAAATTAGGCTTTGATTTAAATGTTTTTGCCTTTTAAATCAATCATAGACATGTGCTTTGTCACTTGAAGAAAATTTTTGAAGTGTAGAGATTCCTTCATATCCTTTTGTTAGCTTTTGTGAGTCGCCCGTTTTGCTTTTAACGGTTTTGTGTGACACTAGAAATATGATGAAGCAAATATTTGCCTAAAGTGTCAATTATCAATTGTTTTGATTAGATAAAATATCAAAAAAACAAAATTCCCATCAAACTTTTAAAAACAAAGGAACAAAATTATCGTTGGTAAATGGAATTTTAAGGTGGTGTACTCAATCGGTGGTGTACTCAATCGAGTACACTGGCCAAAACTATGATAAATATTGGTCTTGTTGAAATTTTAGGGAAATGGATTTTTCATCAATAAACTGCACCAGCTTTTATGGTCGACGTTATCCAAACCTCTATATTGCTGTAAATCATATCCCAGATAATGGGAAGAAGGTTGAAATAGTGGTTATTCCACCGGATGTAGACATTCAAATGGACTAGGAGGATGACATTCCGGTTGACATGCCAGGAGCAGTAGAAATGGAAATAAACGATGGATTTGAGAGCGAGGATGAGATACCACTTGCTAATATACGGGAAGGAACTTTAGCTAAGTGTGAACCACAATATAGAGCTCCAGAATGGTCAAATCACGTGGTTGATTTGCTAGAAGTTGTAAGCACCCCAAGTGGCAACTGTGTATTTTTCGATAATTTTTTTACCAGCCATTACCTTATGATTACTTTGAAAAAGAAAGGATTTCGGGCAACTGGTACGGTTCGGAATAACAGAACAAAAAAATGCCCACTCCAATCTTTGAAGACAATAATGAAGGCGAAACGTGGGTACTCTCACCACAAATTTGATAAAAACAACAACATTTTATGGCCGTTGCAACTAATTTTGACAATTTGGAACCACTGGGTAAAGAAAAAAAAAATACCATTCCACAGCCAAAACCAGTAGTGCCATACAATAAGGGTATGGGTGGGGTCGACCTTCATGACCAGTTCGTGAACAATTACCCGATCAAAATAAAGGGCAAGAAATGGTGGTGGCCTTTGTTTACACATATGATAAACTCAATGGTGGTCAATGCATGGAGACTCCATTGCTTAAGAACAACCGAAAATCAAAGTCTATTAAATTTTGTTCGTAAGGACTTATTTACGCTCAGAACCTGCAATAAAAGCACCAAATAAACCCATAGTTCCCACGACTTTAGTAAGCAGCGAGGGTGGGCACTCCCCCCAAAAAATTAAAAAACAGCTACGTTGCAAAATTTGCCACAACAGAGTGCGCTGGACTTGTGAGAAATGCCAAACTACTCCTTGCATCGAAAAGGAGTGTTTTAAAATAATTCACAGCTAAGGTAGCAGTGTATAAACATTTGGACAGTGTACTCAATTGGGTACACCCCTCTAAAACCCAAAGTTGATACAATTTGTTTTTAAACTTTGTATTTTTTTTACTTGTATGCCATTTAATAAACAATATTTAAAAGGTTTTGGAACTGCTTACATTTTTAAGGGAGTTGGACTTTAATGGGTTAATCAAGTTAAGGTTATCGAAAGGTTTCGTTCGAATTTTCAACTCGTCCGTTAAGAAATCAAACTGATCTGTTATTTGTAAGTATCCAGAATTCTTGAGAACATTAAAAAATTCTTGCCTCGTTACAAACAATGTGCTTGCACTCGTTCCTAAGGCGAAAAATTAAGAATGAGGTATATAAACAAATACGCTCTGGGCAAGGTTTTTATAACATTCAACATTCTTAAAAATCGCCAAAAAAGGGAGGCAAGTTGGGGCAAGAAATTTGAACGGTTCAAAAAAGCCTAAATGCGCCTCTTTATGCTCGAAAAAAAATTAGAGCCGATCTCACCAGCAACATTATTTAATTCCGTAGAAAAAAAAACTGTCACTTCACGGTGCCGTGAGAATTATGCAACGGACTCCCAAAATGTAGCACCATTTTGAAAAAAAAAATACTTAAAGATTACTAAATACCTGATCTTGAAAGCTCCACGCCAAAAAATGAAATCGCTACTTAGCAAACTGCGGAAAAAATTTACCAAAAACCAACACGAAACCAAACTTGAAAAAACACAATTCGTGCCACTTTGAGCAAATGACTCCAAGCGATACGTATTTCTTGAGATGTGTTGCGGACAACGGGAAAATTGTTTTGGCTTACAATGGAATGGACAGTGATAAGCACAAAAAAAATACCAACGGACTCTCACGGGACATTTTAATTTTCTAATTAATACCAGCCACATTTTGTACAAGTTACTTTGAAGTGATACACAGTTTTGCAATTTTTGTTGTATTGATCGGATGTGTGGTTGTTATAGGGTATGGCCTGACTGCTGGACCCTTCTCTGGTGACGTCTTCTGGTCACATTTGCCATAACAAGTTCACAGACCATTTGTGATGTCTTACCAATTTCGAATGTTGTTGTCAAAACAATAGTAGTCGGAGCAATCCCACGAATAAACCCTTTCCAAAGACTGTTGCACATGCATGTCCTCTCTGATTCACCCGATCGTTAGCCACTCTCCCATTTGTAGTTAATGCTGCTGGTTGAGTCGTTTGAAGAAAGGGATCATTTTTATTCCTCGTGCAATATCGCTCAAAAGTCCAAGCATTGTTTTCTCTGAACGAACACTTTTGGAAGCTCTTAGTGCTGCCAAGTCACGTCAAATGGCGTTACACTCTTAAGTCATTAGATTCTATTTTTTTTAAATAATAAAGGACAAGAATGGGGTTAGGTTAGGTTGGGTTTAGATGGCTGACTGACGCGCATAGGGACAGCAGACACACTTAGGCCAAGCTTAGGCCCATTGTGTTACCACGCGGATCTTAGGCTACCTATTCCGCAAACCAATCTGTGCTTTTGATAAAGCGAAAAAGAGGGCTGAAGTTGATGCTGCTCAGTTCAGCCAGATTAACAAAGAAATGGACCCCCAGAAGTCTGAATCTACGGGATGATAGAGCACTGCAGCTACATGGCAAGTGTTCGATGGTTTCTTCCTCATACTCGTCCATGCAGCGTCCACAAAAATCATTATAGGGAAGGCCTAATCTAAAGGCGTGAGTTCCGATACAACAGTGACCTGTTAAAACGCCAATAAGAGATCTGAGGTTTCGCCTGCTTAATGTGATCAAGCAAGCTACTTCTGATCACCTAAACGAGATAGTACACCATCAGGAAATAACTCATGTTGTAATTGAATTGATTCATTAGCTGTATGCTGTATGGCATGTGACACCGTCTTGTTGAAAGCACATATTGGCATTACAACTGCTATCGCGCGATCTCGAGCAACAGTCACCGTCACTCCTTGACCAGCTTAATTTTCAGAAAAGTTCAATGATGCCTCAAACCCAAAATTGGCACCAATTCCGCTTGTTGGCCTGTACGCTTAGGTTTAGTGCCTCCAACTGAAGCAAACTTCCTGAATTCTCCCATTCGTCTCTTTACAGTTGAGGAGGTTAAAACACTATTCTGAAAAAAAATGATGTATGAAGTTTTCGAGTGCATTTTGAGTAACGGCTAAATTTTCATTAATCTTGGGATATTTTTTAAAAAATTCAAAAAACCTATCTTTACCCTTCTTTATCATCTGATCATTTTCTCAAACACTTAACATTTAGCTTTGGAATCATTTCTGTTTTTTTTTTTCAGTGTCGACAAAAATTTGCTAAGCAAATGGCAGCAAATTCAAATCTTGCGTTAATTGTGGGACTCATTTAGACGGTCTGTGAACTTAGAAGTCATTCTGAGGCCAGCGTCGGTCTTGGACAATCAACGCGCCAAGCTTAACTTTTGAATTCATCTTCACCTTTGGACTTTTTCCTTTATCCTTCTTATTGATTACATTAGACGATTTTTCTAAAACAAAGACTAAACAGAAGTCCTTGTCTTTTTATTTAAAAATACCTCCAAAACGAATATCACTATCCATTCCGACTGCGAGGCTGCAATTAATTCCCGCAAAAAATTTCAGTTTCTACTCAAAATTATCCCTTAAATTGACATGTGACCCAGTTGCCTTCAAACGGAGGATGAAGAGCTTGTCCATGAGACTAACAAGCGGAAAACAATGTCGCAGTAGATTCGGTGCGTTTATTCTTTGATTCATATTGCATTGAGGGAATTATAAGTACTATTATTATTTATTTGTTTTTCTCTCACTTTTTAAGCACCAACAGAACAGGCGAATGTGAGTAATAAAAATATTGGACCTCATAGGTACATACAAATGCGTACAGTCGGTAAGGGTAAATAAGAAAAACGTTCAGGAACCACTTAAATTTGCAGATATCTTGGTTAGATCGATATCTGTATAAACATATATGTAGATGCTTTGGCGAAAGTAAGGAAGCCTGTTGGTGTGGCAAACTCGGGGAATGTAAACCGCCTCATCTGGCCAACCTTAGTTTCATAATCATAGTTATACAATGCAGTTCAATGTGAGTCTTTTCTAGTGGGTATACAAGATACAGTTGTTATATTATATTATTTATAGGACAGTGCCCAACTTACGGTGGGTGGTGGTGGCGTTCTTGGTATGTACGTCGACCCCTACGCAAATTAAACTCGCTCCCTGGGATGGGAATCAATCCCCGTTACGACCAAAATAATCCCACCTCTTTCGAGTCAATGAAAAACTTGACCCGTTTGGAGGCATCTTAGAACCCACAAGACGAGTGGCTGCTGAAAAACTAGGCCCTGGCCTCTACGGAGTGTAGCAGAAACACCAAAAACTTTACTACATTTTTTCGCATAAAATGATTTTACCAGAAGCTGGATAAAAGCACGTCCTTTGTTTATGTTGCACTCTGGCTAGCCATAGGATCTGACACTTGGGGGAATACAATTTCCAACATATCACCGAACTGTCAATATGAGACAGCTAAACCGGTTTGTGACAAGCACTAACTAATTCCAGGCTTAGGAGTAAATAAAATCCCCATGGTATGGCGCATCAATCCGCGAACCTATATTTGCTGTTTGACCGTCACAGGGCACACACAAAACACTACGTTCTCTTAGCGTAGACAACAGATGTTTGTTGCGCGACTAAGGATCATCTGCCGATGTAGCATCTCACAGATTACTTCAATAAACAAAAATATTATTAATCTAAAGCCAATGAAAAAACAAACATTTTAAATTCCAATCGAGATAAGGTAAAATCAATTTCGTTGCAAAGTACGACTTCTATCTGAAGTCAGCCACATTTCCCAAAGCTCACCTAAGATCCACATCCCCAGGTTTGTACAAAGCAACTGTGTCCTTTTAATTCCTAGTTTTATTTCAAGGATTTTATTTTTTTGTAAGAGAAGAGAAGAGAATTAGTGTACATCACTCCGCCTTGTGGTGTCCCTAACTTTTTAATTTGAATCAGAGCCTGCTACAGTCATCCTGTTACAACCTGGGGTGGTTATTAGCTTTCAAATCACCCTCAGAACAAAGAAAGCACAGATCAGTGCTTCTATTGTCCCAAGGTAACAGCGCGAATTACTCTGCACTGTATCACCATTTTCCATTCATTCCCCAAGTCCAGTGAGACGCAACTGATTCTGGTTCACTATCACATCCCATGCAGAACATCGCAGAAGCAAAGTGGAAAATAAAGTGAAAACTTCTCTGGACTTGAGACGCAGTGAATGGAAGCAATAATCGCAGGTAAGTGATGGGATTCCACGGAAACTTCTTCGATGAGTTTAATTCAAGGATCACCCCACCACCAGTTCCCCCTGTTCACCGCCTTGCTGGACTTGAAATTCCCCATTCATTGGGATGCTTAAGTTTGCATTTTTATGCAGCATCGCAGGGTCATGGTGCGCTCTTGCGACCGAACGGGAACTAATTAAAACGAGTAAAGAATGCACACGCCCATCGAAGAACGCTCCAATAATTCCTTTTTGGAATTAGATTTAACAGAAGGACGGACGGAATCTAATTAGGGACCGGGTGGGAGGCGGTGTGAAGAGTGACAAATTCATTATCTTTCGCATGGAAGCTCGAGTTTCTTCTGGGGCATCAGACTGAAGAGGGACGACACCAGTGTGACCCGAGGCGGTGTGGCGAGTGAAGAGGATTTAATTGAAAAAATGACTACAAAATGTGGGTCCCCACAGCTTCCGAGAGCATGTTCAATTAAATCCTGTCTTCAAAGCGGAATGTGTGATTAGAAAAACATTTCTGGTCGTGTTTGCTTAATTAATCTGCACAAGCTGGGTCAAGCTACGGGTTGGAGTGTATGGCGTGTGCCTGCGGCGGTTCTGTGGTCTCAACTGATTCATGGCCTGACGACCTTGTTCCGAGAGATATGAGAATATGAACTAAGTCCGGTGTGCGAATGCTCGTTTGGGGCAGAACGATGGCAGGTAATTCTCTAGTTTGCCTTCAGATTGCTTTTTTAATAATTTACATAAAAATACATTCCTCCTACTAAATGACCGATAAGACGACGATGATAAGCCGCCGATGATAGGGGGTCACATGGCACTCTATCCCCCTTCCTCCTCAAACTTTGATGGGTTATGGGAGCCGGGGTCTAAGCGGTAAAACTCCATCTACGCAGGGGTTCTTCAATGTTTACTTTCAAAGGGATGTACACAGTACTCTGTGAAATTGAAGCCGTATTGAACTCTCGTCCCCTTTGTGTTATCTCGGATCAAGATTTGAACCCTCTAACGCCTGCGCACTTTATTATCGGTGAACCTTAACTGAAGTTGTGAAGATGTACCATCCAACGCTGGAAGTTTCTTGAGAGCATGGTTCAAGGCTCTTGGCGAAGGCGGCATGCAGAATATATAACAGCGCTTCAAGAACGATCTAAATTGCAACATCCCAAGGCGAATCTCATGGTCGACAATATAGTTGTAGTACGCGAGCCTAATCTGCCAACAGCGAGATAGATTCTCGGTCAAATAGAGAAGGTTCATCCAGGGGTCGACAAACGCTCTCGGGTTGCTACAGTCAACTCCTGGATTCTTCATTCGTCCCATTACGAAACTCGCCAAACTGCCTTCTTCATGCTGAACCTTTTTCCATTTATTTCAAAACAACTGCAACAACACTTCTGAACACTTCCCTCCAGTTACGAAGCGGAGCATGTACTGCTGTCGGTCGTATTTTCATGAGCAGCATGCAACAGAACTTTGTGTCGCAAACAAAAGGTTGAGCTAACGTGAACCACTTCGGTACAGCTTCGTGGAGTGGACCCATGAACATTTTCAAACTCTAATGAGGAAGCTCCTTGTCGATTCCACTCTAAAATGGATCTTCTATTTTGGCAGTCTATCTATAATGCTTGCGTGGCGTAATGGGTCTGTGCGAGTCTCTTACGCACCTGAACCTAGCTGCCTGTTCCACTAAAAGATGCCTGGATAGTTGACGAGGAAACATGACTAAACTGGAAGTCTATGCAGACTGTTCGCAAACGGATGGAAAAGGCGATTGTGCAACAACTCCACCAGAAGTTGAACTAATTTGAGAGGATGGCCACTTACTTTCCATCACTCTTTACCATAAAGGTTGGGTGGGTAACAAGCGACCCGGTAAATTACATCTCCATTCAGTACTTCGTCTTGCTTTTTATCATAGAACACTGCTGAGTAGGCTTGTGCATTTTAGTTCAGTAAAGAGAGCGTTTCAGATAAGTTCAAATCTATTTATTGAACTAGTTCGTTCATCTAGCTCATTTAGTTCAATGTAGTTCACTGTTCAGGCAATACAGCCTTGTGTGATTTTCGCCGGTTGGTCGTAATACTATCGTTGTTGGTGGAAAAAACAAAATGAAGTAAACCTACTCTTATAATACAAGTAAAGTAAATATTTAATAATTTCAAGGAGTTATGGTAGGTTAATTAGTTCCAGGAGACATATCCGCGGAGCTGTGTAGTTCCAGCGATAGATTCGGATTGAAGGAAAGATACATGTTCGCGGAGCTTAGTAGTTTCATGTTACATGTTTGATACGCAGGAGTGGTTTGTGTGTATGGAGTTTGCGTAGATAACGTACATAGACTTAAGAAAACAACATCGATCGCTCAAACTCGAACTACATTCATGCATGCGTATTTGAACCGCTTATGCGAAATTCGCAGTGCTGTATACGGTGCCTGCGCTACATACATTACATACCTAGCTGCCTGGGTACGATTCCCGGTAAAAAAATAGTAGCTTTCACGGGCACACCTCTTTAGGGTCAATGGCGACTCTAAAATAGTTGTAACTGTCTGAAAAAGCTTCTCAAACTTGGCTCTTCGGAATTGTCATAAGACTTTAGGACCCTTCCACTCGTGAGAGTACAAAATAGCATGCACAACACCAGCCGTTGCTGTTGCTGTGGAAGCTATACCGCTACAGTTTGCAGAGTTCCACCCATATTGATGGGTAGTCGAAAAAATCTTTTCGTATTTCGAATCAAACTTTTTTCACAGACAATTCACGTGGTACCCAAACATCGAGCTTCTTTTTGTAGCCAGCCTTTTTTAAATGGTTCAAAACCGTTTGATAATGAATGTTTAGTTCCTTGGCGATGTCATGGCTGCTTTTGTGACGGTCCTGGTCAATCTTTTCCATAATTTCATCGACTTTTTCAACGATAGGTCGACCAGAGCGAGGTGCATCTTTCACATCGTGATTTCCAGAACGGAGGCGAGCGAACCATTGTTGTGCTACACGAACTGATACAGCATCGTTTTCGTAAGCTTCACAAATTTCATTGGTGGTTTACGTGGCATTCTTCCCTTTTTTATACAAAAATTTCAAAATATAGCGAATTTCTTCATTATTTTCATTAATTTTTGAACAGCTGTAACTTTTCGACGACTTCTCCGAATTTAATTTTGTTTGGTTAAATCAAGCTTAAAATGTCACCTTCCCAACACCATATGATACGCCACAATGTGATTGGTAGCACTGGAGATAGACGACATCTATTGACAAAATACGAAAAGACTTTTTCGACAACCCATTATTATTATTCTTCCTGAAAAGCGCTACAGTGATCAGGGAGCTGCAAGGAGAGTGCATTATTGAAGCCATTCCCTCTTAGTTTTAGGAAGATCGCCTTAAGTAAACAATAAAGACATCGAAAATCTCCGCGACTGAAGACAAGGTCAAGAGGCAAGCTTGCCATAATGGGATGTCTTTGATGAATGACTTCTGCTTTCATAGACCGTCTAAATTGTCAGCAACACTGAATAAAAAGAAAGCATTTCACAGGTGATAGTTTAAGTTTTGAAAAAACGAAGAGTCACCTGTTAACTCAAAAATTTCGTACAAAATTTATTCAGAATACTGTTTTAACTTCGTCGACTTCCAGGGATACTGCTTGAGAAGCTAAACACAATGGTTTATAAGTGAAATTGGTGCAAATTTCGAGCTAGAGGCACCATTGGACCGGTTGACCATATAAGACTGCTTCGTCACGAGGCGTACTTAATTCGACCGAACGATTCCCTAAACGAACATTTTTTAAGGCCACCGTGGAACTTGTAAGGGTCCTGTAGTCAACTCGATGAAAAGCCCTTAAAAAATTTGTTCAGATATTTTGAATCAAAACAAGTTTAACTTACACACTGTTCTTGGTGATTCACACTGGCGAAGCAACGTCCTTCACCTTGAGATGGCTTAGGGGCTGCGTTTGGAACTGTTTTAGTTCCCTTCTACTTTGAATTCATCCATCTTGTAAATGTTGCTTGAAAATGTATCCATTCACCCCCACTTTCACTAGCTTCATTCATTCAAACCGACATCCCTTCAACACCGTCTCGATTGCACAACATCGCCAAAAAATGCCACGTTTCCCTCACAAGTGCTCACAAATCACTCCACATGCAGCTCAGCCCCTCGAATTGGTTCCATAACTCAGAGGGAACCGAGAATCCAAGTGCTACACGAATGGGAAAAAAATGTGTGCCCCATACGAGCTTAATGGGCACCGGCCAAGTGCAATGCGCCATCAATTCCCCTGAGCTGTGCATGCTGTCGCTAATCGTCACGTCACCAGGTTTGATATATTTTGATGGAGTGGCTCATATGTACGGCTGCAGGAAGTAACCTGCAATGCTGCCAAACACTTTTAATGGACGATGGAAGGAGAAGTAACACTTTTGTTGGTTAGAACAGCCCGGAAGGGATTGAGTGGGGTGCTGACGGTCAATTTGAATAAATTTGGAGGAGTCCTATGAGAAGATTGATCATTACTTGAGACACGTTGGGGATGGACTGAGAGACGTTCGAGTGCAAAGCCACAAGGAGAGAAGCATGAATAATGGAAATGACCACTCGAAATTGATTTAGAGCTGAACTAAAAGTAGCTCAGATTTTTTACAGTGATTTTAGAGTAAGTTTTTTTTTTTGTTCACCGATGGAACAAATTGGCAGACAGACAGCAGCTAGCACGGGGATCAGATTAAGATCGCTGATCAGATGGAAAGAACTGCAGTCTGGTCATTCAATGATCCCACGCAGGTATGCCTCCAAGCCCAGAGATACAGACCTCACTCTACCTAAACTCCTCTTCGAGAAGAATTTCTAAGCCAGCATACCGCCCAAATCTTACTGGGAGTCTCAACACCAGACGCTGGAAGGTCCACTGGGAATCTTCACAGATCGATCGAAGATGGATGCAGGTGTGCGTGCTGGTGTCTATTCCAAGGATCTACATTTCCAGCTATCTTTTCGACTACTTAATCACTGTACCATCTTTCAGGCTGAAACTATAGCGATTAAGGAAGCCCAGTCCTGGCTGAAAAACAATGTAACACAGTGCACAGATATCGTCATCTGTTCCGATAGCCAGGCGGCGATCAAATCTCTGGATTCAGTCACCTTTAATGCGAAGATTTCCCTTAATTGCCGCCTATCTCTTAACGAGGTGGCCAAGTATTTTAACATCCAACTTATGTGGGTGCAGAGACACTATGACGTTTCAGAGAATTGCGAAGCGGACGAGCTCCCTAGAGAGGACACAAACTCCGTGCTCTTACCGGGTGGAGACCCACCCTCCATGCCTATCGCTCCTATGAAACATCTGCTTTAGCTTGAAACGCTTGCTCCAACAATCCGCAGATGGATATCTGGCACAGGATGCCTCACCACCAAACAACTCTGGCGTATGATCGATCTCAAACGTTCGCTTAGCTTGATCAGATTAAGCAGGCCAAAGCTCAGATCTCTTATTGGCGTTTTAACAGGGCATTGTGCCATCGGAACTCACGCCTTTAGACTAGGCCTTGCCCATAATGATTTATGTAGAAGCTGCGTGGTTGGTCGTAATTGGAGGAAAAAGCAAAATGAAGTAAACCTACTCACAATATACAAGCAAATCAAATATTTATTAATTTCAAAGAGTTAGGTTAGGCTAACTAGTTCCAGGAGACATTTCAGCGGAGCTGTGTAGTTCCAGCGATAGATTCGGATTGAAGTAAAGATACATGTTCGCGGACCTTAGTAGTTTCATGTGACATGTTCGATACGCAGGATTGGTTTGAATGTGTTGAGTTTGCGTGGATAAAGTACCTACGAACGCATCTACGCTTAAGAAAACAACAACGATTGCTTGAACTCGACCTACATTCATGCATGCATATTTGAACCACTTGTGAATTTCGCAGTTCTGTATACTGGCCCGGCACTACATACATTACTCCTGATTTGCACAACTTCCATACAAGTACAGTATAGTTCACTTTAGTTCTGTTATTCTTAATTATTCATGTATGGTGAACTTCTGACCTAAATGAATTCAAATAAAATGACATCGTAAATTAGTGGGTCGCCGTGGCGTAGTGGGTAAGTGTGTCGACTCCTTCGCAGAGGGTGTCAGGTTCGATACCCGAATTTACCACCTATCATAATTCACGGCTCCACCTCTTTCGAGTCACTGACAACTCTCGAAGAGTATTCCTGTCTAGAAAAAGCTTCTCAACTTCGCTCTTCGGAGTCGGCATTAAACTGTAGGTCCCTTCCACTCGTGAAAGAACAATAGCACGCACAACATAAGTGGTTGCTGAGAAGCTAGGCCCAGGTCCGCCTCGGACTGTCGCGCCACCCATATATATATAAATTAGTTCACCTAGTTCACTTGATAGAGCTCTTTTTTTTAAATAGTTCGTTCGTGAACTACATACGCCTCCTGCTGAGTGCACCCTCTTCAGTGTCCATGATGCTGTCTTTGAGAAGGAATACAATCAAGTTCCGCATGGAGAACAAAGAAAAGGAAAGACCAAGCCCTCAAGCACAATTCAATACAATATTCCAATTCTAAAGTGATATACCTTTTTCTCCGACGCTGACTTTTCGTCGTAAATTTTTGAAAAATTTCGCTTGAAATGCAAGGACTCCGATTAATTTTTCCAAAATTATGGTTGCAGTGCAGAGACATACTTGTGTCTCACTATGTCCCTCAACTAATTTTCAAAGCAATGTGTGTCGACGCTGACTGTTCACCTCACTGTACACCGACCTGCGATGCAGTGCGATGCACCACTGGCTTTTCGGAAATTCAATTTTCCTTACGATAACAATCGATTCTTCAGTAGCTCATCTGTTCGTAGCGGAGTGATGGAATGTGCATTGGCACCGTCGCAGCGGCCTCTATGCACGCGCCTCATTTGCGTGCGAAAACATGTGGCTTTTGTCAGTTCTGAGGTGTGTTTAGCAGCCACTGGCAGATAAGGTAAACACAGTTAACCTGGTTATTAGTGGCATCTTCATTTTGTGGGCGCCCCCACGCACGACACATCCACCCCCTCCCAGCGAGCCATAGGCAGTGTATACACCAAGCCCCCATTCCGGAAGAGTGGGTGGCGGCACTGAATCTAAATTGAAAACCGACCGCCTTCGAGCAATCGACAATCGAATGCGATGCTTCAGTGAATCTTCAACTGAACCGCAATGAAATCCTTTTCCATTATCCTCCAGGAAGACTGTGCAAACGGAAGCCCTCAAGACAATAAATAACCTTCTTGGCCGAGAGAGTGAGGCCCCCCACTCACTTCCTCGCAGGGGGACAAGGTTAAGCGGAATCGAATGAGTAAACCATTATTGGATTTGAACTCATCTAAGCTGGATCCTTAACACCGCATCCTCACCGGTGTTTGTGCTCCGTGCTCGTTGTTCGGTGTTCTCGTTCAGCTCGCCTCGCTGCTTCCCATTAAGTGAATATCGATTGATGTAATCGAACTGATTGAACTCCACATCTCAACAAGAGCTCTGTGGCCGTACGCTCTGCCAGCCACTGTAATGAGATCGATGCCAAGGAGGAACTGCCCAGTCAACTCGACTCTCGGTGGGGGAATTATTCGAAGCAAATTTCCGAAACAGATAGCTCTTCCGAGCACAGCCGACGTATTAATTCGGATTCGTATACATCGACTTTAGGAAGGATGTAGCCTTGCGCTTGCACACATCGTCTCTGGTGGCGTGTCGGCTGTGGTCGGGGCCAAATAACAATCGATTGCTTGCGGTGAACCGAGAGGGAATCACTTTTGCTTTCTTTGGAATTGAACCTGCTGCGGTTGGGGTCTAGATGGGAAGGCATTTTTTGTGAGAAAACGTGAGCGTGACTTCACAAGTCTTCCGTAACTTGATTAGGGGGAGGGGATGCTGAGTGGTTGTTCGATGAGCGTTTTTAGTTCTTGTCAGACTGGTTCCTTTGGTAACCCATCCAATGTCTATCATTGTTGTTTAAAATGAGGAGAATGAGGGCAAGACAAAGTATATGCTGTCATCAAGAAAGGACACACAACATCGACGTCCTGGACAGAGCGTCACAAAGGGCAGCTATAACTTCGAGGTAGTCAAGGACTTCGTCTACCTCTACCAAGTAAACAGTGCAAACAACATCAGTACCGAGATCAAACGCAGAGTAACTCTTGCCAACCGCTGTTTCAATGGGCTCAAGAGGCAATTGGGTAGTAGAGCCATCTCACGAAGGACCAAGCTGACTTTATACAAGACCTTGATCATGCCAGTCCTGCAGTACGGCGCGGAGGCATGGACAATCTCAAAAGCGGATGAGGACGTCCTTGGTATCTTCAAGAGAAAAGCTCTGCGTGCGATCTTTGGTCCTGTTTGCGTTGACGGCTTATGGAGGAGAAGATTCAACCACGAACTGTACGGGCTGTACAGCGACATGAGTCTAGTCAGGCGTCTTCGGATTGAACGTCTAAGATGGCTAGGCCATGTAGAGCGTTTGGACAACTTAGCTCTGGCCCGAAGAGTCTTCGACTCCGACCCGTGGGACAACGTAACAGAGGACGCCCGCGTTTAAGGTGGTGCACCCAGATGGAGAAGAACTCGACCAACTTGGCGTGCGACACTGGAGACATCTTGCACGTTGAGTATTGTTCTTGGACGATAGTTTTTCTCTCATGTCAAGAAAGCTTTTGCGGCTAACACATGTCAGATCAGTTGATTTATGTGTTCCATTGCAGTTGGCACACTTAATGTTTTTGGAGGTGCATTCATTTGTTTTGTGGTATTCGGAACAATTTGCACAATGGGTCTTAATGTGGCAGTTTTTCTCCCCGTGTCCATACATTTGGCAATTGTAACACTGCGTGACTCGGTTGAATTGCCTTCTAGCGAAATCCCATTTGACTTGAGTTTTGAATATGGATTTAAAATGTTTTTTTAGCTCTCCAAGTCTTATGGATCCTGTTTCGAGAAACACTAAGTAGAACACATCAACGAATCGTTCATAATGTTTTTTAATAATTTTAATGTGAGTGCACTTTAAACCTAGTGACACCAGCTCAGTTTTAAGATCTTCGGTAGCAAATTCGTCTAGGCCATACAAAATCACTTTAAATGACCTTGACGTTGGTAGGTCATGCGTGAAGAATTCGAATTTTTTTGTTTTAAGAGTGGCGCATAGTCTCTGATGAGAATCGACACTCTCACAGTTAATTTTAATACCAATGCTCATTTTTTTTAGGCAATAGTTATCAATACGAGTTTCACGAAGTAGAGCATGTACTTCATTAGCACTTTTTTTAAGAACACATACCGAAGGAACTTTTTCTTTTTTGCTATGTGTGGCGCGACTTAACACTTCATCACATTCAATGTCCGATATATCAGTGTCCGGGTGGGTTTGTAAGGGCTGGAAGAAATTTTCGGTGGGATTATTATTACTAGAACCCATTTTGCGAAATTTGGTGTTGGAAGACATAACGTCTTCAGCAACAGGTGACCGGTCGCGTTTAGGAATTTTGATAATTCTATTGGGAACGATCGCTTAAGGGAGAAAGTCTTTCTCGGTCAAAGCTCCGATCAGAACTGGGCAGTAGCGCATTCGGTTACCCCAATTTTCGGAGAGTTTGTTTATGGTTTCGTGCTGAAGCTCACGGATTGATTGGATAAAATTGGCGTAAAGTGCGTGAATCGTTTCCGGATTGTTGGCTTAACATCGGTCCTTCGCGGTTACCCAATTAACATTGCCAAGACGGAGACGATTTTGGAATTTGGTGCAATAACAGTCGATTGTGGACTGTGCCGTGTGGCATCGCGCCATCCTGTCCAATCCTTGTCTTCAAGTAAAAAAATTGTGTTAACAGGTTCCTGTAACGCCCACCGTTGTCTGAAACGTAGTTCCCAGCCTCATTTTCGAAGAAAAATGGTCCATTGATGCTGTTGGACACAGCAGCCACATTCTTTTCTGCGCGCACCATACGACAACGGGGAGGATGAGTCTTGTCTACTAGCATACCAGTCTCACGAACTTTTTGCACAAACCTGCGTGAGCACCAAATAAACTCACTATTTGCACTCACCTTTGAAATGAGTTTTAATGTTTCCCGACGATGTTCAAGCGTGAGGCTCTACAGCCTGTGTTTGTAGAAAATGTCCGAACTTTAGTGCAAGCTTTGACACGCATTTGAGCCTTTAGATTGTAATATTTCATTGAAGTACACAGAATGGGGTCATTTATGGAACCGCACATCGGGAAAATGGCCTGAACGGCGTTGCTGGCACAGACGCACTCCTATGTCGAAATTTCGTATAAATTTGCTTGCTTTGGTGAAGCGTTTTATTTCCTCCCGTAGTGCACAGAGGGTTGTGGGCTTGTTGGCATATACCTTTGCGCAAGAAAAGGGGCAGTAAAACACGTCTTACGATATCCACCGGAAGTAAAGGAAATGGTAAAGGAAAAACGGAAGGCGCTCAAGAAATGGCAACAAACTCGCTCGCCACAAAATAAAACTCGTCTTAACCAATTGTATAATCTGTTGAAGGCGATCATCAAGGCATTCAAGAACAATCATTTAAATACTTATCTGCAAAAGTTACCAGCGAAAATAGAAAGTAAAGGGATTAAAAAAAACCTGAATTACATAACGCGCCAATCCGAAAGAATGGAGACGAGGGGGCTAAAGAAGATAATGATAAAGCTAATCTCCTTGCAGACTACTTAGAAAAACCGTTTAAGCCATTCGACGGTCAGATTCTTTCTGTCACTTACAATGGATTCGACGTATACGACGACAATTATGTTCTGAGAAGTTCTACCTTGGCAGAGCTCACAGAAGAACTAAAAAAGCTCAAACCGAAAAAATCTCCTGGTTACGATTTAATTACAGAAGAAATTCCTAAAGAGCTACCGAAAGCCGTTCTGAAGTTACTCTACTTAATTAATGCCGCGCTTAGACTTGACCATGTCCCTAGTCAATGGAAAGTGGCAGAAGTTATAATGGTACCAAAACCCGGGAAACCACCAACGGACAAAAAGTCCTATAGACCTATCTCACTAGTCCCGATAATGTCTAAAGTGTTTGAAAAAATTCTGCTGAGACGTTTAAGTCTAATGCTGGAAGAAAAACAGCTCATAACAAATCACATTTGGTTGTAGAAGTAAACACTCGGCTATTGACCAAGTACATCGTATAACTGATGTAATAGAAAAGGCATTTCAACAAAAGCTTGTTTGTGCAATCACATTTCTCGATGTTTCTCAAGCCTTCGACAAAGTTTGGCATGAAGGCCTGAAATATAAGCTATGCCGATATCTGCCGGGGAAACTGTATAGCTATCTTCCGTGTCTGATAGGATCTTCCGTGTGAAGCATGGAAATGAATACTCTCCTTTTAAAAATATATATGCTGGTGTACCGCAAGGGAGTGTTCTTGGCCCTCTGCTATATCTACTGTATACTAGTGACTTACCACAAGAAGAACACACGGTTCTAGGCACATTTGCTGACGGCACCGCCATTTTGGTAACAGCCAAAACGGTTGAAGCGGTACAGCAAAATTACAACGTTCACTAGATCACATAACCGAATGGATGAACTTCTGGCGAATTGTCCCTAATGAAAGCAAATAAGTCCATTTTAATTTCACTTATAGACAAGTTAGTAACTTGCCAGTCTTCCTTAATTGTGTACAAATACCTTTAGGCAATGAAGCGAATTGCCTCGTAAAATTCAAGGGGAAGCAGCACGTTAAGAAGAAACGTGCAGAACTTGACATGAAACATAAAGATCTGTACTGGCTTATTGGTAAACAATCCAAGCTAAGTATTGACAACAAACTGCTTGTATACAAGCAAATCCTAAAAACCTGTTTGGACGTATGGCATACATTTTTGGGGTTGTACCAAAGCAAGTAATTTTAACATAATACAGACTTTTCAAAATAAGGTGCTTGGTACCATCTGAATGCACCATGATATATCAGAAACGACGATATCCACAGAGATCTTGGAATATTACCACACACAAACACTGAAGTTCACCCGATCCTTAAGGAAACTAATATCTTGCTCCGATTTCAACGGATTCGACCCCTTGATCTCGTACGATAGCCTACAACCGCGCATGGTTGCGGTGTTAGCGGGAACTTTCATTGGAGAGTAACCTGCAAGCTACTGGTTAAGAGCTTCACTTAGTTGTAGTCTTAAAAAATACAGGGATTTGGTTTTAGTGAGTAAGAATCTCACACTTCTATGAGCGAACGTTCGCCATAGAGTCTTGTCGAAGATTTCCACCTACCCACGAGAAAAAAAAAATAAAAATATACCTTTGTCGCAAGTGACTCCACAAAAAATCCTTTTTGGGGTGGACCTGGGCCTCAACCAACAAGCCTCTCCACCTAACATGATCTGTAGAAAACTTCTCCCACTGGTTCGAAGTCGAAGACTCATTGGTCTGGAGCAATGTTGTCCCGTAGACTCCTGCCTAGACTCTTGTCACTGTACCGCCCGTACAGTTCGTGGTTGAATCTTCGTGGACAGGAATAATCAAGGTGTTACATTGAGTCAGCTTGGCCTTTCAGGAGATTGCTCTGCTACTCAATTACCTCATGAGCCCAAAGAAGCAGCGATTGGTAAGAGTTATTCTGCGTTTGATCGCAGTACTGATGTTTTTTGTACTCTCGAAGCTATAGCTGCCCATTGTGACGCTCTGTCCAAGACGTCGATGTTGTGTGGCCTTTCTTGATGACAGCATATACTTCGTTTTGCCCTCTTCAATGCCAGCAAACGCTTCATTGACGGCTCGCTGTGTTCTGCAAATCACGTCAATCTCATCCACGCCCACTAACAGTTGAATCGACTTCTGGACGAACGTGCCACTAGTGTTGGCGTGTTAGTTCTGCACGATCTTCTCCAGGATGATGTTAAAGAAGTCACATGACAGCGCATTGCCTTGTTTAAAACCTTATTATGCTTTGAAAGTCTCGGGAAGTTTGTTACGGACCTTGATGGAGCACCGAGAATTCTCCATCGTCATCCTGCACAACCTGACGAGTTTGCCAGAAACGTCAAAACTAGACATGGCGTTGTATAGCTCGTCCTTATGCACGCTGTCATATGCGGCATTGAAATCGACGAATAGGTGGTGGGTGGCGATCTGGATCTCTTGGGCCTTTTCCAGAATCTGTTGTAGTGTGAAAATCTGGTCGATTGTGGACTTCCCCGGCCTGAACCCACCCTGATAAGGAAATATCAGGTTGTTGGCAAAAGGTTTCAGGCGCTCACACAAAACGGCAGACAGGATCTTATAGGCGATGTTGAGGAGACTTATCACTCGTTAGTTGGCGCAGTTGCAGGAGTCTCCTTTCTTGTGGATCAGGAAAATGATACTGAGGTTCCACTCGTCGGGCGTGCTTTCCTGCGTCCATATCTTACAGATGAGTTGGTGCATATACCTTACCAGCTCATCTCCAGCTGCCTTAAATAGTTCCGCAGACAGTCCGTCTGCACCAGAAGCTTTATTCAACTCGATATCGCTATCTGGACTTCGTCGGGTGGCCGGGGAGGTCGGGGGCACGGAATTGTGTGGAGTGGAACATTTTGCCTAACAGCGTTATTGATGTCCTCATCGCCGTTTAGCAGTCTACAGAAGTGATCTTTCCAGATTCGCTGTATCGATGTAGAGTCGCAACACCTAGTTGTCCATTCTCGTTCCGGCAGGCTTCTGTCTGAACTTTATATCCATTAGATAACTGGGTCACCACTTTTGGACATCATTTCTACCGCCTCCATCTCATCGGTCGGACGCTGCTCGTGATCCTTTTTTTTCCTCCTGAGAAACAGAGTATCTTCTTTTTGCCTCTGTTCGTAGAGCTCACGAACAGCTCTCGTAGTTCGATGCAGCGTTGCCTGGCCTGCCTGCCCTCGTCGTCAAACCAGGGGTTTTTCTCAGGTGGTGTCATAACACCCAGCACATCAGTGTGCAGCTTCTTTCTTGACTTCTTCACAACGCCTCCAATCATCTCCGACTGTTTGCGCAGGCGGCGACGTACTTTGAGAGAGAATCCGGGAGACTAGTTCCTAGGGGTGCGATTATGGCTTTCCGACGTCAAACCGTGGTGTCCTTTCTCGACTCCGCTGTTCTCCGCTTGACATCCTAGTTCTTACCTTGGCTACCATGAGGAACTGGTCCGAGTCGATGTTGAGTCCTTGGTATGCTGGAGTATGCTGGAAGAGTGCCTGCAATCGTGATCAATCTGTCGGTTGATTGATCTTGGGACCACCACCGTCACTTTATTGCAGATGTGGGAACAGCGTGCTAACTACAGAGAGGTTGTGCCCAGTGAGTTCAAGCAAAGATGTCAACTTTATCGCTAAGTTGGGTTAAAGAGGACATCTTTGCTTGAACTCACTGGGCGCAACCTCTCTGTAGCTAGCTTGTAGTTAACAAATCTGCAGTAAAGTGACGGATGTCGTAGCAAGAGTGTTGATCGTGTGTCATTTCTAGAAGATCATTGAAGTCGTTTTAGACGTCTTAGTATAGTGGACACAATTCAAGCACGATCCGTTGCGGATGCAGGGAGCCGAAAGTAGCCTACGACTGATACCACTGTCATCATCGATCGACGAGTCCACCAATCTCTCCAGGAGACACGATGCCACTGAGGACAATTACAGTATAGCCCAAAGAGCTTAAGAATGAAGACAGCAGACCTCCTCCCATGCATGGCACATATTTCTGCACATAGGATGATATGCGTACGTGTCAGGTTCGATACCCGAATTTACCACCTTTGATAATTCCCGGCTGCACCTCTTTCGAGTCACTGACAATGCTCAAAGAGTACTCCTGTCTGCAAAAAGCTTCGCCGTTCGGAGTCGGCATTAAACTGTAGGTCCCATCTATTTGTGAAAGAACAATAGCACGCACAACACGAGTGGTTGCTGTAGAAGCAATACCCATGTCCGTCTCGGACTGTCATGATATGCGACACTAAGAATCGGTCACCTTAAGGCCCTTCACACACATGCCCCACCAAAAACTAACCCCTGACAAATTTGCTTTGAAGTCTCTCTTCAACCAGAAGACCTAAAGGCATTCCCATTCAAAGAAATAGTTATTCCTCTGCCCGCGGGCCTTTGTTTTGAGGTTATCCCTGCTCTCCGTCTTAAGTCACTCGCTCCTCCCCCAGTCGATCCAAGCAACCCCCTCCCGAATACTTGCACCAAACTATTTGGATTGTAAGCACTCTTCCAGTCAGTCCCTTAACCACGTTCGGCCCTAGAACGTTGAATGTGAGGAAGGATAAGCGGAAAACTATTTGAACAACCCGCCAAAGGTTACAAGTACACAGCCCAGCCAGCACTTGGCTCCGAAGAAGACTCACAATGAGGGGAGAAAAACTTTAGTCACCCCCCTCCCCAGCCGGCACAGCATGTTGGAATGGTTTTATTGCCTCCGGCCAACACCGGATGGCAGAGTGTTGCAGGAAGGAGCAAAAAGTTACCAGAAGATAAAGCAAAGCAATTCACAGAAAGGCTGGGGACAATTGAAAAATGAGCAAATCCGCATCCCTAGAGGTGGCGGGCAGGAGGGGAGCGGAATCTCACGATCCGCCGATGCGCTGCACTCTGTGTTCCCAACGTGTTGCATGTGAATTGTGAATTTTAACGAAGACAATAGCAAGGACACGGACATATGTCCTGCATGGAATGGCGGAACTGCCATCTGTTTCCCCCATTTTTCCCCCCCCCAGCTCGGCATGTGTGCTTACGCTTGGCTGCATATTAAGTGGTGATTGCAGGGGAGGGGCACAGAAGACGGGTCCAGGATACACCCCTCGTGTGAGTGCATCGGAAAGTGCACTCGAACAATGGGGCGTCAGAGAATAAAGGACCTCCGCTAATGGAAGGTTCCAATAGTTGTGCCCGATTCAACTTCAGAGACTCGCAAAGTGCTCAGCTGACGTTTTTTTATTTCCATTTGTTTGCATTTAGTTCGACTTCAATTGTTGCACGCCGCTGCTGTGCAGGCGGCCACAGCTTGGTGTGCAATCAAGGATCATTGTTCGCAGCGTCGTCGGGTCGAACTGGACACTGGGCAGGTACTTGATTCCAGATGCAGGGCGCCGCGCATATTGTCTGGCGAGCGGAAGCAAAGGACATCCGACTGCAGGAGCGACCCCGATAATCGATGGAACAGATTATCCTCGAAAGCGCTGTCAGTGTTTACGGCAAGGCGAAAAACGCTTGAAGAAAACTGAGCAAAAAAAGGGGAGCAAATCAAACGAAAAACCCGCAAAGCACTCGAATCCATTCAAGCCAAGGACCAGGCGACAGGGAAAGAGGATTAAAATTCCATTTCCGACAGATCCGCACGATACCGCCGCAGCGCCGATCCCAGCCACGGTCGACTGCCAGATGAATCGAAGGCAATTACTTTTTACTCTCGAAGTTTTGCGATTGTCCCCGACTGGGGACGGTTGCTATTTCGCGGACGACGCCGACTAAAATGGCTTCACATGTCTGGAGGGAAGGTCTGTCGATTCCCCTCGTTCGCTCTGCGGCGGATGCGGTGGGAAAGGTGTTTGCTGAGCTCGGTATTCGGTCTCTGGCTTTGGCGGTTATTGGAAATGGAGTGCAAATCCCGGGGGGATGTGTTCGATTGGCTGCCAGTGGAACCATTTAAGCTGCAGAAGCTTAGATCTTGTCCAAATTGGATGAGCATTCGATTCCAGAGGAAGTGGCTGTGATCTTAACCCCTATGGGGAGTGTGTATCCAACTAGGACTATGTGCAGTTTTGTGACCTGACCACAGCTCGAATGATCGTCTGTTGTGGAGACAGTTGAAATCTCCCGGGGAACACTCCAGATCCTTTATGGTACTCTTTGAGATTTCGTCGAGATGGGATTTGTCTAGCACATGTTGACTAACTCCAACAAGCAACAAGAAAGCGCTCTCAAATTGAATCAAAATTCTTATATCTGCGGCAGCGTTTGTTTGTAAGTGGGACTGAATTTCTTAGAGGCCAGTGCCCGGCACATACAGCCGTTGTGATTGCTATAGCTATGGGGACTATAGGCTGCTAGTGCATTCATCAGCACACTTAGACCATGTTGGTCCATTGTGATACTCACGGTCAAATAACTACCACTGCTTAACCACTCCAGTGACAGTGCCGTTAATTTGAGCCCAACGGCAAATGGTGACTGGATCGGAAGCAGACAAACAACTTTGCTTTCATTAGGATTCGAACCGGGAACCCCGCTAACCAGAGCCTGGCACTCAACCAACTGCGCCATCCAATCGTTATACAGACTTTTACTAGGAGTCAATGCGTTCATATTTATTTAGACGTTGACTAGTTCATTCTAAGAGCGTTGGTTAATCACGCCCAAAGACGTTTTGCCAACACGGGAAATTCGAGATTGTCATCTAAATGGCCAATCGAACTTGGAACTGAATCCGCTTGAATTGGAAGATCAGTTGAAAAAAAAGCATAAATTGCCTAATTAATGTTTTGTGCAAGCCCTTCCTCTGGCACAAAAGCGCATCCCCTGTCAGTCTCTTTTTCTGCTGGTGCTACAGTTCGGGGTGGACCTGGGCCTCAACCAACAAGCCTCTCCAGCCGGTTCGATCTTTAGCCATCTGTCTCCAATTGCGCACGCCACAAAGTTGGTTGAGGTCCTTCTCCACCTGGGTGCGCCATCGGTTCCGTGGGCGTCCTCTATTCCGTTGCACCATGGTTCAAAGTCGAAGACTCTTCGGGCTGCAGCAGTGTTGTCCATGCGCTCTTCATGGCCAAGCCATCTTAGGCTTTGAATCCGTTGATGCCTGGCTGGGCTCATGTCGCTGTACAGCTCGTACAGTTCATGATTGAATCTTCTTCTCGAATAAACATCAACGCAAACATGACCAGTGGTGTGTCAACCCGTGTTAAAAGACCGAATTAACCCAAGTTACGCGTAAGCCGACTCAAGTTGTGACGCCAGTCCTTATGGGGTAGGAGGTGTTTTATCTCATGTGATTGACGGCGTTGAGCGCCCAGTTTTATTCGTATCAAGTACGTTAAGCAATGCAGAGAAAATTATTCTCAACTTCATCGAGAAGGGTTGGCCATAGTATTCGCTGTAAAGAAGTTTTATCGGTATATTTATGGCAAGAAGTTCACGATATATAGTGACCACCAACCACTGAAAGAACTTTTTAGTCCCACCAGAGCCTCTCCGCCGGTATCTGCCGACAGATTCTGTAGATGGGCAATTTTCTTGAACATGTACCAATATACACTAAAGTATGAGAAGGGTTCTCAAATCGCCAATGCTGATGGGCTTTCAAGATTGCCATTACCTGTTTCCACAAATTTAGATACATTTTCAGTCAACGTAATAAAACAATTTGTAAAGGATAATATAGATGTTTATGCGGTTCAAAGAGAGACAATTAACGACAAGATATTACAACGAGTTCCAGATATGAATATGAGAGGTTGGCCGGGACACATTCCTCCCGATTTAAGAGCTTACTTTGTTAGACGAAATCATTTAAACTGTGAAAACCAATGCATTTATTATAAAGATAGAATTGTTATACCCCGAAGCAAACACTTTAGGACTACTGCACGAAACTCATATAGGTAGTGTACGTATGAAAATGTTAGCTCGGAATTATGTTTGGTGGGATGGAATTGAGCACGATATTGAGGACTACGTTCAAGAATGTGAAGTATGTGGCAAGATGAGTAATAAGTCATGTTCATCAACGCAAAAAGCCTGGCCAAAATCGTCTTACTTTTTCGAAAGAATTCACCTGGATTTTTTTTTTCTTTAAAAACAATACTTTTCTAATTCTAGGCGTTGGTTTCTCAAAATGGTTAGATGTCAATATTATAAATACTATTAACGCCCAAAATCTCATTACGAAATTGCGGAACATCTTTTCATATTTTGGTTTGCCACATACAATCGTTTCAGATAATGGCCCACCATTTAACTCCGAGGCTTTTCTTAGCTTTTGTGACAGTAAACATATAAAATGTTTAAAAGGCCCAGCTTATCATCCACAATCCAATGGACTTGCAGAACGGGCGGTCCAAACTATACAGTCAGGACTAAAGAAAATGTTAGAAGGAAATAAGAAAATTCGAACTTTGTTTGACCGGTTTCTGCTAAAATATCGAACAACACCAACAACTGTCACACAAATTTGCCCCAATGATTTAATTTTCCAGTTCAAAACACATACATTAATAGACAATGTTAATCCAAAAAGTAAAATTATTTCGCAGCCGAATAAAGAAAAGAATATAAATGAAATAAAAAAGAATCGAAATGGTAATTATTACAAGACATATTTTAAAAAAGGGGATGAGGTTAGGATTAAGTTAAATAGAGGATTAGGCCACTCTTGGGTCCCTGGATTAGTTTTAAATAAAATAGGAAATGTAATGTGTAGGAGTCTTTACTCAGAGAAATAAATAAATCACGCACTGTCGAGCTGGTATAACAGACTGCTTTATTTTATGCACATAACATGCTTTAATGAACATTCATAGGTACTGTAAGTGTAGATAGTGTGTAGTAGGCATACAGATAATGTTACACATTGGAAATCGAATTATGTACACAGTGGTGCAAAAAAGTCAATATGAGTTTTAAAATTATTTTGTCTACAAATGTATTTAATCAATGTAGATGGTTATCATAGAACTGTACACGTAAATCAACTTAGAAGAAATACTACCTGTAAACCGTCGAAATTTGTACCTCGTTGCATACGAAAAATCAATTCGACTGAAAAAGGAACTTTTGAAATACCTTGTATTGAAAAACAGAAGCGATCTGATTCAGATGATTCTGAATATTTTATACCAAGGAGATCAGCTAGATAAGCAAAATGTTGCAGTAAACCCTAGGTCATAATTATAAGTAGTATTTTATTTAATTATTATCCACGTACTCGCTTGAATTTCAATTTAATACTTAATTTGTAAAGTTGGAGGAAGTGATATGTATTCACACTTGCTCACCACACTGTTACTGAGAGCAGTATAAGAGAACGTAGATTAAGCTTAGCAAATAGGTTATTGTATAAGAATTAAGAAATAAAGAGTTAGTCTTAAGCCGAACAGTGAACGTGCCGTTTCTTGTCATCCTCTCGGGTGTTCACACACATCATCTTTCTCTACACATATGTATTCTAATAACATTAAATTTTAAAATCAGAAATCTACACTTTTGATCACTATCTTCACTAATTTCAATCATGTCACACAAAATAATATTTTATGTTATAATGTTCCTGTACTAGTAAAAGAACATATGATTCTTGAAGTACAGCGATAGATATTAAAAATAAATAAATGAAAAAATTAAAAAAATTAAATTTGAGAAATAGACGAAAGCATAAGATCGCGGATAGAAGCTGCCTAGATGGGACTTCATCGTGCTGTTCGACATTTGGCTCAATGTTGAGCAGCTGCTTCCTCTGCTATTCTTCAATGCTTCAATGGTGGCAAGAATGTATCCAATATCCCAGGTGGGCGCTGAATGCGATTCCATCATGTAGGCGACCGCTTGGCAGGATTTGCGGGTTGGACCAAGTGCAAAAACTCGCCTGGATTAAGCTTGGGAATTTTATTATTATTGTTAATGATATGTTGCACCGCGACCTTTAGGTCTATTGTGCCCCCTATTCATACCTTAGCTATTCATACCTCGGGATGCCATAAAATCAGCATTTGCGACTGGCGAGAGGTGCTTCGAATTCGACAGAGTTCCCTTTGGACTCACGAATCCTCCGGCACATTTCCAGGCATGCATGAACAGGCTCGGTTGCGGAGTGGCGATGTGATGGTGGGGTGGGCCAGCAAAACAGTGGAAGAATGACAGGAGAAGTCATGTCAACCCATTGAATGTGCGCAAATTCGTTTATTTTTTCAAAACGAGGATCAAGATCCTGTGGTACGAGTAGGACAAAGACTGACGGGATTGAAGCCGCACATTTTGGCAGTAATTTTTACCCAGTCAATAAGAATGTCACTCTGGATTTAAGTCCACATTGGGAAGGTTCCATTAACTAAAATCTCAAAAAAAAAAAATAGTGAAACAATCGCGCCAGGAACTATTCTCTCGAATAGACAAGAGACACACAAGAGTTTCTTCATTCGAGCTGTGAAGGTTTAAGGGTCTTAATGGTTTGATTATGCTTCTCATTCAGGCGTTAACCGTCAGTCATCGAATTCCCAGTCTCACATCTGTGCTCGGAGGCGATCCCAATAGACTGACGATGGGTTACTCAACCCCTTGTTGAGATCGCAAACTTGAAAGGAGGGCTTTCATAAAAGGCTTCCATCAAGATGTTGCCTACGACACCCTTTATGTGGCTTGTCACATTTTCAAATGACACTTCATACTCCACGAACATTCCCGATGCACGTCAAAGGTCCCCAGTCACAACCGCAACCACAAACCGCACAAGCCCAATCACCTCCGCCCACATATCCACCGCCAGCGCACGCAAACATGCTCTCCAATTAAACATGTCCCGGCAGCAACCACAGCTACAACGTCGTTAATCAAATCGACTCGAGCAAACCAGCACCGTAAGTGACCCGACCGCGAAGTGCGCACCCGATGCGAAGGCGACTTGCACCCCAGTCGCTTCAATCCTTGCTCACTTGACACGCAACACTGACGCCAGTCCCGAGGTCGCCTTATCATCGCTGGTGCCGATGTAATTACAAAACGGCAGCCATAAACCAATCACCACACGCCTGAAGACTCCCCGACATCCGTCCCCCCTCGGGTTCACCCCTGCAAACGAGGAACGCATAAAGCCGTGTCAGGGGGCCTCGAGTGATGAAGGGGAACTATTTCAAAGTGCTGCCGCAACACTTGCATGCCGGCAGGCATTAGTTTCTATTAGGCTCACTTCGTCCTTTTTCTGCCGCTTTTCAGCGCCCGGCACATGGGACTTATCGTGATTTCGGCTCATTAACTCCGAAAGTTGATCGCTTTCGCACCAGCAACTTGCCGCCTGAATGGAATTTCCTCCCCTCCGAGTTCAGACGGTGACGGTGGGAAATTCAATTTGCATACACCGCCCCTTCTATGCTTGTCGCTCCACTCACGCTTAAGTGTTGTTGGCTTGTTTCAAGGATATCGCGAACAAAAGACACCCCGGTATCCCTGTCGTCACCCAAATAATCCTGCCATCTAACACCTTCACAGACCGCCGCGCCGGGATGTCTTCTGCCTGCACAATGCTGCATGATTTACGGGGCTATTAAATTAATTACCCCTCCCCGCAGGACCTGGAGACGACCAGGAGTCGAGCAGGCGTCGGGGATGGAAGCGCAAAACCTATTACCGGTTATGGCCGAGCCTGTCCCATAAAACAAGTTTTATATGACGTGAAACGGATTTGTAATATTTGTTCTTCTACTCTGGCTCTGGCTTGTGGACAGGTTGTAGGATCTGCAGACAGTCATCCAGTCATGTCGGCCAGGAAATGAATGGCTGCCACCTTTAGTCGGCTTGCCTTTAGTGGTCAGTGGTACTTGTCGGAGAGCTCCCTGAGGAGGAGTTGGGCTGCCGTGTGTGTCGTGCCCGGGTGGTGGTTTGCAGATCGTTTGATTGAATTTAATTGGGAATGGGTGCGGACAGTGCAAGGAGCAGTTTGCAAGTATTAGCTCGAGAGGCTCAGAGTCACCGCCACATTTTTAATCAGACCTTACTTGAAGTTCTCTGCTAAATTTGTGCTGATGGATTGTACAGGATGTCAAACGTCGATCGACTTGTCTTTTGAAAGCAGAGCTTCCATTGTGACAGAATTCCAAGGAAGTGTGTGGGCGTGTGGAAATATGGAAGGCTTGTGCGACCTCCAACTCCATATCATGCATTAAGGGACAGATTGGCAGACATTTTCAGAAGATGTCATTTCTCTGAACTGGATGTGGCCCACTGGATCGACTTGGAGTGGCGGCTGGTGGGGAAAAAAGAACTGTGTGGCTTAAAACACTCGGGGCACCCCATACCCCTCTCTTCGAGTAATAAACATTTTGTTATTTACGTATGCCATCAACGCCGCCAATCAGAAGTGGATGGAATTAGATACTTGCAGGACTTCAAAGCCTACAATAAATCCCAAGAAAAACTAGCACTCTCCTACATCTAAATAGAAAGGAAATCAGCAATGTTGTTGGCATTATTGCAGGCATACAATCAAGCAGAATGGGAACCCCCTACAATGACTTTTGTAAGACTTGTAGGGACGAAGAGGAAGAAGAAACTATACTTCACTACCTCGGCACCTGCCCAGCACTTGCAAGGACAAGGAGAAACACGCGTCGTCAGCTATTCATTCAATAGCCTTGAGGAAATGTCTGACATTAAAATTCTAGACTGTACAAGAATAAAAAAAATCACGCGGTACTATTCTTGTACAACATAATGTAGACCTGTTTAATTTGCAGTACAGTCCATTAGCCATTTGTTTCAGAAAGAGCCAACCGTCTGATCAGGTGAGTGACCCGAAGTCGCCACTTAACATAAAGTAGGCAGTAAACGGAATGCGAATAAACAAAATTGTTCTTCTGCATACAGTGGTGTTTTATTTATTTGCCGATCATTTTCTGCCTACAGGACATAGCAAAATTTATAAAAAATACTAATTGGCTGTAACCCAGCAAAGGAGTGCAACATCCAGGATATGCCACTAGCATGCCAGGAGGTATCTTCAGGTTTTTTTTTTTTTTATAATTTGCGCGTGCTCAAGGGATTGCTAATACCATTATGTGTCCGGGGTCAAGACACAGCACGGGCCGAAGGTATAGAGGGAGAAAGGGAGAGGAGGTACCTGTGCACATTGGTCTTAAATATCTGCGGGTTGTATTCTGTGGGAAATATTAGGTTGGGAAGAGCATTCCATATTCGTGCAGTGCGGCTGAAGAACGAGTCTCTGAACTTAACTGTCCGTCTGAAAGTAGGCTTAAGGGTATACTGATGGGCATTCCTGACGAGACGCTATTGCTGGTGAATTCATGGAGAGGAGGAATGCAGTTGGCTAGCTCACTTGAGCATCGTTTGTTGATGTAACGATAAAACACGGACAAAGAAGAGACGGTACGTCGATGTTCGAGCGAGTCTAATGACTCTTGCGGCCACCAAACCGGATGTGAGCGTTGTACTCAAGCTTGAGGCGGATGTACGCCTTATAAATTAAAGCCGAATCAGAAGGGGTGAAATATTTCTTGCATCGATTAAGGAAACCTAAACACTTCGCAACATTTTTGGCGACCTCAAATATGAGATCCTTCCAACTAAGTGTTGTGTTGATGCACATACCAAGGATGGAAAGTTTTCCGGTTTCATCGACACAAGCGCCATTCATGGATAATGGCTGATTATCAAGGGTTCGCTTGATTGACAGCAGACAGCATTGAGTTTTTGAAGCATTGAAGTCCACACTATTGTTTTTTCCCCAGTTACTTATGCTGTCAAGATCGGAGTTCAACGTGCTTAACATACGCTGCCATTCCAATTCTACGTCCGCAGTGCGGGGTCGTGAGTCTTGGAATGAATATGAAAAGATAATGGTGCTGTCATCAGCGAAGGAATGGGTTGGATTAGAAGTAGCAGACAAGAGATAATTTATAAAAATGAGAAAGAGTGTCGGAGACAGAACTGATCCTTGGGGAACACCAGCATTAATTTGGCGGATATCTATATGAACCCATCCAACACAATTTGAATTGAACGGTTCGAAAGGTAAATTCTAATTCATAGAAGAAGAGATCCATCGATACCATAAGCACGCATTTTCGACAAGAGAGCTTGATGCCAAACTCTGTCAAATGCTTTAGAAATATCAAGCGCAACGATCTTGCTTTCGCCTGAATTGTGCAAAGACTGGTTCCACTTTTCAGTGAGATAAGCTATCAGACCACCAGTGGACCTGTCGCTGCGGAAACCATATTGTCGGTCATTAAGAAGCTTCCGCGATTCAAGATATTTCATAAGCTGACGATTTATGACCTTAGAAAGAAGGGACGTAAGTGCTATGGGTCGGTACGAGGTGGGTGACGAAGATTCGCCCTTTTTAGGGACTGGCTGGACAAATGCTGTTTTCCATCTGCTCGGAAAGAGACCTAACGAGTAGGATAGATGAAAAAGATTACCCATTGGTTTTGCCAGCAGAGAAGAACACCTCTTCAGGTGTTTTTTAGTTAGTACCCAAAGAGGAACCACCACGTTAGTTGCCGATGAGCTCAATGGATCCAATTAGGATCTAATTGTGGTAAGAACTGCTTCAGTGGTTGTGGCAATCACAATAATCTACTTCTTCTTCTTCTGGTGGTGCTACAGTCTGGGGTGGACCTGGGCCTCAACCAGTAAGCCTCTCCATCCGGCACGATCTTTAGGCAGCTGTCTTCAATTGCGCACGCCACCAAGTTGGTTGAGGCCCTTCTCCACCTCAGTTCCGTGGGCGTCCTCTGTTGCGTAGTCCCACTGGTTCGGAGTCGAAGACTCTTCGGGCTGGAGCAGTGTTGTCCATGCGCTCTACATGGCCTAGCCATCTTAGGCGTTGGATCCGAAGACGCCTGACTAGACTCATGTCGCTGTACAGCCCGTACAGTTCGTGGTTGAATCTCCTCCTCCAGAAACCGTCAACGCAAACAGGACCAAAGATCGCACGCACAGCTTTTCTCTCGAAGATACCAAGGACTTCCCCATTCGCTTTTGAGATTGTCCATGCCTCCGGGCCGTACAGAAGGACTGGCATGATCAAGGTCTTGATCCTTGAAGAGAGGACTTTACTACTCAATTGCCTCTTAAGCCCATACAAACAACGATTGGCAAGAGTAATACTGCGTTTAATCTCGGTATTGGCGTTGTTCGTACTGTTCACTTGCGAGCCGAGGTAGACGAAGTCCTTCACTACCTCGTCGATGTCGTGCGTCCTTTCTTGATGACAGCATATACTTCGTTTTGGCCTCGTTCACCGCTAAACCCCTTTTAGCCGCTTCCGTCTCAATGCCAGCAAACGCCTCATTGACGGCTCGCTGTGTTCTGCCAATCACGTCAATGTCAATCACATTAATCTCACCTAAACTAAAACACTCGGGCTTCAAGAAGCCAGCAGGGAGAAGAAGACCTGCAGAGACTGGATTCTCTTGGGGGGCTCTCCTGCTCGTGACCGGTACACATAGCTAGCTAGCAGCTAGAGAGCAGTCCTAGAAGGAGTTCGGCGAGAAGTTCGAAAGCGACAAGAGATCTGTCAAAATGAAGATCAAGCAAACCATTCGCCATTTCAAGTAGTCAGACACATACTACTGTACGGCGTCGCAATAGTGTGGACCGCGTTAGACAGAGTCGCCACCTGTAACCGTTTGAAAAGTTGAGAGTGGATAGCATGCATTTGCAATACAGAAGAATATTCGGGAGGGCGGAAAGTTGCCTGCCTGTGGAAGGAGCTTAATACTGGATTGTTAGATTTGAAATATCGTACCCTTTCGCGATCCAAAGACGATTGTCCCTGCATGTCCTCTCTGACTCACCCGATCGTTGGCCACCCTCTCTTTCACTCAAGAGGGTAGTTTATGTTGATGGTTGAGTCGATTAAGAAAAGGGACAATTTTTATTCCTCGTGCAATATCGCTCAAAAGGACACTGAAAAATCATCAATAAATTTGAATCCCTTCTAGAAAACACTGGCCTCACGATACTTGAGCTCATCTTCGAGAAAAATTGGTCAACCGCCAGATTTTACTGGAACTCTGAACAACAAACTCTGGACGGTCCTCTGCCATATAGGCGTAGGAGTGGGTGAGGGAGTCTAGTCTAAGGATCTGAATTTTCAACCCACTTTTTGCAGATGACTAAGTTTTCCTCACTTCAAACCAGACGGAACTTCAGGTCCCACTGAATGGCACTGAGATGAAGGTTAACGTGGAAACTATTGTAATTTCCACAACGCTTGTTCCATGCACTATACATGTTAGTAGATTCCCATTAAGGCAGGTGGAGAAGTTTAAGTATCTCGGGGTCTTCTCCACCAGCGATGGGAGGAGTAATACTGAACATTTCTGGAGGATTGGTTAAGCTGGGTCAGTTTTGACACAGCTTGGGAGATCTGTAATCAGAAAGGCCGAGCTTGGTGGGAAGGTTAAACTAGCGGGTTTCCCAATTCTCACCTATGGTCACGACATTTGGATAACGACTTAAGGAATCCCATCGCAAATACAAGCTGTCGACATGCTGTTGTGGGAATAACTCGCCCTGATAGGGTAGTGCAGAAGAAACTCAATGTTGAGCATGATTTTTTTTTTTTTTGCGAGGGTATGTGAAAATCTTCAAAAGACACTATGGAGACCGTTCCCACATAGCGAAAGGGATTTTTACCCGGTCCCTTCAAATAAAATATATTTCCTCTACAACTAAATCTTACACTTATTCAGCAGTTCTTCTTTCATGGCTTAGACGCATTTGCAAGAGATTTTCATTCAGAGCTCTTGCTTACTTGAATTCATTCCATTCACGTGCTAGATCAAGGGGTTTAGTCCTCTGAAGACGGCGAAAACAGTTTCTTTCGTCGAGAATTGGAAGGACAGCAGATTTTATGTGCTCATCCAGGCGACGCTTATGCTTACGAGCAAAATTCGTAACTTCATCTCGGACTGATGAAATTCCAAGATGAATAAGAGTATGTTGAGCATGAATGAATAAGACGAAAGTAAACTTCAAACGATGCAAAAAGCTACAACTAAATGGACTCATTATGAGCATAATGGTGGGTATCGTTACAGGTTACTCTCTCCTTGGAGAGCATACTAGAAGTTGAATGAGGAATGACGTGAATGAGGAATACGTTGAGAGTGTTTGGCTCTGACTCTAGTTTTAAGTGCTAGGAGTCTACGGTTTTCAATGATCTCTACAATTTAAATGCTATCCCATCGCTATCATATGGTGGCCGTGGCGTTGTGAGTCCGTACGTTGACTCCTATGCAATTGAGCCTCGTTGTCTGGGTTCGATTCCCGGTACGACCAAAATAATAAAAGCCCCACCTCTTTCAAATCACTGACAATGCTCAAGGAGTAATAACTGTCTTTTTGAAATGCTTCTCAAACTTGGCCGTTCAGAGTCGACATAAACTAGGAGTCCTAGAAGGTCACAATATAACTAACCTTGGTATGCTGTAGCGCCACCCCCATCGTTATCATAGGAGGGTTCCCTACATATGGTAAGATAATCCACGATAAATTGATTGATTTTGCATTGCGGCAAAAATTTACCAACCAGCCTAGGGACATTTTTTAAGGTGGTACCCTCAATTGGAAAGTCAAAAAATGTTTTTCGTAGTAACACATTAAAATAATTGATAACAAATGTTTTCAACTTGAAGAATATGTATTTAAGAAAAATAATATAATTCTTGTAAATCAAAATATAAAAAAAAATGCATGGAATACAATACACTTGAGTGAAGTACAAAAAAAGAAAGTTTTGCGATGATCACTGTAGCTCATCACTCGCTTTTTTGAAATCAAGAAAACCAAAGATAATTAGTTAATGATATAATGCTCCGTTTGAACATTCGCCTTCAAAGATGTGGTATCGAGAAAAATTTGTTTAACATTTTTAGCCATTAGCATGCACAAAGTACGATCTGGCTAACATTCTTAGAGAATAATTTTAAAATATATTTCTCTTTTGGAAAATAGATGCGATTTTCACAAAATCTTACTGAGCGTACCCCCTTAAGCCAGAGGTGCAGAGAACCAAGTCCCCGGGCTCTAACTCCACTGTCCATTAAATGGGAACTAAATCCAAACAAAAAAAGACCTTAATTCCCATGTAAGGTGGGACTTTAGTTCAAAAAAAACTGCGTGGTTTTGGTTTCCTCTAAGTGTGAAATAAATTCCCACTCTTAAAAGAGATAATGTTCCGAAAAGTCCTCAACTCCGAGTTAAATTCACAAACATTGCCGAAATATAGCCAAATCGGAAAATTGGCGTTATTTCCAAATTTAAAACGAAATAAGACCGAATTGACGATTGGGCTTTATTTCTCTTTAGAAAGACTGGCGATGTTTGTTAATTTGACATACCCTTAGCGGAGCAACAAGGTCGCTTTAGCGGGAAAAGAGGGTTAAAATCCTGTTAGCGATCGAAGCGCTGCGACTCTTCAACGATAACACTAAGAATAAGATAGCTAGCTAGCTGAAGTTTCGGGGTCTTTGTTCAGTTATTGTTGTTGGGAGTTAGTTCCCTCTGCAGACTCTTGAGTGTGTTCTTAGTTCCCAGGAAAGGGGAGTACGCTCAAACCTGATATGGGAACTAACTCCACTTTGGCAAAGTGGACGTAGTTCCCATTTTATGGGAACTAAGACCCTCAGTTGACTTAGTTCCCGGAGACTTGGTACCCTGCACCTATGCCACATACCCACTGAAGGGCTTCCAATAAGGAATATGACAGGCAATAGCATGGACTTCTGTGAAGCATCTTCTCATTCTTAACACAGTCTTCAAAATAAATTAACACAAATACTCATTTGCATCAAACCCGACCCAGAGAGTGGCCCTCCACAACCCGCTGAATAATTGACTTCCTCCACCTCCTGCAACAGCCAAAAGTACACACACTTCGCACTTCATTCGTTAGTCAGGCCAACAGACTCTCATCATCCCTCAGTCCATACAACAGTCAGTCCAAAGCAAATCCGTTCCCCGTCAAATTTGCGCTCGTTAAGCATCAATTTGATGAAAATTATTCACCAAACATCAAATAAACGTCTTGACTTCGTCGTTTGCCAACCCCCGCAGCAGAAAAATCCACACACAAGGGTCAAGAGCACAGCAAGACTCCTTGCTCATTCCAAAACAAAAAACAACAACAAACTCCCGGACCAGCCAAACGGTCAGGACTGGCTGTATGCAAATGAGCATCAATTGATTCTGCTTATTAGCATTTTTCTGGTCCTTCCGTATGCGAAAAACCGATGAAGGGACGGAACCGAAACAAAACCCAGCAGCAAGCGGTCTCTGGCCAGAAAAACAGGAAAACGGAAAAAAACAGGAAAGGTTCACCGAAGCCACAAGAAAAATTCGTCTCAGTCCGGGATGACAGGGAAATTGAATTGCCATCAGAAGGACAGCGTCCACCCCGCACCGCACTCGTCCGAGCTCCTTGTCTGTTGTGTACGCAAATTGGATTGTTTATCGTTTCTGACCTCGTTGCTGACACAATATTTACTCCTTCATCGATGCGACTGGCACTGCACGTCGGGCGTTGGGTGGGCGTCCACCGTTGCTGATCCTCAACACTCTCGCCCCCACATGAGCACGGCTGGATGCATTTAGAAGGATGTTTTGATTAATTGCCAATGAAGCTGTTGTCGAAAGCGGGATTGGTCCCCAAATCGAATTGCACTGCAAATCGATTCAAGGACTTGCCGACAATCTCTGCTGGGACGTCCTTTTGATCCTGGGACACCTTGTATTTTTGTGAATTCTCAACAAGTACTCGTAACTGAATCCGCATCGGTGATGTTTGTCCTTTTTTCAGTCCTTCGCGCGGTTTTCCTTATTCGTATCCTTTGCCCGACAGAAGTTGATCGCATCGGAGCGGCACACTCGAGGGAGCATTAAATACCCTCAGCATCAGATAAGATGGCACATTGTGCGATTAGCTCGGGATGAGTGTCCTTTTTTTGGTCGTCTACCCAGTCTCGGGGGGATGGCGCCGTTGTTGTCTTAATCCATCCATGAGATGGCTCGAGCGCTGTGGTTTCGAAAGTTTTCCCAACGCGACTTCAAAAGCAATTCGCTTCCTCGTCGGACGGAATGTAAATTTAATGAGTTGAGTGCAGGGTATTAGGTGCAGTGCTTCGGGGAAATTCTCGCGAGTGTCCTGCGAATCATACTTTAGGAAGTGTGCTCAAGAGATGGAGGCCCCAAGAGGAGGCGATGCGGGGTGGAGACCGCCACCGAGAGTTGGACGGGTGTTTAAACACTTCCTCGGATTTATTGTTAACAACTTAATGGTTGTCGGGACGTTCTTGTTAGTTTGCAGCTCGGACGGATTATGTTGTGGAATTTTGAAGCTTCTCGTGGGTCTCTTTCGCAAGAAGTGAGAGGATAATGTGCTTTAAAGCGAATTTGTTCAGTGGTTTATCGGGGAATCTTGCATGTGCACTACTGATCGTTGCGATCGATCGACACGCCTTAGTTCGAATAACATCGAGTGACACACTGTCATGCAAAGAAGGGCAAGGGAATGACTACTCAGAGACTGGACGGCTTTAAGGCACCACTGCGAGATCAAATAACGAGTTGACAGAATTTATCGGAGGAAGTTGTAGAGGCCCAGTAGAAGCCCGGAATTGGACGCCAGCTGTGAAATATCTGCCCTCATAGCTCCCCAATCGGAATAGTTGGATAGTGTGACTCCAAATTGCTTAAAGAAGATCTAAAAAGTGATAGGAGGTGGGATGGTGCTGATCCCCAGAGGTCATCGCCCAAATCGTGGAAATGTCGATAATCTAGAATTGATCTCAATATTCATGATCCCAAAATCGAATTGAAGAACTGAGGGGGATCAATTGAACCCCCCTCTTTTGATCTAGGATCTAAGTGCTGTCATCACAAATTGTACAACTGTCCTAGATCGGATTTAGTCTCTCCCTGTAACGTATCTTCTGTTTATAATTTTGAATCTATCTCAGGCAAGGCTTGGGTAGTCGATTTGTTATTCTTCCATAGATTCTTTCGCCTGGCCAAAGTCCGTACAGATTTTTATGCTGATTAGACCTATTTTTTTGGCTTGTTTGGCTCGTTTGGGATTGTAGTTTCTTTTTCCATGAACATCCGAGAGTGTTTAATACCCTCCTGGTTGTTCCAAAACTGGCTCATTTGTGTAATGATCCGGTTGAATAGGTGAAGATTTGAATCCATCCATGAACATGTCAGGTCTTCCTATTAAGAGCTTAATGTGTTAAATGTGTAACTCCTTAAAGCCGTAAGAACCACTTGTCTATCTGAGAATATGTATATTTTGGTATTTGTAGGTTTTAAGGTGCTGTTCAAAATAGTTTTTTTCTTGCAGAGAGATATATGTAGCGTAACGGATACAAACCCTCTACAAACTCGACTTATGCAACCCTCTATTCGCGCAACTAGTCGATTTTCGGAACACTTAAATATTAAAAGCAAAAAACCCTTGTATGTATACATTCTATCTTTTGGTGTTCTTATTTTGTAAGAACTGTGTTCAACAATAATGATTTGTTTTTGTTGCAAAAATGTGTTTTGATCACATTTGCCATTTCCTCTATACAAAAAAAAACGAGCGGTATTGACTATTATTTCTTATTGGAAAAATGTGCAACAACCTCGTTTAGTACAACTGCCTTAATTACTATTAGTTGCGTAGATCGTTTTGTACTGTATTGGCACCATTTCAATATTAAGCGATTTCTTGAAAAACTATTTATCCAAGCAATTTTCTAAAATTAAGACTTATTCCTCACAATTGCTCATCTTTTTTTGTACGAATGCTTACTCTTCAGCTAGTGAGTGGCAGTGAAGATATAAACTCGTTTTAAAAAGCAGAAAATACCTAGACCTTGTGTACTCTTGCTAAGGACCAAAGATTTGATAAGCCTTATTTAGTTAATAATAATAATATGGGTGGCGCGACAGTCCGAGGTGGACGTGGGCCTAGCTTCTCAGCAACCACGTGTGTTGTGCGTGCTATTGTTCTTTCACGAGTGGAAGGGACCTACAGTTTAATGCCGACTCCGTACGGCGAAGTTGAGAAGCTTTTTCTAGACAGGAATACTCTTTGAGCATTGTCAGTGACTCGAAAGAGGTGGAGCCGTGAATTATGATAGGTGGTAAATTCAGGTATCGAACCTGGCACCCTCTGCGTAGGAGTCGACGCACTTACCCACTACGCCACGGCGACCAGTTTAGTTATTTATTATATATATTTATTATATATAGTTATTAATATATATTTGTTTTATTAACAATTAATGTTTTTTAATATGAGAATATAATAAATTATTTGTCACCATCATCATCTACACGATGGATCATGCGTGTAAAGCGGTCGCGGGAGTAAGCCACGTACGAGAGATCTCCAGGCAACTCGATCCTCCGTCATCGACTCTATCTCATCAGGGGTTATGGCCAAGCGCAACCCGAGGACTTGGTCACACCATCTCACCTGATGGAATCGCATTCAAGTCGTGATGGTGGGGACATACTTGATACGTGACCAAACCAACGAAGCATATGTCTTTCCGATCGGAGAAGCAGCTGATCAACGTTGAGTTGCCTTGTTTCCCACCCTATCCCGGCGAGTAATTCCCACAACAGCACGAAGAAATCTCATATCAGCAGCTTGTATTCGCGACACTTATTCTTTCGGTCAAATACTGAGTTGAAAACTGCTTGCTAACTTGGCTTTTACACTAAGTCGGCCTTCCTGATGACAGATCCAAACCCACAGGACAGTTTAGTATTACTCCTCCCACCAGTCGTGAAGAAGACTCCGAGATACTTTAACTTCTGCACCTGCTTCAATGGGACTCCAGTAACATGTACATTGCATTGAACAGGCGTTCTGGAAATTGCCATAACTTCTGATTTGTCCACGTTAACCTTCATCCCGGAATCAGCACATACGGCCACAAACCTATCGAATGCGCGCTGAAGTTCCGTCTGAGAAGTTGTGAGGATAACTAAGTCACCGCCCAAAAAGAAGGTGACTTACACTTCACTTACCTTCAACCCTCCCAACGTGAAAAATTCCTCGCCTCTGCTGCGCTGCAACATCCAGTCCATATAAACAATGAAAAGCAGAGGTGACAAGACGGATCGTTGGCGAAGTCCAACACCCACCATGAAAGGTGTTGATTTAGCAAAGTTAACTCGAACACAGCTGCTACAGTTTGCGTATACAGATTGAATGGCTCTCAAAAAAGAACCCTCAATCCCATACTCCTGCAGAACACTCCAGAGTTTTCCTCGAGGAACTTTTCCAAATCTACAATCTACACAGCTGTAGATGGGTTTGGCATACTCCCAAGCATTCTCAATTACCATTCTTAGAGTGAAAAGCTCGTTGGTTGTACTTCTGCCGGGACGCAAGCCGCACTGTTCATCCCCAATCCTTGAGTCGACCGTAGCTCTAGAACGCGGTCCCAAGACCGTAGGCGTAGACTTTCCCGTGGAGACTTAAGGGGGATATGCCCCTGTAGTTGGAGAAGTCTTTTAAATATTTGTTTTTAACTTTATTTGTTAAATTAATTGATAATTTAAAAAAAAAATGGGTGTCAATAGTTCAAATAAAAGTAGGTGTTGAGCCGCGGCACCCGGGTGCCAATAACTGGTTCTATGGAACATCAACTATTGCCACTGCCAATAATTATAGAATTAAATCGTTGTTCTTTAAAAATTGAACAAATGCCAAAAAAAGCGTAACAGATTTATTGTAGAACAAAAAAAATATTGTTTTCTTTAAATTCAAGGACATTGGCATCCCTTGCATATATTTTTGGAATACCGACAATTGTGGTCAGGTGACAATAATTATAGTTTTTCGAAAGCTTTGTATACCTTTTATTTATATGCCTTTTTTAATAATAAAATACTTAGTAAAAAATATTTCACGGTTCTATGAATGTGAAACTTATGCGCATTTGAATTCAAAATTTACAACAAATGTATCCGTTACGATAGTCTGCGATGACAACAACTTGATCGGTCCATTTCGATGCCGCGCCTGACAGCATTTAATAGAGACGAGCTATACAGTGCAATTTCTAGTTTTGTCATCCCTACCAAACTCTCTGTTTATATAGGATGATGATGGAGAATGCACGCTGCTCCCTCAAGGTCGGTAAAAACTTAACCGAGACCCTTGAAGAATTTAGACAAGGCGACGCGATGTCATGCGACTTCATCAACATCATTCTTAAAAGAATTGTTTAAAACTCTCACGCCAACACCAGAGGAACAATCTTTCAGAAATCCGTCCAACTACTCGCATATGCCGACGATATTGACATTATGGCACTTTTGTGATTATTGCAACGGAGGCTGCGTAGAATGGCTTAACGGTAAATGAGGGCAAGCCTAAGTATAAGGACTCCCAACACCGACTGTCTCGATAGACAAATATAGCTTTGAGGTAGTCAAAGACTTTGTCTTCCTGGGAACCACTATTAATTCAGACAACGACACGAGTGATGATATCCAACTAAGGATAACTCTTGCCAATCGTTGCTTTTTTGATAAACAAAGCCCTGTCTCGAACAACCAAATTAACCCTCTATAACCCCTTGATCGTCCCTGTCCTGCTATATGACGCAGAGGCATGGACTTTGTTAAAAGCGGACGAAGGTACTCTTGGTTGCAACACCGACTTAGTCAGAAGAGTGAGGACGATTGAGATGGCGACCAGATGGAAACCAGTGCTCCGGCCAGGAAAATCTTCGAATCCATCCGAGAGGGATGGCGCATGGAAGGCTGCGACTTAGGTGGCGCACGCAAGTGGAAAGGAATCTCGACCAAGTATGCGTGCAAAATTGGAGACAGCTAGCTAAAGACCGAGCTGCCTGGAGACGCTTGTTGGTTGAGGGCCAGGTCCACTTCGGACTGTTGCGCCACCTTTAGGATGTAAGTTAATCAGTGATGAACTTAATTTGGCTGCTGTGTACCATTCTTTTAGCATGACGTGAACTTTTATTCCTTTCATTATCGAACTCGAAATGGTTTTCAAGGATTTTTCTACAATATCCGTGACCTTATGAAGGCCGATGACGTAGTGGGTAAGTGCGTCGACTCCTACGCAGAGGGTGCCAGGTTCGATACCCGAATATACCACCTATCATAATTCATGGCCCCACCTCTTTCGAGTCACTGACAATGCTCAAAGAGTATTCCTGTCTAGAAAAAGCTTCTCAACTTCGCCGTTCGGAGTCGGCATTAAACTGTAGGTCCCTTCCACTCGTGAAAGAACAATAGCACGCACAACACACGTGGTTGCTGAGAAGCTAGGCCCAGGTCCACTTCGGACTGTTGCGCCACCTTTAGGATGTAAGTTAATCAGTGATGAACTTAATTTGGCTGCTGTGTACCATTCTTTTAGCATGACGTGAACTTTTATTCCTTTCATTATCGAACTCGAAATGGTTTTCAAGGATTTTTCTACAATATCCGTGACCTTATGACGGATGATTATTGTAGGCTTACCTTTTTAGAATGCGAATCATGAACTGTGAATGACTCTTTCTCCATTGCTTATCTTATGGCCAGTTCTATCAGCTTCTCTGCCATTTTTAATAAGAATGTGGATAGAGTTATTGGTCGGTGGGATTTGTGGTCTCAGGTAGTTTGTTGCCTCCTAATATCTATCAGGCTGGTACGAGTTATTTTAACTATAATCGCCCTTAAATTGCGGGGGGAGTTTATTAAAAGAGCAAGGAAGATTTCATCTGGGCAAGGGGCCTTGACAACTATCTTGTGTGACAACTAACTTGTGATTCTAGTTCCAGTGCTTAGTTCCCATAAGTTGTCGAGAAAGTGATCTCAAAAGTGGCTACAAGAGTAGGGAAGATGTTTAATGCTTTCCTCACACACTTCGCCTCGCCAGAGAAGCCTTTGAAATTGAGATCCATCCTGGAGGCGTCTGTGCCCATGTCACACTCGTTCTGCATTAAATCGGCTTCTGTACACACACGTGATGTAAAGAACATCAAAGACGACCAGTTCCTCAGAAGAGGACCCAGGCGCGGGTTCTGAAAACGGAGAGTTTGAGAACCTTTTTCTGAGCTGTATACTCTCTGAGCTGTTCTTGACTTTTTGAGCCTATTTTCAATGTTTCAATAGAAATCGTATCGTGATTGTAAATGATCATGTCCGACATCCAACCATGAATCTTCAGTGTAGTTGTAGTCCTATCACCTAAAGACGGCCGCATCCGAATGACCAATAATTTACGTAAGAAGACATAAATAAACTTCAGGAGTTCAGGGAATACAAAGAAATGATACGCTTTCACTACAACTTGCTTAGTTACGTTAAGTATCGTTGAGTTTTGTTGATTTTCGTTCGATTTCGTTGAGTTTTCTTGAGTTTTGTTAAGTTTTGTTAGGTTTCGTTGAGTTTTCTTCAGTTTTGTAAAGTTTCATTGAGTTTCGTTAAGTTTCGTTAAGTTTGCCTGAGTTACTTTCACTTCTGCTTACGTAAGTGGGAGTGTAGTCAATCACTCTCTATGTACAATGAATGGCTACATTTCGTTTGGTTATTTATCTATGTACGACTATAGTTTGGCTCTAAGCTCAGATCTAAACACATTCCTTCTACGTTATCATTAACTTAAATTGTGCTGTGAATACTATCATTGGTAGGCCTATCTTTGACCATGTTACTGATCGTGGCGACAAGATCATTCACATTGATCACCCGTTTCCCAAACCTTCGACTGATTCCACTCAGAATCATTGAATAACATATTCCGCATCCACCATGCCATCATACCGCATTCATTGGCAAGCAGTTTCGTTTCGATATCAACTGCAACTGCCTTCATTGAATGTGTTGATAAATTCCACATGTCACATGCAAAATGCGATTGACACCTGTAAGCACATGAAAACAACCCTTAACGTTTCACCTACAAAACCTCGTCCCAGTCGAACCAGTCTGCATAACAGCCCGAAACTTGCTTCAAGACTCTGTCTTGTCGTCCGTCATTTCCACTAGTCCCGACCTCCCTCACACAGGCACGAGCAAATTGCCATCATGACTCAAGTACATTAGGCACAACTGACATTCGAGTAGCCAACTATTAACAAGGCACTTGAGCAATCATCAATTTTACTTCACCTTCGGCTGCGCGTCAAACAACTCAACTATCCGTGTTTAAAATCAAAAAATCCGAACTAAACCATCTACAAATGCCACATAGAAAACGAGAGGTTGAAACAGAGACGTGAGAAGCCGTATATCTCAGTGCTATCAATATATGATCTCTGTGAGTGACCTGAGTCTATGTGTCTTTCAAGGAGAGACGCCGACCGTTCTTCAACTACAAACTGTGCGGGTTATACAGCGACATGGGTCTAGCTAGGCGTCTCGGATCCAACGCCTAAGACGGCTAGGTCATGTAGAGCGTATGGATAACTTATTCCCGCCCCAAAGAATCATCGACTCTGAGCCTGTGGAACAGAACAAGTCTTTGAGTCTAACTAAGAGATCGACGTCGCTCCTTGTTAGACTGAAAGACTCACGTTACCAGTCACTTCAGACGTGGTTTTCCGCTTCCTTTCATCATATAATTAAAAGTCATGTCGAACTTGTCACGTTCTTATGGACCGAATGTCCTCCAATCAAAAGGCAAGAAATTCCATTCAGACGCGATTGAAACAAAAAAAAAATATTTTCCTCAATTGAATTAAATTCAATCTCCCCTGACTCTGGAATTTCCGGATCAGCCCCCAGACGCTTCCCATCTCACCGTGTTCCGTCAAATCAACCGACCATTCACTCGACTAAAATCCAATCAATCATGGTCTCGCCCATCCTCACCGCCCCCAAACGGTGTTGAAAGCCGACTTACAACCGAAAGCCTCCTGCAACTCCTTCACCGGATTTTCAGAAGTAATTACAGAATCCTTAATCCGACGACTCAACGTTTATTTTGATTTATTTAATTCATCCCTGAACATTTATCATCGCGGAAAGGACCCTCAAGGACAAGGAGCAAGCCTCACCTTCGCTCTGACTCACTTCCTTCCTCCTCCGGCGGTAAGTGTTCCTCTCGGCATTCAGTTTGTACAAGGAAAGATGTTCGATTCAATGAGTGGACTGGCTGTCTAAATTTAGAATTCGTGTCATTCTGGCGGGCGTAGGGTGGAGGGGGCTCGTTAGAGCATCACGCACCAGGCTGGGGGGTTCTCCGGGTCCCGGGTGAAAATTGATTATGCATGACAACTAAATGAATGTCCGCTGGATATAAACGACAACGATTTGTCGAGGCATCCTGCGCCCTTTTTTCGCCCTTTTTTCTTTTGCTCCCCTCCCGACGCCAGTGTTCTCAGAGATGATGGGTCCAATGATCGTCCATCGACCAGCCCTCCTAGACGAGGTTCGTTTGTTTTTGGTTTCTGAAAAATCAAACCCCAAGGAGAGCGAAGGATGCTTCCGGCGGCATGCTCGGGTGATAAATTGGTGCAATCGAGGGACTTTAAAATTTCAAGCAATCGCAAGGCGGAGCGTCCTGTCGACTGACAAATGACGACTTAATCCGCCGCATCGATAAAACGGGAATTCTGCTTAATCCTTGTTGAGACAACGGACCATTAATGCTGTTCGCCGGCCGAGGCGGGGCCGGGGGACTCATTGAAATCCAAAACTAATCGATTTGTCACGAATATCCTCCGGTAATCCTTGTTCATCAATTGATGATGGTGCTCGTGCATGTAATTTCCGAAGACAAAGCCAACTGCTATTGATTTCCGTTTTCAGTGGACTTGGCACTTTGAGTGAAAAACAGAATTTGTCCTTGCACAGAGCTCTCAGTCTCTCAGTCCCTCTCCTCATATCTTTGTCTCTGTGTGTGCGTGCCAGTGGCTGAAGTTTATTTATAGACTTTCGATTTGTTTGATGTCTGTTCGGATCTTAAAACGGATTAGTCCTGGAATGGGATTAACTACGGATTTAAGGTGGAGGGCAGGGCTTATGTGAAGACACTCGTACTCAAGGCACTGCCACATGGCACAAGCGGAGGCGACAGCCAAGAAAAAACGGCAGTCGTAAAAATGTCGAAGAATTACTGTTTTACATGCGTTTGACTGGTTTAAGAGATTACCTCATTCCCGGATGGGCTTCGTGAGTGACTTTGGCGGCAGATGCGAGGCGGAATGTGGGACGAGTCAATTGACTCCTCTTGACTTTGGCTCGAGATGGTTTTGGAATGAAGCTCATTCGTACAATGGCAACAAACATGCATAAGGTTTGTAAGGTGACATGGGTCTTGACACAGCGTCTTGACCCATTAGCAAATGTCTTGTACATGTTCGGATGCTACTAGTTTATTAGCAGCAGGACTGGTGGGTGCACCGACTGCGGCGCTGGCCGCTGGTCGTACTCGGCACAATGAACCACTGTCATAAGCCACAGCTCAACCTATCTTAAGTCACTCACAACGCTCAGAGAGCACACTGGTACAAAAAAACCTGCACAAACTTCACCGAACCACTTCACACAAACTGTTGCGCATAGTATTGCAAATGCGACTTTAGCAAATGTACGTAGATGCGCCCCCCTGTATTTCAGCACTGGGAAATTTATTATTATCCCCTTTTTTCCACCATCTTCATTTCTGCCATTTGAGTCGGCCATATTTATTAATATTTACTCCACTTGAGTCGGCCATATTTAAGATTCATTCCACTTGAGTCGCCCATATTTGCACGCCTTTTCTCGTTGGCTATTGAGATTCGCACAAGCGCGACGTACATTTAACGCAACATTTGACTTATATTTAACGTAAACTTGATAAGCTTGAATACTCCCGAGATAGTAATTAGCATAAATATCATAAAGACATTGTATTAATCTCTATCTCTAATAAAGGAAATTTGAAAACTTCACCCAAATTCGGTGTTATTCTCTGATTCATCTCGCGCCGCCAATTGAGCGGTTTTTGGAGGTGGCAGCCAATACATAGCGGCAACACAAACCTTAAGACTCTTACATTCATAAGTGAGCAATGGCAAGCACAACATGAGCTAGGTTACATTAGGTTAGTGGATAGACTGGGGTATGCCGCATCTCATACAAGTCGTGAGAGATTCATTTTCTTGGCAACAATATAACATCAACGCGCGCGGATTTGATCAGCTAACAGCTTGACAAACTCAATCTCATGATGACAACGTCATCGTAGTAGGCAATTGCCTTGGTTCCAGTGAGGTTTGTCAAGAATACCATTGATGACTAGTAGAAGTGTATCTTAAGGTACGGTATCCTTGTTTGGTGGTCAGCACTGAATAACGAATCCAATCTTAAATCGATAAGCAGCATTCAAAGGTCGGCGTGTATCTGGGTCGCAGGGGCATTGCGATCCATACCCACAGCCGCCATGGAAACATTCCTACAGCTTCTGCCCATGGACATCTATTTGAAGCTGGTAGCTACCAAGGCATCGTTAAGGCTACGCTGGAACAGATCACATAGCTTAGGTCATACAGAGATAATCAGAAATGAGAGACTATCAACGCAAAGAGGTTATACAGCACCCGCTTAAGACTTCCAGCTTGGGTTCAAAACACTAATCCCAGGCAGAGAAGATTGGGAAAGAAATCTGGTAAGAAAACCACGCTACCGGGAGATCCACACAGATGGCTAAAAAACAGACGATGGCACCGGACTTGGAGATCCTTTTCCCTGTCTCTTCGACTGCCCGACCACTGTAGTGTCTTCCAGGCATATGCGTTCTTCAGCCGCACTGCACGAATGTGGAATGCTCTTCCCAAGCTAATATTTCCCACAGACTACAACCCGCAGATATTTAAGACCAATGCACAGGTACTTCCTCTCCCTTTCTCCCTTTATACCTTCGGCCGTGCTGTGTCTTGACCCCGGACACATAAGGGTATTAGCAATCCCTTGAGCACGCGCAAATTATAAAAAAAAAATAAAAATAAGTTAAAGCTATCCAAGAGGCTGCCCGCTTACCGTCCATGAACCCGATAGACGGGCTATCTATCGCCATCGACATATATAGTCAGGCGGCTATTAAAGCTCTGGATACACCATCAATTAAATCGAAGATGGTAAAACTTTATTGTCTATCTCTTAGGGAGATAGCGGGTAGATGCAGCTTAACCCTGTGCTAGGTACCTGGCCATATTGGTTTTCTAGGCAACGAAAAGGCCGACGAGTTAGCAAGAAGAGGGGTGGGACTGCCACTGGCAAATAATCAGGGCACCCCATATCCCTAACTCCAGGTAATAACCACCATGTTACATGCAGATGCCTTCGATTTCGCTAATCGGCGATGGATGGAATCAGATACATGTAGGTCTTCGAGGCTTATTTGGCCTTCAATAAAACCAGATAAAACAAATACACTCCTAAATCCAAACAGGAATGTAATAAGGAACGTAGTGGGCATTATCACCGGCCACTCCCTTTCCGGTGTCCGTGGCAGAAGAATGGGAGGTCCCCACAACGACTACTGCAGAAGCTGCAGAGATGAGGAAGGATTTTGAATGACAGCCCTTGCAAAACTAGAAGTAATATACTAGGCAACTAGGTTTTCAGTAGCCTAGAGGAAATGTCACACTTAAAGATACAAGAAAGTCTATCAGGAAAACAAATTGGCTGTAAATCAGCACAGGAGTAAATTCATCAAAATAGGCCACTAGGATACCATTAGGCGGTGTCCAGGTTTATTTTCTTTCCCTTAGTGTAGTCCCTTTGAATTAAAGAGGAGCCGGTGTAAAGTACCGGTAAATGATAGGACGAAGGATTCAACCAGGATCTAAGTGGGCCACAACTGCTACAGTGGTGGCAGTCACCCTACCGTAACCGACCTCGGAAAGTTGACATGTGGGATTCAATGACGAAGACATTATATCGTTACCATAACAAAAGGAGATTGTGTACACTGACAGGCATTTGGTACCAATAATATCTCCTGCAGCAAAAGGAAAACATGTTGAAGCCGGTACTTCTATTACTTGTGCTGGCGCAAATTTGTGAAGAATGAATTTTGAATGACAACCAACTGGAGACAAACAATTTGTAAGTTAGGATAGACTGTTAAGGAAACCTGAATAAGATGAAATGAATAATACAAAATAACGAATGCTCCAAAACTCGCATATCAGCGGTACAAGCAGCGTCCATCTCCACTTGGAGAAGGCCTTTCACTTATGTTTTACAAACCACAAACAATGGCAAGAAAAATTGGTAGTAGGAGACGGGGAATTCTGCAGGTGCATTGACGCCTCAAAAACGAGGGCACGTACAGGGATCGTCTGTAGCCAAGTCAAAACATCACTGTCGCTGAGATATGACAGCAAAGTGTTCCAAGTAGCCAGCACTTGCGCTGGAAGACCACAACGTAACCCAATCCCACAAATCGATCTTCACTTTTTCCGACAGCTAATCGGAGATAAAAGCTATATAATCATAGATCTATATATCGAACCGAATGATCATGGCAACCATGGCACACTGTCAACCAAGGAAACGAAAAAGTGGACAGTCTTGCGAAAAATGGTTCTGAGTTGACTGAATCTCGGGCAAAGACTTGTGCACTCACGAGGCTTAACTCGATAAGGAGGAAACTGGCAGATGGAGAGATGAACTGGCAATGGACAGTGCCGTGGTCGCCGTCGTCTATGATGGAAACAAAGAGATAAATTTCACTGATCAGCTTTGGTAGCAAGTGGTCCTTACCCCGGTAAGGGGTCCCATAGGCACTTGACTGATCTTACCATACAACGACTTATGCAGTAGCTGCAAAGTTGAGGAATAAAAAGAATCTATCCAGGATCTGCTCTACGAACTCTCAGCCCTACCAAGGAACAGGAAGCAGTTCCTGAGAAAGCACTTCTTCTCAGAGCTGAATGACTTTTATCGGTTTATGAATTAATCCCGAAGATTTTGGAGTAAAATAATGTCCACCACCTTCAAAGCCGCATTGGGCCCAACATGCTGGTCCAAGTTAGCCACGGCCGTAAGGCCACCCATAGAGTGCATGGGTCCCTTTACGGCGCCAGTATGATCGTGTGCAACCGACTGGATTTTGTATAATTTCCTAGCATGCCTACTTACCTGCAATCACATGAAATTCAATCGATGTCGTCTTACAAAAAAATAGTACGTATACGCCATAGAGTTCGCACATTTCTTGGGGCGAACACATAACATTTTTTGTGAATTTGATATTCTTTCAAAACAGTTTTGTCCAGAGGTCCCACTTGATAATGGGCACCATTCGAAAAGCGGTCAGATGCAGAAATTACAAAAAATGGTTCCTTTGGTTTGGGCAGATTAGATAACGTCCCAACAACACATTGAAAATAACAACACATCTAATTTGAATAATTTCTAAATTAAGCATGTGACTTTGTTGGCGTAATTCATGTCTATCAAAGCTCTTTGCTCTTACATAACCCTAAACCTATACACCCAAGCCCTCTATCCCCATCCGGGGTAATTGCGTGGAGCATTGTTTATTCCGGTGCAACAGTTTCACGAAATTATATGGTTTATCCGAAGTGAAATGCCTAAAGTTTGTAATGGAAATAAAATGGCCGTCAAATGGGATCTTAATTCGTATATAACAAATCATTTTTCATCACGTCTGTGCACACCTGTGATTGGATCTCGCAGGATGAAAGTACCTACAGTAGAATCCCGGAAACATGAAAGACTCTATATGATGAACAATTCGGAGGGATGAAGGTATTTTTTTCTATTATTGTAGTTTAACAAAAACGGCGACGGTCTACTATAGAGCAGAAAAGGCTAGAGCTCAAAAAGAGGCGTGAGAAGAGGTCTGGCTAAAGGAGGTTTGGCAGGAGGAGGCTAGAGATCGAAACGAGGCGTGGCTAAGGGAGGTTCGGCACTGAAGGGAGATATGACAGAAAGAGTGGACAGATTCGCAATTTGACAAGAAATCCAACAAGACACATTCGACGACCAGGAACGAGCAACCTCTAGCGAGCTCCTCACCCATAAGGATGATCCTCCTCTGAACAGCCTCATCTACAAACAAACATGTCTCTGATTAAAATTAAAAAAGAGCCTTCCCCCCACAGATGAGTAGTCTTTCAGCTTTCATCCGCCCCTGTGCCCCGTAAGCCAGCTTTCAGTAAATCCACAGAGAAATCAGTTCACTGAATAAAACGCTGCTCGCTTGTAAATGTACCCGCATGTAGTACATTTGCCCCATCTGCTGGCGAACAACGTCGGTCTCGACCACAAATCGCAGTTCAAAGGCAATCAATGTTCCCATTGATTCCATTTCGAATCATGTTACGGCCAATCTACAGCAGTTTTCATTCGAACACGACCGTTTTGCAGTTCATAACCGCCAAGTGCCTCCCTCCAGCCTGTGCTCCCCACTTGCCCACTGCCCCCGACCACCAACAGAACCTGCTGCGTTCCAGCCACAATTGCTAGCACAACTCCACAGCGTGTTCGGCAAAACCTTATTTACACTCGTCCACGGCGGCGTCCATCTATCCACGAGGCCACGGGTGCATTCGATTGGTTTCGAGGCGCTTCGGTCGGGTCCCCTCATCAACCAGGCGCTCAAGCCACGTCGCCTGTCCGTTCCTGGCCTCATGCAGCAATTAGCAGAAATTATTTTCCCATTAACGGGCAGCCACGACTGCCGGTGCCCGGGCCGTGTGTGCGTGTGCGGGGGGATAAAAAAGTTTAGCAGCCATTTGTTGTCCCCACACACCAACCTGTGCCGCATTAGTTTTAATGTTTGTCCGGGCGGAAGCGATAACAAAAGTCGTCCCGGCTAAGCACCACCGAACAACGTGCACAGCGGCCCTCCCCCCGGCCGGGCCTATGTAATTATTAGTAATATTATGCGTGTGCGGCTTATTTGCCGTTTTGCATAATTACAGCGCCGCGAGGACATACGCAGTGAGCCATGCACGCGCACAAATTGAATAGAGGCCTGCGAGCATGAATGGCGCCCGGATATGACACTCTCACCCAGGGGGTGGGGCCGGCTCATTGAAAAGGACATTTATCTCCTGACGGACAGATGTGTGAACTGTTGTGTCCGGCCGATTAAAGACGGATGTCCTTGGCGCGAAAGCAAATTAAGTGCGAACGCACGTTCCATTGAATGCGGCTCTCACTCTGCGGCCGCCACCCGAGTCTCGTTCATTTGCGAACCGCTCTCGCATAACTCTTGTGGGACTGGCTGTGCGGTGCATATGCTAACATCTTTATAACCCCCCGCAGGATCAGCCACTGCGCCACGGAGTAAATCCTGTTAGCGATAAATTCGCATGGGAGCCAAATGCAAAAGAAAAAAAACCCGCCAGAGTAACAACGCGTCCGCATGCTGGTCTCGTAAATCTTGCGATTCCCCATCGATGGGCGAGTGTGTCCTGCGAACGGCCATGGACGAGTGAAGAAGTACCGCCATAAATACACAGGATGAGGTTTTGTGTTTGCATTTTTATGGCTTTTAACGTACACGCTGATAGCTTTACTACTCCTCTACTGATCCTGCCTGGAAGGGCGACGACGGCGTGGTGGCGGCGTATGGTAATCGCGAACAGCTGTTGGGTGGCGGGGAATTCAAGCGCAGATGGTCGACAATGGGCGGCGGTAGTGTTGTCGCCCGCCGGGACCGTGGATTAGCAGTGAAATGTAATAAAATATTGAAAAGCATCGAGATAAGGGATGTGACTTGGCGCGGCTTTAATGAACCTAAATGTGGCACAAGCACGTAATAAAACTACTTCCAAGGACGGTGATGCGTCGTTAATGTGTGACGATGATGGGCTGCGAAGGGTCACCTGCAATGTGTGACGGAAGTTTATGGCTTGGTGTGTGTGTCAAGTGACATGCGGGTGCACATTGATGACCCAGCGATTCATTAGCACCCTTGAAATGGGCGGAGGTTGAATTAAGGACAATCAAGATTCAGCCAAGGATTCTCTTTCGATCTAGACAAAGAATGGATGGAAGATGACTGGTGGATGACCAGGCGGACTCAATGGAATAAGTTCGGAATCACAGGTGAGGAGATTTTTGAAACACAATAGCATCTAGAGGTTTCCAAGGACCATATGGTTGCAAGGTTGGATGATGCTTGGAAGACGATGTCCAAGAGTAGTTGTCGAATAAGAGGAAGCAAGAAACGACCACAATCTAAGAACGCGAGTGAAGAACAAATAAACAACTCGATCCCAACAAGCATGTACTACCTCTCTTGCTTCAAGGACATACAGTCAGGCTCAAAAGTGAGTGGGAAGGTGCCCGCGTTCTCACCAGAAATAATGTCAAACGGGGCCCCGAGAAAAGGTCTTAAATGCAGTTTTCTAAGATAATTAATAACGAACATAAAGCAAAATAAAATATCATGATATCTCTAAAACTGTAAGCACAGCGAGTCATAAACAAAAAATTCAAAATAGTAAGTCCTTAAGGGTATACTGATGGGCATTCCTGGCGAGACGAATATTACGGGTGAATTCATGAAGAGGAGGAATGCAGTTGGCTAGCTCACTTGAACATCGTTTGTTGAAATAACGACAAAACACGGACAAAGAAGAGACGGCACGTCGATGTTCGAGCGAGTCCAATGACTCTGCGATATTATTGTCTCCTGTAAGTTTTATCGCTAGCTTTTGGATTCTATCAAGTAGGTACAGGGTGGTCTTGCGGCCACCAAACCGGATGTGAGAGTTGTACTCAAGCTTGAGGCGGATGTACGTCTTATAAATTGAAGCCAAATCAGAAGGGGTGAAATATTTCTTGCATCGATTAAGAAAATCTAAACACTTCGCAACATTTTTAGCGACCTCAAATATGAGATCCTTCCAACTAAGTGTTGTGTTGATACACATACCGAGGATGGAAAGTTTTCCGGTTTCATCGACACAAGCGCCATTCATGGATAATGGCTGATTATCAAGGGTTCGCTTGAGTGACAGCAGACAGCATTGAGTTTTTGAAGCATTGAAGTCCACACTATTGTTTTTTCCCCAGTTAATTATGCTGTCAAGATCGGAATTCAATGTGCTTAACATACGCTGCCATTCCAATTCTACGTCCGCAGGGCGGGGTCGTGAGTCTTTGAACGAATATGAAAAGCTAAGGGTGCTGTCATCAGCGAAGGAATGGGTTGGATTAGAAGTAGCAGACAAGAGATCATTTATAATAATGAGAAAGAGTGTCGGAGACAGAACTGGGCCTTGGGGAACACCAGCATTTATTTGGTGGACATCAGTCTTGAGCCCATCGAATACAACGGTTCGAATTGTAATTTCTAATCCATAGAAGAAGAGATTCATCGATACCATAAGCACGCATTTTCGACAAGAGAGCTTGATGCCAAACTCTGTCAAATGCTTTAGAAATATCAAGCGCAACGATCTTGCTTTCGCCTGAATTGTGCAAAGATTGGTTCCACCTTTCGGTGAGATAAGCTATCAGATCACCAGTGGACCTGTCTTAATTTTTCTCTTGCACTTTCCTTTTGTGACCTTCTTCTTCTTCTTATGGTGGCTCTACAGTCCGTTGTGGACCTAGGCCTGAATCAAGAGGCCTTTCCAGCTGGCACGATCTTTAGTCAGCTGTCTTCAATTGCGCACGGCAAGTTGGTTGACATCCTTCTCCACCTGGGTGAGCCATCGTTTCAGTGTGCGTGTTCTATCGCGTTGTTCCACTGGTTCGGAGTTGATGACTCTCCGTGCTGGAGTTGTATTGTCGTTGGCGTTGAATCCGTAGATGCCTGGCTAGGCTCATGTCGCTATACTGCCCGCACAGTTCGTGTTTGAATTCAGTTAAAAAACCGAATTAACCTTAGTCGCGGCTAAACCGACTCAAACCGATTAAAGTTTATTTCAAACTGAATTGACAAAACCGATGAAATGAACAGAATACATTAAAAAACTGTAGACGGTACAACCCGGTGTGAGCATATGATGATTAGACAATAGAAATCGATTTGCCTCATTCCATATTGGTTCGGGTCGTGAACCGAGTTCGTCAACTCGGGTTAATTTTCATTTCATTTTAATTAATTTTTATTATGGAATTCATAACAACTTATATACTAGACAAAAATTCTTGAGACTAATTGGACGAACATTCTTAGTTACTTATTTATTCTAGCTTACTGGCCCTTGGCGGGTACTCTAGGCTAAACTTAAACTTATTCTATGCCTTTCGACTTAAAGTAACGAGTCGACCCGGGTTACAACTCGGTCTGTTTCTATTTGAACCCGGATCAACTTGGTTTCAAAGTTTCGACTTTCGGGTCGGCACATCACTAAACAGTGACCAAAGATTGAACGCTGAAGTTGTCTATCGAAGAGACCAAGGGCTTCTTCATCTGCTTAATACTACAGTCCGAGGCGGACCTGGGCCTAGCTTCTCAGCAACCACTTGTGTTGTGCGTGCTATTGTTCTTTCACGAGTAGAAGGGACCTACAGTTTAAAGCCGACTCCGAACGGTGAAGCTGCGAAGCTTTTTTCAGACACGAGCACAGTGACTCGAAAGAGGTGGAGCCGTGAATTATCAAAGCCGGTAAGTTCGGGTATCGAACTTGGCACCCTCTGCGTAGGAGTCGACTCACTTACCCACTACGCCACGGCGACCACGAATTGAATGATCAAGAAGCATACCCTATATGTCTTTAGATCATCATCACTTATAAGTTCATGAAAACAGTTCTTGGCCATCAAGGTCCGAAGACTAAAATTTGCATTAAATTGAGTGCTAGTAGGGGGCACAAATTATTTGCCACTAACATAAGCATTTTATCATCCTCGCTCCACTTAAAACATATAGCTTATGCTTTTAGCAATAAATGTTCCCGGCCTTATTAAGGACACAAATGGAAACTGGACACAGTCATCAAACGAAACACTTCGTCTCCTCATGGATGCTCACTTCCTAGGGTGTACGCAGAACTATCCCTCAACGACTGTGACGACACCTAATCCTGCAATTGACATTCCTACAGGAACCTTCGACGAGTGCAAGGTAAGTGGGCCATGGACTCCTTTGAACCGTACACGTTGAACCTCCAGGAGTCGAAGGCATTTTACCCATCATGGTACGTAAAACCAAGGAAATTATCCGCCCTATCCTAGTAGATCGCTTTATATGCAGCCTAGTCTACGTACGTTTACCAAACACCTGGCGGGAAGTCAAATTCGTTTTCATCTCTAACGTCTCTTCAAAGGTAAGACTAGCCACTGCACAGCAAAAGATTACAGACCTATAACCCTTACCTCGTTCGCTCTAAAAACGATCAAAAAGCTCATAGATATGCACATACGAAACAAGTTTGCGCTTAAACCATCTCTTCTGCACAGCATGCGTAAATGGAAGGCAAAGGCGGTGAAACTGCACTTCACGAAGTAGTCAGCGCCATTGCAAGGTCTGTCAATAAATATTCCCTTGCTGCATTCTTAGACATCGAAGGAGCTTTCAACAATGTAGAAACCAACGCAATCACTACAGCACTCGAAAAGCCAAAGTTGAGCAGTCCCCTATCGCAGTAATTGTTATTCTGCTCAGCAAATGAATCTTTAATGCAACCCTAGGTGACTCGGCTATTAAAGTAAGGGCCTTAAGGGGAACTGCACAAGGTGGGGTTATATCTGCACTTCTACTAGTTAGGATAGGAAACGCTGATTGCCACCACTGTAGCAGTTGTAGCCCACTTAGATCCTGGTTGCATCCTTCGTCCTATCACTTACCGGTACTTTACACCGGCTCCTCTTTAATTCAAAGGGACTACACTAAGGGAAAGAAAATAAACCTGGACACCGCCTAATGGTATCCTAGTGGCCTATTTTGATGAATTTACTCCTGTGCTGATTTACAGCCAATTTGTTTTCCTGATAGACTTTCTTGTATCTTTAAGTGTGACATTTCCTCTAGGCTACTGAAAACCTAGTTGCCTAGTATATTACTTCTAGTTTTTGCAAGGGCTGGACAAGTGCCGAGGAGGTGAAGCGCATATCCGTCCCCCTCCTCATCTCTGCAGCTTCTGCAGTAGTCGTCGTGGGGGCTCCCATTCTTCTGGCATGGACACCGGAAAGGGAGTGGCCGGTGATAATGCCCACTACGTTCCTTATTACATTCCTGTTTAGATTTAGGAGTGTATTTGTTTTGTCTGGATGTAGTGAGGGCCAAATAAGCCTCGAAGACCTACATGTATCTGATTCCATCCATCTCCGATTAGCGAAATCGAAGGCATCTGCAAGTAACGTGGTGGTTATTACCTGGAGTTAGGGATTTGGGGTGTCCTGATTATTTGCCAGTGGCAGTCCCCCCCCTCTTCTTGCTAACTCGTCGGCCCTTTAGTTGCCTAGAAAACTACTATGCCCAGGTACCCAGCACAGGGGTAGGCTGCATCTACCCGCTATCTCCCTAAGAGATAGACGGCAAAATTTTACTATCTTCTATTTAATTGATGGTGTCTCCAGAGCCTTAATGGCCGCCTAACTATCTATGTCTCTCGGGTTCATCGAAAGTAAACGATCAGCCTCTTGGATAGCTTTAACTTCTGCCTGGAATACTCTACAATGGTCGGGCAGTCGAAAAGACAGGTAAAAGGATCTCCTAGTCCGGTGCCCTCGTCTGTTTTTGAGCCATCTGTGTAGATCTCCATGTAGGGTGGTTTTCTTACCAGATTTCTTTCCCAATCTTCTCTGCCTGGGATTAGTGTTTTGAACCCAAGCTGGAAGTCTTAAGCGGGTGCTGTGTAATGATTATCTCTGAATAATCTAAGGTTTGTGAATTGCTCCAGCGGTTACACTCCCGGAGCCTTACTGGGCCTTGATCACAATCCGTTGTCATGGCACCACTTCACTGCCAAATCGAACTCCTCCTGTACAGACCTGTGATGCCCCGCTCTCGCTGTATCATCGGCGTAAGCAAATAGGACTCGGAAAAGTTCGTTCGTGTAAAGTATAAAGAGGATTGGAAACAGCTTTGATCCTTGAGGGTATCCATATAACTGTCGTTGATCTTAACACTGAAATTTCGGTTGCTCAGTTACTCTTTTAGCTAGATAGCCACTAATTCTGGGAAACCTATGCGTTCAAGTGCTTTACTTAGTATGTGTGGCTTAGCGTCAGACTCTAGTCTCCTCTTGAGCCAGATCTGCCTTCTGTCTCGAGCCTCCTTCAGTCAGACCTCCCTTCGAACTCTAGCCTCTCCTTCTGCCAGATCTGCCTTCAGTCCCTAACCGCCTGCAGTCAGGCCTCCCCTCGAACTCTAGCCTCTCCTTCTGCCAGCCTCCTTCAGTCAGACCTCCTTTCGAACTCTAGCCTCTCCTTCTGCAATACCTCCCTTCAGTCCCTAGCCTCCTTCAGTCAGACCTCCCCTCGAACTCTAGCCTCTCCTTCTGCCAGATCTGCCTTCAGTCCTTAGCCTCCTTCAGTCAGACCTCCCTCCAGTCAGACCTGCCCTCGAACTCTAGCCTCTTCTTCTGCCAGATCTGCTTTCATTCCCTAGCCTCCTTCAGTCAGGCCTCCCTCGAACTCTAGCCTCTCCTTCTGCCAGACCTCCCTTCAGTCCCTAGCCTCCTTCAGTCAGACCTCCCTTCGAACTCTAGCCTCTCCTTCTGCCAGATCTGCCTTCAGTCCTTAGCCTCCTTCAGTCAGACCTCCCTCCAGTCAGACCTGCCCTCGAACTCTAGCCTCTTCTTCTGCCAGATCTGCTTTCATTCCCTAGCCTCCTTCAGTCAGGCCTCCCTTCGAACTCTAGCCTCTCCTTCTGCCAGACCTCCCTTCAGTCCCTAGCCTCCTTCAGTCAGACCTCCCTCGAACTCTAGCCTCTTCTTCTACCAGATCTGCTTTCATTCCTTAGCCTCCTTCAGTCAGGCCTCCCTTCAAACTCTAGCCTCTCCTTCTGCCAGACCTCCCTTCAGTCCCTAGCCTCCTTCAGGCAGACTTTCCCTCGAACTCTAGCCTCTCCTTCTGCCAGCCTCCTTCAGTCAGACCTCCCCTCGAACTCTAGCCTCTTCTTCTGCCAGATCTGCTTTCATTCCCTAGCCTCCTTCAGTCAGGCCTCCCTTCGAACTCTAGCCTCTCCTTCTGCCAGACCTCCCTTCAGTCCCTAGCCTCCTTCAGTCAGACCTCCCTTCGAAATCTAGCCTCTCCTTCTGCCAGACCTCCCTTCAGTCCCTAGCCTCCTTCAGTCAGACCTCCTTTCGAAATCTAGCCTCTTCTTCTGCCAGACCTCCCTTCCGTCCCTAACCGCCTGCAGTCAGGCCTCCCCTCGAACTCTAGCCTCTCCTTCTGCCAGCCTCCTTCAGTCAGACCTCCCTTCGAACTCTAGCCTCTCCTTCTGCCAGACCTCCCTTCAGACCCTAGTCTCCTTCAGTCAGACCTCCCTTCGAACTCTAGCTTCTCCTTCTGCCAAACGTCCTTTCAGTCCCTAGCCTCCTTCAGTCAGACCTCCCTACGAACTCTAGCCTCTCCTTCTGCCAGACCTCCCTTCAGTCCCTAGCCTCCTTCAGTCAGACCTCCCCGCGAACTCTAGTCAGGCCTCCCTTCAAACTCTAGCCTCTCCTTCTGCCAGACCTCCCTTCAGTCCCTAGCCTCCTTCAGGCAGACTTCCCCTCGAACTCTAGCCTCTCCTTCTGCCAGCCTCCTTCAGTCAGACCTCCCTTCGAACTCTAGCCTCTCCTTCTGCAATACCTGACTTCAGTCCGTAGCCTCCTTCAGTCAGACCTCCCTTCGAACTCTAGTCTCTCCTTCTGCCAGACCTCCCTTCAGTCCCTAGCCTCCTTCAGTCAAACCTCCCTTCGAACTCTAGCCTCTCCTTCTGCCAGACCTCCCTTCAGTCCCTAGTCTCCTTCAGTAAGACCTCCCATGGAACTCTAGCCTCTCCTTCTGCCAAACTTCCCTTCAGTCCCTAGCCTCCTTCAGTAAGACCTCCCTACGAACTCTAGCCTTTCCTTCTGTCCGACCTCCCTTCAGTCCGTAGCCTCCTTCAGTCAGACCTCCCTTCCAACTCTAGCCTCTCCTTCTGCCAGACCTCCCTTCAGTCCCTAGTCTCCTTCAGTAAGACCTCCCACGGAACTCTAGCCTCTCCTTCTGCCAAACTTCCCTTCAGTCCCTAGCCTCCTTCAGTCAGACCTCCCTACGAACTCTAGCCTCTCCTTCTGTCCGACCTCCCTAAAGTCCGTAGCCTCCTTCAGTCAGACCTCCCTTCCAACTCTAGCCTCTCCTTCTGCCAGACCTCCCTTCAGTCCCTAGTCTCCTTCAGTAAGACCTCCCATGGAACTCTAGCCTCTCCTTCTGCCAGACCTCCCTTCAGTCCCTAGCCTCCTTCAGCCAGACCTCCCTACGAACTCTAGCCTCTCCTTCTGTCCGACCTCCCTTCAGTCCGTAGCCTCCTTCAGTCAGACCTCCCTTCCAACTCTAGCCTCTCCTTCTGCCAGACCTCCCTTCAGTCCGTAGCCTCCTTCAGTCAGACCTCCCTACGAACTCTAGCCTCTCCTTCTGTCCGACCTCCCTTCAGTCCGTAGCCTCCTTCAGTCAGACCTCCCTACGAACTCTAGCCTCTCCTTCTGTCCGACCTCCCTTCAGTCCGTAGCCTCCTTCAGTCAGACCTCCCTTCCAACTCTAGTCTCTCCTTCTGCCAGATCTGCCTTCAGTCCCTAGTCTCCTTCAGTAAGACCTCCCATGGAACTCTAGCCTCTCCTTCTGCCAGACCTCCCTTCAGTCCCTAGCCTCCTTCAGTCAGACCTCCCTACGAACTCTAGCCTCTCCTTCTGTCCGACCTCCCTTCAGTCCGTAGCCTCCTTCAGTCAGACCTCCCTTCCAACTCTAGTCTCTCCTTCTGCCAGATCTGCCTTCAGTCCCTAGTCTCCTTCAGTAAGACCTCCCATGGAACTCTAGCCTCTCCTTCTGCCAGACCTCCCTTCAGTCCCTAGCCTCCTTCAGTCAGACCTCCCTACGAACTCTAGCCTCTCCTTCTGTCCGACCTCCCTTCAGTCCGTAGCCTCCTTCAGTCAGACCTCCCTACGAACTCTAGCCTCTCCTTCTGTCCGACCTCCCTTCAGTCCGTAGCCCCCTTCAGTCAGACCTCCCTTCCAACTCTAGCCTCTCCTTCTGCCAGACCTCCCTTCAGTCCCTAGTCTCCTTCAGTAAGACCTCCCATGGAACTCTAGCCTCTCCTTCTGCCAGACCTCCATTCAGTCCCTAGCCTCCTTCAGTCAGACCTCCCTACGAACTCTAGCCTCTCCTTCTGTCCGACCTCCCTTCAGTCCGTAGCCTCCTTCAGTCAGACCTCCCTACGAACTCTAGCCTCTCCTTCTGTCCGACCTCCCTTCAGTCCATAGCCTCCTTCAGTCAGACCTCCCTTCCAACTCTAGCCTCTCCTTCTGCCAGACCTCCCTTCAGTCCCTAGTCTCCTTCAGTAAGACCTCCCATGGAACTCTAGCCTCTCCTTCTGCCAAACTTCCCTTCAGTCCCTAGCCTCCTTCAGTCAGACCTCCCTACGAACTCTAGCCTCTCCTTCTGTCCGACCTCCCTTCAGTCCGTAGCCTCCTTCAGTCAGACCTCCCTTCCAACTCTAGCCTCTCCTTCTGCCAGACCTCCCTTCAGTCCCTAGTCTCCTTCAGTAAGACCTCCCATGGAACTCTAGCCTCTCCTTCTGCCAGACCTCCCTTCAGTCCCTAGCCTCCTTCAGTCAGACCTCCCTACGAACTCTAGCCTCTCCTTCTGTCCGACCTCCCTTCAGTCCGTAGCCTCCTTCAGTCAGACCTCCCTTCCAACTCTAGCCTCTCCTTCTGCCAGACCTCCCTTCAGTCCCTAGCCTCCTTCAGTCAGACCTCCCTACGAACTCTAGCCTCTCCTTCTGTCCGACCTCCCTTCAGTCCGTAGCCTCCTTCAGTCAGACCTCCCTACGAACTCTAGCCTCTCCTTCTGTCCGACCTCCCTTCAGTCCGTAGCCTCCTTCAGTCAGACCTCCCTTCCAACTCTAGTCTCTCCTTCTGCCAGATCTGCCTTCAGTTCCTAGCCTCCTTCAGTCAGACCTCCCTACGAACTCTAGCCTCTCCTTCTGTCCAACCTCCCTTCAGTCAGACCTCCCTACGAACTCTAGCCTCTCCTTCTGTCCGACCTCCCTTCAGTCCGTAGCCTCCTTCAGTCAGACCTCCCTACGAACTCTAGCCTCTCCTTCTGTCCGACCTCCCTTCAGTCCCTAGCCTCCTTCAGTCAGACCTCCCTTCGAACTCTAGCCTCTCCTTCTGCCAGATCTGCCTTCAGTCCCTAGCCTCCTTCAACCAGCTCTGCCTTCAGTCTCCAGACCCATTCCGCCAGATCTGTCTTCTCTGCCTCTGCCCTCCTTTTCGGAGATCTCGCTTCAGCTTCCTTTCGTCGAATTGGCTGAAAGAATCTAGTTTCTCGGTTCCGACGTGTGCTTTAACAATGCGAACACACTCGTCTGCGATTTCATTTTTCCTGAAACAGCCAGGAGGAAGGATTCTGTCTGTCTCCAGAATGTGAGTCTCCACCCTCCTGAAAGCCAAGGTCGAAGAAGACACCTCGCACCACAAGCACTCCCTTAACTTGGCCTTGCTCGTTTCCATTCACATCGCGACTCTCCAAAGGCCTGTCAAGTAAGAGCTCTCCTTTCTGACGAAAGATACGACGTATCCTCGTTCTAACTTCATTTGCATCTTGCCCCGGCGCACACAGGATACATCTGTCAGGGGCATATGTGCCCCGCCACCCACCACCCACCCCGTCCGAGTTGATGACTAAAATAATAATGCATGGGAATAAGTTGCCCGACGCGTGTTGGGTCCGTCCGGAATTCCATTTGCAATAAAATTCCTTCGAAAGGTAAGAAAATATTCGCATAGTCCTTCGCAGCTCTGCTGTCATATCCATGTTTTCGTTTTCCGGCCCCCGCCCGCCGCATGACGTGGGTCAGAATTTTTATGACTCGCTCGGGATGCCCCGCCTGCCGATGGTCCTTTTCTCTTTTTTGCCGAAATCGCATTCATCCATGGGACGGCGGAGGAGGGAGGGAAATGAAAATATTTATCCCTCCTATTGCTGTTGTCAGTTTAATCCTTCGAAAGGCTTCAACTTTAACCACTTCAAAATTACGATTGAACAGACAGCCTGGCCGGGGGACTTGTGGTTGGGGGTTGGCCTTTGAGGGATGAGCTACGGCTCGCTGATGAGCCGAACGGGCGGAGCCTTTAAGCCGAGGAATTTTGATGGAAAACCATCGGGGGAATATGAAAAGCGGCAGGCACCCCCACGTGATGGGTGGCATCCTTGTCGAAGATGAATGTGGCGGGCTAGCTGCGGACGGATGTAATTGCAATAAAAATGAATGGGAAATGGCGCATTGTATCTGATGAATGCATAATTCACTGCATACGCTCGGCGCTTAATTGCAAGAGAATTATTGAAAGCAATACTCGCAAATTATCCCGAGAGTTTATATCCATTACGTCCGAATGAGTTATCATTTCCAGCGAACAGCGAACAGCAGTGTTCGAAATTAATTAACGCATTCACGGGACGTGAGTGCAGTTCATCCCGTGGGTATTCACATCCGCTCTTATGAGTGACATTGATTGAGGTTCGACGTTGAAAGAAGGCATTCTGTGCCGAGGACGTGCGCTTGTCAGTGAAGTGGATACACAGGAGGAGCTGGCTATGGAAACTAAGCAGGAACTGGAATGCTGTCCGATAGGCAAGACAACTCAGTGGCAGTGGACTAAAATCCGACCGATGCTTGGACAAAATCCGACGTATTCCATGGACAGCACTGAAATTCGACTTACTCCATGGCCAGCAGTGAAATCCGACTGACTCCACGGACAACACTGAAATCGGACTTACTCCATGGCCAGCAGTGAAATCCGACTGACTTCATGGACAGCACTGAAATCCGACTGACTCTATGGACAGCACTGAAATCCGACTTACTCAATGGCCAGCAATGAAATCCGACTTAATCCATGGACAAGACTGAAATCCGACTGACTTCACAGACAGCTTTGAAATCCGGCATACTTCATGGCCAGCAGTGAAATCCGACTGACTCCATGGACAGCACTGAAATCCCGACTGCCTCCATGGACAGCACTGAAATCCGACTGACTCCATGGACAGCACTGAAATCCGACTTACTCCATGGCCAGCACTGAAATCCGACTTACTCCATGGCCAGCACTGAAATCCGACTTAATCCATGGACAAGACTGAAATCCGACTGACTTCACAGACAGCTTTGAAATCCGGCATACTTCATGGCCAGCAGTGAAATCCGACTGACTCCATGGACAGCACTGAAATCCCGACTGCCTCCATGGACAGCACTGAAATCCGACTGACTCCATGGACAGCACTGAAATCCGACTGCCTCCATGGACAAGACTGAAATCCGACTAACTCCATGGCCAGCAGTGAAATCCGACTGACTCCATGGACAGCACTGAAATCCGACTGCCTCCACGGACAGCACTGAAATCCGACTTACTCCATGGCCAGCACTGAAATCCGACTGACTCCATGGACAGCACTGAAATCCGACTGCCTCCATGGACAGCACTGAAATCCGACTGCCTCCATGGACAGCACTGAAATCCGACTGCCTCCATGGACAAGACTGAAATCCGACTAACTCCATGGCCAGCAGTGAAATCCGACTGACTCCATGGACAGCACTGAAATCCGACTGCCTCCACGGACAGCACTGAAATCCGACTTACTCCATGGCCAGCACTGAAATCCGACTGACTCCATGGACAGCACTGAAATCCGACTGCCTCCATGGACAGCACTGAAATCCGACTGCCTCCATGGACAGCACTGAAATCCGACTGCCTCCATGGACAAGACTGAAATCCGACTAACTCCATGGCCAGCAGTGAAATCCGACTGACTCCATGGACAGCACTGAAATCCGACTGCCTCCACGGACAGCACTGAAATCCGACTTACTCCATGGCCAGCACTGAAATCCGGCTTACTCCATGGCCAGCACTGAAATCCGACTTCCTCCATGGCCAGCAGTGAAATCCAACTGCCTCCATGGACAGCACTGAAATCGGACTTACTCCATGGCCAGCAGTGAAATCCGACAGCCTCCATGGACAGCACTGAAATCCGACTTCCTCCATGGCCAGCAGTGAAATCCGACTGCCTCCATGGACAGCACCGAAATCCGACTTCCTCCATGGCCAGCAGTGAAATCCAACTGCCTCCATGGACAGCACTGAAATCCGACTTCCTCCATGGCCAGCAGTGAAATCCGACTGCCTCCATGGACAGCACTGAAATCCGACTTACTCCATGGACAGCACTGAAATCGGACTTACTCCATGGCCAGCAGTGAAATCCGACTGACTTCATGGACAGCACTGAAATCCGACTTACTCCATGGCCAGCAATGAAATCCGACTGCCTCCATGGACAGCACTGAAATCCGACTTCCTCCATGGCCAGCAGTGAAATCCAACTGCCTCCATGGACAGCACTGAAATCGGACTTACTCCATGGCCAGCACTGAAATCCGACTTACTCCATGGCCAGCACTGAAATCCGACTTACTCCATGGCCAGCAGTAAAATCCGACTGCCTCCATGGACAGCACTGAAATCCGACTTAATCCATGGATAAGACTGAAATCCGACTGACTTCACAGACAGCTTTGAAATCCGGCATACTTCATGGACAGCACTGAAATCGGACTTACTCCATGGCCAGCACTGAAATCCGACTTACTCCATGGCCAGCAGTGACATCCGACTGCCTCCATGGACAGCACTGAAATCGGACTTACTCCATGGCCAGCAGTGAAATCGGACTTACTCCATGGCCAGCACTGAAATCGGACTTACTCCATAGCCAGCACCGAAATCTGACTTACTCCATGGCCAGCAGTGAAATCCGACTGACTCCATGGACAGCACTGAAATCCGACTTAATCCATGGACAAGACTGAAATCCGACTGACTTCACAGACAGCTTTGAAATCCGGCATAATTCATGGACAGCACTGAAATCCGACTTACTCCATGGCCAGCAGTGAAATTCGACTGCCTCCATGGACAGCACTGAAATCCGACTTACTCCATGGACAAGACTGAAATCCGACTGACTTCACAGACAGCTTTGAAATCCGGCATAATTCATGGACAGCACTGAAATCCGACTTACTCCATGGCCAGCAGTGAAATCCGACTGCCTCCATGGACAGCACTGAAATCCGACTTACGCCATGGACAAGACTGAAATCCGACTGACATCACAGACAGCTTTGAAATCCGGCATACTTAATGGACAGCACTGAAATCGGACTGACTCTATGGACAGCACTGAAATCGGACTTACTCCATGGCCAGGACTGAAATCCGACTTACTCCATGGCCAGCAGTGAAATCCGACTGACTCCATGGACAGCACTGAAATCCGACTTAATCCATGGACAAGACTGAAATCCGACTGACTTTACAGACAGCTTTGAAATCCGGCATAATTCATGGACAGCACTGAAATCCGACTTACTCCATGGCCAGCAGTGAAATCCGACTGCCTCCATGGACAGCACTGAAATCCGACTTACTCCATGGCCAGCAGTGACATCCGACTGCCTCCAATGGACAGCACTGAAATCCGACTGACTCCATGGACAAGACTGAAATCCGACTGACTTCACAGACAGCTTTGAAATCCGGCATACTTCATGGACAGCACTGAAATCGCACTGACTGTATGGGCAGCACTGAAATCGGACTTACTCCATGGCCACCACTGAAATCCGACTTACTCCATGGCCAGCAGTGAAATCCGACTGACTCCACGGACAACACTGAAATCCGACTGCCTCCATGGACAGCACTTAAATTCGACTGACTCCATGGACAGCACTGAAATCCGACTTAATCCATTTACAAGACTGAAATCCGACTGACATCACAGACAGCTTTGAAATCCGGCATACTTAATGGAATCCGTCATACTGAAACGACCGCTCACTGGCCGGGACCACATGCTTGATCAATATGGTGAATGCCGGCCATCCTTCAATCGACCGCAAGGATCTACCTAAAAATCGAAGACAAACTACACAACAAACAGCACATTTGCCAAGTGCCACTTCCCATTCATTTGCAAAACCCCTCCGATGACCCCAAGCAATTCATGGTCCATTACCCGCTAAGCACAACTTCACTTTGCAGAAAGCATAACATTTCAAAACCACTAAAGTCAATTTGGGCCGATCCAATCCAATCCAATTCAATCTCCGGATATCAGTTGGCACTTTCGAAAATCACTGTTGTGGCCATAACGAAATCAGCCGCACACATCTCATCCCCCGGCCAGCACAAAGCCGCCACGCCCACATGTCAGCTCCTGAGGATGGCGGGAGGGGAGCGAAAGAATAACAGAATCAGAAAGAATACAGAATCAAGCACACCCGCCCCCGCAAGGAGGGCAAAATTGACTTTGACAGTTGCACAAAGCAGTCAGTCTCTGTCGGCCGCCCTCGCCGCCGCCGTAACTCTTTGACTCTTTACGATCCCTTTGTGGCCAAGGAGCCGATACACGCAATGTATTCCGGCTCACACCACCGCACGGCCCGGTGGGGCGTCGGGTCTAGGCTATCGTTTCCTTTTTTTCTTTTTACGACCCTCTCCATCATTGTCTCTTTGAGACCATTTTCCGGTCATCTCCACATATCCCGGACGGACGGTTGTATAACTGTGGGCGGGCGCTTGTCGGGCCCACTCGACATTTACATAATGGACCCCAGCAACTATGGTCACGCACGACTTGCGCTAGTGAAGGACTCATTTTTGGTCCCTTTATCGACATGCCATCGATATGTTTTGATGACTTTTTCCTTTCTCTATGCCCCTTCCCCCCGTCTCCGGCCGTCGACCGACAGTTGGTGGCCTCAAATGTGTTTTTGTGCCGCTTTTCTGATTCGTTTCGTTTCGGCTCGGCTCGGAGAAAATAATTGTTTCGATTGTGAATGACAGATGACATCGTTTGGGCAACGCTGGAATTTAATATTCGGGACCCGACTCGATGGTGATTGAAGTTTATCGCTTCATCGTTCCGACGAGAGTGCTTAGCCGATGGAAGGAGCGCCCATTGGCTGGGTAGAGGGGTTGGCTTTGAATTGGAATTTGTTCTTGTCAAAGGATGTGCTGCTCAGCGCTGCATTTTCGATGGCAAATTGAGAAGATACTGCGCGGCAACATGTTCTGTGAAATGCACTCCATCGACCGGAAGAGACTGCCAAAAAAAAATCGGGCGCTGCAAGGACGCGATGTGAAAGGGTTTTTTGATGACAGTATGAATGCAGGCAATTTGTTAACACTGGCAATTGGGCTTTGATGGGTGGCAGGAGGGGGGAACTCTCGTCTGCTGACGATGAAGCGAATAGTCATTGAAATTGAGTGTTATTCATTCTGATCCAAAGCAAGTTGCAACCAGGACCTTGGGCATGAATGTGTTCGATTAGGTAGGAGTGACTGACTGCGAGGAGGGGTGGCACCCAGACCAAGTGTGGGCCAATTGTGATGCAGATCGGTTTGAATAAGCCTTCTTCTGGAGCTTCATACGATGTGATGGAGTTGGCTGATGCTAGATTGCCGTAGAAGAAGGCGCCCTTATAAAGATTCAAATGAAATATCTCGTCATCATCTTCATTTTTCGAACTTCTTCAGAAGTTCTTGTATAAGGGGTGTGTGTACCTGCTGTCTTCTTTTAAAGTTGATGTCGGAGGCATCTAGTCTGAGCAAACTGAGTCCACGCCTTGGGGCAAGTCTGTCAGGCATTGGGTGGTGTGCATAAGAACTAATGGAGCACTCCAAGTGAACACTTATGAGTGAAGTGTTTTCGTTAAAGTGAAGTGTTTAACACTCAATTTGGTGTGAATGAAAATGACACGGGATGACTTCAAGAACTTATAATGATCCGAGTTTCGTAATACGGAATGATCTACATCGGGATTCATAGATCCACAGGTTGGCAAGTGGTGATGTAACCTCTACCACGGTCTTTGACATCAAAAATGGTCTGCAATTGGGAGCGGTTGGTTCGCCGATCTTGATTCAATATTCACTGCAGATCTTATAGGTTCCCTACCGCACTTGATTGCGTACGCCGACAATCTAGTAGCGTACAGATCAGGTCCGAAGGTCGAACTGATAAAAAATTTGTTGCAATGTGACTTCGAAGAAAACCAGCGATTTTGCGAAGTTGCTTATCAACTTCCAGAAATGTGAAACAATCATTTTCAGGGCCCCGTTGTACATGGCATCTTGGGATACACGCATAAACTGGCGTAAGTTCGGCATAGCTGACTCGCAGGGACGGGGTTTGGATGTGAAAAGTGTAGTAAGGTATCTTCTCATTTGGTTGCATCAATATCTGTATTTTGACAAACATAGATATTGCTCAGCTAAAAAAGTATTTGCTGTGGCAAGAGTGTTGCTTTACAGCGGGCAAGAGTGAAGGGTGATCTGCTACATGGCCCTCACCCAGCCAATTATGGCTTACAGTTGTCCCCTTGGTTCAACGTGAGTCCTTCCCAGATAAAAAAGATGAGGTTGTTCGAGAGACAGTGTCTTCGAACCTGTCACCAGTTGTGTCGCACCCCCGAGTCGGAGTAAAAGAAGTTCTATCCTAACGAAGTCCTGTACCACGAGGCAAACTTGAACAGGATTGATAATTTTTTTATTATTAAGATAATCAGAAGGCACATTGCACGAGCTATGATTTCTTCCAACAATCTGATCATTGGGAGTTACTACCCCAATAATATGTACCATGAAAGAGTGCGCCTTGTTCCACCTGAAGCATTCCTATATTTCGACACAATTGGGCTACTCAAGGATATCCTGTCATCTTCCATGTCGTACGCCGAACAACAGGCAATCGACTCCAATACGAACCGGATGTCGCTCGCACCCACGAGGATATTCTTCCGTTCCGTAGAGCTATCCCCGCTCAAGATAGGAAAGAGTCTGCCAAAGAACGGCCAATTTACTGGTGGTTACACCAAAACCAGTCTCTGCCACCGCTAGCTTTTCTTAATGATCAGGTAGTTGACCAAAGCGGCCGGCTTACATAGGTTTTAAGGTAATTTTCAAGAAAAAAAAATTTATAAATATATATAAAAAATATATATATGTAAAATAAAAATAAAATCCAAAAAACCAAAAAAAAAATATATATGAAAGAAAAATCTAATTCAAAGCAAATATAAAACAAACATTAAAAAAAATAAATAAATAAATAAAACAAAAAAAAGGTGTACATAACATATAAGCCCTGAACACGTGTCCGTATTGTTACGGACATATTTAAGATAGTCGTAGGTCTTATATCAGGGTAACTTAGTATAAGGTAGGCTAAGAAGTTAAGTTTGGCCAAGTTTCTTATAAGTATTCTTTGTAAATGAAAAATAAATGAAAGTATATCTTCAAAGACTTAAAAAAAGCTGGATTAAGCCGAAAGGCGAATACAAACATTTGAGTATCTTAGAGTACCAGCTGAGGTCAGTAAGTTAGTATTGAGAACAATTGTAAATTCTTAAGTTAGGTAAGCTAGTTTTCCTTTTTTTTTGTTTTGAATGTGTAAGGATGGATTAGTCAAACCCCTGGACTATGAGTTTTAACATGTTAATATGTTGTATTTAATATGTAAGTTTGAGGTTAAAATTAAATACATGCAGCAGTTCGAACCATGTATCACAATATTTCAAGATGATCTTGTAAGAAAGAAGATCAGCTTCTACCAATTTTATAAGCTTTTGCGTCCGTTCCATGGAAGCTAGATTTTATGGAAGTCGACTTTATATACACAGACTTCTCGAAGGCATTTGACCGGGTTCAACATAATGTGCTCATAAAGAAGTTAGCGATGATTGGTTTTTCATTCTCTTATAAATCGTAGACAGTTTGTTACAATAGCAAATGATCCGTCACGGGTTATTTCTCTGGGATACCTCAAGGTTGTCCCCTTGGCCCTCATCTGTTTCTTCCTTTTACTAACGATGGGCCTTCTTATATTTCCCATTCTAATTGCCTTTTTTATGCTGACGATTTAAAAACTTCAAAACAGTGTTATCATTGGTGGTGGCGATGTTCTGGTAGTAAGCATGCACCAGATCATCTGTAGAACTTGGGAGGACGAGGCATGCCCGTTGACTGGAATATCAGCTCCATATTCCTCATCCACAAAAAAGGCGATCCCACCTCTTGCAACAACTATAGACGTGTATCCCTGCTCAACGTCGCCTACAAGATCCTGTCCAGCGTGCTGTGTAAATGTCTTAAGCCTTTACTAATCGGCACGTACCAAATCCTCACACTAAGGCAAATCCTCTAAAAGACCAGCGAGTTTCAAATCGATACGCACCACCTTTTTATCGAATTTAAGGCCGCAATCGACAGCATTCATCGCAAGGAGATTCGATGCGATGGCCAAATTCGGGATCCCGGGAAAACTGATCTGGTTGTGTCACACTTCACCAACAAACACGACATGCACCGTGCAGTTCGGCTGGAGGACTTCTCAGCCGTTTGTAACCTGCACCGGATTTCGTCAAGGAGATGAGCTGTCGTGTGATTTCTTCAATTTGGTACTGGAGAAGAAAGTGCGGCGGGCAGCTGTGTACATACAAATCACTATTTTCTACAAGTCAGTTCAACTGTTGGGATATGCAGACGACATCGACATCGTGGCGCGTTCCCAACGTGCCGTAGTGGAAGCATTTACGGCAATTGAAGAAGAGGCAAAGCGAGCTGGTCTTAAGGTCAATGAGGATAAAACGAAGTATATGCTGTCGACCAAAAAACGATCCGTCAAACACCACCTAGGACAAACTATCACAATCGACAGCTAAAATTTGGAGGTAGTAAAGGAGCCTGTCCACCTCGGGGCGAACATAAACTCCACCAACGTAGAAGCGCCCTTGGCAACCGATATTACTTTCGTTTGTCGCAACAACTGGGCTCCAAACTCCTGACTCGAAGGACCAAGATAATGCTTTACAAAACCCTTATTTTGCCAGTCCTGCTGTTAAAAGGATTATAAGCAGGATTTAACTGCAGAGCTGAATGTTGATGCCTTCGAAAGGAAAATTCTACGTCTGATATATGGTCCCGTCTGAAGGTGGATGGAGGAGAAGACAGAACCGCGAACTGTACGAGCTGTACCAGGATGTGGATGTAGTCCGGAAGGCAAAGATCCGTCGACTGCACTACTCGGCCACATCGAACGCATGGACAACAATGCTCCAGCTAAGATGTTCTTGGAATTCGAGCCTCCTGGTGCGAGAAGGAGAGGAATACCGACTCGCCGGTATAAAGACCAAGTAATCGCGGGTAGAAGAGAGCTTGGTCTTGATGACTGGAAGCAGAGTGCCCAGGGCCGTCAACAATGGAAAGCAGCTATACGTGAGAAGTTCCTTAACGAGATTATCAATTGTGTAGCTCTCCATAGTTTAATTTGTCAAACACTCAAACGAATAAATGTCAAACTATGTTGGCCAAGAAAAGAGTGTGACTCACAATTAACAACGTGCATTATGCTTGGACCACCGTTAATCTGGTGGTCACAATTTCCGTCCTTTCACAACCAACCTTGGAGAATCTGGTCAATCACCAGCTCTTGGCGGCCTTCAAAGGTGCCCTCTACCCAGATAATAGAAACGCGCCATCGCTAAAGAACAACGCCCCAGACTAAGCATTCCTCTGCTAAAAGGGACAACATTTGAGGACCTAGACAAATTCATAACGAAGTGTCGTAGGCATCGAGCATATCTCGGATGGCATTCTCCGTCATCCTCTAAACCCCATCCTCGCATGCAGTACCCCTGTCACATCACTTCGTTCCACTTCAGCGACTCCCCTCCACACCAGCACCAGAGGCTCCCTACGCCCGTCGCATTTAAATTCAAAAAGCATCTAGCGTATAATTTGCAGAAAAAAAGGCGTGTATTCTATGTAAAAAATCAAGGGTTCGTGTCCCTCGAGCACTCTGCGGCATCATGTGTGTTGCGCCGTCTGTTTGCTTTCACTTAAAGTATCTAGATACGAGTACTATTTGTTTGTTGAGCTGTGCAGTGTCATGTTGTTTGCCTTCTCACTGCTCCACACTCTGACTGACTCTGACTCGAACACGACGAGGTCACGTTCGATGTCGTGTTCGTCACGGAGTCACACCACACCGCCGCACCGCCCACCCACTCATCCGTCCAGAGCAGGAGCATTGACTCCGCTCACAAGGAAATGCTTGACGAACTAATGTTCTGAAAAAAGAGAGAACGAAAAAAAAATGCCACACTAAGCACATATCCCATTAACAACAAGAATCAGACTCAAAGCTCCAACTCCACATCGTGCATGTCCTCGTAAAGCAATCAAGGAAATTAACGTCTCCATTAGGCTTCTGAATTACAACGTCAACAGGCTCATTACACCACAATGCAGGAGAGGACCGCACAATGAGTGGGTTCTTAGAACAATGAAGGGATTCTACAAAAACGATTCGCAAAAAGGACGGAGCCCAAGACGAAGACACCGAGTGCTGCCATCTGAGGCCGGAGGTGTAGGCAGGAAAATAATTCGATGGTTAGCCGGTCGAATGGTTCGCAGGAAAGCTTGCAACGTTAATCAGCAGCGAACGGGTCCTTGGGCGGACTCGAAGAGGGAGCAAAGGACGAAGCAAATGGGTCTGGACAAGAGTCTAATGGGTTTTTCTCCTCCACGCTGGACCTCAGCCCATGGATGGTGGGAAGTGAGTTATGTCTGGGCCGCCTCGACGACGCGGAGGATTGTGTAAGCAGTTGTTTGAGTGGAATCCTTCATAAGCAAGTAACAAGGATTGTTTTGTTTTTTTTTTTCGGGTGAGATGGTGGAGCAAGTGAGAGGATACGATGGTTGGCTGTTCGATGTGAGAAGAAGTCAAGCGTGTTAAGGGCCGCCATTCATCGTGGGCAGCTTTTTGGCAGTTATGCGCGAGGTAAGAGGGTGGAATGGTTGGAGGTAGGGCTCGTGCAAGAGCAATTAACTCTTTGCTTGTGTAGACATCCCTCTTATCGATTAGAGGCGAAGTTACAATTATAAGGCGATCACGGGGAATAGATTCAGAACTTGAACAAGAGACATACCGTCGTCAAATCAATGTTAGTCTGTCCAAGTGTGCTGAACACAGACTGGAAACGTCACAGTGCCGTGGTATCGTACACCAAAGCGAGCTGATTGAATGCAACAACAATAGCACTTGACAAACGCTGGAAATATGAGTGATAGGACAGGAAATGATGAATAAAGACGAAGGTCATCGACTTTAAAATAACAAGTGACTGTCTGCCTGAGATCCACGTCCAACGCAGATTCAGCGTCACATGTCCGATCGATGAGGCTTCAGCCTCATTAAATTTATAAGGCGAACACTATGTCATAGAAGACTAATAGGCCTTCTTAAACGGTCCCTACGGATCTTAAAATCGTACTCAGAGCAATTCACACACTATGGCAAATCCTGGTGACGACTAGAAACTTGCAAATCTATTCCCACCAGCTGTTCCTCTTCTTCTACTCGCACTGCAGCACGGGTGAACCTGAGCATCAGCCTCTGCAGCTGGCACGATCTTTAGCCAGCTGCCTGCAGTTTTACATGCCAAGTTGATTGAGGTCCTTCTCCACTTGGGTGCACCATCGGTCTCGTGGGCTCCTTCTATTACGTTGTCCCACAATTGTGGCAGATACATGGCCTAACCAACTTAGGCGCTAAGCCCGCAGACGACCGGGGGCACCTTCTATTTCTTTGTCCCACAGGTGTGACAAGTCCATGGCCTCGACATATTAGGCGTTTAATTCGCAGACGACCGACTGAGCTCATGTCGCTGTATAGCCCGTATGGTCGTTCAATCTCCTTCTCCAGAAACCATCAACGAAGAACCAACGATTGAACACAGAACGTTTCACTCGAAAAGACCAGTTACTTCTTTAACTGCTCTTGCCACTGTCCAAGCATCCGAGCGGGCCATAGAGCAGGACAGAGATGATCAAGGTGTCATATTGTAATGTTAGCTTGATCTTTCGAGAGAGGGCTCAATTACTCAACAGATACAGCGATTGGATATGCGTTTATTCTCGGTACTGGTAGTATTCTGGTAGTGTTTATCTTCTCTGCCGTTTTGTTTGTGAGTCGCCGTGGCGTAGTGGCTAAGTGCGTCGACTCCTACGCAGAGGGTGCCAGGTTCGATACCCGAATTTAACACCTTTGATAACACACGGCTCCACCTCTTTCGAGTCACTGACTTCAAAGAGTACACCTGTCTAGAAAAAGCTGAACTTCGGAGTCGGCATTAAATTGTAGGTCCCTTCCACTAGAGAAAAAACAAAAGCACGCACAACAGAAGTGGTTGCTGAGAAGCTAGGCCCAGGTCCGCCTCGGACTGTCGCGCTACCCGTATTATTATTATTCTGCCGTTTTGTGTACTCACCTGAAGCCGTTTATAAGTAACCTGATAGGTCCATATCAGTGTGGCTTCAGGCCGGGGATGTCCACCATCGACTAGACTTTCACACTACAACAGATCCTGGGAAAGACACAAGAACTGCAGATCGACACCCACCACCTTTTCGTCGATTTCAAGGCCGCATATGACACCGTGCATAGAGACAAGCTATACAGCGCCATGTCTAGTTTTGACATTCCTGCCAAACTCGTCAGGTTGTGCAGGATGACGATGGAGAATTCTCGTTGCTCCATCAAGGAGGGTAACGAGCGCACCGAGACCTTCAATCCTTTAAAACCTCCAAAAACGGTTTTAGACAAGGCGATGTGCTGTCATGTGACTTCTTTAACATCATCCTGGAAAGGATCGTACAGGACTCAGATACCAACACGATCTTCCAGAAGTCCGTACAACATCCAGCATACGCGGATGACGGGTCCGCATACGCGGATGACGGGTCCACGGGATTGGCAGAATACAGCGAGGCGTCAATGAAGCGTTTGCTGGTATTGAAGCGGAGGCGGCCAAAAAGTGTGTAGCGGTGAACGAGGGCAAAACGAAGTATGTGCAGTCATCAAGAAGGACACACAACATCGACGTCTCGGACAGACCAGCTATAACTTCGAGGTAGTCAAGGACTTCGTCTACCTCAGCCCCGCAGTAAACAGTACAAACAACATCAGTACCGAGATCAAATGCAGAGAAACTCTTGCCAACCGCTTTTTCTATGGGCTCAAGAGACAATTGAGTAGTAGAGCCATCTCTCGAAGGACCAAGCTGACCTTGTACAAGACCTTGATCATGCCAGTCCTGCTGTACGGCGCGGAAGCAAGGACAATCTCAAAAGCGAATGAGGAGGTCCTTGGTCTCTTCGAGAGAAAAGCTCTGCGTGCAATCTTTGGTCCTGCTTGCGTTGCCAGTTTCTGGAGGAGAAGATTCAACCACGAACTGTACGGGCTGTACAGCGACATGAGTCGAGTCAGGCGTCTTCGGACCCTACGCCTAAGATGGCTAGGCCATGTAGAGCGTATGAACAACTCATCTCCGGCACGGAGAGTCTTCGACTCCGAACCCGTGGGACAACGCAACAGAGGACGCCCACGTTTAAGGTGGCCAGGTGGAGAAGGACAGCTAGCCAGAGACCGTGCTAGCTGGAGAGGCTTGTTGGTTGAGGCTTAGGTCCACCCTAGGTCCTGACTGTAGCAGGAAAAAAAGAAGAAGAAGGTAGTATTCACACTTTTTACCGTTGAGCCGAGGTAGACAAAGTCCTTAACTGTCTCAAAAGTATATATCCGGCTGTGGTGAGGTTATGGCCAAGTCGACGATAGTGTGTCCTTCCTGGAAGACATCGTTTTGCTCTTATTCTCATCCTTCGAACCCATTTTTGCTGCCTCCGGTTGAATGTCAGCAAACGCTTCATTGACGGCTCGCTGTGTTCGATCAATAACGTCAAAGTCGTCTGCGTATGCTAGCAGCTTTAGGAACTTTTGGAAGGTCTTGCCTCTTGTGTTAACTACTGAGTTCTGCAGCAAATGCTTAAGAATGATGTTGCAAAAGTCTCATTACAGCCCGTTGCCTTGGTTAAAACCTTATTATGCTTTGAACGAGTCGGGGAGTTTGTTTACCGACCTTTATGAAGCACCAAGAATTCTCCATCGTCATCATGCACAACCTGACGAGTTTGGCAGGGATGTCAAGACTAGACATGGCGCTATATAGCTCGTCCCTATGCGCGCTGTAACATGCGGTCCTGAAATCGACAAAAAGGTGGTGGGTTTCGCTCTGCATCTCTTGGGTTTGTTCCAGGGTCTGCCGTGATGTGAAGATGGTGGACTTCCCCGGCCTGAAACCGCTCTGATAAGGACCTATCAGGTTGTTGAAGAATGGTTGCAGGCGCTCACACAAAACGGCAGAGAGGATCTTATAAGCGATGTTGAGGAGGGTTGTTGGCGCAATTGAAGAGGTCCTTTCTTGTGGATCGGGCAAACGAGACATTCCTCCCACCATATCTTACAGATGAGTTGGTGCATGCACCCTATTCTCGCTCATCTACAGCTGCCTTAAACAGTTCCGCAGACAGTCCGTCTGCACCAGCAGTTTTAGTCTCGATATCGCTATCTTGACTTCGTCTAGGTCGGGGGGACGGAATTCTCGTGGATCATCGCCAATTGTGTGGAGTGGAACATTCTGCCGGACACCGGTATTGGGGTCTTGCTAGCCCTTTAACACTCTACAGAAGTGATCTTTCCGGATTCTCAGTATCGGCTGCGAATCTACTACGAGTTGTCCCTCTGCGTCACGACAGGCTTCTGTCCGAATTTCGTATCCATTGGATAATTGTTTTACCCGTTGGAAGAACATTCGGACACCATTTCTGCCGTAACACCTCTCCATTTCCCCGATCGCGCGCTTCTCATGCTCTTTTTCTTTTTGAGGAGCCGGTGCTCTTCCCTTGTTTTAAGTTCGTAGAGCTGACGAAATGCTCTCGTCCTTCTGTCCAGCGACGTCTTATGTATTGCTTGCTTCACTGAAGGCGCTACGTGCACTTGTTGTGAAACCAGCACCAGGTTCTTCTGGCTGGCGTCTTGAAGCCCCACACATCCGAGGCAGCTTCTCGGATAGCATTTGGACACGGTGCCATTGTTCGTCGATGATTGGACTCTCTATAGACCCGATCGGCAAAGTTCCTAGCGAACGATTTAAAATCACCAACGACACCATTCATCTCAAGGAAGCGATGGCCACATTCGAGATCCGGTTGTGTCGCACCACACATACGCGATGTACCGTGAAGTGCAGAATGCAACACCATCTTGTTGCAACCTCTCCACATTCAGGTCAGTCAATCAATGTTTAGTTATGGTCCGCTGCTCCTTGTTTTTGCATTTCTTAAATCGTGCACTTAATTAACCACGTTTGGATGTAATCATATTTTCCGCCTCTCCCGAATCACGTATTTTGTCACAACAGATTCCCCAAGGCCACGTGAGCTGCTGTCAATGACACAGTGCCTGCATCCGAACATAGGAACAGCCTACAATCCCGAAATAACTCACGTTGCGCTGCACATGCGAGCTGCCTGCTGTGCAGGAGAATTCCCTGAATTCTTCAACAAGAGCATTCCATGTTAGAGCTTCCCCTGTGCACTCCAAGCTTTTGCTGATGGATCATGATTCTCAGAATTCTTCAATCAAAGCCGACTTCGCTCCTGCGGCACACACTCAATTACGGAGCAGAGTGGGGCGTCTTCTCCTCGTGGCCCACCCCACACCAGGAGAGCATCACTGACATGACCTACTTTTCAAGTCACCCAATCCCATTTGTTGATGTCTTCAAATCCAACAATAGAGACGAACCATTTCGCTGTCAAACAAAACAACCAACAGGCAGTAAGCTGATAAGCCTCTCCAAGTCTGTATGGTTGATGCCATGCCAGTGGGGGCGACTGTGGCTGTACCTCGGCACACACACCCCCCGCCATGCGTCGTCAGTGCGCAAACAAATCGTAAGCATCGTTGTTCATTCTTTTTTCGCCTCACTGAGCATTGAGAGGCGCCCGGTTCGCGCGTGGGAGCCAAGATTGATGGCATCATTTGTTATCGCTCCCAAAGCATAAACTTTCGCCTCAAAAAAGCGAGCGACACACACACACGCCCGCCCTCATACATCATTACGTGAATTTAGATCAAAGTCGAGGGAAGCGCAGATAAGTCGGTCATTACTGGCAGCGATATTGGCTTGAATCCCAGCCCATCCCACAGCATGGACTGCATTCGAATGCAAGCACTTCATCTGGACGTGCCTGTGTAGCGTGTGCTCCCTCGGATGAGGGAAGAGAAACGAGCGCTGGTGCGCCTTTGTGGAGGTCTGTGTCCTTGGGCGAGCATTTGTTAAGCTCGTCTACCGAATATTCTGAGCTTACTTAAACGGAATTTCCGCAGGGACCCTGTCTGAGGGAAATGGATGAGGTTAAACTTCGAGAACGAAGCGATTATCGACAGAGCTACACTCCCAGAGCTGGGATGCTCCGAACGGAGCTCACAGTGCACGGTGAACTTACGCATAACGCCCGGGGGTCAAGGATCCGGATACAATTACAAGATATGATGTTTTTCTTGCCGGTTTTTGAGCGAAAGGGGATTTTCAAAGCGAACATTCGAAAGCGGGCCCTCAGGGCGATGATGGCCGACGAGTGGGTATTTCGAGTGTAATCCTTGAGCCCACGGGGGTGAATTTGATACAAAACGAATGGGCGTTAAGTGGAATTTAATTTCCCGAGATAAAGTGATTGGTGCTTAATTACGAATTCGCCGCAACCTTGTCAGCTGAACGGGAAACATCGCCTCGGGGCGAGATGGAGTGGATTTCATCAGAAATCATTTCGTTTACTTTTTAAGTGGTCTTCGATGGGGACTCTGGCAATGAGAGTCGATTGCGTAAAGGTGAAGAAGTGCGGTCAGGGGGATAGAGCATCGCTATCTTTCAGGATTTCAGGCACGTCAATGGGTGGATGTTTTCTGTGCAATTGGGGTTTGAAATCCTCATAAATTCACGAACAAAAACAAATGGAATCCTCGACTACCAGCTCGGGAGACAAGCGCAACAAAGGACGATTGTGGCGGCACAGAGGAGCAAGGAACTCCACTTGGAATGAAACACTCGAAATGATGGAACTAACTGAATTGATTTGGAAAACGGATAAAAGCTAAATCAGAGTCGTACCAATGCTTGATAGTCGAGGTTCGCTCTCTCTGGAAGACTACCTAAAGTGGATTGACTAATTAGCAACAAATGGGAAAGAACTCTAGCAAATGGAACAAATGTTTGTCTGGGAAAACTTCGCATCGACTGCTATGTCTACAGCGGGCTGGCAACAACACATAACAAGCCATACATCATGCGTGGGAGAGACATAGAAGGTACCTCGCTGCAAACAAAGCCGATCACGTGAGGAGAGACATACAACGGCTCTCTCTCTCTAGATCACGTGAGGAATCAAGAAACCAAAACAACGGCTCTCTCTAGAAAGCATGCAGATCACGTGAGGAACGACCAACAAAAACAACTCCCTTTGTCTGCAAAGCTTGCAGAATCACGCCATCAGCATGGTGGACAAGTACAACCGAGGTACCGAGGATAAGAGGAGAGTAGACCAGAAGTTTGTTTTTTTTTTTTTTTTTAGTGGCACAAATTTTACAATGTATTGCATACAATTAGTTGTACAGAGATTTGGTTTACATCACCTTACTACTAAAATATTCATATACTCTTTATATAATTTATCACAGAAGTATGGATTTTAGTCTGAAGGAAAAGCCACTTAAACAACCTTCGTGGCAAAAAAAAATTCTAATTCCGTTGGAGGGAAGAGAGAAGTGGTTAGTCTTGATTTCAAATTTCTGACTGGAATGTTTTAGAAAACACAAAAATGATTGACAATAAATAAATATGTTTATATAAATAAATAAATAAATAAATAAATAAATAAATAAATAAATAAATAAATAAATAAATAAATAAGTAAATAAATAAATATGTTAATATATTAAACAAATCAATATACAGATAAGTAAGTATTGCACTCATCCTGCAGCTAAGTTTGAAATCAAGTCGTTTCCGGATGATAAAAGGGATTGATTATATTGGAGAAAAAGTTTTTCAACTCTAGCTGTGACCATTTCGATCTTGGCTATCTTATGAAGTTCCGTAGTCGAGAAAAACCAAGGGAGATTTAGAATCAATTTAAGGAGCTTATTTTGCGTTATTTGGAGTCTCCGCAGATGACTTTTGGCGCACTTACCCCAGACAGAAGACCCATAGAACATGATCAGTTGGAAAATAGACTTAAAAATCAATCAATTTTGTTTTCATTGCTTAGTTTAGAATTCCTGCAAATGAATGGATAGAGAATCTTCATCGTTACGTTTATCTTTTTGATAATTTCTTGAATATGAAGCCTAAAAGTTAACCTTTAATCTAAATGTACCCCAAGATATTTTCCACTCGGTTTCCACTCGATCGGAAAACCATTGAAGGCTATTGCTTGGAAGTAAACAAGCTTTTCTTTTTCGAGTGAAAAAGATTGCTTGCGTTTTCGAAGCGTTAATGCTAATTTTCCAATCATGACAATATTGAAGGACAATATTTATCCCAGATTGCAGATTGGTTTCAATAATGGAACAAGCTTTTCTTTTTCGAGTGAAAAAGATTGCTTGCGTTTTCGAAGCGTTAATGCTTATTTTCCAATCATGACAATATTGAAGGACAATATTTATCCCAGATTGCAGATTGGTTTCAATAATGGAACCAGTTGCATCAGAGGAGTAAATACATGTATCATCTGCATATAAAGCAATATTGCAATTATTAAGATTTGGGAAATCAGAGGTGTATATATTATATAGAACAGGCGCTAGGACAGAGCCTTGTGGGACACCAGCGCTAATTATTTTGTTCTCCCAGAGGCTTTGATTTACGGACACTTTGAAAGTACGGAGAGATAGATACAGTGGAAGGTTATAATTCAACAGCTTGTGTATCAAACCATTATGCCAGACGGTATCGAATGCTTTCTCAGCGTCCAAGATCAACATGCCAGTGCTTTTCCCTTGTGAAAGATTGATTCTGATGTCATTTGTTATACGATGCACTTGATGAGTAGTGCTATGACAAGCCCTAAATCCAAATTGTTCTTTAGGTAAGATTCCGTTTTCATCAATGACCAGAAGTTAGTTGATAGCAGAAAATGCAAGAAAACCAGAAGGAGAAATGATTTGAATATGTGTTTAAACAAAAGATGTAGCGTAGTAGTGATAGTGCGTAGTGATGTAGCTTACCAAATTCAACCACAATACGGCCTCTGTTCCAATCTGGAATTTAATTTTCTGTGATTAAAACTCCATGTCCGTAAGCATTTAATCCACTACTGCTTTATTTATAGCAGTCCAAGCTTGGATAGCAATTCAACTTTTAACGAATTTGATGCGCTATCCGATTCCATCTCAAGAATTGTATCCCTGTATCCTCGTACTGAAATTACCATTGCGGGCGATTTCAATGTACACAATTCTAATTGGCTTCGGCATTCAGGCCAGACAACACCGGAAGGAAGGTACGTCGAAATCTTTGCTGAGGTAAACAATCTGACCCAACTAGTAAATGAGCCCACACGAATACCTGACATTGCAGATCATTCTGCCAACACCCTGGACCTGTTTCTCACCTCTCATCCTGAAAAATATTCTGTTGACATACTGTCACCTCTAGGCTCGTCGGACCATTGTGTCGTATCAGCAAAATTCTCGTTATCACCACACATAGTTAGAGAACAAATTCCTAAAAGAACAGTTTGGCTGTACGAGAAAGCCGATTGGAAGAAACTTAAGAACTTCTTTAGGAATTTTAACTGGTCACTTTGCTTCCTCGATAATGATACAAATATTCTTCTGCTGGGCATGAGAACCTTCATTCCTCACAGAGTGAAGAGTATCAAGCCCAAATCAAACGCATGGTATGACTCGATCTGTAAAGAGGCTATTAGGATGTGAGCGTTGAATTTCCGGACATACAAAGCCAACCCTACTGAGGAAAACCGGAAGAAGTTTAAACGGGCCAGAAATGACTGCAATGCAACTATCAGACGTGTGAAAATCTCTTATGAGCAAAAGTTGAGGCAAAAAGTGCTACAATGTCCCAAGGGTAGCAAAAACTTTTGGTCATTCGTAAAAAACGTAAAGAATTCCGCCTCGTCTTCAATTCCCACGCTCATTTACAATGACATTCCAGCTGTCAGCTCCTTAGACAAAGCTAATCTGCTTGCGGCTCATTTTGCAGTTAGCTCAATACTGCCAGATTCCAATTTGTCTCCACCTGTACTCGTACACTTCCGCACTCGTACAGTTGTAAGAGTACTGAAAGATCTCGACGTGCACAAATCCGCTGGCCCGGATTGTTTTCCCCCTATACTTCTGAAGAGGTGTTCTGCTGTGCTGGCAAAACCACTGCGTAAGCGTTTTCATCTATCCTACTCTTTAGGTCTCTTTCCGAGCAGATGGAAAACAGCATTTGTCCAGCCAGTCCCTAAAAAGGGCGAATCTTCGTCACCCACCTCGTACCGACCCATGGCACTTACGTCCCTTCTTTCAAAGGTCATGGAAACGCTGATAAATCGTCAGCTTATGAAATATCTTGAATCGCGGAAGCTTCTTAATGCCCGCCAATATGGTTTCCGCAGCGACAGGTCCACTGGTGATCTGATAGCTTCTCACCGAAAAGTGGAACCAGTCTTTGCACAATGCAGGAGAAAGCAAGATCGTTGCGCTTGATATTTCTAAAGTATTTGACAGAGTTTGGCATCAAGCTCTCTTGTCGAAAATGCGTGCTTATGGTATCGATGAATCTCTTCTTCTATGGATTAGAAATTATCTCTCGAACCGTTGTATTGGATGGGTTCAAGTCTGATGTCCACCAAATAAATGCTGGTGTTCCCCAAGGCTCAGTTCTGTCTCCGACACTCTTTCTCATTTTTATAAATGATCTCTTGTCTGCTACTTCTAATCCAACCCATTCCTTCGCTGATGACAGCACCCTTAGCTTTTCATATTCGTTCCAAGACTCACGACTCCGCCCTTCGGCCGTAGAATTGGAATGGCAGCGTATGTTAAGCACGTTGAACTCCGATCTTGACAGCATAATTAACTGGGGAAAAAACAATAGAGTGGAATTCAGTGCTTCAAAAACTCAATGCTGTCTGCTGTCACTCAAGCGAACCCTTGATAATCAGCCATTATCCATGAATGGCGCTTGTGTCGATGAAACCGGAAAACTTTCCATCCTTGGTATGTGCATCAACACAACACTTAGTTGGAAGGATCTCATATTTGAGGTCGCCAAAAATGCTGCGAAGTGTTTAGGTTTCCTTAATCGATGCAAGAAATATTTCACCCCTTCTGATTTGGCTTTAATTTATAAGGCGTACATCCGCCTCAAGCTTGAGTACAACTCTCACATCCGGTTTGGTGGCCGCAAGACCACCCTGTACCTACTTGATAGCATCCAAAAGCGAGCGATAAAACTTACAGGAGACAACAATATCGCAGAGTCATTAGACTCGCTCGAACATCGACGTACCGTCTCTTCTTTGTCCGTGTTTTGTCGTTATTTCAACAAACGATGTTCAAGTGAGCTAGCCAACTGCATTCCTCCTCTCCATGAATTCACCCGCAATACTCGTCTCGTCAGGAATGCTCATCAGTATACCCTTAAGCCTACTTTCAGACGGACAGTTAAATAATAAATTATTTTATTTCCCACAGACTACAACCCGCAGATATTTAATACCAATCTGCACCTCCTCCTCTCCCTTTCTCACTCTATTTTTATTGCACCAAATTATTTTTATGCACCAATCCACTGCAAGACAGGGCCGACTACTCCCCATAAGGGGTTCTGTACTACCCTTTCTACTCCGGGTCTAAAGGGTTCGACGAGGGAGTTCCCTCGCTTCCCAGCCACCAGATTTTTCGATGTTGCATTGCAACATCCCGAACATCTCTCCTTGACACCGCCGTACTGAACCGGAGGAGACCCTCCTCAGCTCGTTGTGCGACGGAACGGTCGTGGTTGAGTCGCCCATCCACAGTTGATCTGGCGATGTGGAATATGAGCGGTACCGCATTTATATTTTGTAACAGTCCATTCTTGTCTAAATGGAGAAAGGCTTCTGGGGGATGAAGCCATTGTGCCGTACCCTTTCGTGGTATTGTGAATTGAGGTAGTAAGCTCCCGAGATCAAGTTATTGACCGAGTTCATCGCTCTAGCAGTATGACCTCGAATCAACTTCAATAGAAAATTGTCCACTCTTATCAGGTTAGCCCTGTTGTATAAAACTTCATTGGAGTAGAATTTTATGTACTGGGACTCGGGAGTTCGATAAAGACGAAGGCAAGCCCTAAGACAAGCCCTCTCAAACAACCGAATCTTTTCCGTCAAGCTTGCACTCACGTTGAACCACACGGGACAGCCATAGGTGAGCATTGGCCGAATGAGGGCCATGTAGCAGATAACCTTCACCCTCGCATCGAGTTGGCTGTTGTAAAACAGTCTCTTTGTAAGGGCAAATGCGCCTCGGGCCCTGGCCAGAGCAGCATCTACATGTTTGTTAAAATAACTCCCTCTATACCTTCGGCCCGTGCTGTGTCTTGACCCCGGACACATAAGGGTATTAGCAATCCCTTGAGCACGCGCAAATTATAAAAAAAAAAGTTTGACAAACACAAAAACTAGGGAGAATGTCTAAAACAAAAGCCTCTCATTCGCATCGTCAATCCCCTACCACATTTCAAGCTCAGATTCGTTTGAGTAGCATCTTTGCAACACATTCGCGATGCAATTTGGAGTTCATTTCGAGGACTTTCAAGTCATTTAAACCGTCGTCGTGTATTTTGTCCCGTCCGGATCCGGAGGAGATTGTCCGGAGGGCACCAAGTCAAACCAACGGTCGGGCTTCGCAGATGCATTGTTACACGTCACCAGCGAAGCATTGTGGATGCTTTCAGTCGGATTGAAGGACAACTGAAGAAAGCTGGTGTCAAAGTTAATGGGGAAAAGACTTAATAAACGCTGTCGACCAAAAGTCGATGAAACGCGATCGAGAGCGCGGGTTTGTCTACCTTTAGACAAACGTCATCTATTCAAACGACATGCCAGTGGACTTCTTACACTCAGATGTGGATCTAGTCCCGGAGATAATGCTAAAGCCAGCTAAGAGGGTCTTCGAATCTTTCTTCATGCCATGAGAAGCAGAGGAGCACCGAGTCTCCTTAGTCTTCTCTAAGGCAGCTGGTCTCGATAACTGGAACCAATGTTCCTGAGCGTCAAAAATGACCGAAAATGATGTGCCTAAGCCAAACTGCAATTCTGATTGATGAACAGGGGAGAGAGGCGGCAGTTAAGGGAACTCCTGGAGTTGAAAGTGACTGAGTTCAGAGATTTGATCACTGCCTGGCCATCGGAACAGATGACCATATCTGTGCTTGATACTACATAGTTTTCCGCTTGGCCAGACGGAGCTTCATTAATCGCTTTTAGTTTCAGTCTGACAATACAGTGATTCGGTAATCGGAAAGATGTCTGGGTTCATAGATCCTTAGAAGAGGCGCCAGCCCCACACCTGCACCAACCTTTGATCCAGCTGTGAAGACTGGCAGTGGACTCTCCAGCGCTTGGTGTTCAGACTCTCAATTATATCTGGTGGGGCTGCTTGTTGAGAAGTTCATCTTGAAGAGGAGGTATCGGTATCGCGAGGAGCGAGCGTTGAGTGTCCAGACCGAAGTTCTTTCCAGATGTGTAGCGACCTCAGTCGGATCACCGCATTAGCTTCTCTCTGCCTATCAAATAGTTCCATTGGTAGCAGGCTAGCATGTTTAGTACTTCGGGTTAGGCAGTCCTTAATGATCCGCTGATATACAGGCACGCCATCCGCTGCAGTCCTTCGAGTGATATGGTTTATTTTCTTTTCGAGTACAGTCCATTAAACTGCGACGGATCTGACTACTGATAGAAATACCCAGTGGACCATCCGGGCTTACAGTCCTCATTTGCTCCCTATGGCCCTTTTACAGCTGTCAAGCGTTCGATATTGAACTTCCAACTCAAGTGTCTAATATGATACCTAAGAGTTTTGAGCTGCCACTAGGCTTTAAAGGGGTTCCGGAGGGAGGATCGAGGTTAGGGACTTTGTACCTCCTAGTAAAGAGGACTAGTTCCGCTTTTTGTTGGTAGATGCCTAGGCCGCATTCGCTAGACTAGCTTAGGGAGAGAGCAGATTGCATAATATCCCTGATCGTGGATACAATTTTTCAGATACTGGAATAGCAAGGCAATGACCTCGCACCCAGTCCATTCGATTGACACGAGCTGTTCGTTCACCACTCAGTTCCACAAGAGAGGGGAGAGTACACCGCCTTGTGGCATGCCTCCATTCACAGATTTGCTGATCGTCTAGCTTCGAGCTTATAACTCTGCTATTGAGAAGCAGCGGAATAAAACCACAATCTCGAGCGTGTAGAGTTCTAGGGGTTCAATGTTGACAAAATCTCCCTCAATGTCGACAAGAGCAGTAAGTGTAATCTCCTAATGCTCGTGGAATTAGTCTATAGGCGAGCGTAGGGCTGATTCGAACGATCTGTATAATAATAATATGGGTGGCGCTACAGTCCGAGGCGGACCTGGGCCTAGCTTCTCAGCAATCACTCGTGTTGTGCGTGCTATTGTTCTCTCACTCGTGGAAGGGACCTACAGTTTTATGCCGACTTCGAACGACGCTCTGTCTAGAAAGGAATACTCTTTGAGCACTGTCAGTGACTCGAAAGAGGTGGCGCCGTGAAATATGAAAGGTGGTAAATTCGAGTATCGAACCTGGCACCCTCTGCGTAAGAGTCGACGCACTAACCCACTACGCCACGAACGATCTGCCCTTGTTAAATAAATGCTGAGTGATTGACAGTTTGTCTACGACTGTGTGTCGTACGAACACGTCAGCCAGTTTTTCTGGTTGATACGATGAGTCACTCGTTACGTAACGTAAACTTATAACGAATATTTGTTTATACAGTGACATCAGACGAACTATTCGTCATAAGATCGCATCGATCGCCGAGCTTATCTCATTCCCTCGACAATATACGACTTCATTATCAATTTCAGTCACCCATCGCTTAATCTTATCATGCTACACATCGCTGGCTTCTTGTGCTACCTGTTAGCCGATAAAATATTGTCTTCACGTACGTACCGATAAGCGCAACCCTATCAGCATGTTCCATCAACAATCGATTCACTCCTCGCCTTGAAAAGCGATGACTTCACATTCGAGACTTTCCAGCCCCTCCACCAGATCAGAAGTCGTTCCCCCGTCTTAACTACCAACTTTAATTCAAATCATTCCCCTTAATCTAAACAGTAGACCAACTTATTCCGCATTGATGATCGAGTTAATCCAGCCGCTGAAGTAGGACACCCTGCTGAACACATCAGGATAGACGGTGCCGCAGGTACCGATCACAAAGTTGCTGACGCCAACGAGCACGCCGTTGTGCACAGCCGGGCCGCCGCCGTCGCCGAAGCACGATCCCGACTGGGCGGGTGTTTGCAAGCAGAGCGTTGAGGGTTTTCCGTAACCAATGACTTCATCACACGCACTTTCACTCAACACCTCGGCACTCTCGAAGTGAAGCTTGTAGGCATAGACCCCATCGTCGTCGTCGCTGCCCCAACCGGCCATAACCACGGAACCACCGGCATCCAGGGCTTCGTCGGACTCGGCGATTGGGATAATCTTCACTTTCTCTGACAGACTCAAGTCAGTCGTCAACTCCAGCACGGCCACATCGTTTAGCAGAGTCTGATATCCGCTGTTAATGTAGATCTTCGCCACTGAATACAGAACACCTCCCGTGTACTGGTTGATGCTTCCCGCACGGATGGACACCCGGCTTGTTGCCATTCTGAAAAGATGAAACTCCCCTGGATGAGCGATGTTCAAGGCACTGTGCTGCGCGAAAGCTTACGGAGTGTCTGCCGACTGGGACACACAGTGGGCGGCGGTGAGGATGAATCTGGATCCAATGATGGTGCCGCCACAAGCGTGGGTCAGGTCCACACGAATCGATATGATGAACGGGAAGGCTTGCGCAACCGCTTCATCTCCACCCATAATCCTCGAGGTGGGCTGTGCAACACATCCTGCAAGAAGGACGCCGCTAACTGCGACGAGCAAAAGGCTAGCGAGTGACATTGTGTCCGATCCAAATCAACTGAAAGACTTGCGTGCTGAATGGGCTTCGCAGTTGATGTAAAGCAAATTTCGGGTTAATCTACTTCTAATCTTATCTCCAGAGCGAGTTAAATGGTGCGTGTTCAATAAAAGATTTGTTGCCCTTATCAATAGATCCTCCTTGGCGATATGACGTCTGTTGTTTTAGGTGTTTTCTGGCCGAGGGGATGTCCAAGAAAGAGCCACTGACTGTTCCGATTTCGGCAAAAAACAAATAACAAACGAGAAAAAATGCCGGTCTATGTGTAGACTCCTGCAGGCCTCCATTGATTTGACTGAAATAAAATATTGATCAGCAAAAAAGCTTGTCTTAGATACACGCATCTGGATGTTTATCTGGGTGCCTGTCTGCTTGTAAACGCCAAATTTCTAGGACTGATTCCGATCAGGAATTGATGTGGCCTGGCCTTGTATGAACGCTCCTTGGCACGAGGGAGACCGATATTCTGAGATCCTCATCGATGGCATTTTCCCTTGTTCATGACTGTAAGCCGCTCTGGAGGACATCTCCATTTCACCACAGGCAGTGTACTCATATTTCATTTAGGTCACTACAATCTGTCCTCGCATAATCTCCCCGAATCCACACTCCGTCTGGGTTTAATTGATTGGCAAAACATTAGCTCTCAGCCAAGGCCGAGCGGCGCACAACTTATCAACTCCTCTTGCCTCTCCAATGAGATTGCCTGGCAAACGGGAGAAACCAGAAGCACGATGGCACTCTGATCCCCACCCCCAACACTGTCGTCGTCATCATCAGTGGTGGCAGGGGCAGGAGCAGCCCCAGCTCCGGCTCCAGCCCTTGAGCATCAACTTCATCCAGTGGGCATCCCTGGGGTGATTCCGTTTTCAATTACTCACAACTGGCATACATTTGCGTAAGTGGCAGTTAGCGGATGTGAAACGATGAGCCGCGCCATGGATGCTCGCAGTCCTAAGTGCGTTGTCGTCGGGGATATACTCGTATCCGGCCTGTTGCCGTTGCAGGGGATACATCATAAAAACCAATAAAATTCGCATTAATTTCCGCCGATTTACCCGCGCAGCTGGATTTGGGTCTAATCGAAATGGCTTCGGTCCGTACGCACCAGGCGGGGGCGCTTAGTTGGAGGCGGTGTATTTGTGTGTTCCCTTAGCTGGGGCGGCTGATTGCAAAGTGAACTCCCGCTGACTGCTTCTCATTTGAGCTCGCTTCATTTGGGCTCTCAATTATGGCGTGCGTATCGTGACTCCCTCAATTGCTTGTGAGTTTATGTTCGCAAGGATCGTCCTCGAATCTGGTTAATTTCTGAAATGTTGTTCTTTTTTATGAATATGACGACGAGATGGTGGACTGGGTCTGATATTTGAGACGTGGTCGTGATTGAATCGTCAGGGGTTCGTGAATGAAATACACTTCACCACCAAGTCGCGTTGTAAACTCAAATGATTCCCTAAACATCGTAAATTTCACTTTGAAGACTTCTATTTCATTTTTACGAGTCGTGGTGGCCTAGAATTACCGCAAAAACTCGCCACTAACCACGCTCGTACCTGTTCCCGTGGCGTGCCTCGGTTCTCGTGGAAACGTCTCAAATCTTTAACGAGAAACCCATATCCTTCGGCATGACCCCGTGGAAGTTTTCCCCGGCCAAGCAATAAAGAAGTTTTCAGCGAACTTTAAGTTGCCACCACAAGAACCAATAAAGCCGCGCAACAAAGTTGCCTTGCCCGTTTGAGTACGTCGCGTCGACCCGTGGCCCCCGTCCATTTTCGTGTAATTGAAGCCATATCCTTGCCCAGGCGGCTGCAAATTGATATCCGCCATGAAAAGTTTTCGCTTTAAGGCGTGCACGTACGTCCCCCCATAAAGTGCCCCCTGCTTGTAGGCATTCTGTACATAATTTTATTGTCCTCCCTCCGACTCTGGGTTTTGTTGCCACACCAATGACTCCTTATCGCCTGAATGGGGGGGGACATTCGCAAGGTCGATCAACTATCAGAGATAGAGCTATTTGCCCCGTTTTATTACAGTATCCATTCAGAGAATGGCGACACGCCGCACAACAGAACACGTCCTTATCTGAGATCATTTTGAAATGCCCGTGGCGGAGGATGGAACGACTGGTCTGCGGCCGTCTGAGTTTATTCGGTTTTCTCGAAAATTTTCATCGTTGATCCCTTGGAATCTAAAAACTGAAAATAGTTGCCCTGCTCCTTGCGACAAATAACACTGTTTGTCGGTTGATTTTACGACACGACGTGCGTTCTGTTTGAACTCCCATACGGACTTCGAACGGGTTGGTGGTGGTTTTGAATCTCCTCCTTTTCCTTGTTCGCAACCAAATGAGGTACATTGTGGCTCTGGGAATGGCTGATGGCTGCTGGCTGCTGGCTGGTGGGTGATTGGGTTTATGGATCCTTAAAGCGTCATGGCCCCATTCTGGAAGCAACAAATTAATGATGGTACTTAGTTCTCCTGCAGATGGTCGTCAGGGGCAGGGATACAGGCGACAGGCTTTCATCAGTCAAACGAGGATAAAAGGACGTGTATCTGCCATAAGTAGCTGCTCGGACATGGAGTTGATGACTGATGACTCTGGGGGGATCGATAGTTTATCGATTGGACAATTTTGCGATTTTTGACCTTTCGCCGTATTCAATTGGATGGAGGACGCGCAGAGATAGGACATTGCTCTGAATCCATGAACAAGCATGGCAGCATTTTATGTGCGGAATTTATTCAAGAAACTAATGAGACATCTTCCAGGGTGGACATCGAACGTGAATGTGCTTGATAAATAGTTGAGATATTAAATATATCAATCATCTCTACGAGAAAATGGGAGGAGTGTGGTGTTTTATGTTTATTTTGCCCTTCGAGAGTAGGACACGAAGTAGAAGCAGTGGTGGTCAGGTTCATTGGCGCATCATCCACACTCATCCTCCAACTCAATCTCTTATTCATTCTCTGAAGTGAGAGTTCAATGCCATTAAGGTGGTCTGGGAACGCATAGGGACACCTGGACATCGGAACATTTGGGTGTCTGTTCCCCTTTACAAAATGGGGGAATAGAATGCTCCAGGGTGGCGAAGGTGTTGGGGCGCGTTCTAGAGCCCGGTAGAGTCCAGGGTGAGGGATGTGGCTGTCATCCTGATAGACGCACAACCGATCAGGTTTTTCCTTCAAGAATGGTGCTCGAGAAGCTGTTTACTAGATTTGGGAAAGGCATGTCATTCAGTTGCTCGAGCTAGGCTCTGGAGTAGGATTGATGGTTTTCTTTTAAGGACCTTTAAGTCAGGCACAAGCGTCTGCACTTAGCCTCTATCAGCGAATTCCTACTCTCACCTCCACGTGGTGAAATCTGGGAGCCGAGCACCTTTGATCGAAGATGGGGTAACCAACCCCCAAGGGTTGTCGTTGGCGGCTGCAGGCGAGAGAGGAGGGAGAGTGTGCATGTACGGGGGCTCATCTGTCTTTATGCATGGCGGCGGAGGAGCTGGAAAACTATTCGGCCAACGGCGGCACCCGAAACTGCAGTTAGAAGGAGCTACCTGGTGCGCAGTCCTACTAGAGCTACTTCGACATTATCGGAACACAGGTCTAGAAGGTCAAGACCAGGTCGGTGCCTTGGAATTGCGATGGCGGTGGAAGATCCGTATAGTTTTAGGGATATCAGCGGCGCTCACAGCCTCAGCGAGGTTACCGACACCGGATAAATACGGAGCCTCCGCCCGAGTGTTAAAGAATAGCGCCTCCGCCAAAGGGTTAAGGAATAAGACCCCCCAGTTGGGGGTTCTGCGTGAGGTTAACTCCCTCACCACGTAAAAAGTTTATGGATCATAGACAACCAACTGCCTCGGATACGGACGGAATTAATGTCGACGACCCCAGCAAACGATACAAGGACAACGATTTTTAGTTCTACACGTGGAATGTTAGACCACGTGCAGCCGAAGAACTCGCGGAGGCCCTGGACTGCTAAAAAACAAACATTACCGCGATCCAGGAAGAGCGGTGGAATGGGCCGGGCAAAAAGAGGATGAGAAACTGCGACATTTACTGCATTGATTGCAACAGGGAGAGGCGCTTATTTGGATGTGAATTTGCCGTTCGAGGCAGACTTAGGCCAAAAGTCTTAAGCTTTGTCTGTAAAAGCGAACGCCTCATAACAATCCGCATCAAAGCTAAGCTCGGGAATATCAGCCTGATTTGCGCCCATGCCCCGACAGAGGACAGAGATGATAACAGCAAGGATGACCTCTACGATCTCCTAGAAAGGACCTACTATCAGTGCCCCAGTTTCGACACCAAGATCGTTCTAGGAGCTTTCAATGCAAGACATATTTGCCAAAGTCATCGGGAAGCACAGCCTGCACGACACCACATCCGATAACGGACTCAGGCTGGTGGACTTTGTCTCTCTCTGTAGCTAGCATCCTGGCGGTCCTCTGATCAATCAACCGTCAACCAGCTTGCTCATGTTGCGATCGACATCAGGCACTCCTTCAGCATTCTTGATGTCCGAACGTTCCGAGGAGCCAACATCGACTCGGACCACTTTCTTGTTATAGACAAGTTAAGAACTCGGATATCAAGAGATAAACGGAGTCGAGAAAGGGCACCACGGTTTGACGTCGGAAGGCTACAATAGCAACGTCGGAAGGCTACTCATAGAATCTTTGCCGATCGAATCACGCGCAATCTCTCTCTAAGTTCGTCGCCACCTGCGCAAGCAATCGAAGAAGATTGGAGGCGTTGTCAAGAAGCCATCAAAGATGCTGCCACTGATGTGCTGGGTCTTACGGCACCACCTAGAAAAAAAAACCAATGGTTTGACAACGAGTGTAGGCTGCCACATGCAGCGAAGCTGGAAGTCTACGAACAACGAGAGCTGTTAGTGAGCTCTACGAACAGAGACGAAGGGACGAGACCCGGCTTCTCAGGAGAAAGAGGAAAGAGCATCGAGAAGAGCGCGATCGAGGAGATGCAGAGGTGCTATGGCAGCAGGAACGATGTCCGAAAGTTTTGCCGGAGGGTGAAGCAGTTATCCAGTGGATATAAGGTTCGGACAGAAGCCTGCCGGGACGAGAATGGACAACTAGTAGTAGAGTCGCAGTCGATACTGAGAATTTGGAAGAACCACTTCTGCAGACTGCTAAACGGCGATGATGACAAAAATACCGCTGTCAGGCAGAATGTCCCACTCAATATGGACGATGATCGACGAGAATTCCGTCCCCCCGACTTAGACGAGGTCAACATAGCAATGTCAAGACTGAAGTCTAACAAAGTTGCCGGTGCGGACTGTCCGCTGAAATCTTTAAGGCAGCTGGAGATGATCTGGTTGGGCGCATGCACCAGCTCATCTGTAAGATAAGGTCGGAGGAAAGCATGCCCGATGAGTGGAATCTCAGTATCGTTTGCCCGATCCACAAGAAAGGAGACCCCTTTGACTGCGCCAACTACCGAGGGATAAGTCTCCTGAACATCGCTTACTAGATCTTCTCTGCCGTTTTGTGTACTCGCCTGAAGCCGTTTATAAATAACCTGATAGGTCCATATCAGTGTGGCTTCAGGCCAGGGAAGTCCACCATCGATCAGATTTCCACATTACGCCGGATCCTGGAAAAAACCCAAGAAATGCAGATCGACACTCACCATCTATTCGTCAATTTCAAGGGCGCATATGACAGCGTGCATTGAGATGAGCTATACAGCGCCATGTCTAGTTTTTTGACATTCCTGCCAAGCTCGTCAGGTTGTGCAGGATGACGATGGAGAATTCTAGCTGCTCCATCAAGGTCGGTAACGAACCTTCAATGTCAGAGACCTTCAATGTCAAAAAAGGTTTTAGACAAAGCGACGCGTGTCATGTGATTTCTTTAACATCATCCTGGAAAAGATCGTGCAAGACTCACACGCCAACACTAGAGGCACCATCTTTCAGAAGACCCTACAACAGCTAGCATACGCGGATGACTTGATTGAAAGAACACAGCGAGCCGTCACAGCGGACATTAAGACGGAAGCGGCTCAATTGGTCTACCGCTGAATGAATGCAAAACTAAATTTATTCTGTCATCCAGAAAGGACCTACAACGTCGACTTCTTGAACAGACCGTCACAGAGCGTGACTTCGAGGTAGTCAAGGACTTCGTCTACCTCGGCCCAGCAGTAAATAGTACAAACAACACCAGTACCGAGATTAAACGCAGAGTAACTCTTGCCAACCGCTGTTTCTATGGTTTCAAGAGACAATTGAGTAATAGGGACATCTCTCGAAGGACCAAGCTGACTTTGTACAAGACCTTGATCATGCCAGTCCTGCTGTACGGCGCGGAGGCAAGGACAATCTCAAAAGCGGATGAAGAAGTCCTTGGTCTCTTTGAGAGAAAAGCTCTGTGTGCGCTCTTTGGTCCTGTTTGCGTTGACGGTTTCTGGAGGAGAAGATTCAACCACGAACTGTACGGGCTGTACAGCGATATGAGTCCAGTCAAGCATCTTCGGATCCAACGCCTAAGATTTCAAGGCCATGGATGTTAGAGCCTATGGATAACACTGTTCCAGGCCAAAGAGTATTCAGCTCTGAACTTCTGTGACAAAGTAAGAGAGAACGCCCACGAAACCGATGGCGTTCTCAAGTGGAGAACGACTCAACCATCTTGACTTACGAAATTGGAGGCAGCTGGTTAAGATCGTGCCAGCTGAGAAGGCTTACTTGCTGAGGCCTATGTCCATCCCGGACTCTAGAAGAAGTCTGAAAGAAGAAGTAACGCATAAACCGTCTGAATCTGAGCTTTAGACACCTCCCACAGTTGATCCGGTCCCTCTTCCAGTCAACCAGAACAATAAGGTTGAAGACATGCTGTTTCAACAAGACTGTGGCACATCTCAAGACTCATTTTTCTGGCTTCATTTCTGAACGAGTTATTTCGCAAGATAAAAACAGCCCACGGCAGGCAAGATCGTGTGATCTGTTGGTTGGATTCTTGTTGCATCAGATCGTGACTATGCACACAATCAAGCCAAGCCCTGGATTTGACTCTTGAAAATGGTAATGGTCGAGCTAATGCGTCAAAAAGTGATAGAAAACTACTTGTCTGAATGGCAACAGCTTTCTTGGTAGACTTTTGGAACGACATACTTCATTCGTGGAAACAAAATCTTGACAAAAATTCAAATAAAAATGTGACCAATATGCAACCATAAACGTGTTTCGTTTCTTTTTACTTCCGGAACCACAAAATGGATGTTCCTGTGTTTATTTCATTCATAAAAATTTCAAATCACCTCATCTTCTCCGTCAAACGAAAACCAGCGTGTGCCCGAGGAACTCATCATTTTACGACTTTTCTCCCGCTGCGCCCATCAATCCAGCCTCAATCTTTCACTCAGGGTCGACTGAAATTCAGTTTCTCCATCAGAAGACCACCTCGAACCGCGATGCCTCGAGGCAGTCGTTCTCCCACCTCACCCAGCCAAATTACTTTCATAATTCAAATTCAATTATCGAAATGAAATCACTTTTACTTCGATATCAAAACAACACGGTGCCACGACCAGGCTCAGCAAACAACAAACAAACAGTTGACGACAACCAGGACAACCACTGGTCCCCCCCGATGCACCGCACGCCAGGTATGGCATGGCATCCCGTGACTTATTAACTTGAAAGCCCCCCAGACCGAATATGCAAATTTTTAATATTTCTAAAAGCATATTACTGCTTGTTACCTGGACTCAGTGTGCCTGAATTGAGTGCCTGGCCATAACTTCGGTCCCGGCAACACAAAAACTACCCCTGTTCAGTAACGACCGCGACGCTGTACAACGATCTACAAGCCGGCACCACGGCAAGCTCCTGCTTAGCGGTGTAGAGTGGTAATGGCTTACAGCTGGATGCGGCGACGGCGACGGTGGAAGGCAGCAGCAGCAGCAAAATAAAAAGGTCAAAACATTAAATGAAATGCATTTTTTATTGCTTTTCGTAAAAATAGCTGCCAGCGGAATGGGGCATGAAACAAAGAAGCGCGCCGCACAACAAAGACGAAGAATGGCGAAACTTATTTTCGCGTTTGTTCCCTTCTCCTTCGACACGGGCGTTTGCTCGCTGGCTCCTCTTGCGTTTCCGGTTTCACTTGCGTGCTGCCTCTGCAGGCGTGTGCTCCACTCTGTGATGGTGCTTCGAAAAAGTTTTACGTTTCACCTTGTTCACCCTAGTGGCATGCAATTTGTGAGGGGCTTGGGGGGAAATTAAGTGACAGTGACTAGAGCAATCGACTGGGATGCCACTTTATTTTTTTAAATTAATTATTTGAAAAGTGAAGTACAGGGTGGGCCAGATTCGAGTTTATTTTTTAAAGTTGAATATAATGAACAGAAATTAAGGTTTTCTGTATATTGTGGCTTTATTCTTCTTATTTATTTGGCGCTACAGTCTGGGGTGGACCTGAGTCTCAGCCAACAAGCATTTCCAGTAGCACGGCACTGCGTAGCTGCCTCCAGTGTCGCACGCCAAGTTGGTTGAGGTCCTTCTCCACCTGGGTGCACCACCTTAAGCGCGGGCGTCCTCTATTACTTTGTCCCACGGGTTCGGAATCGAAGACTGGCTTTATTAGTAAGAACAAATATTCCCATTAATTATGATATACAACGTTGTTCAAGTGGCTGCCTCGGCTGACTTCGCAGTAGCGCATTCTGTCATCCCAATTTTACGAGGCCTTGTTGATGGTTTTGAGTTGAAGCTTGGATGATATTGGCCTTAAGTGCTTGAATCGGATTGCTGGCATAACATCTGTTCTTCACGGTTTCCCACAAAAAAGAAAGTCCAAAGGGGTCAAATCGCAGCTTCGAGACGTCCAATTGACATCACCAAGATGGCTGGTAACACGATTTGGGAACAAAAAGCAAGGTTGTGTCACATAGAGCGCGCCGTCCAAATGCATGTCTTCAATGTCAGAAAGACGGTTATACGGTTAAGATGTCTCGGAAAGCCCACCGTTGACCGAAACGTTGTTTCCATCCTCATTTTCGAAGAAAAATGGTCCAATGATACAATCAGCCACATTCTCATATGTGCGCACAGAACGACGACGGGGGCCATGAGTGTTGTCCACTAGCTTATCAGTCTCACGAACTTTTCGCATTTGTACAAGTGTATACAGCAGATGGGTGCTTTATTTCGGCCAAAAGAGTCTTTATTTCATGCTCTCACTTCGACTCTCTTCGTTCTTCATTTCGGCCAAAACTTCTTTTCAAGAAACGCACCATTTGGCCTACACAGCACTCACTTTGGGGATAAGTTTTCAATATTTGCCAACGTTGTTCAAGCGTGAGACTCATTTCGTTCCGCGGAGGTATGATACTCACTTTCTGTCACGATTTCTAGCAGGAAACAGCTGGCAGTCTCAAAATAACCTATGACTTAAAAATTAACCACTAGGTGACACGCCTTGTATAAAAAGGTGAGTGTTGGCAGAGTGTTGCTAGATGAGCGAGTACTTCCTAGTGAGACAGTAGGAAGGCGGGACTACTAGTGAATTCAGCAGCATACTTAGACCATGTTGGTCCTTTGTGATACCCACAGTCTGACTACCTCCTATTTGATCCCAATGACAAATGGTGACTGGACTAGATTTGAAAACCGAATAACTTGCTTTCACTGGGATTCGAACCGGTGACCCCGCTAACCCCGGGCAGGCACTCAACCAACTCCGTCATCCAGTGGTTTTCAGTGCCTTTTACTAATTTCTCTTCAATTAATGAATCAAAGTGCAGCGTTTCGAAATGTCGATCCTTCATCATTCCTTAGATGAAGGGATCACTCGAAGTTGCCGCGCAGAGTCCACTGCTTTCAGATCAACTTTCGAGATAAAGTTCACAAGGTTTTTGTATTTATTAAATAAATTAAAGAATTCTTACTTATCAGCTCTGCGAGTCATGTAGGACCTGAGCCTGATCCAGAAAACAGTGCTCATTTAACCCTTTAATGCCCATTGGTCCATTTTGGACACGCACTCTTTGAACAAAACGTTTATTCAACAGAAACATTCCAAATGGCGTGCGAATAGTTTTATTAATTTCTGATACACAAGCTAAACTATATACACCGGTTGCTGCTTGAATCCAACTGCATTTGAAAGCTTGGGATGTAGTTGAGTCTGCTCCCGACGACGATAAGCATTTTTTGAAACTTGCGACTCCGAAAAAATTATTTCCGTATTCATTACTGTGTCTAGAGAGTGATGTAGGCTTACAAAATAAAAATAATGCATCATATGCTTGGGATTTTTAGTTGTTGGCCAAAATGGCACGCTGGGCACTTATAATATAATAATATATATAATATGGGTGGCGCTACAGCCCGTAGAGGGCCAGGGCATAGCTTCTCAGCAACCACTCGTGCTGTGCGCGTTATTGTTCTTTCATGCGTGGAAGGGACCTACAGTTTAATGCCTACTCCGAACGGCGTAGTTGAGAAGCTTTTTCTAGTCAGGAAATACTCTTTGATCATTGTCAGTGACTCAAAAGAGGTGGAGCCGTGAAATATGAAAGGTGGTAAATTCGCTGGGCACTTACGCCATAAAATATGTTACCTATGAGGAACATAAATACAGTGTATCTATAGTCAGGCAATCAATAACCAGTAAAACGTCGACGGCCGGAATCGGGACCGGAAGCACTGCGTAATAAGCAAACACACCGTCGTTATTTGCAACCCTGCACTTTCTACAAAGATGTAGCGTAGATTATCTGTAAGCTAGAAAAGAGTTAAGAATGAGTGAGATATTTTTAAATGATTTGAGTTTTATTTTAACATGCTCTCACATCACAAATGCATGTGAGAACAGCCAGACAACAAAAGGGGTGCGAACAGCCAGACGCTAGGTCAACGTTTCAAGCCAAGCAAACCGTGTGACCAGGCACAGCGATGCAAGCCGACACCACCGTGTGAGCGTCGCCGCGGCACATCCTCGGCATCTCGCATAGCGTTTGCACAATACATGCATTGCAAGGGAAATCGTTTGAAAATGCCGAAAAATGCACGACATTGCTCCACTTAAATGCCTCGTACTCCCAAATTGGTCAAAAGTGGTCTCTAGTTTTTTCAGCATCGATAAACAATACTTTTAGCTTTCAAAAGTTGGTGGAAAAAGGTGGTCTCCCGTTGGAGACTCTTGGAGCATTTTTGTTATAGTCCATCAAACATTGAAATGCCCTTCTCAAAATGTGCCTGTACTTAAAAGCCTGGCTTAAGAAATTGGTAAGCAATATGAAAAAACTGAAAAGGCAGTTTGAAAGCAAGACGTATGACCTTTTTAAAAAAAATTTAAATATGGCACATCAAATTTGCTTAAAAAATACGTCAATTTTTGTAATTTTCAAAGTCCCAACTTTGAGCTAACGGTACAGCCAAACGGATGAACCAAAGTCAACAAAATTTTGGCTTTCTAGGTTCTCATATTTGTAGAATCGAAAAATAGAAACCATTCGGCCGGGAAAAAATAAGTCACTTCGGGTATTTATTTCCACTGCGGGACCACTGTGCGCCGATCATCCATCGTGAGACGCAATTGTGTCCAGGCCATTGCTCATCGACATCGAGCAATTAGGATAGGTTAAGGAAAGTAGTTTAGTTTTAAGAAAGCAGTGATCGAAGCAAGATCGGATTTGAATTTAAATTAAGTCCCTCATAGAGAGAAAATAAAATAAAAAACTGTCGTCGTCTTTAATTTATGTGTAGAAGGTTTTTACGACGTGTTATTTAGAATGCCACGCAAAATCGATTTCTCAACGAAGAAGCATACGTGAATAAATAACCATGGTCGAATAGCGAAGCCGGTGATTTTTCGAATAATATAGTGACGTAAATCCGGAATTTAACTGAGATGCGCCGTCCATGCTTTTTGATCTAAAATTATTTTGTTTAACACTTTCATACAACACTTTTCGTTTATTTTCAATAAAAAAACAATTCCAGACAAATAGAGCTCTCCAGTATTGTTTCATCATTACCCAACGTGCCCAATTCGTGCTACTTGAAGTCACCTGTCACATACCGAGGTGAGTTATATGAACGTCGTAGGTTGTTCAGAATTTTCTACTCCACAACCCACAATTTGATTTCCCCAAAATAGTTTAACCATCAGTATCAAAAATTATATCACAAATAAAAAAGTTCCACCCTCCTCTACACAAGAAATCATAAAATAAAGTGGCAACCCTAATGAAGGTTTTTAGTGACTTTTCCTTCAAATTACTTGTGTGATATATTATTTAAGAACTTTTAATAATATTTTAGAAGTAAGGTAATAATACCGAATCTCTGTAAGCAAAGAATGTAATGTACAACCATTGTAAAATTGCTGCCACAATAAGCAAACAAACACACAAAGTGGCAACCCTATCAGCTACTTTTCTAAATTTACGATTATTTATGAAGGTACAAAATGAACGGTGAACTATGTGCGTTGCATAAACGAGAGACGAGAATTCGTCGTTCAACAGGTTGAGCGTCCATCGTACGTGAATCAGAAAAGGGAACGATGAGGTCAGCAGGTTGCACAGCAAATTGAGTTTCATTCGTTGTTGGTCCCACATGCGGTTGGCAAGTTATTAATTAAGTAACGCTGGCGATGTGCAACTCAGAATCATCCACGATGCCCGAATGAAATATAAAATAAAAACAATTTAATTGTCTTCGTTTTATTACGTCATTCAGCGTGTGTACTTACAGCCAGTCAGCCACGGAGCCACTCAAGGATGTTCGTGGGAAGGACTGTAATTATGTGAACTCATTATTTTTGACAGAAGCAATACGAAAACCAATTAAAGTCACTGTAATTAAGTTATAATTCGCGTTTGTCTTTCTTTTTTAAGTTTTTGATGTGCTTTTTGTGATGACACGCTTATTCTGCGACCATCCAACAAAAAATTTAATACAAATAAAGATGAAATCAAATGGCATTTGGTTTGTGGTACCACACCAAAATCAAGATAAACTCAGACATCATCGTTGGTAACATCAATTTCTACTGTCCAGTCTGGACGTCACAAAATTTCGTTTTGCTTTTTTGGTTTCTGTGGGGATTCACATGATGTCCAGTGAGTCGTGTTCACTGCAATTGTTGAAGGAGCACTTATGTGAACGACTGTGTGTCGGTTATTCGATCCGCGTCATATCTCCCTGGTTCACTCTTTAAAATGTATACACTATAGCATGGACACCCTTACCAACAAGCCCATCCCCTTACGATCCTACATCGATCTCTGGCTAGTTGCCTCTAGATGTTTGAGTTCTCTCCAATTATGTGCGCCACATTCGACGCTGGTGTTATAGTCGCAAAATCTATCACACAGACTGAAGTATCAGAGGTCCACCGACCACTTCTGAGCACATTTTGAATGGACATACATTTACTGACTATACCTCAAACGATCATATTCGGTCACACCATTCTACTGATTCAAAGAATTTAGTCAAGTTTCATGGCGGCGCATATGAAATCGGATTTGTTCATTATGCCTGAAACAAAATAGTGTGCAGCAACAGCCGATTTCATGTTACGAAGAGAGTGCGATGACTCGCTGCGTCGTTGAAATCAGAAAGGAAGTATTACATCAACGAATTTGAGTACTTTTTTGACAGATATTCATGAATTCTTGATTGTTATTCACGAAATAACGTGAATGCCGATCTCTGATTGGTCAATTTGGTTTGAGAAACCGATATAAAAAACAGTTGTCAGAAATTCTTCTGTGTGAAATATGGGAAGGAATACTCCCTATTTAAATCTATACAAGCTGGAGTACCACAAGGAAGTGTTCTTGGTCCCCTCCTTTATTTATTGTATAGCAGCGATATACCACAGGACGTGGGCACATTTGCTGACGACACCGCCATTTTGATAACTGCCAAAACGGTCGAAGAATCAACTAGAAAATTGCAATGTGCCTTAGACCGGATACACAAATGGAGGAACACTCAGCGAATTGAGCTTAACGAAGCTACATCCGTTGATCTAAATTTTACGTATAAGAACGTGAATAACTTGCCCGTTTTCATAAATAGTGTTCAAATGCCCTTCGGCAATGAAGCGAAATACCTCGGAATGATTCTCGATATAAAACTTAAATGGAAGGAGCACGTCAAGAAAAACGGCAGGAGCTCCAATTCAACTACAAAGGCATGTACTGGCTTATTGGAAAATATTCCAAGCTTAGTACTGACAACAAATTGCTTATATACAAGCAAGTGCTAGGTAAGGTGAGGTAGGTGGGCTACTAGTGCATTTAACAGCACACTCAGAACATATTGGTCCACTGTGACACCCACAGTCAGCCAACTACCACTAATGATCCCAACGGCAAATGGTGAGTGGACCAACCTGATAAAAGCGTATTAACTTTGCTTTCACTGGGATTCGAACCGGGGACCTTGCTAACCAGAGGCAAACACTCTACCAACTGCGCCATCCAGTCGTTAAGCAAATGATAAAACCCGTCTGGACGTATGGTTTACAACTATGGGGTTGAACTAAGGAAAGTAATAGAAACATACTAGAAACTTTTCAAAAAAAAGGGCTAGTGCCCATCGTCAAAGCACCAACGACATCCACAGAGATCTTGGAATTCCATCAGTCCAAGATGAAGTTACGAATTTTGCTCGTAAGCATAAGCGTCGCCTGGAATGGCACATAAACTCTGCTGTCCTTCCAAGTCTCGACGAAAGAAACGCTTTTCGCCGTCTGAAAAGGACTAAGCCCCTTGACCTAGCATGGTGAATTCAACCCGCGCTTAACTGCGGTGTAAGCAAGAACTCTCAATGAAGAATTTTTTGCCAGATGCGTCTAAAACAAGAAAGAGAAACTGCTGGATAAGTGGAAAACTTAGTTGTAGTGGAAATCTATTTTATTTGAAGGGAGGTGTTTTTACTGGGTAAAAATCCCTTTCGCTATGTGGGAACGGTCCCTATAGTGTCTTTTGAAGATTTTCACCTATGAGAGGTAGTAGATGTCGGGCTTTTCTGTAATAGTGTGATGGTGCCAGTAGTCGGCCCCTTAACTCATTTGTTTACGTTTAATTTGCTGAAAATATAATGTTCCGTCCCCCCGACTTAGACGAGGTCAAGATAGCAATGTCAAGACTGAATTCTAACAAAGTTGCCGTTGCGGACGGACTGTCCGCTGAAATCTTTAAGGCAGCTGGAGATGATCTGGTTGGGCGCATGCACCAGCTTATCTGTAAGATGTGGTCGAAGGAAAGCATGCCCGATGAGTGGAATCTCAGTATCATTTGACCGATCCACAAGAAAGGAGACCCCTTTGACTGCGCCAACTACCGAGGGATAAGTCTCCTCAAGATCGCCTATAAGGTCCTGTCTGCCGTTTTGTGTGAGCCCCTGAAACCATTTGTCAACAACCTGATAGGTCCTTATTAGTGCGTTTTCAGGCCGGGGTAGTCCACCATCTTCACATTACGGCAGATCTTGGAAAAAACCGAAGAAATGCAGATCGACACGCACAACCTATTCGTCGATTTCAAGGTCGCATATGCCAGCGTGTATAGAGAGGAGCTATACACCGCCATGTCTAGATTTGACATTCCTGCCAAACTCGTCAGGTTGTGCAGGATGACGATGGAGAATTCTCGCTGCTCCATCAAGATCGGTAACGAACTCACCGAGACCTTCAAAGTCAGAAAAGGTTTTAGACAAGGCGACTCACACGCCAACACTAGAGGCATCATCTTTCAGAAGACCATACAACAGCTACCATACGCGGATACTTGATTGAAGGAACACAGCGAGCCGTCACAGCGGACATTGAGACGGACGCGGCTACAATTGGTCTACCGCTGAACGAATGCAAAACTAAATTTATTCTGTCATCCAGAAAGGACATACAACGTCGACTTCTTGAACAGACCGTCACAGAGCGTGACTTCGAGGTAGTCAAGGACTTCGTCTACCTCGGCCCCGCAGTAAATAGTACAAACAACACCAGTACCGAGATCAAACGCAGAGTAACTCTCGCCAACCGCTGTTTCTAGAAACAATTGAGTAGTAGAGCCATCTCTCGAAGCACCAAGCTGACGTTATACAAGACCTTGATCATGCCAGTCCTGCTGTACGGCGCGGAGTGTTGGACAATCTCAAAAACGGATGAAAAAGTCCTTGGTCTCTTCGAGAGAAAAGCTCTGCGTTCGCTCTTTGGTCCTGTTTGCGTTGACGGTTTCTGGAGGAGAAGATTCAATCACAAACTGTACGGGCTGTACAACGACGTGAGTCTAGTCACGAGTCGTCGGATCCAACGCCTAAGATGGCTAGGCCATGTAGAGCGTATGGACAACTCAGCTCCAGCCCGAAGAGTCTTCGACTCCGAACCCGGGGGAAAACGCAACAGAGAACGCCCGCGTTTAAAGAGGCGCAGCCAGGTGGAGAAGGACATCAACCCACTTGGCGTGCGACACTGGAGGCAGCTAGGGAGAGACCGTGCTAGCTGGAGAGACTTGTTGGTTGAGGCCAAGGTCCACCCCGGACTGTAGCGCCAAATAAAGATGAAGAAGAAATATAATGTCCACCATTTCTTATTAATTGGAGTGTGTTAATTATGAGATTCAAGGTATTCTTAGTGTATTTACTACCTTTAATATATTATTTGCAAAAATGTTTACCTACAAATTGAAAAGATCTATTTGTATAGAAATATTTTTTTTATTGAAAATAAAAGAAAAGTGTTGTACGGACATGTAAAAAAAAGTAGGATCAGAAAGCATGGGCGCATCTCAGTCAAATTCCGGATTTACATCACTATCGTATCCGAAAAATGTAGTGTCATTTTTGATTAGTCGGCCCCCTCTACTTCAGAAGTCGGCCAGTTAAGTATTTAGTCGTTGGCTCGAGTTTTTACACGCATACTTTGATCATTCCAGGTCATGCCTGAGCGGCCGACCTTAGAAAAATCACTCAAAAAGTGGTCTTCTTATGTCGGCCTCTTAATAATATAATATGAGTGGCGCGACAGTCTAAAGCGGACCTAGGCTTAGCTTCTCAGCAACCACTCATGTTGTGCGTGCTATTGATCTCTCACGCGTGGAAGGGCCCTACAGTTTAATGTCGACTCCGAACGGCGAAGTTGAGGAGCTTTTTCTAGACAGGAATACTCTTTGAGAATTGTCAGTGACTCGACTGTCGGCCTCCTCTATTTTTGTAAAAAAAAAAGAAAATTTAAGATTTGTGTTCCATAAACAGTTGAAAGAATATATTTTAAGACAAATATAATAATGGTTAGTTAATCAATCTCTTTTCACAGACAATTCATGCGGTATCCAAACATCGAGCTTCTTTTTGTAGTCAGCCTTTTTTAAATGGTTCAAAACCGTTTGATGATGAATGTTTAGTTCCTTGGCGATGTCATGGCTGCTTATGTGACATTCCTGGTCAATCTCTTTCATAATTTCATCGACTTTTTCAACGATAGGTCGACCAGAGCGAGGTGCATCTTTCACATCGAAATTTCCAGAACGGAAGCGAGCGAACCATTGTTGTGCTACACGAACTGATACGGCATCGTCTTCGTAAGCTTCACAAATTTCATTGGTGGCTTGCGTGGGATTCTTCCATTTTTCATACAAAAACTTCAAAATATAGCGAATTTCTGGGTTATTTTCACTCATTTTTGAACAGCTGTAACTTCTTCTCGACTTCTCCGAATTTAATTTTTTATTTGGTTAAATTAAGCTTAAAATGTCACCTTTCCAACACCATATAGCATGACACAATGTGATTGTAGCACTGGAGATAGACGACTCCAACTACATCTATTGACAAAATACAAGAAAACTTTTTCGATTACCCATTATTAAAAAAAAAACTGAAATAAAAAAGAAATCTAATAATTTGATCAACTAATATTTTATGACACTCTCTTACACATTACAAATTAACCCGTATATTTTGTGTTTCACTGAATGCACCTTTGTTTGCTATTGTTGAACGAAGCCATTGCTAAGCACAAGTTCAATCAAAAATAATAATTGTATGTGTCAACATGAGCGTGAACATGTTGCCCAAACCATGTTTTTCTAAGCTCAATCAGTGGCTCGGGGCTTATCTTAGTAGTGGAACGGTATCGAGCGGGACGTGTTTTGTTTTGATAAAGTCGTGGTGTTTCATTAATTGTGGATGAATGACCATCGACTCTTATCCCGTGAAAAGAAATAAAAAAGTTGTGGTGTCATTTCCCTCGGCAGTTCTTTTTCTTTTCGTGCACTCTCTTCAAAAAACTGGCTTTATTCCAATTGTGTGTAAAAGAAGTATGCAGCAAGAAAGCAAGCATTGTTTTAAGAAAATAGTGAACAGATCTGCGATTCAATTAAGGCTCAAACAAGAAACAGGAGAGTGGTCTCCATGTTGATAAGGACTACTAAACTGAGGAAGAACAGATAAGTCGTCACGCACACCTTGGAATTCAGGATTCTTCAGGATTCCTTTGCAGTCATCTTCTGAAGACTGACGCGAAGTAAATCTTAGGGTATGTGGAAACTCTCTGGAAGCATGGTTCCAAATGAATTTCGTGGTAATTTAAGCCATAATTCATGAGACACGAAGGGTATGTGTTTTTGTTTCCTAGCAAATACTGTGAACCTTTTAAAGCTGTAGATTATCGAATCAACTTTATGTAACTATCAAACTTAACACAAAAGTGACTCTTTAAAGAGAAAAAGACGGAAGTCTGCCAAAAGACAAGGCTGCGCCTTACACAAAAAAGCTTTAGTGATAACCCTTGCCCTTCGAGTGTGAAACAGAAGGGCACTAGTCTTGCGCTATTCGACGAGGTGTGTTTTTCGATGAACACACAACTAACTGCTACTAGGAAATAGAAAAGCCATAGCAAACAGAATATTTTTGGTTCTCCCGCATTGTTTTTTGGTTAACGCACTTTTCGTTAATCTCCCTGTCGGGGCCAGGAATTGTTCATCGCTTTGAATCTCTCCGGAAGCATGGATTTGAATCATTTTCATGGAACACTAACCAATGAGATGGCCGCACTTTGATGTACAAACTAACTGGTTTCATATAAATTCCATTTGCTTCCAAAAATCCCCTTGTTTTTTGCTAAATGAAGAAACAAGACTTAGAACAGGTAGGATTGTAAACATCTCTAGGAAAACAAAGGGAAACTAACTTAGAACGAATATTCACACAATATTCACACTAATCCTATACAAATGAAATAAAATACCAAAATTAATTTTGGTTCAGCTGAAAACCACTTGGGAGTCCATTCTTATGGGCATTCTAATTTCGGAAATTCAAAAAATCAAATAAGCAGCATGAAACATTGAAAAATGAAGACATTTTTATCAAGGTCTTGAATCAACTTACTAGGGTCTGAGCCTGAACAATTGCTACCTTCCATCCCTGACAGTTCTGGCACGCTGCTTCCAGTCATCGAGACCAAGTTGTCTTGCATCCGCGTTTACTTGGTCTTTATACCGGAGGTTCGGTCTTCCTCTCTTTCTCGAACCAGGAGTCTCAGATTCGAATACCCTTTTAGCTGGATCATCGTTATTCTTGCGATCGATGCGGCTGAGCCAATGCAGTCGACGGATTTTTTCCTTCCGGACTACATCCACGTCCTGGTACAACTCGTAAACACGGAAGGCATTATCTTCCACAAGCCCGTCCAAATGTTGGGATACGCAGATAACATCGACATCGTCGCGCGTTCCCAACGTGCCGTAGTGGAAGCTTTTCCCGGCATATGTGTAAGTTTGTTCGTAGTTATTTAATCAACACATTTTCATTTTATATTATATACAAAACTTTCTGCACACCCAACAGTTCAATCGAACTACACTGATCCTCGGACATGTCTTCGGGAACTAGTTCCTACTGGGAAAAAAAACATTTCATGTCCGTTCCATCGTTGGAGCTATCTAGCACAACTTCAGCTTCATTCCCCAACCCCGCACTTTCCTTTTTTGTTAGGATCTCTCTTCATCCTGTCCCTTGCCTTTTCCTTGGGCCTAGACTTTCAGTGTCTCCTTCTTCTTCTTCTTTGGCTGGCGCTACATGCCGGGGTGGACCTGGGTCTCAGCCAACATGCCTCTCCATCAAGCACGGTCTTTTGATAGTTGCTTCACGCACTTTCCCCTGATTGACGTCCTTTTCCATATGCGTGCGCCACCGGAGGCATGGTCTTCCTTTACCGCGTTGTCCCTTGGGGTTGGAGGCGAAGATTCTCCAGGCCGGAGCATTGGTATCCATTCGCTCTAAATGACCTAGCCATCTAAGATGAGAGACTCGAACTGGTTTGACCAGATCGATGTCGCTGTGAACAGTTCGTCGTTCAGTCTCCTCCTCTAAACACCATCAGTACCTACGGAAGACTAAAGATAATACGAAGGAGTTTCTTCTAGGTGCGGCCAATAATCTCTTAGTCCGCTTTGGTTTTGCGCAATACAACAGCTATTGACTAATCAGGCTGTTAACGTAGGGTTTCAGGTGATTACACAAGACCGCAGAAAAGATCTTTACGGTATACTCAGGAGACTTATCCCTGTCTAATTGGTATAGTTGCTAAGATCCCATCTGTCGGGCACACTTTCATCCGACCAGGTTTTACAGATGAGTCGGTGTATGCACCACCATGGTAAATCGCCAGCTGCCTTAAAAAGTTCGGCTGATCCATCGACACTAGCAGTCTTATTGGATTGCTGTCGTGACTTCACCGAGGTCGACAGGGCGGAGTTCTTGTCCATCATCGCCTTTCTCCTTCAGCCATTGTCTTTAATATCTCGGGACCATTTTACACGGTGGTTGCTTCTTTTTAGAACCAGCCCCGGACTGCTGTGAGTAAGATTGTTTGCGCATCACCTTGTCCATTCGAAGCGCTATATTGTGAACTAAGTCTGTTCCTGGACAGAGGTCGTCCGTTGCAAACAGAAGTTCATACTCAAGCGCTTGCTAGAGAGGCTATGTAGAGAGCGCCCCGAGGAGGCTATATGGGTACGTCAACTTGCCCCGTGCAGAACGTTGCTGCTTACCAGGTTGAGAGCAGTCAACAACTTTGGACTTTGGTGCATAAGTCCATGACGTTTAAAGAGTTTCCATTTTTATTGAAATTTCCATCGTCTTAACTAACACCCACTCCCACACCTCAAGAGAATCGGAGTGCCATCTCCAAAGTGTTCCAGCCAACACCATAAAACATTCCCGTCACGTCACAAGTTCGAAATCATCCGACATTCTTTTTGAGCAATTAAACCGACACAACAGAGGCAAGCGATGCGCCCCAAGAAACAAACACAATCCAATTCCTCTTCCCCCTCCGAGCACTTAACCTCTTCATAATTAGTCCCAACTACAGCCTCGGTCCCTCGGAGTGATTTCCATTAAATTTTACAACCGAAAGCCGAAAGCCAAATATCGCCTTTAAAACGCGCCGAAGGGCTCCCCGGAATCGCACCGACTTCAAATCATAAACGCGCGTGTAGCCCACATTTCCCAAGAACCACCCTTCACCACTCAACCTGCGGCATCAATGCCATAAATCTTCATTGCACACCCGAAATTGAACAATTTCCCAAGTACCCCGGGACACATTCGCCCCTCCCTGCCGCTCTCAGACATTAACATCCCCAGAAAACTCTGATAATCTGCAAACTAATTTACGAGGACATTTGCAATTCACACCGTCGCCGCCCCCTCGCCCGGACGACATCGTGTTGATGTTCTCGGGCCGATCCACGCCTAAGCCCTGACTTCTCTATTCCCGGGTCATAACTCACACCCCCCCCCGGGTGGCCTTAAAAATTCAAGGGCTATGATTCGTAATCTCCTTCAATTCATTTCTCGATCTCGGTCTGTAGGGCATCGCATCTTTGTTTCTGGAGCACCGCCATTGACCTCGTCTCGGCAGCACCCCACCCTGTGGAATTATGATTCAAAATTAAAAGTAATGACACTGCAATGACGTGCCGAAGATTCATGGTCTCCGCGTCGCCCCCAGCTCCCGTGCACTGGGATTTGCGGCGAAACCTGGTCATCGCCAGGACCAGGCGAGTCGGGTGGTAACTTCCCGAAGTGCCCGTAGTTATGGTGTGCTGCCAGTTTTAGCTAACAAATCGTTTTACACCACATATCTCTGCCCGTCGGCAGGCTGAGGATGGCGGAGGAATTCCAGTCACGTCGGCCGAATCTTAGCCCCACCCCCGACGAGCGGAGCGGCGGCTGTTGAATATCGGATTAAGCCTCGACCGGAACACGAGCACGTGCTGATTTGTGGGATTTGGGTGGTATTTCGTCCTTAAGTCACCGCGCACTGCTGGAGCCGAATCAATGGCCGATCGATGTGCAATCAAATTGAATATGAAGCCATTCTTAAAGCGGGAAGCAGGCGCTAAAGGGATTTTGGAGAATTCAATGAAATGCTTGAGATTCCGTTTCTGTCAATCAAGTGAATAGGTATCTGGAAGATGATGCCTCTAGTGTTGGCGTGTGAGTCTTGCACGACCTTCTTAACAACGCTGTAGTGGAAATTACATTACAGTGCATTTTTGAATTTAAGAAAAGTCTCGATGAGTCGTCGCTGAATTTGATGGAGTCGTTAAATTATATGGTGTATATGTATGGGAACCGCGAGTTAGGTATAAAGTGGTTTCCTTCCGATAGTAAGTCTCCGACTGGTGGACTCTGTTTGAGTCTGCAAGATTTGCTACCTTAGAGTAATCAACAATTGTGTCATTCACCTATGACATTGGTTTCTAAAATAAAAAATAGATAGATGCAGATAGATAGATGATTTCTTAAATATGAAAATAAGATATATCTGTACATATGTATACATTCATATTATGTATGTACAAATGTATCTATTTAACTAACCTTTTTGTTTTGTGCATGATTTTGTTCTTTATAAATGAAAGTAGGTAATCGGCAGTATCTTTTTGTAACCTGAATCTTCGTCTGCGTTTGCCTATTCCGCATAATGGTCAGGTCTCTGTCTCACTACTCTTTCCTTTCTTGAATATGGATTTAAGTAACTATGCACTAATTCTTCTTCCTCAATAAGAATATCTTCGATAATATCGAAAAAATCCATTAGAACAATATTTATTTATTTATTCTTCCGTCTTTCAAGTACAATGCTTTTTTAAGACTACTGATAATAGTAATAACATTTCATATCTTATTAATAATAATGCCTAGTATAAGCAGAAATTAACATACAATTAAAATGTAATTTAGAGTAAATTGCTGCTCAGAAAATTTAAGATTTCATTTTTGCATTAATTTCTACTCATATTAAAGTCTATAAGTTGAATTTTATGCAAGCATTGGTTATAGTATCATTTTGCCCATAGTTTGTACTATGCCTCGAAACATAAAAGAAATCTCTAGACCTCAGATAAAGAGACGGGGTGTAAACACTGAACATGGAAAGCAGCACCGGACAATCAATGTGAGCAGTGAGTGTGAGCAAAAAACTGAAGAATAAGTCCTTCTTTCATGCAGTTGCTTTAGATCGATAAGCTGACATCTAGCATTATAATCCGGCATATTTGAATTCCATGACATCTTTCGAAGAGCAAACCTAGTAAATCTTTTTTGTATTCTCTCAATACGAATAGTGCTATTGTTATAAAAAGGATTCCATATTAAACAAAAGTATTCCAATATAGAGCGAATTAACGAAACATACACAGACTTAAGAGTGTAAGGGTCTTGAAAATCTTTTGAATTTCGAAACAAGAATCCTAGCATGGAGTTGGCCTTTGAAATAATATAGTCTATGTGAATAGAAAAAATCAGTTGAACGCCGAATATAATTCCTAGATCTTTATGCGAACATACTCTTGTTAAGATTGTACTATCAATCTTATATTTATAGATTATAGGAGATAAACTTCTAAAAAATGTCATAATTGAGCATTTACTAATACTGAAATTTAGTCCATTCAAATCGCACCAATTCTGTACAGATGAGATACCATTTTGCAACTCCATTGCATCGGCCCATGGTCGCACTGATTTAAAAAAATTTAAATCGTCAGCGTATAAAAGACAGTTAGAATGGGAAACATAGGAAGGCAAATCATTAATAAAAAGAAGAAACAGAAGAGGACCGATGTGACTACCTTGAGGTACCCCAGAGAAATTGAAAATTACCCGTGACAGATCATTTCCTTTTTTTTTTAACAAACTGTCTGCGATTTGAAAGGTAGCCAGTTATCCATTTCAAGATTTTAGAACGAAAACCACATTATGTTGAACACGATCAAATGCCTTCGAGAAGTCAGTGTATATGGAGTCAACTTGAAGTCTCGCTTCCATGGAACTTAGGCAAAAGTTTGTAAATATAACCAAATTGGTCGAAGTTGATCTTCCACTCACAAAGCCATGTTGAAATTGTGATATTTGGTTTCGAACTTCAGCATATATTTTTTTCTTAACAACAGCCTCGAATAATTTCGGTATTAATTGGAGTTTAGCTATTGGTCTGTAGACAATAGAACTTTTAGGTCCAGATTGATAAATTGGGGTGATGAGAGAATCCTTCCAGCAATCCAAAACTTCGCCGCGAGCCAGTGACATATTAAAAATGATAGTCAGGAGCTTGACTAATCCGTCCTGACACATTTTTTTAAAAAAAGCGGGGGAAGATTATCAGGCGCTAGGCTTGCACTAGAATCCAGTGAGGACAGCTCAGAAAGAATATCATCATTCGTCAATACTAATCGCCCTATGTCTGTGATTGTATTTGCTCGAAGTTCTGACCTGCAACCTATGCCTAAGTTACAAAGTTTGACAAAGCTTGACTGGAAATGTGACGCAAACATATCGCATATAACCTTACGGTCATCAGTAGATACATTGTCTTAGGACATATTCGATGGAATTTCAACAGAATTACGTTTAGTATTGATAAACGTCCAGAAAGTTTTTGAGTTCTCTTTGATCCTTGACTCAAGAGAAAATATGTATTGCCTGTAAACAAATTTTCATTTTTTCATTTATTTATTTTTAATATCTATCGCTGTACTTCAAGAATCATATGTTCTTTTACTAGTACAGGAACATTATAACATAAAATATTATTTTGTGTGACATGATTGGGATTAGTGATTTCAAGTTACTTCAATTATAATTTAAGAGTGTAGATTTCTGATTTTAAAATTTAATGTTATTAGAATACATATGTGTAGAGAAAGAGTTAAGACTGAAGTTACTAGGAATTATTTCAGTTCGAGCGGGAGAAATATGAGAAGCAAGCGTTACAAAATTGTCTGTACTTGGTCTTAGACCGTACCTGTGAAGGTAGGTGATTCCATAAATGAACAGCATGAATGAAAAAGTGCCTACGTGACATTAAACAGGTATGATTGGAGGGTTTCATGTAATATTACGACTTGATCGACAGAAGGTGATCTTTTCATATAAATATTTTGGCTGTTTCTTGTGAATTATTTTGAAGAGTAATAAGCACGACCGGTAGCATAAGAATGCGTCCAGTTCGCATCCTAGGAGGATGCGACGTTGTTCCGAGACGTGATCAAATCTGCGAAGGTTAAAAACATACCGTGCAGCCGCGTTAATTGCTTTTGTCAATTTTAGGGAGGAAGAATAATCACAGTCAGCGAATAACTCAGATCCATATGTCAAGATTGGCACTATGAGTGCTCTGGCAAGTTTTAATTTGATGTTCACAGGGAGAATGTATTTGCTGATTGATAAGCCTCTTAGGGATGTATACACCTTTGATACTACGCTATCAATGTGGTCAGTCCACGTCAGTTCACTATTGCACATTATTCCAAGGTTTTTTACACATGTAACATATTCAATTGCGGTCGAGTTCAGTTCTATTAGCGGGAAATTTGACAAGGAAGGCGGTTGTTTCGAGAACGGGATGGCTTTGGTTTTGTTAGGATTGAGCATTAGACCATTTTGTGTAGCCCAGTTTGCAATAGAGCCCAAATCCTCGTTTATTTTAGCAACTGAGTCTTCAACCATACCAAGAGGGAAACTTAGGTAGATTTGGACATCGTCTGCATAGATATGGAATTTACAATAGGATAAAACTAGTGGAAGGTCATTGATAAACATTGAAAATAATAAAGGACCGAGAATAGAACCTTGAGGAACACCATAACGTACGTCACAAAAGGATGACAGTTTAGAGTTATGAAAAACTGCTTGGACTCGGTTAGTAAGATACGAGAGAATTAATTTATTAGTAGGATTACAGAAATTGAATTGGGTGGACAGTTTATGACAAAGTATTGTTGGGTCTACGCAGTCAAATGCTTTCGAGAAGTCGAGTAAGGTTAGTATGGTCGTTTTGTCTTCGTCGATAGCTCTTCGAATATCGTCTGTTACTTTTAATAAGGCTGTGACACAGCTATGTCCTTTCCGGAAACCTGATTGCAGGGGGTTTAGAAGCTTGTTTCGCTCAATGTAATCTTTGATGTTTCGGCTAACAGTAGATTCAAACACTTTTGAAAGAAACGGAAGGATTGCAATGGGTCGGAATTCAGGTTTTTTCTTTGGTACTGGGATTATCTTAGCCTTCTTCCACAGTGTTGGGTAGCGGGACATCATGATTATTGTGTTAATAATGTGCGTGATATGATGAAGTATCACTGGAAGCAATATTTTAATGAAGTCAGGGTGGATATAGTCGAGGCCAACGGATTTTGACTTGATGGCAAATACTGCACAACCGACTGTGTAGGAATCGACTCTTGCGAGTTCAAAGGCATTTGCTCGAGTGTTGTTTAAAAGTATTGGAGGCATTCTTTCGGAGACTGCGGGACCAGTAGAAGCGAATCGAATATTTAAGATATCAGGGTTAATGTTATCGTCGTCCTTTTCTTTTCTTTGCTCAGTCCAATGTCGCGAACCTGTTTCCATAGGAAACTGGAAGATCGATCGTTTCTGAATTTCATTTTGTAGTACCTGAGCTTAGCCGATCTTATCAACAATGTGACATCGTTCCTACATTCTTTATATGTATTATGCATTTCCGGGCAACGAAATCTTCTCCATCGTCTGAAAAGAAAGTCCATGTTTCTCATCGCGAGAAGAATTCTCTCGTTTAACCACGGAGATGTTTCGCTCCTTATAACTCGAGTCCGAAGTGGTACATGTTTTTCGAAAAGGTAGTTTATATTGGCGTTAAATAGCTCAATTTGTTTATCAACATCAGACGACATATACAGCGTACTCCACTCAACATTACAACAATCCGAAAACAGGTTATCAGCATTAATACCACGGAAATCACGATATTGAACGGACTGTGGACAATTCTCTTCTGATCGTATATCAACTGTGGCAAAAATGAGATCGTGATACAGAAACACAGGAACAGAAAGTTGGCTGTAAGATTTCACCAATCTCTTGTCATTGGTTAACATGACGTCGATCAATGACGGCGAGCAGTTTGGTTTGAAATGAGTGGGTTCGTCGGTATTTAAGAAACTCAAGTTGAGTGAACGCATTGTGCTGTTCAACAGAGAATTGGACGATACTTCAAGGAGATTTAGATTGAAGTCGCCACAAATAATTAAATTTGGCGTTGACGAGGAAATCTCTTCAATAATTTCACAGATACTACTCGGGCGCGCAACGTCCGGTGGTAAATAGACTGTACCAACAACACACTTATATTCACCAGTTAGAATCTCGACAAAACAAAACTGACTAGCATGCGTGTCATTATCATTGGAGGATATTAGGTATTTCGTTTTTATATTTTTTCTTATGTATATAGCAACGCCTCCACCAATCCTAAGGAAGCGATCTGCCCGGAAGAGATTGAAACCTCTGAGAGAAAAGGCGTGGTCATTAACGCCTGGGTCGAACCATGTCTCGGAAACACAAATGATATCAATCATACTCTTCTCAAAAATTAATTTAAATTCTTCAAACTTATTCACAAGACTTTGGGGATTAATGTGACATATATGCAAACCTTGATGTCTTTTGCACAATATGTTCAGTAATATATTAGTACTTTCATTCATGCTGCTGAGATTTCTGTCAGGGATGTTCATGATGTGAGACAGTATGGAAGGAAAAGATCAAGTAAGGACAATATGTATTGGAGGAAAAGTGATAGAGACAGTGATTAAAGAGAACTGAAGTAATTCCTTTACAGGCGGAGAGAAAAAGAGAAATGGCAAATATGGTACAGAGAGAGTAAATTATTAAACAAGTACTACACTAGAAAATCAAAGTGAAATAAATATTTAATGTGAGATCAATTTCAAAATTAGCTGTTTGTTGCTTATGTTGCGTGTTGTTCACCAGTCCTCAGTCCAACTATATTCATGAGGTCACTCGTGCTGCGAATTAGGATGGACGGTTGCTCGGGTGTTTTCCTCACATGAACTTGTCCATTATATGTGTAGACGGAAGATAAGAGACACTTATTCTTATATTTTAGAGCTTCTCTCTGTAACTGGTAATTGCTTTTTGTCAGGCTGTCATTGACGTAGAAAGTTTTTGATGAATTGAATCCAACATTGTGTAGTCTTAGTGGACTTTTCTTGCTTCTACGATACTCGGCCACCGCTCTCATCAACTTTTGCTTCTCTTGCTTGTCCGCTAGCTTTAGTATGATGCTAGCATCGCCAGGTTGTAAGGTGTTCGACGGGCGTGGCTTAGCACGAAAAATCATCTTCAGCTTAGGAGGCTGAATGCTGATTGTGGAGCATATATTGTTGTAAATAATCTCCAGATTTTCTCCAGCACTTTCGGGTACCCCAAAAATAACTGCATCAGAGCATATTTTTTCTCTTTCTATTTCGTCCACTAGAAGCCCCAGGCGCGCAATGTCTTGGCAATTCTTCTTGATTGTCTGCTCCAGCACCTGTCTAGTTTCATCGATTTGCGATTTAATTCGATCTTCAAGTGCAAACAGTTTTGCATCCAACAACTGCGTGAAGTTCTCGGCCCATGTTTCAAGCTTGCTCTCAATTCGAACCCAGAGTTTGTCAGCAATGTTTGCTGAATGTTGCTCACTGAGTTCCGTGAGAGGGTCGCTGACTTTCGGTGAGGTTCCTTGTTTTTGTTGTTGGGAGCGGCCACGTCTTGTGTCGATGGGCATTGTTGTAAGATGAAGAAGAGTAACAGAAACCGAAATGAAGAATGTATATGTAGAAAATTTTAAATTTATGTATTAAAATGGGCGAGTGAAGTCACTTTATGAATAAAACTAATGCGGTTTTTGTGTTATTTTTGCATTAGATCTTCTCTTATGTTTTAATGTTTGGCTGCACTTTGACTATCGCGAATAAAATCAGACAAGGAATAAACACGTCTACTGCTTGCGCATGTCACACACGGAAATTCTCTTCAGGAATTCATATTCTTTCCGCATTCGACACAATACGCCACGCAGTACTGTCTTTAGCAGTCTTACATATCTTGTGTAAAGCATTTTTGAGTCTGCATTAGCTTCGATTGAACCAGATGGGTTTTTTGGAATAAGCAGATATCTTAATGGGAACAGACCTGGATATGGCATCTTCCAATATGTTTCGAAACTTATTATAAACTACGTTTAAACTTGGGAAGTCGAAAGTCTTATCCCAGTCTACTGAAAGGAAATAATTATTAAATAAATTGTAATCAGCTTTTATGAAATCCAACTAAGGCTTATCTTCGATGATTTCAAATTCGAAATTTTCAGTGACATTATAAGCAAATATTCATTTGTCTTCTTCAGAGAAAATCCATTGTAAATCAGGTAAATTAATATTACCAAGCACAATAGTATAAGAATTCTCAGGTAGATGATCGACAATATTTTTTAGAGCCCGGGGTAATGTATGAGACAAAAATACAAATGTTTGACAAAGTAGAATTACTCGCATTAAAATATTCAATGCACACATACAATTGATCAATAGCAGCTGATAAATCTGATAATGCAATTTGTCAGCTCTTAAAACATTAACGAACAGCCAGCAGCACACCTCCACCTCTATCCTTATCAAGTTGAACATAAGATCGATCACGTCGATAGACATCAAAGTCCGTGGTGAAAAGTTCAGCAGAAAAAATACCTTCATGCAACCAGGTCTCAGTTAAGGCGATCATAGCATAAGAGCAATCAGCAGCAGCGACAAATAAATCATTAACTTTAGTTCTTATTCCTCCCACGTTATGGTAATAGAGCGAGAAACAAACATCGGCATTATAGCGTGCAGAAAGAGACGGTGTTATGTTTGTTTTTCTATTTCGCCTTTGCTCATTCCGTTTTTTGAGAGAAACCGAATGGCTCTCACTCTCATACCCTTCGGCCAGAGTCCAGAATTGAGAAAGTTAGGCACCATATGCTCTGATACACCAAGTTAAAAATTGATATATTTGAGAGAGCTTTCATCAACATCGGCTTTGATCAGTTTGTGACCCTCCAGATTCAGTGGATCAATGTTGAAGTTCGACGAGACATAATCCACAATTGTCTGACAGGTTGTAGCAGGTTTGAACGAATATAGATGAAGCCACTTTGGTCGGCTAACAATCTCGAGTTCCACAGCGACGTTGGGATTGTTGTTGGTTCCAACGATGGTATTATTGCTCTTGTTGGTACGAGTGTGAGCAACTGTTTGTCATATGGAAGCATCGGGCACTAGGGGTTCATCGACCTTGGCATCGATTTCATCTACAAGTTCCACAGCTGACGCACTTGTGTTTGTTGCACTTTGTACAGCTTATACAACAAGAGCAGATTTTTTAAGGTTATTCTGCTTAGCAGAATTCACACGTTGGGCACTGCCCTTAGCAACGGAAGGGGAAGCGCAGGGCACAGCTCCTTTATTCATTGCTTGAGAGCGAGTAATAATAAGTAATAAATGCGATTTAGCACTGACATTCACCGAAGATAATAAGTTCTTTATTTCCGTTGATTCAGACTGGAGTTTGGCAATCTTCGCCATAACGAGGTCGGTGTCAATAATTTGACTGCCGCACTTAGAACAATTCAAAGAAACCATTGTAGGCAAGTTAATTAAACACTCGGGTGGAAAACACGTCCGACAAGTATGCGGTCAAATTTCGCAAGACAAGTTCGTAAAGTTTTTAAATTTGACAGTTCGCTTACTTTTACTCGAAAATTACATTTTATCTGCCTCTGAATCGGGCAGATAACTTTATTGGACAGTTAGATGATATATTCTTCGAATAGCTGCTAAACGACTATTGAAAAATGCATTTATCTGAACTTAACTGACAGTTAACTCCTATCTGACTGTTTATCTGACCATTGAAAAATCGGCACTTAGTTAATTTATGCCTTATTCATTCAACGATCCTTTGCAATTGTCCTGAAGTTGAGCAATCCTCAAAAGAATGCAACTAATTATCGCTGAAAAATGTCCATTATTAGAGACCATCGGCAACAATCAACCAGCAGTGGCGACTATTGACATGGTGTGTGTTGTGTGGTTCTACGCATGCAGTGGCATATATAAATATTCCAAATCGAAATTCCAGTGTGTTCTCTCTTCTAAATCGTAACAAAAACAGAATCCATCCTTCTGCGAAATACTCAAATTGAACATGTTACTGCGTGCTTAAAACTACACACACACCATGGCAATGGTCGGTCGCCACTGCTGATTGATTGTTGTCGATATTCGTCAGACTGCGGCGTGGTACGGCCAAATATAATTTGTACAATGACGCCTTAACAAAGGTTGAAGACCAAGTGATACCTATTACTGGAAAGAATTTAACTGATTTTGCGATGAGTAGACCACAAAGAATTGGGGAAGTAAGTAGTGATTTAATGCGAGAACTAGATTACGATACTGATTCTTTAAAAAGCCAAATAATGGATGCCGTTCCACTTTTGAACACAGGACAAAGATTAATCTTTCATAAAGTTATTCAAAAAATTGAAAGTGGCGATGGTGGTTTGTTCTTTTTGGATGCTCCAGGTGGCACTGGCAAAACCTTTCTTTTAAATTTACGATTAGTACAAGTCAGGAAAGATAAAAAATTGCTGTTGCAGTAGCTTCCTCTGGAATAGCCGCTACGCTGCTTAATGGGAGACGAACGGCGCACTCAGTTCTTAAATTGCCTTTGAACTTAGCTCATGAGGAAATGCCAGTTTAGCTGCGTTTTTTTGCAAGCGTATATACGCCTAAATTTCAATTTGCATGTAAAATACACTAAAAACAAGTCCTATATCCGCTTAAGTTACTCCTAATATCTATCGCCGCTTAAGGAATAAGCGCGAATAAAAACAATGCTTCCAGACATTATTTTCTGTGTGTTCATTCCTGAATTTATTCATTCATTGTTTAGGTTGCTGTATGTGGCTTACATCTGCAGGTGTGGTTGATGTATTAGATCATTTTTAATTCTTTTAGCATCCATAAGTATGCAATTTTTTTATACTTAGAGAGTCTCTGCTATACACTCCGTTTATGTTTCGTAATCGATTCTTTTCATTTGATGAAGATTTTTTTTTTATTTTATAATTATTAATTGTTTTTGATTTTAAAGTGCTTGTCACGCTACAAAATCGCAAGCCGAAGATTATCACCCTTGACTAACACAAATGTTATAAATCATTAAGCGCCGATGATCGTTTTTCTGTGCACTTCAAAATTAGGCGTTAGCAAAAACAGTGAGCGTGGACAAATGTTACAAGAGTGTATGACTCTTGGGTTGGGACGAATGTACGATGTCTCAGAAAAGAGCAATTGAAGCACTAGATCGCACTATGAAAGATATTAAGAGCAACCAGACTATTATGGGAGGGTACTCTTAGCTGGTGACTTTAGACAGACCCTGCCAGTGATTACTAGGGGCACACCAGCAGATGAAACAAATGCCTGTTTGAAAGCATCTATATTATGAGTACACATAAAGAAGTTCCGCTTGACTATAAATATGCGAGTTCAACTGCACAATGATGCACAGTCAGGGCAATATGAGACTGCTCTTCTAAAAATCGGAGAAGATCAAATGGCGACAAACAGGAACGGCATGATTGCACAGAGCCCTGAATGCTGTCAAATTGTAGATAATATAGATGATTTGAAAAATAATGTGCATTCCGATTTGCAAATAAATATAGGCAATCGAGAATGGTTGTGTGAAAGGGCAATTTTAGCGCCGACAAATGAGACGGTGCGGCCGATAAACGACCAAATTACACCTAATTCTGTTTTTACACAGTTTTGATATAACACGGTTTGAAAATAAAATATTTTTAATTTTTTTTAGACAATTTTATTCTATTTAGCACGTTTTAAAAATTGTTGTGCTTACATTTTTTTTACATATCACAAATTTAAGGGAATTCCACTTTTGCGCGTATGTACAAGCAAGGACAATTTTTTCGGCTTTCTTGGAATTCACATTCCTCATCGAATTTCAGCGACGAAGGCTCTTGGAGGATGTTACTAATACGAACTTGAAGGCGTGAATAGAAATGGTGTGGCACCGGTACAACTCTTGTATCTTGAATGAAAAGAAGAGTATCTCCACAGCGATGACTTGCAACGTGTCCGAAACCAAGCAGCTTACTTCCGCCTTACTTAGCCAGTCGGTATAACACGCTGTTCTGTAGACCATACGCATCCGACAGTAATTCGCTTAAATTCCCCTCACGGTAATTCAGGAAATCATCCTCGAAACATCCAATCATCCAATTAAGCGCCGTCCCTTCAGCAACCATCCGTCTCCATTAGCGCCCAAAAGAGCAACAACCCCCAACACTCTAACCCTCATCACAGCCTGAGCTCTAACATCATCTACAAATTGCACGAGTTGAATAGACACCCCCTCCTCCACCCCCGCCCCAAAAAGAAACAACCAACGACCCAAATATATCCCGTGGCATCCGTGGGGTACCCGCAAACTTTTCACAAAAAAGGTCAACCCCGCAGCGTCTCCCGCCGAGTCGCACTGGCAAACAAAAAGGCACACACTTCATCACACTTAACCTTCGTGAAAGTTTACGCGAAACGCTCCATCCGTTCCGACTCTCGAGCGCTCGCTTAGGGAAGAAAAATATGAAAACTTCCCGGCGATGGAAACTTTAGCCGAAGAAAAATCGCAAATGAAATCAATTTCCGCGTCGCGTTCCTCTTTGCTTTGCAATCTCGTCCTTTATACTGCTTGTCCTCCTTCCAGCGTGCCTCGGCCCAGAGTCCTGTGGACAATCTTGTGAAAAACTTAACTTAGTGCAAAATTTGCATAAAACTGAGTGCGACTCTGGTCGTCGACGTCGGCAACGTCGGGAACTTGTCCCCGAGCTGCTCCCGTGGGATGGGGCCGTGGAGTTACGCCCCTCCCTTGTTTTATTGCCCAATTTAAATAACCAAGTACACAACAAAGTATCCATTTGGAGGATCTTCTTTGTGCTCGGCCAAGGAAAACACGGTGCAGAGACCAAAGTTTTCTCGTTCACACGGAAATTTGTAGTTCTTTTTTTCTCATTTCCCTCTCTCTCTCTCCTTCATTGTCGCCACTGTTCGGGTGGAGGTGGTCTGCGTAGCAGACCTGGGAGGGTATTATTTAGTGAAGAAGAGGAAACGCAAGTTATTACCGCACACATAGTTCTTTCGTCGGACAGGAGACGATGGCTCGGTGAAAGGACATTCTCATTTCTTGTATTTCTTCGGGATCGGTTCACTTTGTCATTAATCTCTGCGTGAGTGCTATTAAAATGTAAATAGTTGCTGCGGGAATTGCCTTGGGAGTGGCCAATGCCTTCTGGTTGTCCATAAGGTTTTTGAGGGTAGCCAAGGGGCGGGTTTGGATTATTTGAAATCACGTTAGGCGGAGTTCATTTATGGGAGTCCTGTGAGACAGACAGACAGAATCAGGTCAGGCGTTGGAGGGTGCTTTATTCGTTTTTTGCTTAAAAATGATAGACAGATATATATAAAGGGTGCCCCAAAATCAACACCAGCTTTGAATTTGCAGCCATTTGTGGTGTAAATTGGAAAGAAACTTTTGACAGCTGATAGTCTAGGGTTAGTAAAAATGAAGCGGCACCGGATATATCAACGTGTTTTCATTATTAAACCAATCTCAAAAATAACTGTTCCACCCATCAACCCACCCGACTTAATGCCAACCGATCCGATCCGAGACGGGACAGTACCAGAGAAAGTGCTTTTCAGTGTCGCCGTCTTCTCCACAGGCATCGCAAAAGGTTTCATCGTTTAGGTCAAGGGTGGAGTGACCCGTTAGAGGGTCGCCGTGGCGTAGTAAGCTCCTACAGAGAGGGTGGCAGGTTCAATACCCGAATTTAACAGCTTTCATAGTTCACAGCTCCACCTCCTTCGAGCCACTGACAATGCCCAAGGAGCATTCCTGTTCAAAAAAAAGCTTCTCAACTTCGCCATTCGGAGTCGGCATTAAACTGTAGGTCCCTCCCACTCGTGAAAGAACAATAGCACGCAGACCACGAATGGTTGCTGTAGAAGCTAGGCTTAGATCCACCCGGACTGAATTTGTTATCGAATTTTCGATCGGGATTTCGTTCCAAATACAGTTGAATCTGCGGTCATGAAAGTGACAAGCCATCTTAGTATATTATATAATATATGGGTGGCGCGAGAGTCCGAGGTGGACCTGGGCCTAGCTTCTCAGCAACCACTCGTGTTGTGCGTGCTATCGTTCTTTCACGAGTGGATGGGACCTATCGTTTTTTACCGACTCCGAACGGCCAAGTTGAGAAGCTTTTTCGAGACAGGAATACTCTTTGAGCATTGTCAGTGACTCGAAAGAGTCGGAGCCGTGAATTATGAAAGTTGGTAAATTGGTGATTCGAACCTGGCACCCTCTGCAAAGGAGTCGACGCACTTATCCATTACGCTACGGCTACCACAAGCACTTAATTGAAGTTAAATACAAAGTACCAAAAAAGATGTGAATATTAATGTAATTGCATACCTTTTAATTTGAATAAATGAAATGAAAAAGGTTCTGCAACGCGTTTGAGCTCTCTGCAACTCATTCCTAGAGAACTCGATTCCTTTTCAACTGTTCGCTAGCTTGATTCTCATGCAGATAACTTTGCCTCCGAATTCTATACTGTGGACCATCAAGTGAAGCTCCATTATTCAATGTGAAAGCAGACAATCATCGTTAGCTTATTCGAAGTGTTTAAGGCTGTTATAGTCTATCGAGTCCGTAATTATCATCTGTCAACGGAGTACATCGCTGATAACCACCAGAAATACAGTATGCCCGCCTGACGAACTCCACGTTGGACATCAAACTATACAATTTACTAGTGTGTAAGAAGGGACAATTCATATGTAGGCTGTATAAGGCCAACCAAATTGTATTTCAATTAAAGCTATCGGAAGCCTTTTCGAAGTAGATAAACAACAGATGTAGGAGAAAGAGGATCCAGAGACGCCGAGAGTTGAATTTAAGGAATCTCTTGGTAAGTTCCAGAACTACTCGAGCTATTATTTTGGCTACTGCGGGAGGAAGTCATATACCACGCTAGTTTCCTCATTCAATTCAGTTTTCCTTATTAGGACGCTTAATGCAGCTAAGAGTAGACAAAATTGGTGAACAAAACTCAATGTTGCGAACGAACTACTCATTTTCAATGCTATTTTTCAATCTCTTATATTTTATGGGTCTCCTGTCGGGGGTAAATGTGCAAACGTTCACTTGCGCAAGCTGCAGATAGATCAAAATAAACTGCTTAAAATGATTCTGGGTTTTCCATGAAATTACATGTACCATATTTCCAAAAGAATTACATGAAATGGCCAACATTGAAATGGTAGCACAAAGGATTGAAAAAATTCTATTAAAATACAATATTTCGTGTTTATCTATCTGACAATGTCTACATCTCTAATTTGGCTTAATAATTTGTGTGTATTTATTGTATTTATTTATCTATTTATCTATATATTTATTATTATTATTATTTTTTTATTTATTTCTTTATTTATCTATTTATTTATTTATTTATTTATTTATTTATTTATTTATTTATTTATTTATTTATTTATTTATTAATTTATTTATTTATTTATTTATTTATTTATTTATTTATTTATTTATTTATTTAGTTATTTAATTATTTATTTAATTATTATTATTTATATTATAATTATTATTATTTTATTTATTTTTTTTCTTATTTATTTATTTGTTTATTTATTTAATCACTTATTTATTTATGTATTATTAATTAATTTATTTATTTATTATTTATTGTAATAGCTACACACATCACTGCAATACCATTCAATAATAGAACCATTGTTTCATGACTGAGTTTCGCAACTACTTCTCTCTTCCCTCCAACCCTATATGTATTACTTTCTCTTTTTTCTTTTATTTTTTCTCTCGTTTTAATGAAGGTTTTTAGTGGCTTTTCCTTCTTAATTTGAAAAATTATGTGATATTATCTTAAACAATTGTATTTATATTATAGTAGTAAGGTACTTTTACCATATCTCTGTAATTAAAAATTTTAAAATTGTATGTACAATACAGATTTTATGCCACAATAAAAGAAGTGCTAAAGTTAAAGTTGGTGAACAAAATTGGATATAACAATTATCTGATTTTATAATACTTGTGCTTGTAATCGCTTGTGACATTTGTAATAACGAAACGAAGATTTCGTCATTGAGGTCGATAGCCATCATCGCTCCAGTGTGCATGCAAAGCGCCGCATCGTGAAAATGTTTGAATGTGACTACACTCTTTTGAGACTTTAATCCACCGACCAACCTGAGGGTCAATATCGATGAAGAACAGAATACAGTGGACTCTTCCTAAGTCGAACTCTCCATTAAGTCGAAATTCTCTCTAACTCGAACTTTTTCGCCATATTTTACAAACATTTCCCTCAACTTTCCATACAAGAACTTCTCTCTAAGTCAAACTCTCTCTAACTCGAACAAATTTTGTTATCCCGTGACAATTCAACTTAGGGGGAGTCCACTGTATTTCTCTTCTGTTTTCACTGATTTGTTGCAAAAATACGTTGCAGTTGAATTTTGGGTGCTGTGCTGACACAAAAATTGAAGACGAACAACGATAAACACCGTCCTGCTTTCGTATTGACAATGTTGACCAGAGATGCGGTTTTTTAGCAAAAAATCAACTGCTCCGACAAAGCCAGCTAGGACGAAGACAATGTTCAAGTTTGCGACCAATGCATCCACAAAGATTGACTGTCTGGTGCGAGTTATGACATGGCGGCATCTTCTGACATCAGGAAGGGGGTACCATTACAGTCAATGGTCTCATGTACAAAGCGATGTTAGCCGACATTTTGTGGCCAAATCTTGACTACACCGATATATCAGAGCTCCAACAAGACGTTGTTACATGCCATCCAGACTACGCACCTGTCGAACAACGAACAACGGAGAACAAGGCATGTGAAACTGGAGGCAGTTATCCAGAGATTGGGCTAATTGGAGAGGCTTATTGACTGAGATCCAAAACTACCTTGGACAGTAGCGCCATTCGGAGAAGACGACGTTGCTAATGACATGGAGCAGCATTTCTGGAAGATCGAATTGGCCACCTAAGCAATCATTTGTGAAATAAACTTTCGCATAATCAATTCTGTGTGATACCAGGGTGCTGTTTCGTAAGTATTAACTATTTATTACATTCATGTGAAAACAGATAACTTCGTCTTCCAAAACACTCCTAGCGGTCTCGATGTGCAGTCTACCTCAAGGGGCATCCGAATTCACAGGAAACTTATAACTTGTCGATGAGTCATTCTGTTTAACGCTCATCCAGACTACGCACCGCTCGAAGTTGTGAAGCAGAATTTTGGCGACTGGGTCATCTCACTATGAGTGTTCAACTAGATCATGCGACTTGAGACTACTCGAACCTTTTGTCCAGGGCTACGTCAAGTCCTAGCTCGAGGCCAACATTCGACTCTGGACTCTGTATTCCAGGATGAACGCCGCAAAATTGTACCATGTCATCAATAATTGAACCAGCCACTTGAAGCACAGCCAGGGAAATCGAGATGACCATTTGAATGTTGTGCATACATAAAGTCTTGGCTGTAGCTTCAAAAAAAGACCAGAATCAATTTTATATCTCACAACATTGTTGTGTTCTTTTAATGTCTTTTCCTGTTATTCTTACGTGGTCACACTGTCTAGTCAGAATAGTTATGTTTAAATCTAGCTTAGAATTAGTGCAGGATTATTGTGGAATTTATTGGTTTGTATAATCGTCTTCTTTGTAGATGGACATTGATCGAGATTTGGCACCATTGTACGACCCCATCGTTAGTGACTCCAGCGACACCTAGTGGCGAACACCAACCTGTCAAAGATGGAAGATGAAATTGAGCTGGCTTCAGACAACTTCACTGGGCATTACGATTTGATCGAGTGTGGCCACGTTTTTAGTTTGTTAACCTCAATTGATGTACGGAATGGTTTTCTGAATTAAGGAATAAAATGAGACATATTTTTCTGATCTCTCGAATTCTCCATAAGAGACATGTCATGTTTTTAAAGCTTTGTCTAATGTCTACACTTTCAAACAGACTGTTTAACTAATTACCAAGAGTTGGTGAAACAAGATGGTCCAGTTGTTATAAAAGTCGAATGGCACTCCAGCTTCTACTGGTCCCCTATTATACTCGATATAACCGATGACTTGTGACCTGTCGAACAACGCAACAGAGAACAGCATCGCCTGAAATTGCATACTAAACCAACTTGGCGTGTGAAACTGGAGGCAGTTATCCAGAGATTGGGCTAATTGGAGAGGCTTATTGACTGAGGTCTCTCGAAGAAGAAGACGTTACTGATGAAATGGAGCAGCATTTCTGGAAGATCGAATGGGGCACCTAAGCAATCATTTGTAAAATAAACTTTCGCATAATCAATCTTGTCTGATACCAGGGCTCTGTTTCGTAAGTATTAAATATTTATTAAATTCATGGGAAAACAGATAACTTAGTCTTCCACAACGCTCCTCCCGGTCTCGATGTGCAGTCCACCTCCAAGGCATCCGAACTCACAGGAAATTTAAAACTTGTCGAAGAGTCATCCTTAACTCTCACTGCACATACATCGTGCCCTGTCGCGATCCATCTTTCTTCTGTCATTCAAAACTTCCATGGTCACAGATCCGAGAATTCTCAGAAGGAACACAGCTCCTTTTCCATTCCGTGGAACATCTTCAACTACTCCAATGGGAGGCCACATTCAAAGGGCGCTCGAGTCTTGCGTAAATGCTCATCTCCTCCTCCTCGTAGTCCATCCCACATCATGGACGCAGCCAAGACAGAGGCATTCGTTCATTCGTCCACCGAAAGCGAAGCCTGCCACCATGGCCCATGCACGCCTCTCCTCGTATGCAAACTATTCACCTGACTACCTGTGAATGGTATCCTTTCACGACCACGCTCGGTCTGCCCACGTCACTGGCAAACAAAAAACGAGGCAACTGCGTTCAGAAGCTGTCACACAGGATAACGACTTTTCGACTGGGTTGCATGCGAAAAATGGTCCCACCACCATGAGTACCGGCGCCATCATCACACCACGTCGCACACCCTCTTACACAACAGTGATTTTATTGTTTTCAATTTAAACTCAATGAAAAGTTTGTTCCCCGATTCAAGGTGACGTGCTGGTCGCTCTGCAGGAGCAATGGGTGTGTCGTCTGTGCATCCTTGAACTTTTTAACCCCCTTTTCACGAAGTACGTGTGCTGCTTCGGTTACTTGGACTTCGTCCGCAGTGCCTGGGTGCGGCAGCTTTGTGCAGGCAACCATCCCGTCAAGCTGCAGTCCTTAATCCGTCTCCAAACCACTCCGGCTGCCACAGGACTGCGGTGCAGTCATTTCGGCTAAATAAATTATTCTAATTGAACAACACTTTGACCAGACTCAACTGACCGTGCTCTTGTCGGCCCTCTGTCCCCTGGACCGGCATCAAAAATGAGAGGCAAACAAGCCCCGACGACTGAGAAATAAATTTAATTTCATGCGTACAGTTGAGCTAATTCTGTCACATGTCCCCCTCCCGGCTGCTAAAAATTTCCGGGCACAGGCCGGCTGGATTGCTCAAAGGTAACTAGGTTTGATGTCCGGTTCTTCAAGGATGTCCTGCTGTCAGATGCCAGGACTCATTCATATGCAAATCGCATTAAGTGACGCTTGAGGCTCTGCACGTTGCTCCCCCGACTGCAGGAGAGTTATGCACTCGTCCTCCTGGTCCGGAGTCCATGGGTGGTGTGGGAAGGAACTCAGCACTGACGCCTTGGAACGAGAACCGACAAACGGACTTAGAGAGCTCCGCAAATAGTTAAGAGCGACACACAATTGGAATGGCAAATATTTCGGCCAGAGGTCCAACACACAACCTCTGACATATCGTGTCGTACTTCAATTTGGGGCTCCATTCCAAATGATCAATTTGTCCCGCAGTAACTTTGCCCACGTGTCCAAGGACACTGCCAATTGGCCGCAGTAATGGACGTTTCATGTCGCCGTCCACAAATCACGGCCTAACCGCCATTTCGTGTTCCGATCCAGATACACAGCTTCCACCACCCGCCAGCGCTGGCATTTAATAAAAATTAAGCACGTTGCGTTGGTTGGATGCAATAATATCGTGTGCATCATAAAACCAAATCGTACGAGCCGCCTCCGCCGCACGGCACTCCGCCCGAGGACACGACGCCATCTAAGGATCGTAAACGGAAGTCGGTAAGTCGGCTATATCATTATTTGTTGGCTGGGGTGGCAATTTCACTCACAATCTGTTAAGCGAATGGAATTTGTTAACTGAAACGATATGACGCTGACATTCCGCGCAATATGGCGCATGCTGTTCTACAACCTAGATAAGGCACACTCAGGCCCGTTTTATACACGTCCTAACGACTCCTTTTGCCGCGTACGAGCTGCAATAACAATAGATGTTAACTGCTGGCCCCACCCCGGTTTACAGTCAGCCATTTCGAATTACCAATCACCCATTAACCACTTGTTTTTGCGACTCTGATGTGCGTGTGCATTCGATGAGGGGCGAGGTGCTTTCGTTTTGACGTGTGATGGAGTGAAATTGTTGCGATGGCTTGAAGTTCGATTCTTTTATGAACTTTTGAGCGGAGGGAGGGTTTGGTATCCCTTCCAGCAAGCGACCTTAAAGCGGAACGATTTTACGCATGACCATGTGGACGAGAGTTTAGTGACGATGTGATTACTCTTTAATGAGCTGAGGGAATGGACATTATCGAGACAGAAATGCTATGGAATTTCGATTGGGATAGGAACGATCATCAGGACGGAGCATACACTTTTTCGACACTTGCCAGATGGCCGCAAACAGAGGCTAGTCTCGACTGATGTTTAAATTATTGCGCGATGTTTTGCCTTATAAATGTCACATCAGTTTGCAAATTTTGATTTAGTAACCAGCCGCCGTAACGTAAGGGGTAGGTGCACTGAGTCCTACGGTGAGGGTCCTTTAGCCGAGCTGTTGCTGAAGAAACTGTTTAACATCCGATTCTTTATAACTTCCCTGGTGTTAAATATGTATTTTAGAAAGACTAATAGAGTCTACTTTTTAAAATAGAGTCTGCCATTCAAATCATTTTGACATATTCATGTAATCAATGGGTGAGGTGTTCTTCTGCGCTGGCAAAACCACGGCGTAAGCTTTTTCACCTATCCCTCACTTTAGGTCTCTTTCCGAGCAGATGGAAAACAGCATTTATCCAGCCCGTCCCTAAAAAGGGCGAATCTTCGTCACCCACCTCGTACCGACCCATAGCACTTACGTCCCTTCTTTCTAAGGTAATGCAAAGTTTGTTCCCTGATTCAAGCTGATAAATCCTCAGCTTATGAAATATCTTGAATCGCGGAAGCTTCTTAATGCCCGCCAATATGGTTTCCGCAGCGACAGGTCCACTGGTGATCTGATAGCTTCTTCTACTTCTTTATTTGGTGCTACAGTCTGGGGTGGACCTGGGCCTCAACCAACAAGCCTCTCCAACTAGCACGGTCTCTGGCTAGATGTCTCCTGTGTCGCACGCTAAGTTTGTGCTTCTCCAGATGGGTGCGCACCTTAAGTGCGGGCGTTCTCTGTTGCGTTATCTTACGAGTTCGGAGGCGAAGACCGCGCAGTACAGCAGGACTGGATGATCCAGATCTCATATAAGCTCAAGTTGGTCCTTCGGGAGATGGCTCTACTACTTAATTGAATCTTGAGCCCATAGAAACAGCGGTTGGCAAGAGTTACTCTGCTGTTTGTACTATCTGATAGCTTATCTCACCGAAAAGTGGAACCAGTCTTTGCACAATGCATTCGAAAGCAAGAGCTTGATATTTCTACAGCATTTGACAGAGTTTGACATCAGGCTCTCTTGTCGAAAATGCGTGTCTATGGTATCGATGAATCCCTTCTTCTTTGGAAACCATTCGTCAACAATCTGATAGGTTCCTCATCAGCGTGGTTTCAGGCCGAGGAAGTCCACCATCGACCAAATCTTCTCATTACAGCATATCCTAGAAAAAACCCAAGAAATGCAGATCGACAGCCACCACCTTTTTGTCGATTTGAGGCCGCATATGACAGCGTGCATAGAGACGAGGTATATGGCGCCGTGTCTATTTTTGACATTCCTGCCAAACTCGTCAGGTTGTGCAGGATGACGATGGAGAATTCTCAATGCTCCATCAAGGTTGGTAACGAACTCACCGAGACCTTCAATGTCAAAAAAGGTTTTAGACAAGGCGACGCGCTGTCATGTGACTTCTTTAATATCATCCTGGGAAAGATCGTGCAAGACTCACACGCCAACACTAGAGCCAAGATCCTCCAGAAGTCCGTACAACTGTTATCATACGCGGATGACATTGACGTGATTGGCAGAACACAACGAGCCTCAATGCCAGCATGAGGCGTTTGCTGGCATTGAGGCGGAAGCGTCTAAAATGGGTCTAGCGGTGAATGAGGGCAAAACTAAGTATACGCTGTCATCAAGAAAGGACACACAACATCGACGTCTTGGACAGAGCCTTACAATGGGCAGCTATAACTTCGAGGTAGTGAAGGACTTCGTCTACCTCGACTCCCAAGTGAACAGTAAACGCAGAATTACTCTTGCCAGTAGCTGTTTCTTTGTGCTCAAGAGGCAATTGAGTAGTAGAGTCCTCTCTCGAAGGACCACGCTAGAATTGTATAACACCTTGATCATCCCTGTCCTGCTCTATGGTGTGAAGGCATGCACAATCTTAAAGGCGGATGAAGAAGCACTTGATCTTTTCGAGAAAAAAGGTTTGTGTTCAATCGTTGGTCCTGTCTGCGTTGATGGTTATTGAAGAAGAAGATTCAAGCGCGAACTGTGCAGTGCATGAGGCTAGTCAGGCGTCTACGGATTCAACGCCTAAGATGGCTGCGCCATGTAGAGCGCATGGACAACACTGCTCCAGCCCGAAGAGTCTTCGACCCCGAACCAGTGAGACAACGCATTAGACGCACACGGAACCAATGGAGCACCCAGGTGGAGAAGGACCTCAATCGACTTGGTGTGCGCAGTTGGAGACAGCTGGCTTAAGATCGTGCCGGCTGGAGATGCTTACTGGTTGAGGCCCAGGTCCACCCCGGACTGTAGCGCCACCCGAAGAAGAAACAAAGAAATGTCAAATTAAGTTGGGCAAGAACAAACTTGACGTTAAGGTGGGACTCACAATTAACATCGTGCATTATAGTCTGGGTAAAAGATGCTCGCCGGTTTAATAAATTTAAGGCCTTCTTTACAAGCAGAAACTCAAAAGCAGATATCATTAATATTGTTATACACATAATATCAATGTCCTACTCCCCCACTCTCTTACCGCGCTCTTGCTCTCATTTATGAATGAAGGTCTCACTTTCTTCTTCTTCAGGAAGAGAGTTGAGATTAGCTTCCTCTTCTCATTGCGATCGTCAAGGAGTTCGGACGCGAGTTTTAATTGAATCAAGTTAACGTGTAATCAATTATTTAATACTTGAAAAGAGCGTTTCATTTGAACCTGTTATTCATTATTATATCAACTTTAAATGTGATTCCCCCGAATAGCCATCCTATGCAATTTCATGATCGTTTGTACAAATTAAACTATTCTAAAAAAATGCATTTTTATATTTGTTCCGTAGGCCAGAAGATTCCCTTACAAGTCATCCAAAAGAACTGATCTTCGACAGCTATGGTTGCGTTGTATTTGGTCGAGCGTCGCTCCATAGTGTCCGACACCTACGGATGTCCTAAGGGTTGCATCATCGATATAAATGATCTGAAAACGGATGGCTTAGCACTTGATATTTGAGCTGTGGATCGGTGCTGCTTATATTAATTTTTCACGAATGGATTATTTAGGGTTTAGCAGTGCTCTCTGGAATGCGGCATGAAAACGATAAATTATTCCTCAAATTACATAGTTAACAGTTCTGTAATCGCGGGATGATGTTTCGTCAGGACCACATCATTTTAATACATAATTATGTTCCAGTTGTTTTGCCAATCAGCTCGCTTAAGCTCCTGGTTATGATTTAATCACAGGAGAAGTTCTGAAAGAATTACCTCAGAAAGTGCTTCTCATGTTTCTCTACATTATTAACGCCTCCTTTAGATTAGAACATGACCGTAGGCAGTGGAAAGTAGAGGAAATAATAATGGTGTAGAAACCGGGTAAGCCCCCAACAGACAAAAAGTCTTATAGACCGATTTCACTTCTTCCGACAATGTCTGAAGTGTTCGAACGAATGTTACTTAGACGTGTAAGCCCGCTTGTAGAAGAAAGACGACTTATTCCTAACCACCGGTTCGGCTTTAGAAGCAAGCATTCAACTATTGACCAAGTACATCGCATAAGTGATGTTATAGGAAAATCGTTTGAACAAAAGCAAGTCTGCTCAGCTGTATTTCTCGACGTTTCTCAAGCCTTTGACAAGGTTTGGCACGAAGGCTTGGAACACAAGCTTCACCAATTCCTCCCGAGAAAACTTTGCGCAATTTTCTCGAACTATCCATCGGATAGAATCTTTCGTGTTTATTTAAATCTATACAAGCTGGAGTACCACAAGGAAGTGTTCTTGGTCCCCTCCTTTACTTATTGTATAGCAGCGATATACCGCAGGAAGTAGGCACAGTGCTAGGCACATTTGCTGATGACACCTCCATTTTGATAACTGCCAAAACGGCAGTAGATTTTTGCATTTGTACTGTGCCTTAGACCGGATACACGAATGGAGGAACACTCAGCGAATTGAGCTTAACGGAGCCAAATCCGTTCATCTAAATTTTACGTATAAGAACGTGAATAACTTGCCCGTTTTCATAAATAGTGTTCAAATACCCTTCGACAATGAAGCGAAATACCTCAGAATGACTCTCGATGTAAAGCTTAAAAAGAAGGAGCACGTCGAAAAGAAAAGTGAGTAGCTCCAATTAAGATACAAAGACATGTACCGGCTTATTGGAAAAAATTTCAAGCTAAGTACTGACAACAAATTGCTGATATACAAGCAAGTGCTAGGTTAGGGTAGGTAGGTGGGCTACTAGTGCATTTACCAGCACACTCAGGCCATATTGGTCCATTGTGACACCCACAGTCAGCTACCATTGATGATCCCAACGGCAAATGGTGACTGGAAAAGATTTGAAAAAGCGTATAAACTTTGCTTTCACTGGGATTCGAACCGGGGACCTTGCTAACCAGAGGCAAACACTCTACCAACTGCGCCATCCAGTCGTTAAGCAAATGATAAAACCCGTCTGGACGTATGGTTTACAACTATGGGGTTGAACTAAAGAAAGTAATAGAAACATACTGGAAACTTTTAAAAATAAAGGGCTAAGGCCCATCGTCAAAGCACCAACGACATCCACAGAGATCTTGGAATTTCATCAGTCAGAAGTTACGAATTTTGCTCGTAAGCATAAGCGTCGCCTGGAATGGCACATAAACTCTGCTGTCCTTCCAAGTCTCGACGAAAGAAACGCTTTTCGCCGTCTGAAAGGACTAAGCCCCTTTGACCTGGCACGGTGAATTCAACCCGCGCTTAAATGCGGTGTTAGCAAGAACTCTCAATGAAGAATGCAATAAATCTCTTGTAAGCGTAACATCGCTCTTTCTTTTAAGTCATGTGTTTCTTTATGTGTTTATTTTTTGCATTTTAAGAGTCGTACACAAAAAAATCAATACTTTTAAAATAAAAATATGCCACAAATATTCAAGACAATTTTTATTTAATTTTTTAAAACTCTTATAAATTATATAACAATGCAAATTAGCGTCACCAATCCAAGATGTGGCCTTGTCGTCTCGCGCAGTATAAAAGCGCTACACATTTCCATACCAAGTCACACTTGTTTGGTGTTTCATCTTGCGACGCACGGGTCAGGATTTCCTACATATAAGCAGGTCCTGTAATCTAAAATACAGTGCTGCCCAAGAAACATTCAAATATCGGAAACTAAATCCCAAATTCCGCTTCAGCAAATACTTGATCATACTGCAACCAGCATCCTTATTTTGTAAACCATCCGATGACGGATAGCGGCTTTAAGTTGATAGGCTTTGCTGCGAGGCGAAACGTTGTATTAGCGAGTACACGGTTCCCACATCTCAATATTCATAAAGGAACATGGAGATCTCCAGATCAATCAGTGAAGACCGATAGCCACCACCTTTTCATCCATTTCAAGGCCGCGTATGACAGCATTTATAGAGACGAGTTATACAGCACAATGCCTAGTTTTGGCATCCCTACTAAACTCGTCCATTTATGCACGCTGCTCCGTCAAGGTCGGTTAAGACTTAACCGAGACCTTTGATGTCAAAAAAGAATTAAGCCGAGGCGACTCGCTGTCATGCGAATTCTTCAAAACTCTCACATCAACACCAGAGGAACAGTCTTTCACAAGTCCATCTAACTACTCGCGTATACCGACGATATTGACATTATCGGAAGAACAGCGTGATGTCAATGGCATTTTTGTGAGTATTGCAATGGAGGTCGCGAAGATGAGTGAATGAAGGCAAGACCAAGTATATGCTGTCAACGAGAAAGGAATCAATGAGAAAGCAGAGCATCACGATAGACAGATATAGCTTTGAGGTAGTCAAAGACTTTATCTACTATTATTTCAGACAACGACACCAGTGCTAAAATCAAACGATAACTCTTGCCAATCGCTGCTTTTTTCAACTATGAAAGGAATTGATAAACAAAGCCCTCCCTCGAATAACCAAAATAAACCTCTATAAGACCTTGATCGTCACAGTCCTGCTATATGGCGCAGATGCATGGACTTTGTCAAAAGCTAGGAAAATTCTTCGGGTGATTTTCGGTCCCCTCTGCATAGATGGTGAGTGGAGGAGAAGATATAACGACGAACTGTACGAGCTGTTCAGGGACATTGACTTAGCCAGAAGAGTGAGGATGCTAAATGTGCACCTTCAGGCCTTTGTAGAGAATAACTTTATTACCACGCTCTAAACCATGAAACCCGACAGAACACTATTCCGGAGGATAAGTAAGCTCACGAATCACAAGGCTTCAAATAAAATCAACTCCCTCTTGGGGCTCAGTAATAAACCCACTGAATCACGTCTTGTTTCACAATCCGCCCAAGTCCATGAGTAGAATAATCCCCTTCAACACCCGAATTTCTTCAGCAGATTGAACAATGTCCCGCCCAAAACTAAATTCAGCCCACAAACTTGTCACCCAGTTTAGTAAATACAACGAGGCCGCAAATCCACTCTCCACAACGACGAGCATCCTTTATAAGAACCTGTCTTTGCCAACCTCTTGTCAATAGTCAGCTTACTTAAGCATTGTATCAACAAATCCCATTTCACAACAATCTGGAAAACTGCCTTTTTGGTACCAGGCAACTTACTACTAGACTGCAAAGTTAACCAGACGAAGAGAACATGCTGCCTGCATACCAGAATTTCAATTCAGCATCAATCCAATACAATGCACCTGTAAGGCAGCCTCTCTTAAAATTAACAGAGGACACACCTCAAATCCAAACCAAGAAAGCCGGACGATATGTGTATCCCTCGACATTTCCGAAGCCGTTTGCATAACTGGAAGAGAATAGCTATCAATTTCAACACAATCACAATGTCAACAATCACAAATCCACATAATCCTCAACTATAGCCGGAATACCGCAGGGCTCCAGCTCGGGACCTGTATTGTATCATTTATTTACAGAGGATATGCCTCCACCCAACAACACAGGAGTGAAAATTATCATTCATTAATCCTATTCTACATTACAAGAGACTCATCAACAGGAACCTGTCGCCCCTCAACACACCCTTACTTTAGAGTACCCGCGAAGGGTCAGTAAGATAGAATTAATGACATGAATTGTTGGATATTAAGATAGAGTCCTGGAAATTAAGTAAAAATGAAATTATAAAGAAAAAATTTGGAGTTCCTGTTCCACCACAAACATCCCTTAGGAAAGAACATCTCAGGACGCAGACTAAGCACCGTCTTTCGCTTATTAAATAGTGTGATGAACTAAAAAATATTTTTTAATTATTTGATTTAAAAAAAATAATCCTTCAAATAACAAGACTGTAATTTAATTTAAAAAAAATGAATATAAAAAAAATAAATACAACTTTTATTTTACAATTCGAATTTAAATATTTGAATTTAATGTTGGCAGCTAATTTTTTCATAAATAACATTCCCATAAGCATCGTCATAGTTTCTATTTATTGTTAGTTCCTTATTTTGCAAAAAATATTTAGAACTCGTGCTCGTGCCCACACGTTTTACAATTAAGGGATAATGCAATTATGCAATTGTATGAATTAAAATTATTTACATTGTTAAGTGTTACAACCCAGAATGTCACATACCCCATAAATAATATCATATAAGTAAAATGTAGATATACAACGCTGAGTGCATCATTAATATCTGTCACTTGACACTCAGCATAGAATAGAATCATAATGTATTATTTTTCATTGCACCAATATCTGGCACTTGATGCCCAACATTAAATAAAAACCGATAAACGCATCCGACATTTGACACTTCGATGCTGCGCAATCCACATTGACCTGCATCAATGTGCGCAAGATAAACTACCACGCAATGGACGCATGGTCAACAGATAATGAAGTCAGTGTCTGGTGTAAGATATCCTTAAGATTTTTCCTCAGTCGTGTTTTAGTCATAGTGAGTGATAGTGTATAGTTTCTTTTTGTACGATAGTTCTAAGTAAATTTGATTGAAATAAAGGAATTTTATCAGATCTGTTGGTTTAAGTTCATTTCTGTTAAGCTCACTATGTTATGCATGTACAGTAATTGAAGTTTCTATTTATTTCTTCTGATTTTTGTTTCAATTCTCTTCAAATAAATTGTTAAAAACTTGATCACTTATTTTGCATTTAATTTAACATAAAACATACATGTTGAGTTAGTTCTCGAAGGGAAAAGCGAAAAAACCCAGCAATTTCAAGAAAAACTTCGTCTTATTATTCTGTGGACATTTAATTCCTAAGTGAATTTAATTTAATTTGTTTATTAAGTAAACTTAAAAACTAACATATGGTTACAAGCTTAAATATTCGACTAAAACTAACTTAAATAGATATATATATATCATGTGAAGGAAAGAGTGATAGTAATGGAGAGGTGAATAATGATTTTCTAATGGATTGAATGGAAAAGTGGAAATCAAGGGAATTTTGAGATAAGTTTGCTAGGCGCAACACTCTACAGATGGGCTCATGCAGGCAGTAGCTGGTACGATGGGGGGAGGTCGGAAAAGAGGAACAGGCCTAAGCGACGGGGATTGGAGTTTAGTGGAATCATTTCCAGAAGAACGGGCGAGTCATATACAACGCCAGCAATCTCGGATATGACAGGTCCAGTTGTTACTCATACTCACACCCCAGCAGATAAAGATGTCTCAAATGACGATGTGGTCATACGATCGCTAAATGGAATGATCGTTAAATAGTAAATCCACTTGAGCTCGGATGGCTTAGTTTGCGATAGCAAAAGGGACTAACCACTTGAGCTCACAGTGCAATAACGACCGATGGATGCAATGGAGATTGAGAGAACAATCGGGGCAGTCTCCAGTTCGACGAGAACGTGTCAAGTTCTCCCTAGTGTTAAGATTCTTTTCCTTTTTTTAAGTAAATGTTTTAAATAGTTTTGTGTGTTCTTTCATTTAATTTCTCCTTCTCTTGTTTTTAATTCTATTTTGGATACTACATCCAAGTTAACGCAACGCATTTGGCCCTGGACCCCATATAGGGTATCAGTCTGTATGAGAATTGCTGACTAAGTTCATTCGGTTGCAAACCTGTTCACACGTTTATAGAAGATCAAGTTGCGCTGCGCTATACGCACGAACAAAGCAAGGTTATCAGACCACAGGTGACCACCTAATGCTAAACGTATGAATCTACGTTGGACAGCTTCAATACGCTTTGAGTCATTATCACAGAGAGGAGACCAGATTTGACCGGCAAATTCCAGGAAGGGTCTGACATAGGTGATGTAAAGGGACTTAGTAACGTAGGGGTTGGAGATTTCTTTGGACCAGCGTTTAATGAAGCCAAGGGAAGAATTGGCCAGCAGGATCATATTGTTAATGTGTGAATGGAAATTTATCTCCTTATCGCATATAACTCCAAGGTCGCGAATAAAGGAGACTCTGGGCACTGGCTCGTTATGGAGGAAGTAAGTTCTGCGAGGAGGAGAGGAACTTTTGAGAGAAAAACTGATGGACTGGCATTTGCTTACGTTACGTTTAAGGGAGTTGTTGTCACACCGTTTTGAAGTGAACGCATGTCGGTAGATAGAGTTAGATATTGTTTTGATTGCTGGGCAAGAAGTACAGCCTGCACGACAACACGTCCGAGAACGGACTCAGGCTGTTGGACTTCGTAACGGGCCGAAACATCTTTGTAGCCAGTACGCGGTTACCTCACCTCAACATCCACAAAGGGACCTGGCGTTCTCATGATCAATCAACCGTCAGCCAGATTGATCACATTCTCGATGTCCGAACATTCCGTGGAGCCAACATCGACTCGGATCATTTCCTTGTTGTAGCCAAGGTAAGAACAGGGATATCGATAGGACAACTAAGTAGAGCAAGACCAAAACAGTTTGACGTTGGAAAGCTACAATCGCAATTGACCGCTAGCAACTTTGCCGATCGAGTCTCTCTACAACTCTCAGAGTGTCCAACCCTGCCAAGCGAAACAATCGACCAACAATGAAACCGTTGTCAAAACGCCATCAGAGAAGCTGCATCTGATGTGCTGGGTTTTAAAATGCCACCCCAAGGAAACCCCTGGTTTGACAACGAGTGCAGGCAGGCACATTCAGCGAAGAAAGCAGCATGAGAAGCGCACGATCGAGGAGAGGTGTTACGGCAGAAATGATGTTCGAAAGTTATTCCAACGGGTAAAACAACTATCCAATGAAGCAGGACAGAAGCATGTCCTGACGCAGAGGGACAACTCGTAGTAGATTCGCAGTCAATACTGAGAATCTGGCAATCAGATTCATCAGATTCATCATTTCTGTAGGCTGTTGAACGGTGAGGAAGACCGCTGTCAGGCAGAATGTTCCACTCCAGGCAATTGACAATGATCGACGAGAATTCCGTCCCCCCAACTTGTCGAAGTCACGATAGCGATATCGAGACTAAATTCGAATAAAGCTGCTGGTGCAGTCTGTGGAAACTATTCAAGGCTGCTGGAGATGAGCTGGTAAGGTACATGCACCAACTCATCTGTAAGATATGGTCGAAGGAAAGCATGCCCGATGAGTGGAATCTCAGTATCGTTTGGCAGATCCACAAGAAAGGAGACCCCTTCAACTGCGCCAAATACCGAGGGATAAGTCTCCTTAACATCGCCTATAAGATTCTCTCTTCCGTTTTGTGTCAGCACCTGAAACCATTCGTGAATAACCTGATAGGTCCTTATCAGTGCGGTTTCAGGCCGGGGAAGTCCACCATCGACCAAATCTTCACATTACGGCGGATCCAGGAAAACCCAAGAGATGCAGATCGACACCCAACACCTATTCGTCGATTTCAAGGCCGCATATGACAGCGTTTGCTGGTATTGAAGCGAATGCGGCCAAATGCGTTTAGCGGTGAACGAGGGCAAAACGAAGTATATGCTGACTCGGCCAGAACGTCACTATAGGCAGCTTCTTCGAGGTAGTGCGGGAATTCGTCTACCTCTGCTACGCAGAAAATGTACGAACAACATAAGTAAGGACATCAAACGCAGAGTAACTCTTGCCAACCGCTGTTTCTTTGGTCTCAAGAGGCAATTGAGTAGTAGAGCCCTCTCTCGTAGGACCAAGCTAACGTTATATAACACCTTGATCATCCCTGTCCTGGTCTATGGTGCGGAGACATGGACAATCTCAAAAGCGGATGAAGAAGCATTTGATCTTTTCGAGAGAAAAGGTTTGCAATCAAACCTTGGTCCTGCCTGCGTTGATGGTTATTGGAGAAGAAGATTCAACCACGAGCTGTACGGGCTGTACAGCAACATGAGCCTAGCCAGGCGTCTACGAATTCAACGCCTAAGATGCCAGGGTCATGTAGAGCGGATGGACAACACTGCTCCAGGCCGAAGAGTCTTCCCACTCCGAAACAGTGGGACAGACCAATAAAAGTCGTACACGGAATCAAGGGCGTCCGCAGTTGGAGAAGGACCTCATCAAACCTGGCGACCGCAATTGAAGATAGCTGGCTAAAGATCGTGCCGGCTGGAGAGGCGTGTTGGCCGAGGCCCAAGTTCACCCCGGAAAAAGTCTTAGCAAATTATTCTTAACTTTTATTCATTATATATGTCAACGATCTAAATTGTCGGTGCTAAAATATAGAACCAGATACGTGTATGCATATGACACAGCGGTAGTAGTTAGCCATAGGATCGTAGACGAAGCAGCAAAGATGATACAATTAGACTTTATAGGAATTTCAACTTGGTGTCACGACCATGAATTAATGATCAACGCACTGAAGACAAAGGTAATGCACATTGGTCCGCCGCATATCGCAGAATGGCAACTTTAGATAAAAATGCATGACATAGATTGCTTTCACACGTAATGAACACGAGAAGTTGAAAACTGCAGTAAATACAAGGATAAAGTATCAACATAGAAATATCTTGTCTTGATTGTTGACTAGAACTTGAAGTGGAGAAACCATATACAAGAAGTTATATCGAGCAGCTAATGCACTGTTCAATCTAAGCGATAAATGTACACGTAATATCCTCAAGCAACGAAGAAAAATGTCGGATTGTAGAAATCCAATATGAGGTACGGTATACTAGCACAAAAAAGAGTTTGGCAAATGCAACAATTACAAAAGGCACAAGCACGACACGAGTGGTAAGGAGCAGAACCGTCAGAACCAAGAACCAATATAATATGCTGAGCATCACACAAATACGTATCCTCGAAATGATGGCAAATTTTTACAACGATAACGCATACAGAATCCAGACGCAGCAAACTGTCAACACCAGAAGACGACCACACCAACTATACGTAATATCAAAGGTTCTGGAAAGAATGTGGTTTAAGAACATTTAGCGTAGCAGTTTCTACGATATTTAACAGCCTCTCAAGAGAATACCGCAACATCACGTGAACTGCAGCGCTGAAAAAGATTAAACAGTAGGAAACAGATTAAACATACGATTATAAAAAAACTTAGAAAAGGGAATCAAATCGAGAAAGTCGTTCTCAAGTTATTGCGTAACCAAGGGAAAAGGAGATTTATTTTTATATACACTGATGGGCAAAAGTATTCGGCATTTGGTCGGCTGTAGTCGCCTTCAAACGTCAATAAAATCCAAAATCCATAAAATATTCCAACCGAATTAATTAATATTTATGTTTTTGTTCATTTAAAGCCATGGTTTGCTGACGTTAAGTTCATTCTATTTAGCTTTTACAATTTAATTCATTTTTAAAAACAAACTAAAAAAGATAAAAAATAACAAAACTTAACCAACTTTTTGCAAATATCTGTAATATCCACAAAAAAGATAATGTAACTAAATCGGAATTAATTACAAATTCAAGCCGAATGCCGAATACTTCTGTCCATCAGTGTATATGAATTTCGTTTTTTTTTTTTTGAAAACGGCGTACTTGTTAACGTAAACATTCAACGAAGTTGCAATCGTGGTTTTCTGAAATAATCTAATTTCTTAAGCAACTTTTTTAATTTTTCTTGCGGTACAAACCTTCTAAAAAGCATAAGAAAACTTAAAAAAAAATTAATGAAATCGATAAATCCATTCTCAAGGGAAATAGCGATTCATTTTTATATTCATGGATTTGTATAAATTTCAATTTAATATTTATTTTTATTTAACATTTTTTAAAGTTTAAATTCAACAACACTAGTAATAAAAACAAATATTGTACTCAGTCTTTGCAGACAAGCTATTTTGGCTTTGCAGATATTGTAATTAAGATACTTTTAATTGAATTGAAAACAAACTGGCTAGTCTTCTTCAGGATTTGCATTTGCCTGAGCATTAGGTGTGTATTTGATTTTCCAAGTCATAAGCCACACTGATACTTGACGATTTAACCGGTCAAAAACACCTTAAGATACCTTCAAGGGGACGTTGAACAGGGACTACTGTATAGTTCTTGGAAGAGGCCTCTTGTGGATGGAAAATTCTTTCAGTTCAGTGTCCTTTTAAATTAATAATAATATAATATGGGTGGCGCGACAGTCCGAGGTGGACCTGGGCCTAGCTTCTGAGCAACCACTCGTGCTGTGCGTGCTATTGTTCTTTCACGCGTGGAAGGGACCTTCATTTTAATGCCGACTCCGAACGGCGAATTTGAGAAGCTTTTTCTAGACGGGAATACTCTTTGAGTATTGTCAGTGACTCGAAAGAGGTGGAGCCGTGAATTATGATAGGTGCTAAAATTCGGGTATCGAACCTGGCACCCTCTGCGTAGGAGTCGACGCACTTACCCACTACGCCACGGCGACCTTTTAAATTAGGAACCCGAATTTTTTTCGGGTGATATTTGATGCCAAAAAGTAAATTCCTATCAACCTCCTCCTATTCTCAACTGCTTCCACAAAATTGCCATAAAATCCAAACAACGACTTCTAATGAATAAACACATTCACGCATTCATCCTCTGTCCAAGTAATCCAAAGCATTCGCCTCGACTGTCACCCGATATATCAACAACCCATTCAAGCTGAACTCTATTAAATAACCACCCCGTATCTTTCAGTCGCCGGCTTATTGCCCTTTATGAACACAAGTGGGGACTGTAGTTGAACTCTCATAATCTGTGTACACTTTGCTAGCACTCTCGCACTTAGTGCGCACAACAAACATTTTCAAGTCAAAAACTACCACAAATCTACAAATCCCACTTGGCTAGTGCAGGGACAGGAACTGCACTCACCTGCGCCCTGTTCAAACCTCCGCTCGGCGCGGCGCCTTAATTTAAAGCGAAGGGTAAATATTTGAATAGCACTTCCATGCGACGATAAATAACGTTTACAGAAAATTCCCTAGCATTTATGTGAGGTGTTGGTGTTTAGGAACGACAGTCAGACACCTCCTTCGGAGATAGTTTGTTTGATTGTCGTCCTTATGCATGGAGCTCGTTGGGCTGAACAAGGGACGACTTGTGGGCTTGTGAACGGGCCAAGGGAATGGTAAAATGGGAGCACAGTCGAAAGGGGGGGGCAGTTGAAACGGAGTGATGATTTAAACAATGTCTTTATGAATTTCTTTTATGCAGGAAGGGATCTTGTGTGAATTCAGTGTGCGAGTAAATTTAATGCTTAAGTTCAGTGTTAGTTGGAAATTGTAATAGAGTGACGTGCATTGAGTGGGATGATGAGCATGAACCAAGCGACGACATCGCCATCTATAGGAATCATTCAAGACGATAATGGAGTGGTTGTTGTACAAGCTGCTAGAATGGAATTTATATTAAAGTCACCACCAGAACACATATGGAAAGCATTCCTGGCATTCAGTGGTGGTTGGACTTGTATGTTGTTTAAAAGTCTCCACCACACATATCTGCATAACAAGGAGTTATGTTGGTCGCTGATACTTATGTGACTTATGTGGGCAAACTCCATCGCCATCGGGATGTTCCACACGCTACAGTCCGGGGTGGACCTGGGCCTCAACCAATAAGCCTCTCCAGCTAGCACGGTCTCTGGCTAGCTGTCTCCAGTGTCGCACGTCAAGTTGGTTGAGGTCCTTCTCCCCTGGGTGCGCCAATTTAAACGCGGGCGTCCTCTGTTGCGTTGTCCCACGGATGCGGAGTCAAAGAAGATAGAATGTTGGGAGGTATGAATATCGGAACGGCAGCCGAAGCTGTTCACAGTCAGTGACGGACAGCCATCAACGTCGGACGTTTTCAAGCAGTAATTACCAGTCCGCTGATGGTTCAGTCCACCAGTTACAATTTGCGTTTCTGTGCCAAGCACAAACTGTTGTTTTCAAAAAAATTTACTTACTTTCAACCATCTATTTAGCAATAATTTATTTAAGTGATTACATTTTCAGGTATTGGGAAAAAACGAATCTTGCCATGGGCCAGAAAGAAAAGACGAAGGCCAATGCCAACAAGCTGTACGAGGCATTCGTACGGAATTGCAATCAAAATGTAAGAATATATGGCCCCCAATTCGCAGGAGCTTCACCAAAGACTGGGTAATTGTGCGGTCCTGTACTAGCCAGCAAGGCTAGAACGGGAATAGGAACCTGAATGTGACTCCGAACCTCAGCCAGCGATGAAGGACGAGGAGTCAAGTAAGGTGTCCATTGAGAAAGGCAGTGACTACAGTACTGGAAACCAAGAAATGGAAGAGGGTACGCTTGGAAAAGATACCCAGAGCATGGAGGATGAATATCGAAACGCAGGAAGACATCCAACTCTTCACCGCCAGCCAACCAACAATAGAACCATCACAGCCACCGTAGAAATCACCTGCACAGAAGCACACCTGCAGAAGAAGCACAGCCAACACCACCAAAGCAATCACCACCTCCACCGAAGAAATCATCACCAGCAAAGAAAGAAATGCCACGGCAATTTCAGCAACGACCCTATCAACCACAATAGCTCAGAAGAGGACTCACATGCCTCCCGTCATCTCCTAAACGTCGCGGAGCTTGGTAGATACGCCAAGGAAGAGGGGATCACAAAGTACAAAGTGTCAAAGCCGTCATCCTGTGCATCACTGAACAGGAACTCATTAAAATTCGGGAGTATCTCAAACATAAGAAAAACGAATTCAACACCCAGAGTGAAGAGTAAGACACTCCTACTGCTGGAAAAAATGCATACGATGCGGCAGAAGTAGCCCATGCATTAAAAGAAGATGGGGTTGATACTATTAAAGTACAGGACACCAGGGAACAAGGTGTCGAGTAACTTCGTGGTAAAAGTTAGCAGGGAAGCTGACACTCCTGCGATTTACAAAAAGACACTGCTGCTAAGTCAGACGATCTTATGGGAGAAATGCCAGAGGAGTGGAATGACACAGTGTAAAAATTGTCAAAAATTCGGACACGTATCAACGAACTGCAGCGTGAAATACAGATGTGTTAAGAGCAAGGAAGACTATGAACCAGGGAAATGTACAAGAAATTCAAAGAGCTGTGTACGGCACCAACTGCAAAAAGGAGGAACACCATGAAAACTACAGTGGATGTCCCAAATACAAGGAAAAGCTTAAAGAGAAGATCAAACTGTTGGAAAAGAAGAAGGCGAAAGCCCAGCAACAACAACGCCAACCCCAGCCAGGAAACCGACTAAGGAGAAGGCACCAAATGGGAGCTCCAATCTCTTTGATAAGACACAAAAGCTCTTCGCGACAGACTTCCTGAAGCTCCTACAGAAGGCTAAGAGCACAGTGCCATCGAAGATTGTCCGATAGTGAAAAGACAGTCGTGCTGAGCAGGTTCATTTTCGAACTATGTCCTCAGTAAATCAGCTGAGTCTATTCACTTACAATGTCAACTAGGTTTATTCAGTTCACAAAAGGAGTGCGCTAAGTCTTTTCAATAAAAATAATAAACCAGATATTCTTCTTTTGCAGGCAACGAACATAGCAGCACGAAATCCTATCAATCGTGATGGATACACCATATTGAGGAAAGACAAAACATCGTGGAAAAGTGGAAAAGCTATTCCGAGAAGAAAAGCCTTTAACAGCCATCGTCATTAAGATGAGCAGCAATGATACACTGCTGGTGGTCTCATTGTACAATCATGGTGCAGCCTCAAATGCAACACGACCTGTCGGTGATTAACAATGGCTGCAGCCAACACACGTTACGTTCTGTATTATTGGAGGGGACTTCAGTGCCAGACATACACTTTGGCAGGATGACACTATCAGCGAACAAGATGCGAGCATGCAGAAATGGATGGATGACTACAGTCATCTACACTCACTTGTGATCATCTCGCAGCCGATCAAATAATTTCCCAGGACACCATCAATGCTGGACTTCTTCCTGGCCTCATAGTTCTTGGTCAATATCCTACCAGATTTTCAGAACTACACATGTCCTGCACATGTCAGTGATTCTGATCTTCTGGCTAGTGAACTTAGTCAACGGGTTCACTTACAACAACCTGTTCTTGAGTTGTATACTGACTTCCCACGGATGAACTGGCCGGGATTTAAATCCGGGGTAGCAGAGGAACTTCAAATGCCAAGAGAGGACATTAACCTGAACAACTCAGAAATTGACAGTACGATTCATCACTTTCAGATAGTTTTGCATGGAGCCATTGACCGGCAAAAGAGACCACGGACCAGCAAGGACAAATATGGACACCACCCGGAATACATCCACGCTCTTTACGCTCATCGACAGCGGCTTCGAAAGCGCCTCCAGAGGATAGTTCAAAGGACATGAAACACGGAGGAGACGAAGAGTACAGAGCCATCCATTCGCAGCTCAAATGCACTAACGTGATGTTCCAGCAAGCGGTGAAGAACTTTCGAAACGAAGACCTCCGTAGAAGACTGGAGAATACCAAACCAGGACCAGATGCCTTCCGCAAAATCGGACATATAGCTGGCAAGAACAAAAAGATGTCACAGACAATTACGGAGGACTATATCACTCATACAACGGACGAGGAGAAAGCGGAAGCCTTCGCTACACACTTAACGGCAACTTCAAGGAGAGACCTCCAATCCATCTGTCAGATTTCATCAGCGAAGTGGAAACACGGGTGGCCACGATTGCAGATCTCACTGCATCTGATCATTCAATGAGACCAACACTTCTGTTGACACAACGTGCGGTGAGATGTTCACGAATATTGAGGAAGTCAGAAGCATAATCCACCACGGTAATGCAAATAATTCGTCTGGTAATGACCAGATTTTCAAGTTCTTACTAAAGAAGTTACCAAATCTGGCATTATTACTGTTGACGATCAACAAGTAGATAAACAACAGCTTGGAAAGTCGCTAAAGTGGTTCCGGTCCCAAAAGAAGCTGAACCGATCTCGCGTGGATGGTTGTCAACCTATTGCCTTTCTTTCTTGTATAAAAAAGGTCATGGAGTCGATAATGCTCATAAGTGAGCGAAAAGCACTGTATCCTGCCATCGTTCCAGTATGGATTCAGGCCTAAGCATGGCACAATCCCCCATTGTTTAGGCTACACATTGACGTCACCCGAGGCCTTATATAAAAAGGAATAAAAAGGAAAGGACAGTGGCATGTCTGTTGGACATGGCCTTCGATAAGGTTTGAATCAAGAGACTCATCTTCAAGCTAATCAGTTTTGGATTTCCTACGTATCTGGTTAGACTCATAAAATTTCCTCACTGAATTTCCAAAGTTTCAGAGCAGCAGTGAAGTACATTGACGCGAGAGTATCACAAGGATCGAGGACGGGGCCTGCCCTTTTCAATCTATATACTGCAGACCAGCCAACAAACTCAAGTGGAAGCAATACACTCTAGTATGCCGATGACTCTATTACGTACGCTACCTCCCTCTTACCGGAGATAGCCACAAGGAGAGTGGCACATAAAATCAGCCAACGATGGGACCACAACCTCAAGTGGGGACTGAAAATAAACGCATAGAAGTCTATACTCATGTGCTTCAGAACACCAGCAGCAGACATCAGAGGAAGCAGAGGCAGGAGACTGGTCAGAAGGTGCAACAATCTTAAAATAACTCTTCCGGACAACGCAACGATTACTCCAACGTAGAACACAAAATATCTGGGAATTTTGTTCAACGAGAGGTTCAGATTCAAGAACCACATGGATGCTATCCTCACACGGACAGCTGCTACATCCAATGCTCTGGAGAAGAACTGGTCTTAACCAGAAGACTACGGTGCTCATCTACAAGCATAAGACCAGTCATAACCTACGAATGCCCGATTTGGTACACCATAAACCCCACAGCAATGGAGAGAATATGTCCGTTTGAACGAAGGATCTTAAGGATGGGCACCGGTCTCCACAGAGACCATTCGACACTTAAGTTCATCCGGACCAGAAGGATCTACGAAGAAGCAAAGATCTTGCCAATAGACAAATACGTCACTCAACTTTCAAGAAACCTGCCAAATTATATTTGCAGTCGTCCGAATCGAGACATACAAGAGATGCAACGACTTCCACTCGAGCGTAGTCACTGGTAGCTCCACGGCACTGCAATCACACCTCTGGAATTGATGATCTATTCAATGCCGACTCCACGCAGTTCTACAAACTACCGAAGGTAGTCCAATCTGAAAGTAATTTTATATTTCTTCTTATCCCCTTTTTTAATAAAATTTCCGAATGAAATTATTCTGTAATTCAATCACAAGATTTAGCAAGTCAAATTTATTTTAAAATTATATACTATATAAGAAATGAACTTCAATTTATAAATATGTTAATCCTAAAGTACTAAAAAAATGTTTATCCTAATGTACATTATATCAATAAATGAAATAAAAAAGTCACAATTTTAAAAAATGTCAAATGAAATGTCAGCAAAGACTTTTGTAGTGATTAATAGCGGTCCTGTCCTTGCCTGTAGCGCCGACAATAGGTGGAAAAAAAATCACAAACACGTTACTTAAACCACAATACAAACGCATAATCAACATATTCAACAAAATTTTAAAATAAAATCATTTTAAATAAATTTAATAAAAAATAATTGTTTATCTTACATTTAATTTTAAATTTTAAATTTTTATATAAAATATTCCAATTAATTTTTTTTTATTTTTAAATTTAATTAGTTTTATTTTTATTCTCTTAAAAATCTATATAAAATCATTCAATTGAATTTCTTGTCAGTCTAAGCCGACCAACAGCCCTCATCCCATTAGAAAACTTGAAGATCCAATTCAGTCTAATAAAACAAAAAACTTTGAAGACATGCCCATTACGTTGAAGAACAAAATCGATTTGATTCTATCGGAGGTCGGCTTAGAGGAAGATGCCTACGAGATCAATTCGAATATTCCCGGCGAAGATGTGGACATCATCAGGGAGGGATACTTTCGGCAAGAAGAGGATTTCGTTCAACGGAAACTCGCAATGGAGCACCCGAATTTATTCTACCGCTACATGTGGCCTAGCTATGAGTCCATTTTCCCTCCCAGGTGTGATCGCATTAGCCAAGTAATGCTGCATAAGGTTTGCATCTCGTACCGCTATCAATTTGCCGCAATAATGCTGAAGGAAGAAAAGTTCCTCAAAGAGAAGGCGGGCGTGTTCATTGCTGAGTGCAAGGAGAAACTGCTCGAAATGGGGTACAAGGAGGGCGATCTAATTAGACTGAAGACTGCGGCCGAGAGCAATGCGGATGATCTTTTAGACCTGCAGGAGGAAATCGATGCCCTTGAGGTATGTGCAAGGGAGTAGTTGGACGGATATAACCACTCCGTCAAAGTCATGTACTTGTGTCAAGTACAAAGTTGGTTAATTCAGGGAATTGTTTTAATCTTATAGGGAATTTGTAGTTATTTTTGTGTGTTCGAGTAGGCTTATGTGTTATTTTTAAAATCGGGCTGATTCAAGCGGTGTTTATTTGTCTAGGATTTGTCGACTTGAGAAGACAAGTTATACCCTCCACGGTATATTTGTCACAACCAGTAGTTGCCAGACAGGATTTGTCGTTAGTCAGGATTTGTTGCAAAAATTTGGAATTCACGCAAACCCTTGAAAGTGGACTTCAGGACTGCGACCTCTTAAAAAGAGATCGCAGATCGGCTGGTTTTGACCACCCCGAGCCCAAGATCAGGGAGCCCCAAAAAGAAGCGACGGAAACTGCGAAAGTCTCTAGAAGTCATTTTGTTAGACCTTCTAAATTGTATACCGAGTCTTTTTTTCGAATGATATCATTATCAACGTCAAAACATTTTTACACTCATAAATGGATTCGTACTTTACTCCACGTCAGGACACAAAAAGCTCTCCATACAAGACTCTTTTCTAGTTTCCTCGTATCTTTACGAAAACCAAAAGCCATACACCTCCAACACTTTGGTTTGCCATTTTCTAAAATTTTAAATCATCAAATCCTTTAATTCAAGGAAATGTGTAGCACAGCCCGTGGGGTCTAAAACTTGTGCAATAATCGAAGACGGAACACTTGAAAGTGTTCAGTCATTCTGACTTAAAGTTAGTTACTTACAAAGCTTGAGCTTTTTTTTTTAATAACTATGATTGTAAATACTTTTCGGTAGCTATTGAATTTAAGTCCATGAACACACATTCTGTATTAAAGTTACTTTTAAGATAGATAAGGTGAGGCCCAGGGCGCCACCTTAAGTTAGTAAGTAAGATGAAGTAGTAAGGTAAGGTAGTTCACTAAGGTAGTTAGGCTAGGTTAAGATAGCTGACTGCCAACTTACGGTAGTTCTCATTTAGGTAATTGGATCTACTTGATCTTATTGCGTATGCGTCGATAGGACTTGCAAGGTTCTTTATACTGACAGTTGCAATTTAAAATAGAGTCATTATTTTTACATAAAATTAAGGAATGTATTAATGGGTAGTCGAAAAGTCTTTTCGTATTTCCAATCAAGCTTTTTCACAGACAGTTCATGTGGTACCTCCTTCTTTTTGTAGCCAGTCTTTTTTTAAATGGTTCAAAACCATTTGATGATGAATATTTAGTTCCTTGGCGACGGCTTATGTGACGGTCCTGGTCGATATTTTCCTTAATTTCATCGACTTTTTCAACGATAGGTCGACCAGAGCGGTGCATATCTCACCTTGAAATTTCCAGAACGGAAGCGAGCGAACCATTGTTGCTCTACATGAACTGATACAGCATCGTCTCGGTAAATTTCAAAAATTTCATTGGTGGCTTGCGTGGCAAGCAAAATATAGCGACTTTCTTCATTATTTTCACTCATTCTTGAACAGGTGTAGCTTTTTTTCAACTTCTCCGAATTTAATTTTGTTTGGTTAAATCAAGCTTAAAATGTCGCCTTGCCAACACCATATGGTTTGATACAATGTGATTGGTAGCACTGGAGATAGACGACTCCAAGGACATCTGTTGACAAAATACGAAAAGACTTTTTCGACTACCCATTATTGTAACCATAGGGTGGCCCTGGCATTGTGAGTAGGTGCATCGATTCATACGCACCTCGCTGCCTCGGTTTATTTCACGGCCGGTACGACCAAAAATTATATTCACGGCCAGTCACTATCAATGCTCAAAGAGTCATAACTGTCTAGAAAAAGCTTTTCAAACATGGACGTAATAGGAAATCAGCAATATAGTTGGCATTATTACGGGTCATTGCCTATTAGGCACACAAGCTAATAAAGGAGAATGGGAACCCCCTACAGTGACTTTTGTAGGAGCTGTTGGGACGAAGAGGAAGACGAAACTATACTTCACTACCTCGGCACCTGCCCAGCACTTGGAAGGACAAAACACGGTACCCAGCTGTTCATTCAATAGCCTCGAGGAAATGTCTAGCATTAAAATTCTGGACATAGCTACACTTATAAAAAATACTAATTGGCTGTAACCCAGCAAAGGAGTGTATCATCCAGGATATGCCACTAGCATACCAGTAGATATCTTCAGGTGTTTTATTTAGTTAGTACCAAAAGAGGAAACGGCACGTTAGCTGCCGATTAGTCACATCACAATGGATCCAATCAGGGTCTAAGTGGGCCAGAACTTGTTTTAGCTGTGGCAATTACATTAACCTAACCTGACCCAACCTTGAGTTGTAATTTGTGTGGTGGCAAATCCAATGACTAAATATATGAATTCCATGCGATAATCGACTCCTTCATTTGGATCGATAATGAAATTAATCGACCAATGCATTTTTCCATCAATTGAACTCTGAATTTATAAATTTAAATCATTTACATCCTTATTTTCGCCGTGGCGTAGTGGGTTAGTGCGTCGACTCCTACGCAGAGGGTGTCAGGTTCAATCCCCAACTTGCCAACATTCATAATATACGACTCCACCTCTTTCGAGTCACTGACAATGCTCAAAGAGTATTCCTGTTTAGAAAAAAGCTTCTCAACTTCACCGTTAGGAGTCGGCATTAAGCCGTAGGTCACCCCCATTCGTGGAGGAACAGTAGCACGCACAGCACGAGTTGTTGCTGAGAAGCTAGGCCCAGGTCCAACTCGGACTGTCGCCCCCACCATATATACATCCTTATTTGTGAGCCCTAAAATGGCTCGTTCACATATCCAAGCTTTGCATTTATAAATCACACATTCCTTGGAAAAACGTTCGATATTAATTCGTCTTTCATTTTCATTTGACGCTGTGAATTGACAAAATTTGGTAGAAACAAAATCAGACAAGTTAAAGTGTCAACTGCAATTTATTTACCAATTTCTAGTGAGTGAAATATATCTGCCAGTATGTAATTTCTTAACGATACTCGCATACTCCACGTTAGCTTGAGCTTGATTTTTCACGCATATATATTCATTAGGTCTAAATAGGTTAGGTTAGGTTAGGGTGATTGCCACCACTGTAGCCGTTGGAGCCCTCTTAGAACCTGGTTGGATCCCTAGTGCTATCACTTCCCGGTGCTTTACACCGGCTTGTCTTTAATTCAAAAGGACTACACTAAAAAAGATCAGGCAAGAAACATGGAGACTGCCTAATGGCAACCTAGTGCCCTATTTTAATGAATCCACTCCTGTGCTCCTTTGCAGTCAATTTGTTTCCCTGATAAACTTAACTATGTCTTGTATCTTCCAGTGTGACATTTGCTCTAGGTTACTGTATGTCATTTCTAGCTTTTGCAAGTGTCGAGGGGGTGCAGTGTAGTCTCCTCCTCCTCCTCGTCTCTACAGCTTCAGCAGTAGTCGTTGTGGGGGCTCTTCTGGCACGAATACCAACAAGGCAGTGACCGGTAATAATGCCCACCAAGTTCCTTATTACAATCCTGTTTAGTTTTAGGAGTGTATTTGTTTTGTTTAGATTTAGTGAGGGCCAAATAAGCCTCAGTCTTATTACTTCGAACATCCACAGGAGAATATGCGCATGAGGAAGAAAAAGATCAGTAAAGATTATAACTGAGGGCATGTCCTTGACGTTAATATTTGTATAAGGATTAATTGTATTAGAAATCTGACTACGTTACGCTCATGGAAGTAGTGAAAGATCAGTAGGGCGAAATACTTTTGTTAGATGCTACTATTATAACTGCAAGCACACACACAAAAACTTGGCATGAAAGTAATCGTCATTGGCTCCGCTATCGATGTCTAGAAGAAAGGTCCTATGTCAGGGGCACCGTTTAAGACGTATGGGTGCTTTTTTCACAAGTGTGTGTTAGCGATTATTCCTCTCCTAAACCGCCGTGGCGCCGTGGCGTAGTGGCTAAGTGCGTCGACTCCTACGCAGAGGGTGTCAGGTTCGAATCCCCAATTCGCCAACATTCATAATTCACGGCTTCCACCTTTATCGAGTCACTGACAATGCTCAAAGAGTATTCCTGTCTAGAAAAAACTTCTCAAATTCGCCGTTCGGGGTCGGCTTTAAACTGTAGGTCCCTTCCACTCGTGAAAGAACAATAGCACGAACAACACGAGTGGTTGCTGAGAAGCTAGGCCCAGGTCTATATATTATTATTATTAATTTTTCAGTGATATTGGCGATAGCAAACTGGAATTCCACTTGCGATTTTTTTTAAATTTTCTTTTCCACAAACCTTGTCCTGACAATAAATGACACAAAACAAAAAGAATTATTAAATTTGGTGCAGTCATTGGGAAGTTATAAAAGTACATACATTTCGGCGGTCAATTTTTTTATTCAGTGGACTCCCCTAAGTCGAACTAGCCTTAAGTCAAAACTCTCTCTAACTTGAACAAATTATGGTATCCCACGACAATTCGACTTTGGCGGAGACCTCTGTGTAGAAATCGAAAATCCGGCACGCAACTTGAATTCACGACTTTAAGCCACCAACCAACGAACCCAATTCAGGCCTACATCCGCTTATCAGGCGTGGTAAGTTCGGAGATACGGATTTTGATTAAGAAATCACGCCCTTAATCGACGCCCAATTTTGTTTCAGCGGGCATGTCAAATACTTTAATTCTAGCCAATCCTTCAGCTTCCCATTTTCCTGGAATGTCACATCAACCAAGTGAGCTGAAGTACTCGCCCATCACGTTAAGAGACAGACGGATTCACGGACGATGCTCTTGAGCTCAAGCAACCTCTTGGATTCGTCCCATTCAACCCTTCTACCGCAACAGCCGTCTCGGTAGGATTACTCATCGGTTTAACTTTAACCGTAAGAATAACCGTGAGCAGAACCTCATTGCTTACCCGAACGCAGCCCCACTGAAAGGAACACACAGAAAATCTCTCAAACTCACATGAGACCTCCTCAAACCACGCGTGTTGATTATTTTTAACGTTCCCTTAATATTCCGCTGGCTAATGAAATTATGCAAATTTATTTGCATCAATTATTCGCGTGTCATTACTTCGGGTTTCGTTTATTCATCAAATTGCACAGACTCCCGCAGAATTGCGTTCATTTCCAGAAGACCAAGTTGTTTGTCAAAACGAACAAATCGTGGCAACGAAATGTTCTTAAAAATAACACAAAATAATGGGGAAAAAATAAAAGAAAAATTACGAAGTGGAATGAAAATAAAACGTCCTTTATGCATAAGCAACGCTTTTTGCAGCGCATCGTTTCGCCGTTCCACAGAAGGACTTCCATTAAGCTGTCAAAAAGAGAATGTCCAGCGTATAAATCAAGGAATGTCCAAATCATGTAAATTGAATGACATTTCAAAATGACATCGCCCAAGAACACAACACAAACTGGATGGGGAGACGGATGTTTTGTCCTCTTGGAGGAAAAAAAAAGCATCAGGAGGACATTATCCAGTGAATCATAAAACAAAGGAGGACCTGAGCAGGACTGCGAATTGATGACTCTGAGGGGGGGAGGGCTCGTCATGAAAAGAAACGTCATTTTGGTTGCGGTGCTGTTATTGTTATCTGTTTTATTTTCTCATTCTCGTCCTCTGAGTCATCGAACAGATGTCCTTTGACGGACGCTTGGCTGTACCAATGAGGTAAAAGCAATTGTGTTTGTATGTTGATGAGGAGACGGAGATTCGACGAGGAAATGAGTTCAGTGGAAAGTCGTTAGAAAATGGAATGTCTCAAACTGGGGTTTCATTCTGTGGTCGAGTAGGGATGAAGAAGGACACATTTTTTTTGGTAAGGTTGGCGGTGTCAGCCTTTGTCGGGTCTTTGGCCATGCTTGCGGCCATAGAGAGGAGATGACGGGCTGCACAACAACATGAGCCAAGTCAAGCGCATATGGAGCCATCGTCTAAGGTAGCGTTGAGCATTGATTTGTTATAAACGTCAACTGTAATTTTGGAAAAATAAGAAAGTGACAACCATGGGAAAGAGTCTTGGAAAGCCGCTCGAGTAAAGAACGATGTCATCCCAAAAACTGACAAGTCAAGTCAGTGCCACGGTTGAGGGCTTTCATCGTTACAGCTAAAAAAAAGAACACTATGGCCGAAATAGCACCACAACCGAAAGTGCACAGAATCATCTGATAAACTCTTGGTTACCCCGCATCGTCTGATGAGCACCCGTGATGTAATAAGCTATAAATGAAAGCTACACGTCGTTTCGACGAGTTTCGATGAGATTATTAGAGCGACTCGGTGCACGGTCATTGCAGAGAAGCATAAATAAATTGAAAAAAGTGAGAGAAGAAACGAAAGAAGACCTCAAGGCGTGTATCAACCAGCGGTGGCAAAATTAGGCCGGTTTCCAACAACGGCACAGCACTGAGAACAACGATCCCCAAAAGTGCTTAACGCCAGATAACGAAAGCGCCGCTCGAAAGGTACCCGAAGGGATGTCAAGGTGAAGAAGCGGCATCGCACAATGGGACAAAATGTATCAAGAACTGGAAACAATTCGGAAAACGATAATGTCTTGCAGGTTTCCTGTTGGTCCCCATGATAACATGATCACTCAATTAAATCACTTACCTGCTCTCTGACTCTTTGGTAAGTCTTTGAGGTCACAGTATTATTACGACTGTAAAAGTGTGTAAAAAAAAAGAGGAAACATTGGCAAGACATGGAATCGAAAGCTTCAAGAGTCTAGTTTTATATTCGAATTAGAAATAAACCATGTACGTGCCCGTTTTTTAGTTGTTTTAATTAAAAATGGAAGTTTGTGTTCAGAAACTAATAAGTTTTGTCTTTTCTCAAAACATTAAGATTAGAGTAGGTTTCCACATGGCCCATATTCACATATTTGCATTTTCGAGAAGTCCAACCAGTTGTGTAATAGTTTGTAAAAAGATCGGCTCTGCATACTTGCGCCTTTTTTTAAATTAATTTCAAAAAAATACCATTTTTTTAGAAATAATATATTGCGATTTACTCCTTCTTCTGGTGACGCTACAGTCCGGGGTAGACCTGGGCCTCAACCAGTAAGCCTCTCCAGCCGGCACGATCTTTAGCCAGCTGTCTCCAACTGTGCACACCAAGTCGATTGAGGTCCTTCTCCACCTGGGTGCGCCATTGGTTCCGTTGGCGTCCTCTATTGCGTCGTTCCATTGGTTCGGAGTCGAAGACTCTTCGGGCTGGAGCAGTGTTGTCCGTGCGCTCTACATGGCCCAGCCATCTTAGGCGTTGAATACGTAGACGCCTGACTAGGCTCATGCCGCTGTACAGTTCATGGTTTTATCTTTTTCTTCAATAACCATCAACTCAGACAGGACCAAAGATTAAACGCAAACCTTTTATCACGAAAAGACCAAGTCCTTCTTCATTCACTTGTGAGATTGTCCATGTCTCCGCACCATAGAGCAGGACAGGGATGATCAAGGTGTTATACAATGTTAGCTTGGTCCTTCGAGAGATGGCCCTACTACTCAATTGCCTCTTGAGCCCATAGAAACACCGGTTGGCAAGAATTACTCTACGTTTGATCTCGGTACTGATGTTGTTCGTACTGTTTACTGCGGAGTCGAGGTAGACGAAGTCCTTGACTACCTCGAAGTTATAGCTGCCAATTGTGACGCTCTGTGCAAGACGTCGATGTTGTGTGTCATTTCTTGATGACAGCATATACTTAGCGTTTGAGTCCTGCACGATCTTCTCAGGAATGATGTTGAAAAGGTCACAAAACACCGCGTCGCCTTGTCCAAGACCTTTTTTGACATTGAAGATCTCGGTGAGTTCGTTAGCGACCTTGATAGAGCAGCGAGAGTTCTCCATCGTCATCCTGTACAACCTGACGAGTTTGGCAGGAATGACATGGCGTTGTATAGCTCGTCCCTATGCACGCTGTCATATACGGCCTTGAAATTGACGAATAGGTGGTGGGTGTCTATCTGCATCTCATGGTCTTTTTTTCCAGGATCCGCCATAATGTGAAGATTTGGTCGATGGTGGACTTCCCCGGCCTGAAACCGCACTGATAAGGACCTATCACTTTATTCACGAATGGTTTCAGGCGCTCACACAAAACGGCAGAGAGGATCTTATAGACGATGTTGAGGAGACTTATCCCTCGGTAGTTGGCGCAGTTGAAGGGGTCTCCTTTCTTGTGGATCGGGCAAACGATACTGGGATTCCACTCGTCGAGCATGCTTTCCTCCGACCATATCTTACAGAAGAGTTGGTGCATGTAAATTACCATGTAAATTAAACAGTTCCGCAGACAGTCCGTCTGCACCAGCAGCTTTATTCGACCTTAGTCTCGATATCACTATCTTGACTTCATATAGGTCGGGGGGACGGAATTCTCGTCGATCATCGTCAATTGCGTTGAGTGGAACATTGGAGTCTTCCTCCCTCTTCCTCGCCGTTTAACAGTTTACAGAAATTATATTTCTTTGATTTCGATTTACTTACGTGTTCTTAAATAAATACTTCAATTGTAATTAAAATAACTAAATTAGTTTATTTATCAATAATAGCAGATATCTAACGATTTCAAAAAGTTTCACTTGTCTAAACGGAGAGCAGGAATTGTTGCCAGTTTTGATGCTGTTTTACCCCACTGTGCATCGCTTGAAACAGCAACAGTGGACTTAGAGAAAGAAGAGGACTTCCAATATATGCCGGTGGAGGAGAAGGCCTACTAGCGATAAGTATCAGTAGCAGTCGCTGGCTTTCGACACGGAAGATGAAGTGGAACTTTACTTTGCCCAAGCGAACCATGAACCACGGGCCAGCGTCTCACCATCAACAGAAGCCAAACAACAGAATCTAACGTCAAAGCAAAGTAGTAGTAAAACAAGAAAATACACAAGCATAAAAGGAACAAGGGAGACAAACAGAAAGCAGTTCTCCAAATCTGCAGGCTACAAGGCAGAAACAACCGCAGTTCAACAACAGCTGTATTTTTTTGCAAGCGTATATACGCTTAAATTCAAATTTGCTACATGCAAATACACTAACAACAATTCCTATATCCGTTTAAGTTACTCATCATATCTATCGCCGCTTAAGAATTAAGCGCGGATAAAAACAATGCTTCCAAACATTGTTTTCTGTGTGTTCATTCTTGCATTTATTCATTTATTGCTTAGGTTGCTGTATGTGGCTTACATTTGCAGGTGTGGTTGATGTATTAGATCATTTTTAATTGTTTTGGCATCCATAAGTATGCAATTTTTTGCATGCCCAGAGTGTCTCTGGTATACATTCCGTTTAGGTTAGGATGAACATTTTTTTTATTTTATAATTATTAAGTGTTTTTGATTTTAAAGTGATGGTCACGCTACACAAAACTAAGATTGTGACCATCAAAGATCAACCATCACCTTCCACGACTACACCCCTGACTGCTTAGCAAATGTCATAAATGTCGTCGGTGCTGCCAAGATTTTATGATGAATCATTAGGCGCGGATGATCGTTTTTTTGTGCACAATTTAAGCGTATATACGCTTGCAAAAAAACACAGCTAACATCAGCGATGAAGACAGTAACTGATCAGCAAGGGCAGCACTGAAGGAGTAAGACAACTAAAGGCAATGGTAATTGTGTCATTGACAAATGTGAGGGTGCTGAAAAGTATGCAATCCCCTGCAGGACAGTAGAGCAGCATAATGTAGTCAAAAAGTGTCTAAAGATTTAGACAACGGAGGTCTTCTCCTCCACTTCAAGCGGCGAAAAACATCAGTTAATGTAGTAAGCCCTTAACTGATGTCGTGGATCCATTGGAATATTTTTAAATTTGTATAAAAAACGACCGCAGCTGCCTTTGCTTTTTGGTGCCGTCAGTCAGGCGAAATGTTTGCAGAGGAAAGGACGCATTGCGCGCATCATTGCTTTAGTAAGTAACAACGTGTAAGTCTACCACATGCCTCAGACAAGGTCTTCCAATTGATCAAAAAGCAAATGTGTGACGGCTTCGTCTTCGTCAATCCCCATACCACATCATCATCATCTTCTGACCCGCATGATCCACTAAAGGGGTCGCTGGGGTAAGCCACGCACGAGACAATTCCAGACAACTCGATCCTCCGCCATCAACTCTAACTCATCAAGGGTCATGCCCAAGTTTAACCTGGCGAGTTTATGGACTTGGTCCAACCACCTAATCCTGGTGATCGCCTACCTGATGGAATCGCATTCAAGGCCCGCCTCGGAAGTCGTGATGGTCGGGACATTCGTGCTAAGTGACCAGCAGCTGCTCAACGTTGAGTTGCCTTGTTTCTCACCCTATTCCGGCGAACAACACGAATAAATCTCATCTCATCAGCTTGTATTCGCGATCTTATTCCTTCGCCAAGATCGCGAATACAAGCCAAAGAGTTGAAACAAATACTGAGTTGAAAACTCCTAACTCGTATTTCACACTAATCTCGGCCTTCTTGATTACAGATCTCCCAAGGGTCAAAACTGACCCAGATTGACCAATCCTACAGGAAAGTTCAGTAGACCCCGAGATACTTAAACTTCTCCACCGGCTTCCATGGGACTCCACTAACATGTAGAGTGCATTGAACAGGCGTTCTAGCAATTACCATAACCTCTGAATTGTCCACGTTAACCTTCAGCCCAGAATCAGCACATACGGCCACAAATCGATCAAGTGCGCACTGGAGTTCCGTCTCGGAAGATGTGAGGATAGGTTAGGTTAGGTTTGAGCGATTGCCACCAGTGTAGCAGTTGTGGCCAACTTAGATCCTGGTTGGATCCTTTATGCTATAGCTACCTGCTGCTTTCCACCGGCTCCTTTTTAAGAAGGGACTAACGAACCTAGAGACTGCCTATTGGTATTGTAGTGACCTACTTTCACAAGTCCACTCCTGTGCTGATTTACAGCCAATTAGTTTTCCTGGTAAACTTGGCTATGTCTTGTATTCTTAAATGTGGCATTTCCTGTAGGTTTCTGAAAAACTAGTTGCCTAGTCTATCTTTCTATCTTTTCTAGTTCTTGCAAGGGCTGGACAAGTGCCGAGGAGATGAAGCGTATTCTCTATGTATATGACTTACCCTCAACTCTCACAATGTGAAACAATCCTCGCCTCGGCTACGCTGCAACATGCAGTCCATGTAAACAATAAAAAGGAGAGGTGACAAGACTCACCCTTGGCGAAGTCCAACGTCCATGGTGAAAGGTGTCGATTTAGCACCGTTGACCCGCACACAGCTGAGCACCCTCAAAATAGGACCCTCAATCCCATATTCCTGCAGAACACTCGAGAGTTTACCTCGAGGAACTCGGTCATATGCCTTTTCCAAATCTACAAAACAGTTGCAGATGGGTTTGGCATACTCCCAAGCCTTCTCAAGTAACATTCTTAGATTAATAAGCTAAGGTAAAGCTAAAATAAAAAGCACTGTTCATTCCCCATCCTTGACTCAACCATAGCTCCAGAACGCGCTTCCAAAACCTTTAGCCCAAAACCTTTAGACCTTTAGCGTATACTTTTCCGGAGAGACTTAAGAGGGATATGCCCCTGTAGATGCAGCTGTACCACAGCGAAGCTACAAAGAGGGAGACGGAAATTACCCTTTTATGTACAGTCAATGATAAAAGTAAGTACACACACGCAAAGTGGTCAACAAAAACTAATCTCAAACGGGATCCCAAAGAAAAAAAATCGTAAATGCAGCTTTTTAAGGTATTGTGATTGACTGTATATTGTTCAGTCTTCACCCAAAATAAAGCTTGACAATATGACCACAATAGAGCTGGGAAAGAAAGAACGAAGTCAGTCTTCAATCCGTTGCACTCTGCCTCCAATCTGAGGCAAAAGGGCTCTACTGGCATAAGTCCGATTAAGTGCGTACCTAGGAGGAACGCGGTCCATAGCACTAACTATCGTACCTGTTCTAAGATGCAAGATCGAGAAGCAGAAACATTTTTCCAGAAACAGTCATAACTGTCAGCCTTCAAGTGTCCTGGCACGAAATGGTGCCTACTTAGAGGAGCATAGAAAAGTAGCAACTGCTGAAAGGACTGTGGAAAGTTTTCGGCGCCAAGAGCACACGAAGATCTCGACACGATCTTGAATTCCAAAGGGAAAAATGACAGTCAATGTTGTTGAAGATCCCCGTGTGTCCCGAATCGGAAAAGGTCTTCTATATGCTCAAACAGGTCTTTCAAATGATCACTGAGCAAGTGTGTGAGGCTTTCGAGATCGTCGGTGTCAAGCCTTCACCACAGTGAAGCCAAAAAGAGAGAGAGACGGACTTCTGGAGCGCATCTGGGAAATCTCCCGAAGAACCCAGTTACCTACATGTTGGCAACCCTACCCGTAGATATGTCCTCCAGTCACCTGATGTTTTTTTGTCTTATTTGTTTACATTTCATGTTAGACGTGATCCTCTCTCCTATCGTCCACGTGTCACCTGATTATGTCTCCGCCTACCAACAACCAGATCTCTCCTTTGTCTCGTGGCGTCACTAACCTATCGCCTGATCCTTTGCTTGGCTTACATGTTAAATGTCACCGGATCCTTTGTTTGTTCTATTTGTGTAATGTCACGTGACCCATTTCTCCTTGTGCATAAAAGGAGGACAGTTGGTGGAGAGCGAGTCAGTTTAGTGAAAATTGTTTAAGTGTAAAAATAAGACTAATTAGGAATAAATCGCTGTTTTATTGAGTAACTCGCGTCACCAATCATGATGTCGTCACCAACTGATCCCTACAGTGAATTTAAAATTCAAAACATTGTGGTGGCAAAAAGTAACAGTTCGCGAACATACCCCATACGAAACGAAAGTTTGATTACTACCCCCGAACAGATCCTCTTCAGGCTTGTTTTCTGAAATACGCGACAAATAATGACTTCCCAACCAATCCATAACAGAAAACTGTTGGCAACACCCTGCGAGTGCCCCCCAAGGCATCCTGCCACCGCCACCATATCCCTAATCCTAAGTGGACCCCATAGGCCGCCACAAAAAGAGGACTTAATTCAGTTATTTCCGTGTCCAATTAGCAATTTCATCCTAATGCCCTGACAACAGAGAAACACAAAATTGTAAAAAAATAACAACAACACGCCTCCAAACACAAACGCAAGAACTGTTGTTTTTTAATCCGTCCACAAGGACAAACATACGCCAGAAACAACAGCAGCCATCATAAACCATACTTTCTAACCAAAAGCAAACAGTAGCAGCCCGCAGTTCTGACAGCGGCAGCAAACAAACACCGCAAGGACGAGCGGGGGAACAACAGCACCGGCAACCGCTAGAAACAAAAGCGAAAGAGATCTCATCTCACACGCCCAACGGGTGACACAGGTAATCCACTTAATTACTACGCAAACAGAGCCATCACACAGGTCCGCCATCTGACGTGATGCCATTGTTTTTCTTTCTGTGGGACGGCGTTGCGGCGCTTCCTGTTGCTGCAGAAATGCCCGGGACGGACGAGGCGTATCCTCCACCCTCCAGCTTTGGTCACTTAATTGAGGTTGAGGGGATGCTGATGGTGCTGCTGCTCCGCCTGTGCTGTTGTCGCCGCTGCAAACACAGTGTTTAGCTGTTCCTGTTGCGAACTTTATCTGCGAGAGCGCCGCGCCGCACCGGCAAGCGAGGTAATCCTGGACATGGTCTAATGCCCAGATGCCTGACGACGATATGAGTTTATTGCCGAGCGAAACTAAAATAAGGGATTCCTTGGCACGGGCGGAACGTGCCGAAAGGTATGCCCCATGCTTCGCAGGAAGAGCTTTGCGTTAATGAATGTAAATTGTCACGTATGCTGGCGCAGACGGGACGTGCTGGCAGGAGTAGGAGGCCACCGACCAGACTCATTAGTGACATGGTTTCAGTTAACACACACACACACACACCAGCGCAGATGGGTTGCCAGGATGAAATTGTCAGAGTGGTTTAATGGGGGCGCCACTGAGGAGGGCATTAACAATTCTAATAAGGCTGAAATTGATCGTAAGGAGTTTGGGTCACTTCGACGAGGGTGGCGATAATAGTGGTCATTAGATGGGCTCTGATGAAGAAGCGGACGTTACTGATTCGGGGTGCGATAGAGGGCAAGTCCGACGTAATGTGCTTGCAGAGATCAGGCTGGGATGCACGCAAATCTGATAACGCGCACAAAGGGGGCTGTGTGTCGTGCTGTTGGATGGGTCCATTAACGGTGGGGACTGGTAATTGTGTTATAGGCTTTGTGGAAGCCAATTTCAAGATCTGCATTGGAATTGAGGTCGAATGGGGAGCTTACCTCGTGTCTTAACTTGCTATATGGAACGTTGGCCATAATCAAAGGAACCTTGAAGAAATAGGACGTCAGGCAACGTTTCTATGTGGAAATTACAAGAACCTGTTCGGAGTTATCGCTGAAAACTTTACTGGCTCTTTTATCGCAATGTATTATGAAAAGGCTACCGTCAATCAGGGAGCTTCAAGAAGAGAGGCCCCCGTAGGTAGTAATACTACAAGGCATCGCCTCGAGACAGACGTCGCGACAGACCCTATGAGAGTCGCGCGTTCACCACCAAAAACGTCTGTCCCGAAGGAACACGTGATGGCAAGCCCGCGAATCAGTCCCGCAACGGTAGACCGAAGCCAACCACTGAGACTCCGCCTCAAACGGGAAATAAAATGCTTCAGCTGGGTGCAAAAATCGATGAGCTGATTGCCTTTTATAAAGATAAGCACAATGTACACGGCGACATCAAGAAAATCGCAAGCTTAATTAAGTCCGCTCGAAGAAGCTCGAGGCTTCAAATCTGCGTTCCAAGGTTTCCCAACTCGAACGAGAAGTGCAACTTATTAATCTGCGTCTTGAGGAACGCCGAGTACCAGTGGCATCATTGCCCCCAAAAATGAAACGGGACCGTCCTGCAAAGAGGCTAAGGGAAGGGGAAAATGCTGTGAAACAGCGTGTTAAGACTGCTTCTCCGAAGAAAAAGCGACAAATATAGCCCCGCTAGAAACACGAGCTCAAAATCGCGATAAGAAAAGTTACTGCGTAAACTCACAATCGACTCTTTCTAGGCCGGAGCCTCGTACAGACGAATCCCAACGAGTGGACAAAAGTTGAAAGAGGTGCTCGGAAAAAAACATACACCAAAGGCGAAACGTCCCGACGCAATTATAATAAAAAGAACGGGTGAACTGACATATGCTGACTTGACCTTGCAAGAAGTCGGAGAAAACGTAAGCCGGATCCGGAAAACGGTAGGAGGAGACCTCCTTTTGGCGTTAAAAAAATCTCCTGAGATACCTACGTCGAGCCTAAAGGAAAAAATCGTAGATTCTTTAGGCGAAAATGCTAGCGTTCGTTCTATGACGCATGAGATACTCCTCGAATGTAAGGACATAGACGAAGTAACGTCGAAAGAAGAAGTTTGCACCGCCATTACGGAGCTTCTTCAAGATGACGAAGTCAAGCCACCGGCAATAATAACAATGGAGAACTTTTGGTGCGACTCAGGCGGCCACACTACAGTTGCCTGCAGACATCGGTACGCGTTGGTTGGATCTATTGCAGGATCCGAGAAAAAATTTCGCCAAAGAAATGTTTTAGATGCCTCGGGTTTGGCCATATAGCAAGAACGTGCAAAAACCCTACCGGTGGATGCAATGCATGCCTTGGATGCGGAGAAAACGGGCATAAATTGAAAGACTGCAAGGCAAAACCAAAATGCCTGCACTGCACTGCAAACGGAGTAGACTTTGAACATATAACCGTTAGTGTTAGGTGCCCAGAGTATAAGAAAGCCCTTGAGAGCTTACACGCGAAAACATGAAAATTTTGCAACTAAGCTTAAATCATTGTGAGATAGCTCAGGATCTATTGTATCAGACGGTCCACGAGCATAAGGTCGACATCGCACTACTCTCGGAGCAGTATTGCAACATTAATTCGGGAAACTGGGCATATGATGCAACGAGAAAAGCCGCCGTATGGGCATGTGGTTATACCACGTTTCAGAAACCACCTTTCGGCGAGGAAAACTACTTCGTAAGTTTACCGATGTATATACCTTCAAGCCTAACTATTGAGCAATACGAACAAGTCACCGAAAGCATAGTTCTTGATGCAAAGGATCACACACCAACTATAATAGCCGGTGATTTTAACGCATGGGCAGTACAATGGGGAAGCGTGCTAACGAATAAAAGAGGAACCATTCTACTCGAAGCCCCCTCTAGTTTAGACGTCGTTATAGCTAACGTGGGAAGTGTGAACACGTTTAGTAGAGCGGGTGCGGGCTCGATTGTTGATATAACGTTCGTTAGTAGTAGCTTATCTAGGCATACGACCTGGCGCGTCAGTAATCACTATACCCACAGTGACCATAATGCAATTATAATAGATGTCCAAAGTTTTACGCGATCTCGAAACACTCGGTCACAAACTAGAAAGACGAATTGGAATGTGAACATCCTAGATGAGGAGCTCTTAGAGTAAGCAATCGCGGAAGCTACAGTTGATGGGAGAACAGCAAACGAGATCGTACGTCAAGTTACGCGACAACTGCACGCTGCCTGCGATTTATCGATGGTTCGAACGCGGACACAAAACCGCTGGCGTCCAACGTATTGGTGGAACGACGACATCAAGGAACTTCGACCACGGAGAAAATATCAACGGTCTAGACGCGATACGGATAGACACTTGATATAAGATTTAGGTATAAGTAACATAACAGTATAAGGACTGTATAAAGAAGCACGTGCCGCGCTTAAATCCGCCATTAAGCCTAGCAAAAGACAGTGCTTTAAGGATCTTTATACGTAATGGAACGAAAATGTACGGGGTAAAGCGTACAAAATTATAACCGCGAAGATCAAGACGCCTCAGAGATCGGCGCCACTATTACTTGCCCACTATTACTCAGCAGAATTGTAGAAGCTCTTTACCCCTCTCAACAGGATGGAGTTCTACTAAGAGCTCTGCTGATGAGCTCACCGCGGCAATAGAGAGGGTAGAGGATCGAAAAGCTCCTGGTCCAGACGGCATACCAAATCGGGTTTTAAAAAAACTCAATGAAGGCCCGCCCGGACGTTTTCGTTGGCATGTATACTGGATGCTTAACCGAGGGAATATTTCCAGAAAAATGGAAATGGAGAAAAATGGATTACTGATAGGTTGCTCCTTTACGACTCCTACGACGGGACGAAATTGTATAAAATTACAGGGGGCGTACCCCAAGGATCAGTGTTCGATCCCCTACTGTGGAACGTGATGTATGACGACGTGATATATTACGACTCCCAGTCCCCAGGGAAGTATCCATCGTAGGTTTTGCGGACGATATTGCTGTTGTAGTCGTGGCGAAACGGCTTGAAGAAATCGAGTTGTATAGCAACGAAGCAATAGCACTGATAAAGAACTGGCTACGTGATATGAGTTTAGACCACGCGGATCATAAAACGGAGTCCGTTCTCATTACGAATAGAAAAGTGCTAGAGACCATGACGCTAAATGTCGGAGAGCAAACCATTATTTCCAGTCCATTTGTAAAATACCTGGGAGTGATGATTGATGCTCGGCTAAATTTGAAGCATCACCTAGCATACGCTTGCGAGAAATCGTCAAAAGCGATAGGCGCGCTTTCAAGACTCATGTCGAATATCGGCGGCCCGAAGCAAGGCAAACGATTAATGCTTGCGAGAATTGTGGCTTCCATACAGCTGTATGGGACACAAATATGGTCTGACGTTGCCAACAAATCAGAAATCAAATCTGTGTACAGACTGTGCACAGCGAGTTAGCAGTGCATTTCCAACAGTATCCCACGACGCGATATTGGTACTATCCTGTATGGTACCTTTATGGTACCTAGCTTTAGGAGCTAGACGGCTCTATGACGCAATTGTCTTATGGAGGAGGCGGGGCAAACACAAATCATGCGAAGAAATTCGTAAGAAACCGCAGTATTGAAGCGTGCTAACAACAATGGAACGAGTCCCAAAAAGGAAGATGGACGTACCGGCTAATCCCACGGATAGAATGTTGGGTAAATCGAAAACACGGCGAACTGAACTGTTATCTTACACAGTTCTTGACTGGTCACTGTGGTTTCAAACGGGAATATTTATTCAAGCGAAACCGTGACTCGAGCCCGGCCTGTCCTCACTGCGAAAACGCGGCACAGAACGTGGAACACGTCTTCTTCGAATGTACTCGATACGCAAACGAACGAGCTGTATTGCGGGGCGCATTTGGTGAACCGCCAACACCAGAAAATATTGTCCAACATAAGCTCTGAAGACCTTTGGTCTGATGTGAACGATACAGCAGTACGAATAATGTGCGATCTAAGCAACCTAGAACGGCAGTGGAAAGCGAATTCGCTAAACGACACGTGACTCGAGTCCGTCCCTCGCGAAGTAATACCTAGCGGTAGTTCCGCGAGGGAATAAGCAGAAAGTTTCCACGGGAGGTGGTTTTAGTCAGTAAGAATTTCATATAAACAATGACATTGCATCCAGGCTCTTCTAGTTTCAAAAACCAGTTCTGTTACTGCATACGTATAGGGCTGGCAGATCCACAAAAACTGCACACAATCAACTAACAGAAACTATCGAAAGCACCATTGAAGGTCTATCGGCACTTTCACAGGCCCCAAACCATTCTGCGCTGTAGAAGACCATGCCCTCACAGAAGAATTCCGACAACTAGATAGGAAGGAAGCGAAAAGAACCCCTGAATGGCATGAAACAGGCCAAGAAACTCTTGCGCCAGTATAATTGAAAGAGATTTGTGGCGCGTACCAAAAATGGGCAAGAATAACCTTCGTATCCTAACAGGGTTCCTAACAAGGCATTGCATACAACAGGGACCATCAGCAGATTCTGTTATTTATTTAACATACAGTGGACTCCCCCTAAGTCGAATTGTCACGGGATACCAAAATTTGTTCGAGTTAGAGAGAGTTTGACTTAGAGAGAGGTTTTTATATGGAACGTTGACGGAAATGTATGTAAAATATGGCGAAAAAGTTCGAGTAAGGGAAAGTTTCGACTAAAGGAGAGTTCGACTTAGGGAGAGTCCACTGTATATTATTCGTCGTATTTTTCTTGTATAATATTGGTGGTACAAAACGCGTGATTTGTATGACAGTCCGAATAAGAATGAACTAGAGCAAGCTTGACAGGGCGACATACAGTGGCGAGCAAAACTAGGTACATTATTTTTGGTTTTGTGGCTTTTCATTTATAAAATCGTTTCTTAACGACGGATTTGATTGAAATTTTCATTTTACTTCGCACTGGAACCTGGTGATTTGGTCTTTTGTGTTCTTCTGCAGTTCAGCTTTTACGTTCCTTGCAGAAATCTTAGTCGCGTCTATATTTGTTTTCTTATGTATTTATATTTTCGGGTTTTTCTCTACTGTTTTTATTTTTTATAGTCAAGCCAGATTCTGCAGTGTCCTTTGAAAAATCTCAGTACGGTGAGGATCAAAAGTTTCGAACACCCACCTTTATTATGCACGATCTCTATTTGTTTCCCCTTTTCGTACCATATGTACGGTGCTATGGAATGGGCCGGATTTCCGTGCTACGTTCCACAATTGAAGAAGTTTTTGCGGCAGCAAAACGATGTTCTTCGCAATAATCTATGTATATAGATTTAGATTTAGATTGATTTTATTATTTCTAATAATGTTCATTTTACAAAAATTTAACAAAATCTAAATCAGCATAGCCTTGACGTCTGCCGGATTGACTATAGCTGTGTTTTTTTGCAAGCGTAAATACGCTTAATTTATAAGTACACAAAAACTCGGTCATCGGCGCTTAATGATTCATCATAAAATCTTGGCAGCACCAACGACATTTATGACATTTGCATAGCAGTCAGGGGTGTAGTCGTGGGAGGTGATGGTTGATCTTTGATGGTCACAATCTTCGTGTTGTGACTGTGTAGCGTGACCATTACTTTAAAAGCAAAAACATTTAATAATTATAAGATAAAAAAATCTTCATCAAATGAAAAGAATCGATTACGAAACCTAAACGGAGTGTACAGCAGAGACTCTCTAAATATAACAAAAATTGCATACTAATGGATGCCAAAATAATTAAAAATTATCTAATACACGAACCACACCTGCAAATGTAAGCCATATACAGCAACCTAAACAATGAATGAATGAATTCAGGAACAAAATGATTGGAAGCATTGTTTTTATCCGCGCTTATTTCTTAAGCGGCGATAGATATGATGAGTGACTTAAGCGGATATAGGAGTTGTTGGTAGTGTATTTTACATATATATGGGTGGCGATACAGCCCGTAGAGGGCCAGGGCCTAGCTTCTCAGCAACCACTCGTTTTGTGCGTGCTATTGTTCTTTTAAGAGTGGTCAACACAGTCAACGAATTGTACCCATTATGAGTAGGGATAGGAATGAGAGAAAAAAAAATCCAATTTTTACGTTCCAATTTTTACGTTGTCGAGGGCAAAGGATCCAGAGCAGTTATACATTGTCGCTGATGATGTTTCTGAAACAAAAAATGTAGTCTACAAACAAGTTTTATAATAAAAAATAATAGAAAGTTTAATTTTCTTGGCTTTTTACTATTTTAAACGCATTTCTTCAGGATATTTTGAAAAAAGCTATATTTTCACTACAGGTAAAGTACCGGTTGAAAAAATAAACCCGGACAAAGGCGGGTACGAAATCTAGTGTATATATATTTCTTAAAATTATTTTGTAAATTTATATTTTAAAAATTAAGAAATAAAAATGTTGCTTTTTCAACTAGAATGTCGTTGCTACCACTCAGTATGATGCCAAATTCAGAGTTAATTAATTAACAAATCAAAAAAAAAATCATTCAAAAATTAAAACGTGCAAATTGGACACATGGGATCCGCTTGGTTGTTTCTTTCACCCGTTACAATCGCACGATTTCTTTCATTGATTCTTTCAGTAATTAAATAAGAGAACAGCTCTGAAGCTCGGAATTTTGATGATGAAAAACCACAAAAGCTAAAATAATGTATCCAGTTTTGCTCACCACTGTATTTATTGATTGTTAGTTTAACGCAACGTTCCACTTGATGTCGGTGCTGCCAAGTTTGCTCGCGTATCGCAATAATTTTCTACATAAATACAACTTACTACAGATTAATAATATGTATTAATTGTATGAAGGCAAACCAAAAAATTGCCATTAGCATTCGATTTCAATTTGAAAAGAAACACTGCAATTCTAAGGAAATAACCACGACATAAACTTGTTGTGATTTGTTTTAGATTCTTAATCGAAGTCCATTTGACAAGAAGAGTAAACCATTTGGAGCTTAACATCTTTGAAACAGGACTTGTGATCAAATATCCATTTCCATTCTAAAAAGTAATTTTTCGATTACGGAACCTTGAAATCCAGCAAACTGCTGTAAAACTAAACGAGGACTAAGTTTACCGCCATTTTGTCTACATTCCCATTTCCTCTGCCCTACGTTCTTGCAATTTCGGCTCCTAGCGCTTTTATCTCTCTTTAGCATGTCCCTAAAATGATTAAGTCATAATCAAAAACTACAAGCGCTTCTTAAAGAAGTTTGATTAAACGATCCACACTTAAGCCGTCATAAGTCCATCTCCCCTTCCAGAGAGAATAGTTTATTATAATAGCGCACGCCACTGCCAGTGTACCCCTTTTCACGACTCACCGCTCTCCATCAGCTGAATGCATTTCATTTGCCACTTCCACAACGTAGCCCCGTTGCACGTATCCCCGAGTGTCGCCTATAAAACTCCGCCAACATTGTATCGGAGATCATCATCGCACAAGCTTGCGAGCACTCCTCGCACTCCTGCCGGGCGACAAGTCACGTTTTCTATTTTAACAAATTCCACGAAACAAGTACGAGAAACTCTAATCAAATTATAAACGCGTTCCTCGCGCACAAATTCCTTGAAGTCAGGCACTCATGTTACCCGAACATGCAAGAATTTATGTCCAAAAGTTTCCATTCGTTCATCAGAAGGGCACGGCGCACGGTTCCTTGGTCAGCACAGCCGTAGTGGAGTTTACGAGATAATTTCCAGCAGCTTTGTCCTTAGTGACAATGTTTCGGGGGGAAGCTAAGGTTACTCGTTACAGTTTGGATGTCAACGGCTGCGAGAGATTGCAAGCGGAACACGACTCCGTAAGAAGGACGACACTAAATAAAGCAATTCACTTGACTTTTCGTTGCGCATCCCGTCGTCGCGGGAATGAATTGCAGGATCCAGTGATGGGGGCTGCGATGCAGTGGCGTTGTGCAAACAGGAACATCCTCGAAGAGGATGCCTCCCTCTGATCCTCAACAATGACAGTCATGCAATGATGGCATATTGCATTTTGAACGTACCCGTGGGTGAAGAATGCATGCAATTTTATACTTGTCATTGCGCTGCTGCTCTCGACAGATGTCGTTTGCATTGCAAATATGATGCAAGATACTGACTTTCAGTACTTGGGTCTTTTTTTTTTTTGCAGGATCCATTAAGGACTCGTTGCTGTCGCCTGTCAACCGATTTGATCAGCTGAACTTCTTGTACAAATACCGCCGTGGAGAGAAGGAAATCGGCACAATTCAGATAAACGACAATCGATTAAGAAGGGTGATAGGAGTGGATGCGCTGTGTGGCTATAAAATGCACTCCTTTGTCGATGGAGGATTTTTCGAGGATTTAAATATACGTTTTTTGGAGGTACTAAGCATAGGTCTCAGGATATTAGGGATGACGGCTTCAGCGCACAAAGTTTGTGCACAGGATTAAATTTCATACACCCGCGTATCATTTTGTAAGGAAGGCCCTATTGAATTGAAGCGTTCCTTTTTTCTTTTATTCGTGGTGAACCTCTTCAAAATCTGGCACTCTTATTCCTCTACTTACAACAGAGCTCTACAACTGCACGGATCGAATCCGTCCCTCGCGAAAGTTCCGTAATACCTAGCGAAAGTTCCGCGAGAGAACGAACGGAAAGACTCCCCAGGAGATCTTTTGACGTAAGAATCTGACACAAGCAATGGACGTCGAACCAACCAACCATGCCGATGCAAGGTTACAAAAAGAAAACAATCTTCAGGCACATCTGATCCTTGCTTGGCAGGTCTCTGACTTCCGAGAATCTATTTTCTATAAGGAAAAAACATGACTCCTAGATAGAGTCATCTGCTCTTCTCCTCTTCTTACCGCAACCTTTCTGAATTCCTCCTCCTCTCCGGTCGGCCATTTCAAGGTATCGATTGTTTCTCGTCGAGGATCCCTTTGGTAGGTTTCCTTACAAATTATTCGAACACACGATTGTATTTGCTTTCCTTCTTTAAATTTATAACACTTATTTAAAGAGGTTTAGAGATGTCAAAGTGGGTCGCCGTGGCGTAGTGGGTGCGTCGATGCAGAGGGTGCAAGGTTCGATACCCAAATTTACCACCATTGATAATTCACGGCTCCACCTCTTTCGAGTCACTGACAATGCTCAAAGAGTAATCCTGTCTAGAAAAAGCTGCTCAAACTTGGCCGTTCGGAGTCGGCATTAAACTGTAGGTCCCTTCCACTCGTGAAAGAACAATAGCACGCACAACACGAGTGGTTGTTGAGAAGCTAGGCCTAGGTCCGCCTCGGACTGTAGCGCCACCCATTATTATTATTATTAGAGTTGTTAAAGACTTTATCGGGTTTTAAAAGAATCCACGCTTCCAGTACAGTCAAAAGCAAAAAACAGAACCAGATTGTTTGGTTGTCAGAAAAACAACTGTTATTTGGGTAGGGATGTTACGTGGGCATGTCACGTCTCTTAGGGTTTGGTTAGATTAGAAATGTTTAAGGCTGACGCCACACGTTAACGACCACCATTAAACTTTGAAAAAGCATATTCGTCCGCCAGCACCGAAATATTATATAAGTCCTTCGTCCACCAACAACACAGGGTTCAGTTCGTTGAAAATAACATTTGAACCGTTTTCCAAGAACAAATAGGCTTCAGCAAACATTGGATGCATTCAGAGCATATGCAGCAAATTGAATTTCGTGCTCGGTATACACATCGTTTTTCAAAGCCACTCAGCAAGTCCCTTTATGGAAGATGCTCTACCTATAAATTATTGCTCTCTGTCCATTTTGAATTCGTTGGGAAGTCTGTTGTGTCTGCACACTCCTTAAGTTTGTGCACGTTATTAATATTTATTTGGGTACCACTTCCTCCCACACACACTCTTAATACGCATGTAATGCTACACTCGAACTGAAGAGGATGTTGGCAACAACAGTTAAGTGCAGTGCCGACAAGACGAATGGCTACAATTGAACTTGTACTCCGACAGCTGCACTCTTATACAGGTGCCCCAGACTGTTGTGTCGTTTCATGCCCAAGTCCGACAAGTGGCAATGGATTCCACAGAGCTTGCTTCGAACGCTCGGTGCACAGTATTCCCCTCAAGAGGATTTAGTGATGCCTCAAGCATTTAAATGCTTATTTCCAAACGTGCCACAAGACAGTTATTATCATTAATATTAGAAGAAGGACATCTGGCAGTGCTACCTGGTGCAGTGTGTAGCATCCGATAAGGGACTCAGAGAAATATGAATGTTTCTCAGCAATATTCTGTTTACCTCGACCTTTGAAATGTGTTGGAATTGTTTCCGGCTTGCAGAGTATTATCAGCTTTAGGGCGAGTTTTAGGAAGCATCACGCATCATATCAGCAACACAAATTACCCAGAAATCTAAAGAAAATATTGTGGCTTATTATGGAAACTTCCCTGGCACCCTGTGGCAAGAGGAACTGTTATGAAGCATGAGCTGTCACTTGGAAAAACAACAAGTCATGATTGGTTTTCTGAATTTTATAAAATAAAGAACAGGAAGAAAGCATGTCGCTTATTGCAAGTGTTGAGCGATATTGCAAGCTGAGTACAAATTATCCCTTTCCTCAATTGACTCAACCATCAACATAAGGTACCCTCTTCAATAAAAGAGAGGGTGGCCAACGCTCGGGTGAATCAGAGAGGTCATGTATGGGAAATGTTCTTTCGATTGCGAAAGGGTACGGTCGTTGGTTTACCCGTGGTAGCTATATTTCTATCTTAATGCAAGCAAAAGAGCCATAAACAAAATATAACAAATAAAACTTTAAAGGCTCCAGCGCATGGAATCCCTTTTGTGTGTGTGTTTAGATCCCACAAAACATTGTCTTCGCAATCCACTTTTGTGTAAATCTATGAAACTCGAAATCTTAATGTTCTTGAGTTATTAGGAAATACTCGACTATTAATATATTGTAGATATGAACACACAAAGAGAACCCGAATGAATTTCCATGAAAACATCTGTCAACCGCACAAAAAGTTAAAAGTTGACCAATTCCATACGTCGTGATGGATTCCACTTATGGACAGCATTTGATGTCTCACTTCCTATTATTAGGGCTTATGAGTTGTCTATTAATTTACAACACGCAACACGTGGATTAACTCGTTCGTGCATCATCCTCTCTTAATTGACCCACGCAGCTTCGGATATGAGTGTCGTTCTGTGGCGACATTCTCTTTCCAGTCATGTAGACGGTGCCTTGACTTGTGCTTAGCACTTTCTCTTCATTTTCAAAGGATATCTCGGTTTCTGAGACGTTTTTCGCAGCAGTATTGTATACGCGGTCAACATGATTCCATTCGCATGTTGTATCCTCTCGGACCACATCCACTGCATGGTGAGTACAGTAAATTTGTTACTTTCATTCGTTCGGGATAAAGCAACAAGACGAACCTGACGTTTAGAATCGCCTCTGCTATCGGGTCCCTAGGTCCACAAAGGGACTGAAAACAAAGCCATAAAAGCCAAAGCATGAGAAGGCGGACACAGGCATCAACACTGTGTAATTTTGTTCATTACAAGTTAACACAACTTTGTGACTTTTCTCTTCAACTTCTGAATTTGCTTTCATTCGGTCAAATTTAATAGTTTCAACTTTCAATTTGCAACTCGTAAGGTTATCAACTCCTCATTTCCTTATTCCGTAAGTTGAGGAGAGAGTAGCAGAAGTTAAGGGATGAAATCAGGAATTTTTATCTCTCTCGTCTAGTCCATGATCGTAGTGGCCTGCCTGTCTTCCTGCCTGTGTGCGTAAAAGATGGGATGGTTGTGATTTCGTTTATCTTTTTCGTCTTTCAAAGCGAACAAAAGGGTGATCGAACTTAAACAGAATTCATTGCCGTGAAACAAAAGAAGATACTGGCCTTTCGACTTGATTTGAAATAAGGAAGTATTTAATAGGTTCCTTTTCATTTGTTAACAGAGTCCATAAATTGTGGGTAATAACACACTAACCACGCTCGTATCAATTCAAAAGACGAATGCAGACTTCATTAGTGTAAGCATTACAATTGTAGATAGTCACTCGTGGTATTTTTCATAACATAGCCGGCAACAACTGAAAACCAGAGATAATGGAGAACCAACCAACCATTATCGCTGCGGAAAACGTTTACTCTCAATTTTCCTTCTCATAACCCACGCTGTGTATTCACTCAGAAATGAAGTACTACAGAGAGACCCGACTTCTACCTCTCTTGCCCCTTAAAATGTTTGACAAGTGTTTTTTATAACGTTTTCTTGAGCCAAATTGACCAATCAGAGGACAGCACTTACGTTATTTCGTGAGTAACGGTCAAAAATTCATGAATATCTGTCAAAAAGCACTCAAATTTGTCGATGGACTAGGGGGCTATTTTAAGTCGAAAGACATAGGATAAGATTAAGTTTAGCTTAGAGTGCCCGCCTAGGGCCAGTAAGTTATATATATAGTAATTCTGTTCGTTCAACGAGTTTTAAGCATTTTTGTCTAGTATATAAGTTTTTATGAATTCCAAAATAAAAATGAAGTAAAATGTGTAAAAAAAAAAAAAAAGAAATGGACTAGGGAGCAATCAGCTGCGAAGTCGGCTATCTCTGCAATACTTCATTTCTGATATTCACTATTGAAAATGACATTCTGTGTGAGTATTGTCAAAAATATCCCAGAGGAAATTCAAAAATTTAAGGTTTGACAACAGACTGTTATTTGAAAAAAAAAACACTTAAAGTCCAATTGAACAAAACCAATTTTCAACTCTTTAGTTGAATTACGAGTTGAGTCCAACTCCGAAGTTGATCAACTCCCAGTTTTCCGGCAAATTGAGCAATAGTGAACAAAATGACCCTTAATCTGCGAGTGAACGACTGTAAACCATTATTGCTAAGTCGTTCAGAAACGTGAACCCAACTTTTGGAAACGATGTACACCAACACGACAACAGCACTTGACACAACCAACAACAAATCCTTAACGGAGGAACTTTTATGTGACACTACAGTTTCTGGCAGTCCCACTTCCTCATGTGAGATCTACTACGCCGGCTCAAAAGCCCCGACTATTCCATCATCCGTGCCTCTCCCAGCTAAACATTAAAATTTCGGCACAACCTGGATGGAATCGGAGTGAAATTCGAGAATCAGAAGACTTCAGGAGGTCAACCGTCCGTATAATGACGGCTCTGCTTTCATTCGCTTTATGATTGATGGCTGATTAATCATCATCTGCAGTTAAACCCGTCTCCTCTTTTTCTTCTTCGTGAGCCGGAACAGCCTAGGTGGACCTGGGACTCAACCAACGAGCCCCTCCACCTAGCAGCTTCCAGTTCTACATAGGGAAAGGTTTAGAGTAATGTGTTTCTCCGCTTGCATGCGTCTTCAGTTGCGTGTCATTGGCGAAGTCAAATTGTCCACACACATTCACAGTCACCTGAGGAGTTGAATGCCTAGACTGCCTAGATCCATGTCGCTCAAGAAAATGTATAGTTTGTCGTTTACTCCAGATGCCAGATCATCGCAAATACGATCAAAGAGCGCACGCAGAACTTTTCTCGCAGTAAAGAGGACTTCTTCATCCACTTTTCAAGTTGTGCATACCTCTTCGTATTGCCAATTGAGTCCAAAGAAACACCGGTTAGCAAGATTTTTCTGCCATTGACCTCGGCACTGATGTTGTTTGACCTATTCACAGCGAAGCCGAGTTTGACGAAGTGCCTGAATAAGCGAGTTTATTTTATTTTAGCTTCCTGACAGCTGGCGAAGAAAAGAAAGAGTTTTATGCCAAAGGACGCAAAAATACTAGGGCGAGATGAAAAGGAGGAGGAAAGCACGGAGCGTCTCCTCTGAAATTGTCTTGCTCTTGCCTCAACTAGAAAAGCCACTATTAGCTGTGTTTTTTTGCAAGCGTATATACGCTTAATTTTGAAGTGCACAAAAAAAACGATCATCGGCGCTTAATGATTCATTATAAAATCTTGGCAGCAACGACGACATTTATGACATTTGCTAAGCAGTCAGGGGTGTAGTCATGGACGGGGATCGTTGTTCTATGATGGTCACAATCTTCGTTTTGTGACTGTGTACTTTAAACCACGTACATGACCATCACTTTAAAAGCAAAAACACTTCATAATTATAAAATAAAAAAATGTTCATCAAATGAAAGGAATCGATTACTACACATAAACGCAATGTATAGCAGAGACTCTGGATATACCAAAAATTGCATACTTATGGATGCCAAAAAATTGAAAAATGATCTAATACATCAACCACACCTGCAGGTGTAAGCCACATACAGCAACCTAACAATGAGTGAATGAATTCAGGAATGAACACACAGAAATTAATGATTGGGAGCATTTTTTTTATCCGCGCTTATTCCTTAAGTGGGGATAGATATGATGAGTAAGTTAAGCGGATATAGAATTCGTTGTTAGTGTATTTTACATGCAAATCGAAATCTAAGCGTATATACGCTTGCAAAAAACGCAGCTATTGTCTCCATATTCTACGACAGTTAAACGACCTCTCCTGTGGTTTTTATTGTTTGTTAACTCAAAAGTCTTAATCCCAGCCCTCCGTCGGACACGTATCTTAAAACCTTCAAACGAAGACCTGGTGCATTTACAGCACTGATGGTTTTTTCATATTTTTGTGTAATGCCCCATAGGCCAAAAGTACTCCAACGTATGCATCACATTCAGTGGTCGACACATCATTTCACATTCTTGGTCTAGATTCGGTATTTTGTTCATTTCATTTTTATGCTGCATCTCTTTCATACCGATTTGTTCCGCTTATGATCTTCTTCTTCTTCATTTGGCGCTACAGTCCGGGGTGAACCTGGGCCTCAACCAACAAGCCTCTCCAGCTGCCACGGTCTCTCGCTAGCTGTCTCCAGTGTCGCACGCCAAGTTGGTTGAGGTACTTCTCCACCAGGGAGCGCCACATTAAACGCGGGCGTCCTCCATTGTCCCACGGGTTCGGAGTCGAAGACTCTTCGGGCTGGAGTTGAGTTGTCCATACGATCTACAACGCCAGCCATCTTAGGCGTTGGATCCGAAGGCGCCACACTAGAATCATGTCGCTGTACAGAAACCGTCAACGCAAACAGGACCAAAGATCGCACTCAGAGCTTTTCTCTCGAACCAAGGACTTGCTCATCCGCTTTTGAGATTATCCATGCCTCCGCGAGGTACAGCAGGACTGGGATGATCAAGGTCTTGTATAAAGTCAGCTTGGTCCTTCGAGAGATGGCTCTACTACTCAATTGCCTCTTGAGCCCATCGAAACAGCGGTTGGCAAGAGTTACTCTGCGTTTGATCTCGTTACTGATGTTGTTCGTACTGTTTACTGCGGAGCCGAGGTAGACGGAGTCCTTGACTACCTCGAAGTTAGCCCACTGTAAGCCCATTGTGACGCTCTGTCCAAGGTGTCGTTATATTAGACTAATTGCGTTAAAAATAAGTAAAATAAGTAGTGTCCGTCCGAAGGTGCCTTTTTTCATTTAATTTCTTTGCCATCATCTAGGAATGCAATAGAATGGGGCTTTGCATAAATCGGAAGAAATTAAAATTTTAGGAAGCTTCCTGGACTTTCAAGTCGATAGCTACATTAGAAATATCAGTAAATACCGCTTAAAAACGCGATGTGCCTGGGCAGACCCGCTTGTCTGCTTGAGGATTAAGGACATTAAGACATAAGCCGAAAGACATAAGACTTGACACTTCGTAATTTTTTCCTCCAGGGCCTCATTGAATTCATGGTCTACGCTAGCAAGCCAACCTCTATGCACGAACTCGTAAATGACATCCGCGACGCTACTGCCGGAATTACAGCGCACCAATTGCACCGAATCATAAAATTGAACCGACCCCTTGAAGCACTGCGAACTACCAGACGACCACTTGAATGATGTAAATCTTTGCGTTTTATTAATCTTTTCCTATTGTTCTTATCAAGTGTCGCTGTAAAATTTGAGAAGTATCCAGGCGAAGGTGTGCAGCCCAGGACAAATCTACACATTTGAATCAAGCCAGAAATTCCCACATACAACCCCCCCTCCGGCAACGAATTTAAATTCTCCAGCAAAGGCTTACTTTCCGAAATCCTTAATGCCGCCCACGTCCAATCGTTAATCTGTCTACAGCAGGTAACCCAAGCCAACATCAGCCTCCAACTGACGGTGGTAACCCTTCTCAAAGCATTGCCCCCAAAGACCATGTAGAGTGCCATCAAAATGTCCGGCCGTTAATTTACGGCCAGCCGTAGTCAGCCCACTTGCTCGTGCAATTAAAATTATCCATACTCTCAAAGATCACCGGACAGGCGGCGACGATACGAATATCCTCTTCATTGGATGCCAGCTTGGGTCTGCTTTAGCTTGCGGCCACTTTTGGGAACAATTGCCCTTTTTCCAGCGAAAAGGACGCCCTCATCCAGCGTCGAGGGACACCCGAATCGGGACCAAGCTCAAAACGGCAAGTCAAACGGCAATAAGAGGATTTATTTGCCATGGCCAGTGTCCTTGTGCGTGTCGCCGACAAGCTTCCGAGTGTAAAATGTATAAAATATTAAGAACATTTCACTTCCATGCTTAATCATAAAGTTTTGCATCTCTCTGATTCCTTAAAGTCCTTTTTTTGGGTGTCGGGCGGGCGGATGGGCGGATGGGCGAATGGACGGTGGTGGTGGCATATGCCTCACGGGATTATTTAAAAAGAGAAAGGACTCCGACGCCGGTGCGGCAAATCCCACCGTTAGCAGCACAGCAGGACAAAGGCTGAATGGCTGGACACGAACGAGAAAGTTACGCCCGTCCAACGCCTTCGGCGCGAGGACAGAGCAAATTCCTGGTCCTTGAAGAATGTGAAATGCAAAAAAAAAAAACAAAAAAGAACCTTCAGTGAACGACCTCGGATTGTGGATGAAAAACTTTTCACATTTCCTTTTTGAGGTACACGCTCGTCGCCGGCATGGAATTTGGCAAATCCGGCAAACTCGAATCACTTGCCACGACATCAAGGACTTGCGCTCATTCCACTGTGACCGTAATTAAATCACTCGCAATCCATATTTGTCTTGCTTGCGCCAAAAACTTTTGCCGAAAGCCAAAGGCTGGCTAAAGGAGCACCAAGTAATTAAAAACCGATTTATGCGGTCGAAAAGTTTTGCTGGCGGGCTCCGCCGCCGCCGGAGTTGACATCCACGCGGTGGCACACCTCGACTGGCGTGGCCCACCACTCGACAGATCGGCGGCGTGGCAGCCCCGAACCCCGTCTCTACGGTTACAAATTAAAGAGTAATTATTAACGAAAGGCTAAACTCGTTTTTCCGAGTGCCTGCTGCCACCTTACAGTCATTATGGCCGTAATCCTTACTTCTTGGTTGTCGGTCCGGAGGGAGGGAGCAAGGATAGTGAGATTATTTATTGCCGGGCAACAGATGTGCTCGCCATCTTTATGGGGCTTTAATGAAAAATATGAATGCGAGGTTAATGTATTCAATGTTTGGCCTTGAGGGGATCCCTCGGCACCCTTGGCTGGCGGGGGACAGGAGGCGGGCATTCATGAGAGAGAGAAAGGATGGCGTAATTGAATAAACAGAATATTCAAGGACTTAATTTCGGATTTATCAACATGCAGACAGCGGGTGGAAATTATCGATTAAGGTTTGTTTTTTGATGGGGGCGCCCAATGACACTTCAAGGACGAAGGGATTATAAGGGATTTGGGGTTATTCTTGTGAAGGTGTTTTTGTGGGTGAAGAAAAAACACACACACCAAATGAAGACCGAGTGGAAAATTATGCAAAAAACTTTATTTTCGTTGTGTCTGGCTATATGACTATTTTCGAGAAGGTGGATGCTGTCGAGCATAACTGATTTACCGCCTTAAAAATTGGTCTGAATAGGTGTGGCTATTATTAGATTATGTCTGAGGTACCGATATTTGAAGGGCTGCAAGATGGACTCCAGTTTTTCATCGATTCCAGTTGAGTGGTGCTCGACAGATTTATGGGAAGTTCAACCAAACAACTGTCGATAAGGTAGTTAGCGTGCAGACACAAAAACAACACCTATGTGGAACTTTGTGATGTGCGTCTTGGATCACAATGAAAGGTTCTGGAAGATGATATACCCCTATGAAGTGCCACCTACATGAACCGCATCTTGTGAATTGTGATCAGTGCATTCAAAGGAAACGTTCACAGGTATCTACGGAAGAGATATTTCATAAAGTGTCATTTTTCGCAATTTTAAGCGGGAGTTATCAGCGAATAAGAAAACTAAATACGATTGCAGCGCTGGAAGTCATTTATGGGCGTTTATTGATACTAATTTACACTTAAACCTTGTGTTGAACATGGATTATTTTTCTTCTTCCTCTTCTTCTGGTGGCGCTACAGTCCGGGGTGGACCTAGGCCTCAACCAGTAAGCCTCTCCAGCCGGCACGATCTTTAGCCAGCTGTCTCCAACTGAGCACACCAGGTCGATTGAAGTCATTCTCCACCTTGGTGCGCCTTCGGTTCCGTGGGCGTCCTCTTTGTTGTCCCACTCGTTCGGAGTCGAAGACTCTTCGGGCTAGAGACGTGTTGTCCATGCATGGCCCAGCCTTCTTAGGCGTTGAATCCGTAGACGCCTGACTAGGCTCATGCCGCTGTACAGTTCGTGGTTGAATCTTCTTCTTCAATAACCATCAACGCAGACAGGACCAAGGATCACACCAGGGATTTTCTCATCCGCTTTTGAGATTATCCATGCCTCCGCGTCGTACAGCAGAACTTGGATGATCAAGGTCTTGTATAAAGTCAGCTTGGTCCTTCGAGAGAGGACTCTACTACTCAATTGCCTCTTGAGACCACAGAAACAGCGATGGCAAGAGTTACTCTGCGTTTGATCTCTGATGTTGTTCGTTTACGGTTTACTGCGGAGCCGAGGTAGACGAAGTCCTTCACTACCTCGAAGTTATAGCTGTCCATTGCTCTGTCCAAGACGTCGATGTTGTGTGTCATTTCTTGATGACAGCATATACTTCGTCTTGCCTCATTCACCGCTAGAACCATTTTAGCTGCGTCCGCCTCAATGCCAGCAAACGCCTCATTGACGGCTCGCTGTGTTCTGCCAATCACGTCAATGTCATCCGCGTATGCTAACAGTTTTACGGACTTGTGGAAGGTCGTGCATCTAGTGTTGGTGTGTGACATCACATGACAGCGCGTCGCCTTGTCTAAAACCTTTTTTGGACATTGAAGGTCTCGGTGAGTTCGTTACCGACCTTGATGGAGCAGTGAGAATACTCCATCACCATCCTGCACAACCTGACGAGTTTGGCAGGAATGTCAAAACTAGACATGGCGCCGTATACCTCGTCCCTATGCACGCTCTCATATGCGGCCTTGAAATCGACGAATAGGTGGTGGGTGTCGATCTACATCACTTGGGTCTTTTCCAGGATCTGCCGCAGTGTGAAAATCTGGTCGATGGTGGAATTCCCTGCCCAGAAGTCAAACTGATATGGACCTATCAGGTTATTTATAAACGGCTCCAGGCGAGTACACAAAACGGCAGAAAAGATCTTGTAAGCGATGTTCAGGAAACTTATACCTCTATAGTTGGCGTGGGGGAATGGGGTCTCCTTTCTTTTGGATCGGGCAAACGATACTGAGATTCCACTCGTCGGGCATTCTTACAGAGGAGTTGGTGCATGTACCCTACCAGTTCATGTACAGCTGCCTTAAACAGTTCCGCACAGTCCTTCCGCACCGGCAGCTTTGTTAGACTTTAGTCTTGATATTGCTATCTTGACCTGGCCTAAGTCGGGGGGACGGAATTCTCGTCGATCATCGTCCATATTGAGTGGGACATTCTGCCTGACAGCGGTATTGGAGTCATCATCGCCGTTTAGCAGTCTGCAGAAATGGTTCTTCCAAGTTCTCAGTATCGACTGCCTATTTTCGTTGATCGTAAATATATAAGACGAGCTTAGCTATGATACGGTTTACTTTTAAATGCAACCAACTTCACCTCGACTTTAAATGTCAAACTTCGCCTTTTTAGTCTTTTGTTGTGGAATCGATAGATGGCACCAATCAATGATGGAACGAAGGCTATTCGAAAGAAATATTTCTTGGCATTTTTTATGTTTATATTAAAATGATCCTGGATTCACCCGAAACGTGTATTCCTAGGAAATGTACTCCTTTGTAAATAAGTTCTTATCATATAAGACATCAATACGACAATAATAATAAACAATAAAATTGTCTGTTCATAAAACAGTTGCATTAGAAAATTAATAAGGAAAACCTTACCCGTTGAAAGGACTTTCTAAATTTGAAAATCTGCTGTAAGACCATCTAATGTCAAACGAAAGTTTCTCAAAAACCCTAAAAATATTAAATTTGTAAAAATATCTATCACTTCCACATTATCTTCAAATAATTCTTACTCCGTGCTATAATTTTCAAGTTCAGTATTCCTTTTCTATTCACAAATTTCCTCAGGTTTTCATCTCATTGTCAGTATTAAACTATAGTTATCCACTTATTTTAAGTTATACTTAGCCGACTTTATAATCTGCCTTTCAATTGTGTAATCCAATAAGTCCTTCCAAACATGCTAAGTGAAACTTAAATCGCTAAGTTGAGTATCAGCAACCGGCCCTTAAGCGTTCAGAGAATGTCAATCGCCTAAAAGGTAACTCTGCATTTGAGTAAACAAAGAATACTGTTATTCATAGAGGTAGGAGTGGTGATTCTGTGAAAAGGTGAAGTCTAGTTTTGGGAGTCATTCACTTTTGGAAATAGAGGGTGACCAGACGTCAAAGTCACCAATAACCTCACGCTATCAATGTATTCCGTTAGGCTCGCCATTTCTACGAACATACGAAAATTATAAAAAAAAAACTCTTTATCCTGAATTCATGTTAACTGAGTTCCACTTCGCTTATACCTTTCCTCTTTTAATTTCTACTGCTACCGTAGAATCCACCGAAAAAGTGTCCTTATCAGGCATTTAAAGTTTTGCAATAAAAAGCGCAATTATGAAATCTCTCAAAATATTTGATAGGAAATAAAACAAACACAGGTATGAACACCATTGTAATATTTCATATTCACTCTAGTCCACACGTAAGACTCTATTGACGGAATAATAGCCGCACATATTGCACCGACTAATCAAAAATTGGACCAACCGCTTGAGCACTGACCACGAAGCCCAGACGACATTTAAATCTGATGTAGCTTCGAAATATATCCAACATTCATTTTATATCTCACATCGTTGGTATTTTATTTAAATATATTTCCTGATGTCTAAAATATATCAATTTTCCACAAAAAACGGGTTCCACCAAACATTTTACAAGTCCAATATCTACACGAATTTGTTTAAAAACGCTGGTTTCCTTATTAAACTTTACTTTTAATACCACAATTACTTTACTTCACAACTCTTTGCCGCCTTTCAGGCTGACTCGATTTACACTTTGAACACTACATAAAATCCCAAACTGAACTGCGATGCTTAGGCCGCCATTCCGATATTTATACTTCCTAACATTCTCTCTCGAAAATACTGCCTCCAGATGGCTTTGGAATTTGCCCGCTGGTCAAATAAGTTTCAGCGACCAACATAGCTTGTACTCCATATGTATGTGGTGGTGACTTTTATATAACATACAAGTTAAACCACCACTGAATATCGGGAATGTTTCCCCTATGTGGTTTAGTGGTGACAACAACCAATGAATATCGGGAATGTAATCCTCACCTATTGTATAGATGTCTTCGCTAGGTGAACTAAGGTGACTAAATGATTTGTGGACCAAGGTAATGATTATCCCACCCTATACACGTCACATTTGTTTAAATTCGTTCGTATTTTTGATCACTCTCGAGTATACAGGTAGTTTCATTCCATTTATTTATTAATAAGACCATACATTAAGAGATTTATGTTTTTTTCGTACTTAGTACATTAATTAACAAAACGTGGACCAAGGCAGTGGATTAAACAGCCTAACGACTTGGAAAAAAGGTTGACATTCCGACACGAGGCAAGGATGTACCTCGGCTGTACAATTATTAATGATTTGCAAGATTGCAAGAATTGTGTGTCACCATAAAGATAATCAGGCTGTCGAGCTTGCATTAGATTGTGAAGAAAGCTGAGCACTCTAAACTAAAAAAAAAAGTTTTAAGGTGCCGGTCGTTTGGTACGAGAAAAAGGACGCGTGATCTACCTTCCTGAGATTATAGTCAAATCTGCAGTAGAAGTGGTTTCGACAAGAGAGAGAGAGAGAGAGAGAGAGATTAGTTGGTAGAAAATGTTTAGTGACTAATATATTACGTAGTCCACTTTAAACCTTGTCGACCGTTGCATTGATACACGTATCCCAAGAAAGAGCGGGGTTAAATATCACGCCAAAATGCTTAGCAGAATAAAACAAGCGTATAGAATACTTGTGATTTATTTGATCTGACCAGAGACCTCTCTCTCTCTCAGCCGCACAGCTCTGCGATATTAGCAAGCATCTTTGACTCAATGGGTTTTGTTTTTAATTCAAATCTTTTGTTCAAATCTTAAATCTAACTTAATCCTAGACAAAATGTTTAATGCTAGCTTAACTCTAACAATTCATTTGAACTTATAACTAACTTACTGACCCTATGCGAGTACTCTAAGCTAATCTAGTCTACTACTGTAATTGCCTTTCGGCCTATACTATTGTAATTTTTTTGTTCCGTCCTAGACGTATAAAATTATTTTTTTTTTTTTGCCAAAGAAGCTTGAAAACTTGGCTCGTCTAAGACTATAATACTTAAATTACCTAACCTACCCTAAACCTTTGTAAGCCCTAATAAAACTTAAGCTATCTAAACTATGTCCGCAACTTACGGACGCGCGTGCTTGCAGGCCGTGTGTCAATGTCACACGCCCTGATGACCTCTTTTTTCAAAATGTTTTTTTTTTTTTTGTGTATACATATATATATATACTTTTTTTTTACATTTTTTTGCTTAACCTACTTTAAACCTATGTAAATACGCTGTTAGTTCACAACACGGAAGGCATTAAACAAGAAAAAAAACAGCTACACTAACCGTCTGAAGACTATTGAAGAGCTGACGGCGTCGGTGGCTGGTTTTGGTGCAGCCACCAAAAGAAACACCACTCCTTAGCAGATTCCTCTCTATCTCGAACCGTAGAAGCTCCTCGTGTTCCCGAACGACGTCAGGTTCGTATAAGAGTCGCCGTTTTACTGTTCGGCGTACCACGTGGAAGATTATAGGACATGCTTCCACATCCTGTATCAGGCCGGTTTTATCGAAGTAAAGGAATGCCTCAGGTGGGACGAGGCCATTCCGTCGCACCCTTTCATGATACATATCGTTGGGGTGGTAAGCCCCGAAGATCAGACTATTGGTAGAAGTCTTAGCTCGTGCCACATGCCTTCTTATCAACTTAATGATAAAATGATCTACTCTATTCACGTTTGCCTCGTTATACAAGACCTCGTTGGAGTAATATTTCTTGTAGTCAGACCAGGCCCTGAGGCACTGTCTCTCGAAAACCCTCATCTTTTCCAGCTGGGAAGGACTCACATTGAACCACAGGGGGCAACCATAAACCAGTATAGGCCGGATGAGGGCCATTTAGCAGATTACCTTCACCCTGGTATCAAGTTGGCTGCTATGAAACAACCTCCTTGCCACAGAAAAGGCTTTTCTGGCTTTGGTCAGAGCAATCTCTATATGTTTGTCAAAATACAGGTACTGGTCCAACCATATGCCGAGATATCGAACTACACTTTTGACAGTTAGTGGTCGTCCCTGGAGATCAACTATGCCGAACTTACGCCAGTTTAGGCATGTGTCCCGCGAAGCCCTGTATAACGGGGTACGGAGCAAAATAGTTTCGCACTTCTTATAGTTAATAAGCAGCTTCCAGTCGTCGCAAAATCGCTGAATTTTATCGAAGTCACGTTGCGACAAGATGTTTATGATTTCCACCTTCGGTCCTGATCTGTACACTACAAGGTCATCGGCATACGCAATTAGGTGCGTCATGGAACCTATTAGATCCACAGTGAATATCGCGAATAAGATCGGAGAGCCAACAGCTCCTTGTTGCAAACCATTTTTTATGTCAAAAATCGTTGTGGAAGTTATGCCGCAACATTTCACGGCGAATTTTCTACCCGCTATCATGTCATAGATCATATATAGCAGTGATTTACTTATGCCCAGTCTGACCAGCTTGAGGAAGAGGCCCTCCAACCAGGCAGTGTCGCCTTCTCCAAGTCTATCAAACAGGCACCTGTGCACTGATTCTTATTTTTATTCCATTGTATGTCGGATACCAGTTTTGACGCTGCATGTATGGTATCATGCCCCGCCCGGAATCCAAACTGGTTGTCCGGAATTATCTTTCTGTCCTCAACCCACAGTTTCAGGGCTCGAATGACTATCTTTTCAAAAGCAAGGAAGAAGGCTTACTGACCGGAGATTTGTGGGGATACTACTATCTTTGTCCCGTTTAGGGATAGCTTGCACTATAGCTGTTTTCCAATGTGCCGGGTAATGTGCATTATTTAGCGCATTGTTAAACAGCGTTGTGTAAATTTCTATTGCAACCGGGGGGAGATGGCTCAGCACAATATTCGGTATACCATCAATCCCAGCTGACTTGAATCAACGGGTTTTACACATAGTCCATATTTTAATGAACAACTTTACGCCCTAGAAAGGTCTTCATTCAGCAAAACTATCGCATTATTAATCTCACTCAATGGACAGCTTAGAGGAAGTTGGACATCATCAGCATTCATGTGGATTTTGCAGTGTTGATTAACGCTGATTTGAAAACAGTCTATAATCATATTAAACAACTTAACACTATAAATAATTAATTTGCTTACTGATCAGAGTTCAATCAGAAGTCAAGGACCTCGCAGAGTTTATTTACTATTTTACTCTTTTATACGAGAACTCAAAGTCCCGATTCTAAAACGAATCCTTTAGCCGAATATTGCGTTTTCGAAAATCCACGCATAATGCCGTCATGTTCATGGATGCCGAAGAGTTCATGGATTATGTCCACAAACCATCAAGCAAAGAAAAAATTATTTTGAAATAAAATAAAGTAACCAAAATCAGGATGAAATACTTTACAATTATCACATTTATTCTTATATTTTACATAAATTAAAAAATACTATTTTACAATATTCCATTTAAGACTATTTACAAGCAATATTTACACAATTTTTGACCACGCCCTCAGCGGCCTAGACAATCTTCACATTCTCATCGTCACTCTCCATTTTGACGACCAGCTCCGACAAGTCGTGATACTTTATCTTATCCATGCCGGCCAGAGTGCGCAGCTTCATCAGCAGCTCCGAGCTGTATCCTCGGTTGATCAGGGTCATTTCGGTGTCGGCGATGAACTTCCGCCACTGCTGCAGCTGGACAGCTCGCTGCTGCATCCTCTTCGCCAGAAACTGCTGCTGGTACTTGGTCTTGGCCTTCTTTATCTTGCCATTGATTCTGGACCGACGGCAAGCGTCGTTTCGCTTCAGCTTGACGGGATCTGTGGTCTCCGGGTCGGATCTGACTGACGGCCGGCTCCTGCACTCGATGGGATTCTGCTTCAAGCACTGCTCCACGTATGCTTCCTCCTGGACACTGTACAACGCGAGTTCCTTCTTGACCTCCTCCTCAATCATCGAGTCAATCGTCTCCGGTGTTATCGACCTCGCCGTAGACTCCAAATTCACCGGCTCCTCAGCCACCGTTGACTTGATGTAGTTGTGGAAGGATTGATTCGACGCGATGTTCATATTGAATGATCGATTCTTATTTGTTTAAAAATGATATAATGTTCGTTTCCACGTTCCGATCGCTTGCTGTGCACACCTCACACTGATGATGCTGTCGAGCAGTGACACCGTCTTATATACAACACGCAATTTTTCTGGTCATCGCAGGAAGGCGGTCCCTACGACGATCAGGTAGCCACTTGTCGGGTGTCATCACTTAGTCATCAGAATGTGTTTACGCGCGTCGCAGTGTCATCCCTGGGAGTGTGCAATTAAAGCGTTTACCAATCGAGCTGCGCACGCTATCAGCTTCCTGCGGCTTTTCGGATGATACCGGATTTTGTGTGCGTTTTCGTTTCTCTGTCTGCACGAATTGTTTGCCCTTGAATGCGGCTCATTAAGTTGTTGTTTTGACGAAGATGAGGGATGTGCGCTTAAGATACAACAACATGTTGTTGGGCGATAAGGTGACATGAATGGCGAGCCACTGATGCGCCAGATGTTGCTTGTTTGTCAAATTGAGACATCTTCATGGTTGTTTACACTTCTGTACCAAATCAAGTTTGTCGATAGGCATTTATGATGTTTTGAAAATAAAATATCTGAGTCACGTCATCTTATCTGTGGAGAATCGGAATTTGGATAGTTTGGAAAAGTTTTTGAAACTCTGCGAAAAATTAAAATTTCTTTTATAACGTTAAATAAGATTCCCGATTGAAAGCAATGAAGATATGGATAAATTTAAAAAAATAATAATGCTGATCTAAGCATAAAGCTCGTGCTATTTTTCGCAAATCTTGATAGACAAAGACGGGGCGTAGTGTGTAATTAAAGTTTTAGTTACATTTTGTTGTGTGTTCGTTGTACGATTATTGGCATCTAACAAAATACATTTCGTCAAAAGCTCCTGATGAAACTCAACTTTTTTTAAATTTTTATTTATTTTATATTTGAAATTTCTAAAATTGTATTTTTTGTTCAATTAAGTTTTTATTCAAACATTTTAATAAACATAAAATAAACAAAATGTAGAATACCCTTACTATATTAACAGAAAAAATTAGTTTAATTACCTGGCCAGTCCTCATGAATTCAAGGGCTGTTGAGTTAATTTTATAAGAAGCTTATCTTATTACCTGGCCAGTCCTCATGAACTCAAGGGCTGTTGAGTTGATTTTATAAGAAGCTTATCTTCAAAATCCTTGAGAAAATCTTAATGTTACTATTTAACTATTTAATACTCTAAAGGCTTTTTATTATTATATAAGTTCTTAGTTTACAATGGTTTACTCATGTTAGTGTAGCAATGTTGCCATTAGGAAGATTGCTTTGACATCTAGACCTTGGCAAGTTGTGTTAAAAGGTCTGCGATGTTAAAAGGATTGCGATGTTAATAACACAAAGTTGCATATTAAATATCTTATCCAGGTGGGATTTTGCTGCGTTTTCCCAAGCCATATTACCGTATCTAATGCGCGACTCTGCTAACTGGTAACACGCCTGCTTTAACTATTCTACGTTTGTGTGACGCTATTAAGTTGAAGGCGCTATAGGTTGATGTGCCCACCCCAGAGAAAGTTCTTGTTATTGGTATTTCCTAGATATTTAGTAGATAGATATCTTTATTTCGCACATAAAATTGATTATTACAGTATTAGTATTGCACATTTTACATATAGAGATTTGGTACGTGAGTACCTTGCTACTTAGAAACTGTCTTAAATTTTAGAAAAACAGGTTCATGAAACGTTAAGGGCAAATGGACAAATCGAGGAAGAGTGCGAGAGAAAAACCTCGTAACAAAAGAGAGAGAAAAAAAGGAGATGCTGTATCAACAGATAAGATAATAATGTGTCTTTGAACATTTACAAAGGATCAATATATAGATAATATTATAATAAATGAATATATAAATAACAAAATAAATAAATAATAAATAAATGAATGAATAAATAAATATGTATAGATAAAAAATAATTAAATAAATAACAAGAAAACAAAAGTTAATAAATTATGTACAGTCGTACTTCAATTATTTACTATATTATTGACTTTTATACGGAAAGATTGTTTATGAGAGGATTATCCGCAAGAGCACAACGAATATTAAATTTGTTTTTAAGCTTCTCAATACGTTCGTTCATCAGTTCCACACCTGCTTTTGTATGCAGTTCGTTTGTAGAAAAATGAGATGGTAAGTTGAGATAAAGATGATTTTTTTGATTTCTTAAAAGCAGGGAAATTGGAAAATTCTATAAATACAAATTTCATTTAAGTCAATACAGTCTTATGTAAACTTCAACGGCGAACGATTTATTCGTCACTGAAGAGAGGCCAGAAGTATTTCAAACTGAGTACATGTAATAAAATGATCTGTCTTTACACCTTTTTAGTTAGACAATTCTCTTGATCTTGCTCTCTTGCTCCCTGGTAATTTAAAACGATTAATATTTGTGGCGCTGGTAAGTTGAAGATCATTTTTAAAGTATTATTCTGAGCAACTCGAAGTCTTCTTAAATGACATTTGACCATTCCACCCCAAATCGGGCAGCCGTAAGTTAATATTGGCTGGAAGATAACTTTAAATATAATAATTTTATTTTCAATGGATGACTGTGACTTCCTGTTTATTAATGGATATAATAATGTGGTCGCAATTTTTATTTTTACATGGCAACTTAAGGTTAGTTTCGAATCCAAGTATAATCCAATATATTTTGCAGACAAATTCCAACTTATCTGCGTACCAAAGATGGGAATTGGATTCTGGGGAAGAAAACAAGATTTTCTTTTTCTGGTGAAAAAGACAGCTTGAGTTTTCTCAGAATTAATTTTTATTTTCCACCTGTTGAAATAACTGTGTATTATCTCACTTGCAATTAAAAGTGTCCTCTCAACGTCGAGAGCATACTCATGCGAGGTGTATATCACAGTATAGTCAGCCTTCTGTTATTGGTATTTCCTAGATATTTAATACTTCTGTAAACCTCGATTCCAAATTAATCTTTAATTGTGGGCATGAAACTATAAGCCATGTCTAGATAAAGATGATTTTTTTGATTTCTTAAAAGCAGGGAAATTGGAAAATTCTATAAATACAAATTTCATTTAAGTCAATACAGTCTTATGTAAACTTCAACGGCGAACGATTTATTCGTCACTGAAGAGAGGCCAGAAGTATTTCAAACTGAGTACATGTAATAAAATGATCTGTCTTTACACCTTTTTAGTTAGACAATTCTCTTGCTCTTGCTCTCTTGCTCCCTGGTCATTTAAAACGATTAATATTGGTGGCGCTGCAGTCCGAGACGGACCTGGGCCAAGCTTCACATAAACCACTCGTGTTATGCGTGCAATTGTTATTTCGTGAGTGGAAGGGACCTACATTTTGTGCCGACTCCGAACGGCAAATTTGAGAAGGTTTTTTCTAGACAGGAATACTCATTGAGCATTGTAAGTGACTCGATAAAGGTGGAAGCCGTGAATTATTGAAGTTGGTAGATTGGGGATTCGAACCTGACACCCTCTGCGTAGGAGTTGACGCACTAACCCACTACACTACGGCGACTCACAATCACTTCCGTCTTATTACATGTTTCAAAATTGCTATTTCTCGCAATTTCTTAAGATTCATAATCTGGGGCTGATTTCATTCTTCTTCAGCCCATTGAAGTATTGCATGTCTTTATTTTTGTATTAGCATCTCAACATCGGTATCACTTTAAGTGGATAGTTCAACTGATTAATTTTCCTGATTTTTCATTCCGCCACAACACTGACAGATGACGGATCCTTCTGTAACTTAATGACTCCTATAACTTCCTTTAAGTTACAACCCACTAACCAAAGCATACTAGAAGACAATGCCAGACGGAACACAGGAAATACGTGCCAAATTACCAAACAAATCTGGCCCAGTGTTGACCCCAAAAGATATGTGAGTCTGATATCATTAAAAAGACGGCAGTGGGTATAATCACCGGACACTGCATAACGACTAAGACTATTTTCTAACGATTGCTGCAGAAGTTGCCGAGACAAGGAAGAAAAGGAAAGTGTACAACACCAGTTGCAGAGAAACTGCCCGGCACTTGCCTCAGCTAGGGGAGCTGCTCTTCGCTCCTACTTCTGAGAGGGACATCAATCATCACTATTAGACTTCATCGACAGATCTGGCTGGCTGTCGTAATATCCACGCCGGCCCATCCCCTCCTTTCTTTTCAGACAAATTCACGTGACAGTACAATAGGCCTACTTTGGCCTAAGTGCATCTAAGCCAACTACTACCTACCTACCTATGAGCTGTTGCACACTCCCAACAATTCATTTTGTAATTGGAAATCGATTCGCTGTGCGAAATTTCATGTAAGAAGGTGCTTATGGATTCTACCACCGCGCGTTCACTGTGCTTAGAGGTAATTCATCTTCACGCTACCAATTGCCACGAGGAGCCATTAACAGATTCCAGCATTTTTTTATTTAACTACCGTGCAATCCATTCCATGCATTAGATAGGATTCAAACTGCATTTCGGAAGTAATGGGTAAGAACTACATTCGGTTAGACTTGGCAGCACTAAAAGGAGGTCTCTCAAAGTGTTCCTGATGAAAAGTAGACGGCGACATTATTGGTCGATCATCCAGAAAGAAGAGTAGTTCCTTCCAAACAATAAAGATAAAATTATAACTGAGTTGAGTTTCTTTTAATAAGCCATAGTTATCGTTTAAAATGCTTTCAGTTTATTTCTAGCGCCGATCCTTCACTTACGACTCAAAAACCCCTTCGTAGTTCAGTTTTGTTAAATTTATTACGTTTTGGTCGATTGTTTGAAGAATAGCAGTGTAATTTTAAGCACATTACGACAATCACTCCGTCATCACTTTTTAAGTCGCCATCTTGTTATCCTTAGTTGGATGTCCTTTGGATCTCTTGAAAGACTCTTGCGTAGCAGAAAAACAAATTTACAGTGGATCAAAGTCAAGGACAGTTTGCAACAAAGATTTCCAAATGGAATAATAATAGAGTGTATATCACAACATAATAAATATGTATTTTCAATGTCTGGTTTCTGTGATATAAAAAAACTTAACATATTAATTTAATTCAATTGGAACAAACAACATTAACATAAAAACAAAAAAAAGTGGGAGAACTAAGTCAAAGTTAAAATGGGGAAACTTCTACAAGACTCAATATAAAAAAGGGTAATAAAAGATAAAAAACGTATTAATATTTTGTTGGCCACCCTTTTTGTTTTTTAACAGCTGCTAATCGTCTTGGCATGGATTCAACCAATTTTCTGCAGAAAGAAGGCTCTATAAGGTTCCATTCAGATATTAATGCCGAATACTTCTTCAATTTTTCTTCGAGATGACTCCACAGGTGTTCAATCACGTTCAAATCGGGTGACTGTGGAGGTGTTTCCATAACGTGCTTACAGTTGTAAGGAACCCAGGACCTTACATTGAGCTTTGTACTTGGGATCATTGTCTTGATAGAAGTAAAACCCATTGTACAACCCCAATTTCCGTGCACTTGGTGCAAGATTATTACGCAGAATGTCCAAGTACATGTATTGCTCCATTATACCTTCAATAAAATGAAGGTTCCCAACACTAGCAGCTTACATTGACCCCACACCACCACCGTGCTTAACAGTGGGACGCAAATTTTTGTCTCGTAGCTCTTCATTGGGATTTCTCCATACATAACTTCGACCATCGGAGCGAAACACATTAAACTTACTTTCATCTGTAAAAATTACCTTTTCCTAGAATGAAAAATCTTTGTTAGCGTGCTTTTCTGTGAACTGCTTCCTTTTCGACTTGTTGACTCTGCTTATGAACGGCTTCTATCTAGCTACTCGTCCATTCAAATTGTGTTTCCTTAGCACAATCCGTATTGTTTCGGGGTGAGCCTTTTTCTTAAGGACTTCATACACATCGGTGGCTAGTTTTGGTGCACTAATGTGTGGATTTTTATTAACTTGAGGTACTATCCAACGTTCATCCGAGCCATTAAAAATTTTTCTTGACGTTCTTCTGGGAATAACTCTTTCTGTTTCTGTAGCGTTTAAGGATGTTGTAAACCGTCGTGTGCGCTCTGCTTACACATTGCCCGATATCACGAACAGATTTTCCCTTCTTGTATTGCTGAATCTCAAGCTTCCGCACTTCGACCGACGTTTGCTTCTTTCCCTACATAATTAAATTCTATTGTTCCCGATAACCGCGTCAATCAAAAATTTCCTTCGAAATTCATTTACCGTTATGCTCACATGTAACGAAGTTGTCAACATTTGGAATGAATCCCGAAGCTGTCGTGTATTAAGGGATGTGTTCGGTAACATCCCATTTTCATTTTGGCGTTATTTTCGCACATCTCAATGATTTTGATCTAAAATTCAGTTTAAAAGTCAGTCATTTTTCTTTTAAGGTTTTTTGGTTTGTATCTAAAGAAGCCTAAAAAATAATAAAAAGAATTTTCAATTCAATTCAATTTCAAATTGTGCGTTGTTTTTTCTTGTAATTAAAGTTATATTTGCATTGCGTCCCATTTTGACTTTGTTGCACTGTATAAGTATATGACTGTAAGCTAAATTTACAAAATGGACCCATTGTTCAAGGAATGTTATCCATGCATTTTTTTTCCTTGTATACAACGGGCATGTGACCAACATTTTTGAAAGATCGTGGGTTAACGATTTACCAATGACGAATAATTTAACGTTGTGCAAGCCTGAAGCGTTAGTGCATGCGAGAAACGTAATTCTTTCTTTGTTTGTTTCACGACCAGGACCTGAAGATTATTTAAAAATTACAATGGCTTTTTATAGTTTATTTAATTATTTTGTCTTCTTTGTTGCAAACTCGTCTTAGACTACTTCTAATATAATTTAAGATAACTAAAGATAATAACAAAGGAAAAAAGAAACAGGATTTCTGTATATACAACATACATTTGACATGAATTATTTAATTCAATGAACTCTTTATAGTGGATCGCCGTGGCATAGTGGGTTAGTGCGTGGACTCCTGCGCAGAGGGTGCCATGTTCGATACCCGAAATTACCATCTTTCATAATTCACGGCTCCACCTCTTTCGAGTCACTGAAAATGCTCAAAGTGTATTTCTAGACAGGAGAAAAAGCTTCTCAAATATGCCGTTCGGAGTCGGCATTAAACTGTAGGTCCCTGCCGCTCATGAAAGAACAATAGCACGCACAACACCAGTGGTTGCTGAGAAGCTAGGCCGCCTCGGAATGTCGTGCCACCCAAATTATTATTATTATTATTGATTAAACCATTATAACGGATTTATATATAGATCTGGAAAGACTGAAATCTTATAAAAAAAAAAACCATTGTTCGTTCTGTAAATAGAAATTTAGAATATAAATAGCAACTGCGGACAATCTATATGGCTAGATATAACATCCTGTCCAAAAATAACGACTAATAGAGGGCATGTTATTAATCCAATTCATTTTTCTAAGCGCAAATTTTAGTAACACGTTTCTGATTTTTTTCAATGTGAGATTCGGCCTTGAGGTAATACATTCCACACGACATAAGTCGGGATAATAACCCGGACTCATCGGGGTTATAAACTTGATTGGGAATCAAGCCAAGCTCACTGACTTTTCTCTAAATTGAAGATATTATCTACAAGATTCGGTTTGTTCGAAAGTTTGGAACAAAAAATTTGAAACAGACGAATTCCATTTCTGTGTGAGAAACGGGTTACTCAACCGTTGCTCGCATTGAAAGATCCCCGATATCGGGGCCAACTTACAGCCAAGCTAATGTATGCTTCCATCAAGATCATTCCCATCTGCTCCCGAATGTACAGGCTCCCGAAGACTCATTTGTGCCTAACTAGGTACGCACCTTAACAACATTCATTACCTCAAAATCACAAGAATCCCTTCTCAAAACTCGCGGCAAAAGCCCAATTATGTCTTATTATCCACCAAACAAGAACGACCTTCGCCTCGTCCTCCTCCTCCACCGTCACCTGCAACACGAAACATCTGACGGTGGCTTATGAATATCCATGAGGGATCCACCGGCAGCCCTGACATGCTCCGAAAATACGTTTATTCAACGTCAAACAAACTGAATTGCATGCCAATTTGATTCATTTCTTGTCAAAACGCAAGAAATCGAATCACAAGCGCCAGCCGAGGTAGCATGTGGCAGCATTTTTGATCCTGCGAGCCACGTCAGATGTACGAGCACATTATTGGATTGTGCTCCACCGCCTGGCTGCCTGCATGCACACGGATGTGAAGGGTATTTCGTCGTTTTGAGTCTTGCATGCAGTGCCATTAGTAGCAAACGACATCGCATATCTCAAAGGACCCGGTTTGGCTGTTTCCCGCGAAGGCGGCTGCCAGGGACGTCCGCGGCAGGCGGAACCGAAGTCGAGTCGAAATACAGAGAATCGCAGTCAAGTGAACTGATTCGATAGTAATTCAATTCGTTTCGTTGATGGAGGGCTCTGCGTTCACTTCTGATTTTCTAATGGAAATGGGCGCACTCTTAGGCAAACACCATGGACGCCCGCGTCCTTCGGCACACTGCGACAATGATCGATCAAATCGAAGTGGTTGCCGTTGTTGTGGGGTCCTTAAGTGCGGTTTGATTTTGTAACAACTCACTTGTTACGGTACTTGTGTGCTTTAAACGATGCAATTCGACAAAAAGTTGAGTTGAGTCTGGGAAATGGAGTGAGGTGCGAATCAAGGGATGGTGAAGGAGCGGCGATTGATACTCAGTCAATTGGCATTTCCAACTGGCTAAACATCATCAAATGGAGCAATACAGAACATTGGAGTGGAAGCCGTAGATTCAAAGAATGTTTGTTTAACAACTTAAGTCGGTGTTGGGAGTTGGCGCATTCTTGGAACTTAACAAACACGGAGCTGTACTCGTTTTCACTCCTGTAAGAAATATATAAAAATTGGAACAAAAACAGGAGACGGCGTATATTTTCTCAAAACGTTGTAATTCAGTCATTTATTTGATTTCATTTCATTCACTGAATTCACTCCACACAGAATTCATTTGTTTAGTAGTTCACGGTGAATGTAGACGACAACCAACACTGAGATGCCAAAAAAACAGCAGAGGTTTAGATAGTTTCCAATCTCTACTGTCATTGGGTAAAGTGTTGTGCACATCCTTCATTGTTTGGAGACGCAATTCAAAATAAAGAACAGTTGACAATGGATAAGCGCGTAAAACATACACAAAAAATTCAATTCGATAAACTGATTTAAACAGACTGAGAGCTGTTTTGTCCACAGAGTAAAATAGCGAACGCATTTTTTCTATTCACAGGGCCCTATGTGGCTCTTGTAAATATCATGTCCACGAAACGGTGAAGGATAAGGATTAATTGTCTTTATTTCATTCAGTCCACAACGGACTTATGATTCAGTTGAGTGGGTTATGCCTGAAACACAATAGTGCACTGCGCCAGCCGACTTCATGTTACGGAGAGAGTGCTATGACGCACTGCGTTGAAATGATTACTCATTTTATCAGCTGTTATCTCTCTCATCAACTAGATGAAAAATATTGCCGCCTTTCTGCATACACTCATTTGAAATGACTTTTGTGGTTAAATTATTTTTAATCAGCTGAAATGACAGTTGATACAAAATACTCTCAATTTGTAAGAAAACTCTCAATCTGGGAGAAAATCTCTGTCACAGCGCACCTCTCTGTCAAAAAATATCCAACATGTTGAACAATGACGTGCGATGGACTTACGTTTTACGTTTTATTACAATCCTCTCAATATCTCTCATTATTCACTGACGCAGGTCGACGCTGTATCTTGTGCTTGGCCATTGAATTGTGTGCGTTGAAAGCCAACGCCAGCGCAAACGCACTATTGTGTTTCAGGTGAATTTACAATACACCCAAAGAATGAACTTGTCATTGTGGACTGAACGGAATAAAGACAATTCTTCCTTAATACGGAACATACATTACATACGTACATACATTAATACGGAAATGTACATACATTCGACGTTCGCACGACCGATGTAAAATTAGAACCAGAAATGAAGTATTACAGAGATGCCCGACTTCTACCTCACTTGCCCCTTAACATTTTTAACAACTGTTTTTTATAACGTGTTCATAAATCAAATTGACCAATCAGAGGATTGCATTTACGTTATTTCGTGAATAGTCGTCAAAAATTCATGAATATCTGTCAAAAAGCCACTCAAATTCGTCTATGGACTAGGGAGCAATCAGCTGGGAAGTCGGCTATCTCTGTAATACTTCATCACTGATTAGAACCATTATCCTCTGGATCCTCTCTCTTGTTCTACGCGTTCTATGTTCTATGTTCTATAAGATAATTGACTTGCAGCCTTGGTTCAATTTATAGCTTGTCTGAAAAAATGAGTTGAAGAAATTGTTTCTGGAATCTCAGAACTCTGAACACGCCCTTTGCTAGACATCAACTGGTTGAACATGAACAACAGATCTAGGAAGGTCCTAGTCCGAACAGGAGTTTGTACAGACTAAACTTACTCCAGCAGAAGCCTTTCGTTACATAGAGCTCCATTGTCACTCTTAAGGCTCCGGCACATAGAATACTTTGCAGGCGTGAGCATCAGCAATACTTTGACAGATACATAAAATGCATGTGTTCTTATGGGAGGTGACACATAGGTCAACGCTGACGCTCACGCGACGGATATAGTTACTCAACATTTAACTTTTCTCTCTCCTTCAGCATTGACAATCCTCACATTGTGACATTTCAAGCGAATTCGAATTTTATGATAAAGCTTGGTTGGTTCTCGTTGAAGCAACGTTCAAACTCGCAAAGCAACTTGAATTTTCAATTCAAACTTGAAACTGTCAAATGAAATCAGCTGTGCGTTGAAGTATTCATTGTGTCATCCCCTTGCGTCAGATACTTCAGCGTGTACGTATGCTCTGACGCTACGCAAGTAAAGTATTCTATATGCCGGAGACTTTATGTCCATTTTTAACTAGCGAGCTTAAGTGTCAATCCATGGAAAAACACTGAATCAATAAAAATGTCGTTTCCACAGTTGAGCATGGCTTAAGTGTTTATCCAGAGAGTACAAATCTACCATTAGTGTATTCAAATAATTGTAATCCCAAAATACTTTAGAGAAAACCCACATAAGCAACCGAATATGTCTGACAATCATTCAGATTTCATTGCCATCGACGAAAATTACTTTTTTGACAGATATTCATGAATTTTTGACGGTCAATCAAAAATAACGTAAATGCCGTGCTCTGATTGGTCAATTTGGTTTCAGAAAACGTTATAAAAAATAGTTGTCAAAAATGTTTAGGGGTAAGTAAGGTAAAAGTCGGGCATCTCTCTAAAACTTCATTTCTGTTTCAAAGGAACCATTTGTCAAACAGCAAAGCATTATATATGTACGTTGCGAGTCGCGACGGATTACTATATAATTAGGGACCACTTTTGTAATGTTCCTCTCTTTCTCTCTCAAGTAAAATCTTGGCTTTCCTCCACATGGACTTTGGTGGTTACAGGTAGCCAATGGAGTAATGAAAAAATAGGTGTGTTAGATATAATGAAACACATTGATCCACTGTCAAAAATGGTCCGGTGAGATCGTAAAATAAAAGAGAACCTTGACAAGATTACAAGTTAACTTTACTTTTCTTAAGGCCCCGTACGTAGATTTCATCGCGTGCGTAGCCTTAAAGCTTCAGTGCCTAGCCTTAAGCTTCAGTAGAATTCAGTTCCTATGTTAAGTCCAAATGTCTAATGCGAGGGAGAGAGACAGAAAATTAGGTGCGCAAATGGAATTCATCGTGACGGAGGACATCTTTGAATAATGCCTGAAACACAATAGTGCGCTTGCGTTGGCGTTGACTTGGCACACATGCGTTAGTGAAAAAAGAGAGAGGTGAGGGGAGCATAATAAAACGTAAGTCCATCGCACGTCATTATTGAACATGTTGGCTATTTTTTGACAGAGAGGTGCGCTGTCTGAGAGATTTTCTCCCAAATTGAGAGTTTTCTTTTAAATTGAGAGTATTTTGTGTCAACTGTCATTTGAGAAATGAAAACGGCTGATTAAAAATAATTTAACGACAAAAGTCATTTGAAATGAGTGTATGCAGAAAGGAGGCAATATTTTTCATCTGGTAGATGAGAGAGAGAGAGAACAGCTGATAAAATGAGTAATCGTTTCTACGCAGTGCGTCATAGCACTCTCTCTGCAACATGAAGTCGGCTGGCGCAGTGCACTATTGTGTTTCAGGCTTAAACCAGTGAATACAATCCTCTTCGATTTAGACTCTTAAGGCTCAAGCCCATAGAAACCGTTGCGTTTGTAATGCACAAATATCGGAGACGCGAGATTGCCAATGACGTACGTTACGTGCGTGTAAGACATTCGAAATTTTAATGTTTATTCTTGAATATTGTAAGAAATATCAAATAAGGAGCACTTGAATGAATTTTCATGAAACATCTATCAAACGCACAGTAAGTTAAAACTTAACCAATTCCATCACATCATCGCTAATTTGTTGGTCGTGAACAGAAATGAAGTATTACAGAGATGCCCGACCTCTTCCTCTCTTGCCCCTTAAAATTGTTGACAACTGTTTTTTATATCGTTTTCTCAAACCAAATTGACCAATCAGGGAATGGCATTCACGTTATTTCGTGAATAACCGTAAAAAATTCATGAATATCTGTCAAAAAGGCACTCAAATTCGTCGATGGACTAAGGGGCAATCAGCTGTGAGGTTGGCTATCCCGGCAGTACTTCAATTCTGGTCCTGAATTTGTGGATCGCGTTTGCCTCTCTTGTGTATTGCGAACTCAGGTTGACATGGCAGACATGAGAGATTGATTCGTGGAGAAACAATTTAAAATCGTTAATAGGGATACATAAACTAATTACAGTCGAACTTGGATTACTCGAATCTCTTGATAACTCGAACAGATTACTTAGCGAATGTGACTCCGATAAGTCGAATTCTGAAGAGAAATTCCCAAATTCTGCATTCGTTTAAAAGGAATCGCTTTCGGGGCATTTGTATGTTCCTTTGACTTGTTACAGACAAATTCGCGATTATGCTGAATTGATTCGGATCGGGGGAAAAGGATGAAATTCCTTTGATTTTCTGAATCGCCCTCTGAAATGGGGAAGAAATTCAACTGCAGATGAAATCTGAAACTTGAAAAAATACCAGAAATATGCAAGGTTGTGGTATGATGATTCTCTGCAGGTGGAAGACGATATTATTACTTAGGAGTTTCCTACAAATCAAGAAACTTTTGATGTATTTATATGTGAGTCCGAATCTGCTCAGCTCTAACGATGACAGCGGCAGTGATGTAATAGGGAAAGACAAGCCGATAATTGAGCATGATTTGATTCAACCAACTTGAAATGAGTTGGTTGCTAAGTTATTACTCATTTTGTGTTTATATTATAAGACTCATGAAACAACAAATGATATTCCATTGAAGATTTTTTGTTAAAAAACAAAAAATCCGCTCTTCAGTCATGTGTAATAGACTATTTTAAATAATAATTATGCTCCACTACGTTTTATGTGTTATATTTATATCAATTTTGTATTTTACTTTATAACTCGAAATTTTTTTGTGGCAAGGTGGTACGAGTTATCGAAGTTCGACTGTATTATTAAGATTTTAGTCGAAAACTGGATAATTCAACCGCCCAAGAAGTATAACTTTTTGTTTATATTTGTTGGCAATTAGTTGTTTCTGAAATTTCACATTCGCAGTTTGCGGCTCATTTGAATGTCACTTCAAAGGCCTATCGGCGTGTCGCATCTTTCTCCCCTCATCTTATGGGAGATCATACGCTGTATCTGATGCGTGTGCAAGCGTCTCTTAAGAAAAGCTAGCTAATGTATAGTTCGCAATATTTTTCTGATTCCACAAGGTGAGTCTACCCACCTTTACGGTGAATAACTCACGCTTACGGAATCCAATCCCAGTTGTGCAAACAAATTTGCCAAAAGCACAGTGCTACGTGAACTCAAATGTGTTTACTCCGAGGAAAGCCTTTAAAAGCCAACCTTCGTACCTGTTCCCTTGAATATTGTTATGCGAAACGTACGAAAAGGTGACAATCAAAATGATATCATAAAACGATTAGACCGTCATTAAAACTGCGTGACCCCTTCCCGTGTTAATTGCGCAGGTACGAAGGAAGGAGTGACACCTCAACCTCATTCATTTTTGCGCAATTAGTGCAGACTTCACAACCTCATCCACTCGCATTTGACGTCTGCCAGGTATTAATTGCTGGTGCAACCTTAAGCAATCATTAGTAGAGAAAACGCAAATCGAGTGGCGTTTGTGCAAAATCCTTCCCCCGGCGCGGCGCGACGTTGACTACTTTAATTGAAATCAATTCCATTCCTGTCCTCCCTTTAAACGACCGACACTGACCGCCGCCGAGCCCCAGTTGCCAGTTGACATCTGTCAGAGATTTTTATTTTGTTGCTGTCATTTGATATAATCTTTCACAGCTTTGTTGACATATCCAAGCCTCAGATAGTTATCAGAATTGAATTTCAGTCCCCTGTCAGAGTCATTATCTCACACGGTCACGCCGAAAGAAAGGAATCCCCAACGACACCCAAATCACCCATGACAGTGGAGAGACGTCTTCAAAATGCCTCGGTTTGCTTTTTCCGCAAACCATCACAGAGAGATGCAACGACGGACGACGGAACATTCCTTCTTTAATTAAATTTCATCCTCCACCCTTGTAGTGGCGCATCCTTGTTCGCCCCCGGATGGATGTTGGCCTGCCACTTAAACCACGCTGACGTGCTATAACTTACACAGTTGTATATGAAAATGCTCTAAGACGGATGCTATTTAGAATAAAACTTGAACACAGGACCCGATGGGGGTGAGATGCTGTTGTTGCCTTCTGCAGATGTCACGTCTCCTCATACACTCTCTGTGTCTGTGCCGTTTCTGTGGAAGCTTCCGGGGATTGACGCGTGGAGGGTGTGGAATGAGCACGACAGTTGTTGCCGGGAATGGCGGAGTTCCTTAATTAACACTCGAGCAGGCAGGGCTGAATTTTCGTGGCAATAATTTTCAATTTCTTCCGGGATTTCGCCGCGTTCACGACTGGCACGGAGTCTCTGTTTCCCTAAAGACGGATGGTTATGGTATTCAGAGCTCATTTCGCTCTTAAGGAGGCTCTTAGTTTTCAACTGCAGAAATGGGGTATTTTAAAAGGATTCTGACATTTTATTATGTCCCATGCTTTGAAGACTTACATTTGAAGTGGTGGTAGTTGTTGTTGGCATATTTAAACAGGACACCGTAAGCTTCTTCCAATCAATAGGGTTTTGTATCATAAACAAGCATAGCTCGGGCAGGTCTGGCTACTCAAACAATGGTGGGGGATACGTTTCGTAAAGAGTCTTTAACTTGTTCCGATTTTCGGAATACAGAACTCTGAAATGTTCGGTGTTACTTACTGAGAACACCTGGGACTTGGGCTGCAACGAAGCTGCCTCTTCAGCCAGCAGGATCGTTTGCCAATTGCAGTCAGATCCACACTTCATGCTTCCCACAAATTTCTGGTTCTCACAGTTGGTTACCCTGTTGCAGCTCTCATTCTGCACGTTATATTCCCAAGTCCATAGTCCTCAGACGACTTACAAGACTAGGCCTGACATAAAAACGTCAGAAATTTCGGTGGAGGTAGCATGCGGAGTCTTCGACTCCGAACCCGTAGGACAAGGTGACAGAGGAAGCCCACGTTTAAGGTGGCGCGCCCAGGTGGAGAAGGACCTCTGGAGACAACTAAACAGAGACCGTGCCAACTGGAGAGCCTTGTTGGTTGAGGCCCAGGTCTAGCCCGGACTGTAATGCCAAATAAAGAAGAAGAAGAAGCATGCTTTAAAGGCAGAAGTCCAGACGGCGCTGAAATCGTTTGCGTGATTCTTGTGGCGCTTGTTAGGGTGACTATGAACTGACGAAAGATGTCGCTGTGCAACTTTTGCCAGGTACATAATTTTCAAAAGGTTGATAATTGATGAATAGCTGAATTTCTTAAGTTACCTATTTGTTTTATTTAATTATTCAAGTCTGTCAAGATAAAGCTTCTCAAACTTGGCCGTTCGGAGTCGGCATTAAACTGTAGGTCCTTTCCACGCGTGAGAGAATAATAGTACACACAACACGAGTAGTTGCTGAGAAGCTAGGCCCAGGTCCGCCTCGGACTGTAGCGCCACCCATATTATTATTATTATATTAAGTATTCAAGTCTAACTATAAGCTTCTCGAGTGAAAGTTTAGTAAATAGTTTTGACATCCAATGCTGAACCTGACTTTAGCTGCCTTCCTTGTTCACGGCTGTCGTGCCCCTTGCTTCCAGGTAACAAGTCCGAGGTGTTTTGCATCCATCATGACTTGCTAGTCTTCCTCTCCTTTTCTAATAAATAATTTGTGGAGTGCACGTAGTCCCGAGGCTAGGTAGACAAACTCTTTTATTACCCCCAACTTGTAGGTGTCAATCGACTGTGGTTCTACGTAATGAGCGAGGTATCGATTTTTGATCGACAGCATACAGTCACGTAACTCGAAAGACCAAAAATTAGATTCATACTTTTCTAATAAGACACTTGGTGCACCATAAACATCATATCTTCCCTTTTTTAATGTTCAATAGAGCATAATAAGTGAAATTGATCGGTATTTAATAAATTATCGGTATAAATAAATTACAGTTATCGTAGGTCTTGTATGACAGGTGAGGAAAAGTCAATTGGAAACACTAACAATTAACACGTAATTTGGAAACACTAACAATTTTTGAAGATATTTGATTAATATTTATTGAAGGTTTTTCGGTAGCTTTTCCTTCTAAAATCCTAAATAATTTATATACATATTTTCTTGCAAGTTAGAATAAGTTTTTAGTAGTAAGGTAGTCTATACCGTATCTCTGTAAATTGTGCAATATAGTTTTAATATAAATGTACAGTGGACTCTCCCTAAATCGAAACTCTCTCTAACTCGAACTTTTTCATCATATTTTATGTATTTTAGGTAAATGAAATGTCCATACAAAACCCTCTCTTTAAGTCAAACTCTCTCTAACTCGAACAGCTTATGGTATCCGATGACAATTCGACTTAGGGGTCAGTCGACTGATTTGTAGTTACAATAAAGAATCAATCAATCAATTATTGAAATAATTAGGGTTCAGTCGAATCTCGACACTTCGAAACCCAGGCGGCCTTCCAAAAAATTCGAATTAACGAGAGTTCGAAACAGAAATGAAATATTACAGAGACGCAAAATTTGTAACTCTCTTGCCCCTTAAAATCTTTGACAACTGTTTTTTATAACGTGTTCTCAAACCAAATGAACCAATCAGAGGACGGCAATTACGTTATTTTATGGATAACCGTCAAAAATGTATGAATATCTGTCAAAAAGGCATTCAAATTCACTGATGGACTAGGGGGCAATCAGCTGTCGGTCGGGTATCTCTGGTTAGAAATAACGAAAAATTATCGAGTTTGAGGGAAGGACGAAAACGAAATAAGTACACATGTACAGTATGTCAAATAATTGTTTGCAAAAGGAAAAAATGTTTACAATTTCAGCTGAATTGTGGAAATTAATGAAAACGCTTTGCTTTTCTATATTTTTTTTCATAATTTTGTTAACAAGGTTATTCTTAATAGCTACAACAAAAAATAATACCACAATTCAAAAACAAATACAGAAAAACAAAAATAATAAATATTCAAATTTTGATCTATCAATTAATTGTTTGCAAAATGCAAACAAAGCATAAAAGAACTAAGCTAACTAAAATAAACTGTTTTTCCGATGTGGAGGTACTAATTTCCAACACTATAATGAATTTCCCTTTCGTTGTGTAATTGGTAACTATTCTTGCATCATTTTTAAAGCGTTTGCCGAACAATAAGAAATTTAAAAATGCCAGAAAACCGAACTGATAATAAAAAAATAGAGTTCATTTATTTCAACTATTATGACGGAAAATCTCCTAAAGAAATCCCAAATGTTGTCAGTTAAATTGAGGACTATGTACAACATTATAAATCGGACAGAAAAAGAAAATCAATTGGAGGTGCGAAATTCTGGAGGCGGACCAAGTGAGCTGTACAGAAGAGATGAGTCCAAAATCGACAGAGCTGTGATTGAAAAGCCCCAAATCAGCTTATTCAAGGTAGTAGACACTGATTGCAATAAGCAGGTCTCCCATGAGACAAGTATTGCACAAAAAGAAATACTCTTCAAGTGTAGCACGCAAGAAACGGTCACTCTCAGGGATAAATTTGCTTAAAAGTCTGACTTTTGCACTGCACCACATATCACAGTTGAGAGAGTTCAGGAATGACTATTTCTTGTGATGAGACAAAAATTCTGTGGCATTACAATGATGGGCCTCAAACATTGTGGCGGCAACCAAAACACAGCTTTGCACTTTAAAAATATTATACCCACAGTTAAGTTTGGCAAACTGTGAGTCCTGGTATGGAGATACATTTCATCTAAGGGCGTCGGATAGGTGAGGACTTTTACTGATATAATGACCAAGGAATATAATAAACAAATACTTAGACATACTCCAAAATGAGCTGACCAGGGGCCTATTTCACAGAACATACATCTCATATATTGTATGATTCTGACACATTCACAGTATGATTTCTGTTTCTCAGATTTGTTGTAAGAGCCGCTGTAATGCAGCGTGTATCACCTAAAGCTTACACTGGAAATATGGGAAAGTTGTATGATTCTGTTTCACAGAAAAATATCATACACATCATACAGCAGTTTCTTTCAAATTTGAACATACATTTCATACAGCACTTAAAACTGCTGTAGTCACTACAAAAATCAGTTTCCAAATGAGACAAATGAAAAAGGATTTTTGAATAATGAATGATTGTTTATCTTTTTTTTTTTAAATTAGACATGTAGGAACAAGAAATGCTAGTTCGTCAAGAAATTTTTATTTAAAATCATGTACTATTTGGAAAAATTGTCTTATAATAGAATTAATCTCAATAATTTCGAAATCATATTTTTCTTCATTATTGAGGAACTCCATTATTTAGTTTTTTGTTTGTTTGTATGGTGTCTGGTTTTAATTCACGACACTATTTAGTTTTCAATGAAATTTGTCATTCAAAATTTAACGTCAAAATATTACACATCATACAACAAAGAACCTATCATACAATACTTCCAGTAGAAGCTGTGAAACAGAAAATTGTATGGTGTGTATGATGTATCACAGTTTTGTATGTTGTATGAAATGTATGTGATGTATCATCTGTGACATAGGCCCCTGAAGCGCAGCAAGTTTCGAGTTTATTAATCCCCAAAACCCTCAAAAGCATGCAGTACCAAGATAAAGACCCAAAGTATAAGACACCTAATTGGATCAATGCCACTACGGCTACAAGCCGTTATTGATACCAACCGTGGCCACACTAAATATTAGGACATTTTTTATATATTTCTTCTTTTTTTCCATCCATAGCATACGTTTGCTTTTTGCAAACAATTAATTAACAAATAAAAATTTGAATATGATTGTTATTTTTCTTTTTTTGTATTTTTTTTTTTAATTGTGGTAATTTTTTTTAATAAATATAGAAAAGCAACGCGTTTTCATTGATCTCCACAATTCAGCTGAAATTGCAAACATTTTTTCCTTTTGCAAACAATTATTTGACATACTGTGTGAGCATAATGCAACACACTGAATTGCAAACAAATTCGAATTACTGAGAGGCAACCAGCTACTGATTTCGAAATACAGTGGAAACATGTAGATATTGCTCTGACGAATGCCAGAAAAGCCTTTGCTGCGGCAAGGAGGTTGTTTTTCAGCAGCCAACTTGATACCAGAGTGAAGGTAATCTGCTACATGGGCCTAGTACGGCCAATTATGAAAAAAAATATAATAAAAAAATAACAAAAGCCAAAAAAAAGGTGCATCACGGCGTATACATTATGTATGTTGGGCATATACACAACATATACGCCCTGGTGCACGTGTCCGTACTGTTACGGACATAGTGGAGTATTGAGTTTTATGTTAGGTTAAGTTAGAATAAGTTAGTTTAAGTAGATAGGTTTAGCCAAGTTTTTCACAAGTTTTCTTGGCAAATAAAAAAGTAATAAAAGATTGTCATAAGGACTAAAAAAACGTAGATTAAGCCGAAAGGCACATTTAGAAAGTAGATCAGATTAGCTTAGAGTACCCGCACAGGGTCAGTAGGTTAGTATTAAGAACATTTGTAATTCTAAAGATAGTTAAGCTAGTTTTAAGTAATTTTGTCTAGCAAGTAAGAAAAATATAGTGGATTTAATAAAAATACAATGGAAAAAAAATAATACAGTGGGTTTCCTGCCAAGTCGACTGAGCAATCACTTCGAATTATCGAGTATACCAAAACATATAGTTTTTTTTCGATTTATCAAGGTTTTTGTTGTAAAACTTCTTCGCTCCACTGTTTTCTTATGTCTTTCTAATGTCCCATCAAACTGTTGTTTTTCACCATTGCATATGTTTCATTTTTTCCTTTCATGTAATATATAAACTGTATTCTCAGTCGATCTTGGAAAGTTGTCTTCATTTTCTGAACTCTTACAGTTTTTTCATGGCACCTTGCAGTCAGTCCGAATTATCGAGAATTCGAGTTTCGAATTACCGAGAGTCGACTGAATTTTAATATTTAGTAGCATGTCACAGCAGAGGGGTATGGAGGGGTAAAGTTCTGAACTTCATCTTGGAGTGGTAATATTCCAAGATGTCTGTGGTTATCATCGTTTCTGATATACTATGGTGCATAGTTCTAAGCACCATATTTTGAAAAGTCTGTATTATGTTGAAATGACTTGCTTTGGTACAACTCGAAAGTGTACGCTAGACGTCCAAACAGGTTTTAGGATTTGAGCCAGTACAGATCTTTATATTTCATATTATATTCCAAACTAGCTATAGCCCATTGAATTAAGTTCAACATTTAGATCTGCCATATTCGAAAATTATATTATCGCTACTTTTGCTTTGTTTTCAGTGTGCGATGTCACGACAGATCATCGAAAATTATCTTGTACGAAAAGAGGTAAGACTGAAAGAGTCCTGCAAGAACTCCCGTGGAGGACATTTGATTGGTCACATATTTTATTCAACCCACAAATTTGATCAAAATCCAAGCATTTTATTTGAATTTACTTTCAGCACCACAAATGGGAAAACCCAGTATTTGTTGAAAATTGTTTATTGTTAGCACGAAATTTGAGGCCGTGGATTATGTTCATTTGCGTTCAAAATCGGTCATTAATGTGAGTCTTAAGAACACTCTCTAATCTCACCTGTAAATAGGCACGAATTCCCCGAAATTCAGATTGTCGCCTTGTCACAAATCTCCGACTAATCTTAACTACGTAACAATCGTTAATCAAGTTCATTGGGCAGTGATGTTGTTCACGTAAAAGATAGAATTCTTAGAATCTGAAATTCCCACGGTGCGTACCTGTCGGTGTTGATGACTACAGGGGTCATAAAGGTGCAAGGAATGTCATAAATACGCCACTGTTACCATAAAGGTGCAACGCGTGCCATAAAGGTGAGGTGCATATCATAAAGGTGTTCAACAAACTCATAATTACTGTTACCAAGCAAATATTTGTAGGGGCAATAAAACTCATTAACGTCAGAGTTAAAACCGCAGAAAAAATTAATCCGCGCAACTGAATTCGGAAATAATTTTATTGCACTCTCTACGTGGATCACGCCCCCAAAAAGGTTACCTGAGTTCTTGGAAAAACTCACCTGTGCAGTGAGCCCCACCCAGATCGACTGCCGTATATAAGCCGGCGTGACTTCTAACCAGCATCACCAGTACGTGTGGAGCAAAGGGAGCGACAGGTGCGTCAAGGACGAATTTAAAGTGAAACTCCTTAAAAAACAAAAACTACCAAACGATGAATTCCACGATGAATCATTCAGTCAGCTATCACAAGCCAGCAGTCCAAGAAGAACCAGTCACTTTACCGGAAATCCCACCGTCAATCACACCTGAAGTGGTGGAAGCAATAGTCGACAAAGAGGTTGAAAAGGAAATGGCACTCTACAACGACCAGGAGGAGGCATTCGTCGAGCAGTGTCTTAAGATAAATCCCGTGGAATACATAACACGACCGTCCAGCAGATCCAATCCAGAGACAACGGATGCCGTCAAACTTCAGAAAAACAACGCTTGCCGTCGCTCAAGGATAAACGGCAAGATAAAGAAGGCCAAGGTGAAGTACCAGAATCAGTTCATTGCCATCAAGTTGCAACAGAGAGCTGTACAACTGCAACTGTGCAAGCAAATGATTGCCAACGCTGAAATCGACCTGCTCAAGCGTGGCTACAGCTTGAGCTCCTTGAAGAGACTACGCACGCTGACGGGGATGGACAGGGTGAAGGCACATGGGTTGGACCAGCTTAGCGGCTAGATTGAGACTTGGTGCGACGTGAAAAGAGTAATTCGAATTGTAAATAATCCATTTTTGGAACCAACCTTGTTTGGGTTGAAATTAAAATTGTAAATATTTAATATGAAATTGTAATATACATAAACTTTCAATGACTGTGTACTCCGATTGAGTGTGAAAACAAATGTGATAATTATGACTTATTCTATAGACTGTTTTTATATTCTTCTTTTAGCTTTAAGATAAACTGATTGTAAAATAAAATTCGATTGTAAATAAATTTCAATTGTAAAATATATTCATTAACTTAAGGACAAAATCAATTTATTTTCTTTTTGCATTAGTACAAAGACATTAGTACAAAGTACAAGGTATTCTTTTGTACAATTCAAACAGGGAATATGGTCCGAATTAAAAACACTGAAAGACCTCGTTAACAAAGATTCCGCAAAGCATTGTTTTGCCAGGTGATAGATCTGCCCAGTGTCCACCATAAAATTCGTCGTTGAACATTGTCTGCACTCAATATGGCAATAAATGACATTAAGGTAGCACCTGGGAAATTTTATAAGTCTGTGCCATAAAGGGGTAAGAGTGTTGGCAGCCATTGAAAGCTCCGGTTTTATGACTCAACTCAGTTGACAAAGCAGGTAGGTAGGATAATAAGATTCCACAAAAGGTGTACGAACTTGTACCAAGGTAGGTTGTTGTTTACCTCATAAGTCACAAGAAAAGAGAGGCGTTGAGAGAGAGAAAAAATCAGATTAGTTCAAGCAACGAGTTAACAATGTCTCTTAATCTGTTTTACACCTTTCCACTTTCCCTTCCTATGCTTGATACGCCAATAATGGCACATTTAAAATCTGTTTAACTATCCACTCACCGTTCACAAATGTTGAAAAAATTCGGTTATTCTACCGCTATCTAGCTATATGCTATCTTCGTTTTTTCCTTTATGGGAAGTCTTAGGGTTGATGTGAGCAATGTGCGTGGGCATTGTTTGGAACGGCAGCGTATGTTAAGCACATTGAATTCCAATCTTGACAGCATAATTAACTGGGAAAAAAAATAGAGTGGAATTCAATGCTTCAAAAACTCAATGCTGTATGCTGTCACTCAAGCGAATCCTTGACAATCAGCCATTATCCATGAATGACGCTTGTGTCAATGGAACCGGAATATTGTCCATCCTTGTATGTGTTGGAACACATATTTGAGGTCGCCAAAAATGCTGGGAAATGTTTAGGTTTCCTTAATCGATGCAAGAAATATTTCACCCCTTCTGATTTGGTTTTAATTTATAAGGCGTACATCCGCCCCAAGATTGAGTGCAACGCTCATATCTGGTCTGGTGCCCCCAAAACCACACTGCACCTACTTGATAGAATCCAAAAGCGAGCGATACAACTTATAGGAGGCAACAATATCGCAAAGTCATTAGACTCGCTCGAACATCGACGTACCGTCTCTTCTTTGTCCCTGTTTTATCGTTATTTCAACAAACGATGCTCAAGTGAGCTAGTCAACTGCATTCCACCTCTCCATGAATTCACCCGCAATACTCGTATCGCCAGGAATGCCCATCAGTATACCCTTAAGCCTACTTTCGGACGCACAGTTAAATTCAGAGACTCGTTTTTCAGCCGCACTGCACGAATATGGAATGCTCTTCCCAGACTTATATTTCCCACAGAATACAACACGCAGATATTTAAGACCAATGTGCACAGGTACCTCCTCTCCCTTTCTCCCTCTATACCTTCGGCCCGTGCTGTGTCTTGACCCCGGACACATAAGGGTATTAGCAATCCCTTGAGCACACGCAAATTATAAAAAAAATGCGACCATGGTCCGTATGCATACACATTAAATATTTATTAGTAATAAAAAGTCTGAATAAATACAAGGACGACTAGTAGAAGCTTATATTTAACCTATTTACATGAGGTTTGACTTGCCAGTAAGTACTTCTAGTAAATACTACCATTTCATAGAACAATTGTTAGTACATATATACTTATTTTGTACTACCTATTCCCCGTGACTTCGTCCGCGTGAATATCAGTTATCGCGGTTGGTTATTTTATACTGTCGTCGGATTTTCTTTAAAACTTTTAAAGAGGAACAATTCATCATCATAAAGTCATCATACATGACTTTAGCGTAACGTAAACCGTTTACGCAGCCGCACGCAATGGAAGCCCTCAAAAAGGAATAATTTTTCACATTTTTACAACATTTTTCATTGATGCTTCGCTCCTATTAGCCGGATCGTGATGTTATACAGCTCAAAGCCTTTCTCTATAAATGAGCTATCCAACACAAAAATTTAAGCCAGTAGTTCCTGAGACTGGCGAGATCAACCAAACAAACTCATCAGCTTTATAAACTTAAGTATAACCTTAATATATAATATAATAATATAATATTGGTGGCACGATAGTCCGAGGCGGACCTGGGCCTAGTTTCTCAGTAACAACTCTTGTTGTGCGTGCTATTTGTTCTACGACGACGAGTGGAAGGGACCTACAGATCTTTGCCGACTCCGAGCGGCAAAGTTGAGAAGCTTTTTCTAGACAGGAATACTCTTTGAGCATTGTCAGTGATTCGAAAGAGGTGGAAGCCGTGAATTATGAAAGTTGTTAGATTGGGGACAACCCTCTGTGTAGGAGTCGACGCACTAACCCACTACGCCACAGAGACTCACAATATATAATATAAAAATATAATATTATATAGATTATAGTTTATTTCCCAATTTCTTTGCAAAAAATTGTTTTGAAGGCCATACTGTTAGCTCTTATCTGTGTTCATAAACCAAATTGACCAATTAGAGACGGCATTTACGTTATTTCGTGAATAACCGTCAAAAATGCATGAATATCCGTCAAAAAGACACTCAAATTTGTCGATGGACTAGGGGGCAATCAGCTGTGAAGTCGGCTATCTCTGTAATACTTCATTTCTGATATTATGGTGTGAACAGATTTTACTTGGGATGGCTATTCGTTACATGTTGTAGTTGTTATGAGTCCGTAGCTAATTTCCTCCCAACCTATTTGTTTACGTGATAGCGACTTCGTCTATTCCCTTTTGTCTTCTTATTTGTTTACATGTTCTCTCTCTCTCTCTCTCTCTCTTACATGCTCTGCGGATTGCTGTAGAAAAGCGGCAGTTGCAACTTGTCAACTGTAGGAGAAAAATTCACAGCGGCAGAAAAATAACCAAATGGGTACAGTGAAAGAACGTTACTGTTTATTTTTCTTCCTCGTACTGAATCCTGCTGCCGTTGAAGGTCAGCGCATTTATACATTACAAGCAAAAAAGCTTTCAAAAATTCACCTGGCGGGATGATCGGTAGTTCTTTTCTTAAATTCGCGAAGAACTAACTGTCCGCACTGCATTTAGTATAGTCCGTTGCGCAATAATGTACACATAATATTTATTTTCATATGCAACAAACATGGGTAGAACCCAAAATATTTTATTTGTTTTAATATGAAAATAAATATAAAATAATAATTATGTGTTGTCTTCAATATGTCGTCGCTTTGTAGCGGAATGTAAATTGGGCCAATTATAAATGCCAAAATGGATCAATGTACATACTATTCAAGAGCACACGATTCCATTTCCCGCAGAGAGTATACCCCTAATGTGGCGACTTACACTTGATAACGGCCCTAAGCACACTTCTCGGCTTGTTAAAGGAAATAATGGTCAGCCCAATTTACCGGTTTGAATCTGATAGAGAACCTGTAGCACATGACACCGAGACTGTGCATAGCCTGGAATTCTATTTCAAAAAACGATGACAAGCTTTAGTCTTGCAAAAATAATTGTGTTCCGAAAATAAATGTTAAAAAATATTGATTGTCTCAGTTGTGTAAATGGTATTTCATAATTTCAATGTATTATGAACTATTTGTGTTACCAGGCATAATAATAATAATATGGTGTTTAACTGTATGTCGAAGTTGGCGAAGTCCACAGGTCGCAAGACGCGACTCAAATACACAGCACTAAAGAATGGCATATTTTCCTGTCGACACATCTTGCACGACATTTGTAAAAAGTACCTCATCCAATATTGTTTGGTCTTCGTGTAATATTGTAACTGCGGCTTGAATGTGTCCAGTGTTGAATGAGGGCAAAAAAAAGTAAAAAGAGGACCCTCAGACTGGGCAGCTACAATTTTGACTTAGTTAAGGAATTCATTTACCTTGACTCTGCTTAAGAAGTAAAAACAACTTCAGTTTGGAGATCAAACGCAGAGTATCTCTCGCTGTTTCTATAGGCTCAAGAAGGCTCAAGAGTTGACAAAAGCTGACTCTATATAAGACACTGATAGTACGACACGGAGGCATGGACAATCTTAAAAGCGGATGAAGAAGTCCTTGGTCTCTTCGAGGAAAAAGTTCTACGTGCGATCTTTCGTCATATTCGAACCTGTGGGACAATGTCTAACACTGCGACAATGTGAATTCGCTAAAACTGTCACACATTACAGCAGAAGATCCAGGGTTTAGAAGACAATTTGGCGTATATGTACTTGAGACTTTATGCACCACTAGAGAATGCGGAGAATACTAAAGAAGAAGGAATGTAGTTTGTCTAAATACACCTCAATAAACATAAAGCCAATTGGCATCATCTTTGGCATTGTTCCACATCTAGTAATAATCAGGCACAAATTCAAAGAGAATGTGTTAGGAAGAAGTAGCCCTTCTAATTTAGCGTGAGCATTCAATCAAAACACCCAATATACAACGATTTTATTTACAAGACGTGTCCAAGACTAAACGATCCAGGCCGCGTCGCAGCAGTACTACTTTTCAGTACAACTTTTTCTCGAATTTTTTCCCAAACAAGTATGTAAAAGTGTGTCGGAATACTCCGTGGTAATATACCTTTAAGAGCAAAATTTGAATAGCTTTACCCGCTATTATCGTTGATCGACCGATTCTTCCAACAATTCAACGAGGTTCTTTTTATGCCTGCCAATAATCAGTGGCTTTCATTTGCCTGTAGTTGAGTGTGCAATAGTTTCACTTTTTTCAGCATTTCACAGTCAATTGGTCGACGTTTACCACTCGTATCCCCCACACTCCATACGAGGATACTCACTTTGCTTTAAGGTTTTTTCTTTTCAACGAACTGATTTGGCTAGTAATCACTACTTTTAAGATTTTGTCCTTATTTTTTATTCTCCTTGAAAATGTGGATTTGACTACACCGTACTGCTGAGACAAACTCAACGCGCCTTAACCACTTTCCAATTTCTGTTTTTCCTTTCAATGATAAAAATTTCGGTATTTTAAAAGACATTTTTGCTAAGTACCACTTATCACACTGCACTGTTCTAATTGTATGCAAAAACTAACAACATAGCAAGCGAACGAATAAACATGTCCAATCGTGGGCATACATTTTTGGTTCACGTAATCGAGTTATCTATTGTTCACGCTATAGAGTATTCTTGAAAAAAAAAAAATGGGTGTTCACACCAGTGTTCACAGAAACAGAGATCCACTCTATCCAGACACTACTGTATCTCGAGACTAGATTCACATTTCTTTTATTTCTAAAAAACAATAATTTATTCTTAATGTAGGTAGACCGACAAGAAAATAACTACTCACAATTTGAAAGTTCCTCGGGATAATGCCAACACCGGCTACGCCAGATTTCTTGATGATTTCATTATTCCCCTTTAAACACGAACAAAGTAGAACCACCCGACATACAGTTATCGTAATCCTCTATGCATGCCAGCAAGATACGAGCACACCAAGACAAAGTTCAAGTTCTTGTATTCTCTGGGCCAGAAAACAAAGCACAGAGATGCCATCTTCTAGTTCCATTCAATGCGATTCTAAGAAAACAAAACCACAAGACAAATATTAATTTCGATAAGGAAGAAAATATTCTTGTTTTTCCACCAAGCCAACCCCCTCCATCTCGAGGCACGGCAAGGACGCACTTTGGATAAATTGGTTCGCAATTTTCATCGTAGCATCTAATAAATACAAACTTTCCTGCGGAAGTTACTTCCAAGTAGCGACCGAAAACCCCCCCACACCCACCCCCGCGTTGTGAGACAAAAATGTCAAGTCATTCTGTTGTTGGTTATCATCAGCAAGAGAGCTGAATTCCGGTTCCACATTTATTTACAAAAGAAAATATCCCTCCTATCCTCGCAAACTTTCCTGCACTCGTCGTGCCAAAAGTTTCCTCCAGTATCTCTAAGGAAAACACATTTTGTATTACTCCGCAACTCTGTGAGGACACACTCAATTGATGCAATTGACCTATGTGCCACGCCACAGAAAGGATCAAATCCATCGTCCATGGCATCGATGGCTAAAGTCCTTGTCCCCATCATACTTATTGGCTGTCATTGGGTGAGTTTATGGGTTGAAGGCAAAGGATGCCGTGAGTGGAAGAAGCATCCCAACAAGGGACATCAATTTAGTCAGGATCACGTGCACTGAACCGAGAATGCATCAAGGCACAAACAGAGAATCAGATGAGTGGCTATGATTATAACGAGTCCTAATTTACCAGAAAACAGACATTTGGACACGACCTCCATCAGAGACCGACCGGATTGGAGTGCCACCAAGCAAGTGCCGCAAGCATTCCTCGCAACCATGAGTCCAATTCATCTCAGTGCCGTGCAATCAGATCACAACATTTTCGTATCCTTCACCGCCAGTTCCAACACAAACACCGCATCTTCACATCACTCAGGTGGAAAACTCATATGACGACGATGCCAACAAAACGCCCGCGCGCTTGTCCACATCCGAATTCATGTCGTGTCGGACATCGTGTAAAGCTTAGCACCGTGCCGAACATAAATCTTCGTAGCTTCCCCGGAGAGCGACTATGAGTGAGTGTCAGCTGGCTGGCTGGATGGCGTGCCACCAGCCACCAGCGCAACCAGGCGTCTTCGCCTACATTTATCACGTCAAACGGAGCCAATTTTTATGAGCGCTCAGGTGGCATCACCGTCCTCGTTGAATCGAGCATTGACATCATCGTTGTTGCAGCGCAGCAAGGAGATGTGTGACTAAAGGTGAAGTGACATCTCGATGATAAATGACGTCGTAAATCTTCGGGCAAGTTGAGAGATGCAAGGGAATCCTTGTTTCCGTAGTCTTCACTTCTTAATGTGCAGTTATCCTTGGGTTCGAATAACTTTACGGTGTTGTATTTGTAATTGGATAACCAGCATCAGGTTTATATTCCAGATGGGTGGCTTAAAAAGGATGAACGCAGTTGAGGGACTAAAGATTTGAGCCATGAAGCCCATTGCATACGGTGCTTGATGTTCCGGGCGAAGAAACTCACAACGCAACCCCCTGGACAAGGAGCCGCTGCATACATTGGTTCACCTCTCAAGTGTTTGCTGTAAAGGCTATCCAGAGGGCGCCGCGAGGAGGCTATATCTCAACTTGACCTGGGGTTGAATCGTGTAAGGTCAACAATAGGTGTGTTTTTTTGCAAGCGTATATACGCTTAAATTTCAATTTGCATGTAAAATACATTAACAACGAGCCATATATCCGCTTAAGTTACTCATCATATTTATCGCCGCTTAAGAAATAAGCGCGGATAAAAAAAATGCTTCCAATCATTAATTTCTGTGTGTTCTTTCCTGAATTCATTCATTCATTGTTTAGGTTGCTGTATGTGGCTAACATTTGTAAGTGTGGTTGATGTATTAGATCATTTTTAATTGTGTTGGCATCCATAAGTACTCAGAGTGTCTCTGCTATATATTCCGATTTGGCTTCGTACACGATTATTTCATTTGATGAACATTTCTTTTATTTTATAATTATTAAGTACTTTTGCTTTTAAGGTTATGGTCACGCTACACCCCTGACTGCTTAGCAAATGTCATAAATGTCGTCGGTGTTGCCAAGATTTTATGATGAATCATTAAGCGCCGATGTTCGTTTTTTTTTTGTGCACTTCAAAATTAAGCGTATATACGCTTAAATTTCAATTTGCATGTAAAATACACTAACAACAAATCCTGTATCCGCTTAAGTTGCCCCGCATATTTATCGCCTCTTGTGAACTAAACGCGGATAAAAACAATGCTTCCAATCATTATTTTCTATGTGTTATCGATAAAAACTCATTCATTCATTGGGTTGTTGTACATATTTACAATGTTATGCGCCTAAAAGCAATTTTCATGTATTTTTTTAACATTTTTATGGGAGGTTGAAATGATTTTGAAATGATTTTGCATCCATAAGTATGCAACTTTTGGTATACCCAGCGTGTCTCTGCTAGACATTCCATTTATGTTTCGTAATCGATTATTCGTTCATTTGATAAAAAAGTGTATAAATCGGAGATCGGCATGTGATCATATTTTTGGGAATTGCGATATACTCCCAAAAAAAGTGTGACCGGACCCAGTCGGTAGCTGTGTTTACCATACTCGATTGGATATGTTTCTCTTATAAACTCGAGTACTACGTTTTTCAGTCGATGCATCCTGCACATACATAAACGACCCGGTGGTATGTGTGACGGAATGTATACCAGAGACACTCTGGGTATACCAAAAATTGCATACTTATGGATGCAAAAACATTTAAAAATGATCTAATACATCAATGACTTGTGGACTTATGTGCACCGCCTATGGCGCCAGACATCTTCGACGATTGATTGTGGTGGCACAATATACCCTCATAAAGAAACCTATTCAGCAAGCTGGTGATCACCGTATGGTCGAACCGTCAATCAAACAATCATAGAACATGTGTTCATTGACGCAGGACATTCGTGTAATATCCTAGGTGGGGAATTCCGGGGAAAAAAATTAGCACCGGCATAGACTCCGACCGTTTCATTTGTGGGTCTGTGCGTCGACTACTACGTACTTGAAACGACGGTGGCTAAGTTCGATTCCTGGTACAACAAAAAATAATTCCACGGCCCCACCTCTTCCGAGTCGCTGACAATGTTCAAAGAGTAATAATTGTCCAGAAAAAAACTTTTCAAAATTGGCTCGGCTTCGGCATACAACTGTAGGTCCCTTCCACTCGCGTGCACAACACGAGTGACTTCTGTGAGAACTTATTACAGGACTATACAGAGCTAGACAGTTTAATATTCGAAAGCTCCACTAGCCGACTAAGAGGATGATGATCTAAAGACTGAGCATACATACTGCTTGAAAAATTCTAACCTAGACTGTCAGTCTAAAGGCTTCAGAGGTTTCTATGGTTTCTGAGGCATTCGTCCGCACCTTTACCATTCTTTCCTGTTTGTGAAATCACTTGAGAGGTTGGTAATTCGTTGAATTCTCTACGAGCTCTTCAGAATACTTGTTCCGGTATAACAATGCTGTTTGGATTTGGACTCTTTGAATTTGAACGAACTCTGCGCTGCTATCTTTTATTGCTAAGGTCGTAAGACAGAAGATTCAGAATGACCGACAAAAGGAGCCTATGCATGCAGTTTCTCATAAGGATATATCGTGAAACTCACTTTTTGCCGTATGTAGTCCTAGTGGTCTAAGTAGGTCCTCGCACTTCTAGCTTAAACGCATACATTTCTTCACAGAACTCCGACCTACAGAACTCATTTTTTTTATAACTCAAGCGTCAATCGCAGCTAAATTCAAATTGAAGATGAATGTAACTAAAGCAGACTGCGCATCGAAATGCGAAAAAGTCTTGCAAAAGATTCTTTATAAAATGGAGCAAAAATTCAAGAAACATTACATCTTCCTTCAAGTCACACTGAAGGACCAAGGGAATCTCCTTGACACCATGTGGATACTATGCCAGCGATACTTGATCCTAACTAGGTGAGTTCACAATTGCCACCAAAACTCGTCTTTGCATTCATCGGTATACAAATGCAACCAAAGCCATTCTTAACCTTCATCTTTTCCCCTACTTCGATTAGAGGAGCAATTTGTGTGCGTCCATATCCACGTGAACCATCCATTCGTGAAGAACGTGAAATCAAGGAGGAATTCAGAAAAAACATGAAACTTCTTCACCAATCAAAGGGAGTCTTGTCAATTGCAATTATCACCAAACGACTAATTATAACTCTTCCAGTAACAAACTAACCGCATCGTTGTGTTCGGTTAAAGAAATTTGCCAGGCATTCGATGGGGCTTTGGCCAAAGTGGACGTTAGCTTGCCGTCTTCAATTATTGAAGGGAATCGAACGCGACAACCCATTTATTACTACATTGAGTTGTTTTCAGATCTTTACAAGTTCTTCCATAAAATGGGGGACCAGCTTAAAATGGCGGAAGGGTTCCTGATGGTAGACGACATCGCTTCCATTTTGGAGTACAAACATCTTTTGGAAATAAATGAGAAAGTTAATCAATATTTCGAACAATGTTTGCATACTGACAATAAATGAAATTCCCCATTGTGACATGAGTAAACTAAGTATAGGCCTTTCAAGAGAAATACCGATTGCTTGTGAACTCTCATCCAAGGTTGGGTTAGGTTGGGTGGCTGCTAGTGAATTCAAGCACACTTAGACCTTGTTGGTCCATTGTGATACCCACAGTCAGACTACTACCACTGCTTGAACTACTCCAGTAATAGTGCCGTTAATTTGACACAACGGCAAATGGTGACTGGACCAGATTTAAAAACCAGTTAAAAGCGTGTTAACTTTGCTTTCACTGGGATTCGAACCGGGGACCCCGATAACCAAGGGCAGGCACTCTACCAACTGCTCTATTCAGTGTTTTAGACTGTAAAGCAACTCATGAAAAACTTGATGCTCTACCAAACATCGCCTTATTCTTTACCCAATGGTTCGTAGAGAATCTGTGCTACATCTGTTTGCCCTGACCAGACTTAACGTTCCAGAGTATATACACTATTTCCAGTTATCCAGGCATATCTTCCAGCTTTCTGAGTGCATTGATTTATGGTTTTCGGAGATCCCCCGAAGTCGCTTTTGTCTTTATCAATCTATAATCAGGCTCAGGAAGTCCACAATAGATAACCACACTGCGGCAAATCCAGGAATAAACCCTACAAAATGCCTCCCAGTACGTATTCGTCGATTTCAATGCACCGCATAACAGTATGCATATGGACGAGCAAAGTCGCCAGCTTGTCCAGGATGACGATGGAAAATTGACGCTGCTCCAGCAAGATCGGTAACGAACTCGTCGCCACCTTCAGTTCAAAACAGGTCTGAAGCAAGACCATGGTGCAAAGACCCTAGAGGCACCATCTTCCAGAAGTTCGATCAATTGATGTCACACGCACATGATGTTGATATGATTGGCAGAATGCAGTGAACAGTGAAAGAGGCGTTGATTTAAAACTGCCTTACTTAATTCTGCGGTTAACGAGGACACACACAGTATCGACGTCATAGACAAAACATCACAATGGGAAGGTAGTTTGTCAACCGCTGTTAATTTCGACTCAAGAGACAATTTTGGCAAATCTAGTCCTGTTTGCGTTCATTGAAGATTTGACAATGAACCATACCACATGTAAGTCTAAGGTGAAATTTGCAGATAAAGGTGACTGTGTCACGTAGAGCACAGGAACAATCTATTAGCCGTCTGGACAGTCCTATACCCCGAGTCTGAGAGACGCAAGTGGATAAGGACCACAACTAGCTTTGTGTACGAAAAGCTTGTTGATACCCCCCAGCGAAGACTGATTTGCGATTACGAAAGTCCGTGTGATCCTAACTGTCATAAGATTTGTAGGAATGCTTCTTCCTCCGATTTAAAGATGTTTCAGAATTGCAAACCTAAACACATCTTGCAGACTAACCCTTCATTGCACGGCTTAGTAAACCTTAGCATGAACCAAGGGCACCGCACTTCATGACTGGAACGTCATTCAGTTTACCCAAGGCAAACATACTTGCTTGCACTTTAACACATACCACAAGAACAACATCGAATTTCCTTATTTGCTAAAAAGTTTATTATCAATCAAATGTTTATTTCGCAACGCAGCACCATAATTATAAGCAGTTCCTATCCAGAACATCCACGACATCCACAATGCACACATTCGACCACGCGTCCCTCTTCCAGCTTTGACTTGGGCACCCTGCAGATGCAATTTGTGCCGAAATTCGTATCTCTTGTTTGAATGCAACGCAGGCAGCATAGATTCTCATAACCAGACTTCTTCCATTTTGCTATTAAGTTAGGATCAGCGATTTTCTCTTTCAGACAGTAGTCATACAGCTCCCGACTGATGGCTTTTCTACGATAAAACAAATCGTAGATGTAACGTGACTTCTGATGATGGATTTTAAAGATCGGCCATAGGGATTCGTTGATACGCTTTCCTTCATGTGGCTCCGTTTCGGCTGGAAAAGAGAAAATTGAATTTACTACGTTTTTGAGTGAAATGGTTTAGAATTACCTTCTCGCATCTTCTGCTCGAGTTCTTCGAGTGTGGGTTCAATCAATTCCCAGCCATCTGGTGGAGGTTTCCTGCTTCGCTTTACTTTTGGCATTTGTCAGTGTTTATTGGAACTCTTGGATGTGCAGTGCAGGCAGAAATGGTGCGAAAAGCTGTGTTTTATTATTCGTTTGCCAAAAGAGAAGAGACGTGAAATGTGTGACAAATATGTTGACAGATTTGTGTTTTGGTAGCTTGATGGCTGATGGAATCGTTCACAATGGCGTTTTACCGTTTTACCGATTGTCAATTTCATTCGCAATGGTGAAAGTGAACACAGGTTGTTCTTAGTGGGAGGTTACATTTCCTGTTTTTGCTTCAACTTATTTGGATTATTGGAAACTCAAAAAAATTTAAATTATTTTGTTTTCAATAGAATAATTCAAGGATGGTTTTTTTTCTTTAACGCTTCATAAGTTCATAAGTTTCTATATGTTTCGAATTCTGGTTAAATTACCTGTTAGCAGAAGACCTGACATTCACAGAAATTGTAATAAATCTTAGGCTTTTAAGATCAACTGGAATGACAGATCAGGGGCCTATTTCACAGATCATACATCACATTCATTTCATACAAAATACAAAACTGTCATACATCATACATAACATACAATTTATGAGATGTATGTTCTGTGAAATAGGCTCAAAAAGAACATAAGTTTGCAGAGATATGGAACTCAGATTAGAATACGTCCGCGTTCAAACATAACAGTTTCTCGTGACGAAATGTCAAAATGCCTTGTCTACCTCAAACCAAATCCACCATTTTGTTTTAACGAGCGTTCACATTGACGATTTGGCCCATCAACCATGGTTTTCAAACAATTTGTCACGACAAACTGTTGAGTGTGAACACCGCTTTTAACTTAGCTCTTGCCATCAGCAAAATGATAGAAACTATGTAAACTTAATTTAATCCAATAACTTTTTTTTGAGCAGTGTGTAAAATCATTTTCGCCACCTATGTTCAAATTGATGTAACTTCAGAGAATATCCCATGGGAAATTTCTACATCCCCACTCTACAAATTCTGACACTTTTCATTCACAGAAAATCGGAATTGTCAAAACTTTCACTACGCGAAGTTACACGCAAAAAACCTAAAGATCTCTACTTTCCGTAAAAATATAATATTCGCCCACAAATCCTTGGCTCATGTTCAAAAATTTCAAAAGACCAACATGATCACGCAGTAATTCGTTTCCCACCCAGACTGTGTCGTGGCCAGTGCAGCGCAATCAATGCGAGAACACCAGCAAAACATATAGAACAACCTTCCAAGTGCGTGTGAAAACAAAAACAACACTCTTAGCAGCAGCAGTGGCTGGCTAGTCTTTGATTTATTGTGATGAAACATTCGTGATATGTTAGAGTATTGTGTTTGGTTGAATTTGCCAAAAATAAATAAATAACAAGTGTGTTCGACGGTGTGAATTCCAAGTGTGATACGCGCTTGCTGACAGCAAGCTTGAAGTTCTAATGCAGGAAATAAGTGATTCAGGTTGGTACCCACGATTCAATTAAAGGAGGTCACGGGAGCTACTTCCATTGGCATCATCGTCGTCACAAGTGGAATATTTCATGATTCTCGTTTTCTTAATTAAATTTTACACCCCATCGTTCGCTGCCGCTGTCGCTAAAACGTTATCCAGTTTGATTCGAAGCGTAACAATTGATTTGCGCTGCCATTGTCTCGTGGATACTTCACTTACAGATGAATGGATATATGGATGTGGGAGAAAATCAATTCGCGGTCCAGCAGTACGCGGAACAACGTACTTTTTTTTTGTGTGTCGTGTTTCTTCTCTCTCTCGTTTTCGTACGTTTCAGGCGACAAACGCCCGATTTCAGTGTAGGCGTTTTGCGTCGGAGGGGAGGTGGAGCGAGCATGTGCCTGGTACTGGTACTGCTGATCTAGTGCGACATCAATTTATCAGTGCAACGCGTCAAATGGGGCAGTAACTCGTAAAATTAAATTTACATACATTTATTTGTTTCGAATGCACGTTTTGTTTGCCTTCTTGTTGGCCATTGTGATGAAGCACTGCGACCGTGTGAGTGATGGATGCAAATGACCTTAGTCGAGTTTTTTTGTTTTTTTTCTTTTCGATCAGATGCAGTGCCAGTGCTGTCAAGTGCGCCGCATGCGGGTATGAGTGTGTGAATTCTAGGAAGGCGACGGTCTGGATGATTTGCTATGTCCGGATGTTTGATCTGTTTGAGAGAAAAATAGTACAAACAATAGACTGTTTCGTATGCACACAGTCGCATGCGAAAGTTTGTCACCGATTTACTTAGGAGTAGGAATTTTAAGAAAATCTTTGCGATGTCATAAAGACAGAACGGTGATATAATAATAATAATTTCAGCGAAGGGTCAGGGCCTAGCTTCTACAGTAAACGGGGATATACACAACATATTTTTGCTTCGATAAAACACACATTCCTTTAGCTTTATTCGCAAAAAATTGAGTCATGAATTGTGGCTGCTCAAAGTTTCCAAAACCCCTCAATTACTTACACTGAGGAGGTGGTACGTGTTTGCTCGTGGTGCTTGCCTTGTCATCGACTGTCATGATTTGCAATCTTCTGTCCATCAAATTGTGAAGCTTGCCCTTACTGTGGCGTGGGATCAGTCGTCATTTACTGAAATCTCCAAAAGTATCGCAACTCATGGACGCTTTGTCATGCCTGTTTATGTGCACCTACATAAGTACACAATAATGAACTGGTTCAGATTAAAAATTTAACGTGGGCGTATCTTTGATGGGCTGTCCGTCAATCTTACCTTGACCTTCAGTCAATCCTTGTGTGTACAGTGTTTTCATCAAAACTGTACAGGTAGCTATCTGTGTGAAATAAATTCTAGCCATTGAATAGTTCCACTCTTCTATGTAGTTCGTCGGTGTTTACATTTTCGATGCCGCCTACATGCTCTGATACCCACCACGGATTGAACTTTTCACGGTGAGTTGGGTTCAGTAAAACGTTATAGCTTTCAATGGCTAATTTGGGAACACATAAAGCGCGTGCTTTGTGTTGCTTCTCAGTTGATAGAATGTTACGGAATTTCACACGGTAGACGTACTCAATCGGAATTTGTTGCAGCTCAGTGGGATAAGAATTTTAAATTTAGATGTCCAAAGTTGAGGTTAACGTTGACAAAGATGTGTTATTTGGGCGCTCTGTTTACTCTCAATAGCTTAAATGACACTTCGAATTGTGTAGATCACGCCATAGATGCAGGAACGTAAAAGCCCCGAAAACATTGGCTTGACCAAAGCGATGCCGCAAGTTGATAGAGGAGACCAGCGTTCTCCTGAAAACTGGATTTATGCCGGTACTTGGGGCCATCTTTGATCAGAAAGTCCCTCAATGGAACTACCAAGCCCCAGTTCTCAAGTTCCCAATCCGATAATCGTTTCCACCAGAAATGAAGTATTACAGAGATGCCCGACTTTTACCTCTCTTGCCCCTTAGGATTTTTGACAACCGTTTTTTATAACGTGTTCATAAGCCAAATTGACCAATCAGAAGACGGCATTCACGTCATTTCGTGAATAACTGTCAAAAATGCATGAATATCCATTAAAAAGGCACTCAAATTCGTGGAGTAACTTGGGGGCAATCAGCTGTGAAGTCGGCTATCTCTGTAATACTTCATTTCTGGTTTACACAACCCGCCTTTCAATACTTTGAATATTATGTTTACATTCCCATTCACAATTGCAATAAACATCAAGTGGCAACAATAGGACAACTGTCACGAATTGGTTTGGTATTTCCAGATCACTCAAACATCTACAGCCGCAATCTCTTTCTCAAGCCCACGTCGCACCAAATGATATTCGCAGTGCGGAATGTACCCTACAAAAATTATGATAAGAACTGGGTATTTCGGATGCGATATAAGCGCAGTAGTAAATGGTCGGCGCTTAGTTGTGAGTAAGCACTTTGAGTGCCTCCCCCTTCTAGTTCGATTCTAGATGCAATACAACGTTCGTCCCAGCACACTGTGCAATATCCATGTACACCTCCGCGATCCATACATCCTCATGAACAGCATCCATCGCTCGTTTTTTGCATTTAGTGAGCTTTGTTTGAATTCTTGTTTCTGCACAGCTGCCACAAAGTATATCAGATTGTTTCATCAATATTTGTTTGGTTGCTTTGATTGACGGTCCTCCTCTATTTTTCCTTGTGTACCTATTACCTCAGACATAATCATTCTAATGGAAACATTTCCATTTGGGTGACAGAGAGAAGCCCGTCCATGGAAACACGTAAAGCACAAGCGCACTAACTTTGTGACGGTGACACAGACATAAACGATAAAATAAAAAAAACAAACTCATCCCGCAACCATAAGCCAGAGGTGTATAAAAAAGGTGATACATTACTTTTTGCCCGTACTTCTTGGATCCAAAACACCGCACACGCCAAGCAATTTCAATGAATTCATATTCGATTTCTGGAGCTAGTGCTGTCTAACCGCTTACCGCTTTCAGTCTTGCCATTCGCCGATTTGTCTATTTGTTTAACTAATCAGTCTCTCAGCGATTGCAAGCCAATTCTGGTTGTCGTCACTCTCTCACCTTGAGTGCTCGCGATCAGCCCCCACCAATGTGTCATTAGTATATTTTTATTCCGCCGGAACTACTGTGTGTGTACGTTTCGTAAACAAAAAGTATCGAAACAATGTTAATGAAGTGCTCACAGTCTGCTTGATTTATTGTGTGCGGTTTGTCGTGATGAACTCTGGAAATATAATTAATTTTTCCCTGTTAATGTCGAATTTTGATGGAGCGTCGATTCTGCAATGAATGCAATCGATTCGTTTTGCTTTTGTGTATTGAGGTTTGTAAACAACTGTTGAATTGAATTTATCGTCTTAAGTGCACCTGAAGGTGAGAAACGCCGACGTCAAGATAAGGGCTGGCTGATAATTTCAACATTAAAAGATCTATTTGCCATTTGTCAAGTGGCAAATCTGAAATGTGAGCCCTGTTCTCTAGAATAGGAAAAGTTTATGGTTTTTGTTTTCCAAAGTGTCGCACACTTCTCAAATGACTAGTTATGTGACGAATTTGTTTGCTTGTCGGAAATTAGGCAGCGTGTTATGTGCGAGAAATGTGAAATTGGAAGCCATAAATTTAATGATCATGGCATGACATGTGTTAGTGTGTGTTGTTGTGTGGTTCACCTGTGTGGTCAGATTGTATAATTGGTAAACTTCAAATGAATCCACCCCTCGAGCGAGCAGTCTCATTCTAGAATGTTTCTCAACAAATGAGAGAGAGACTGCATTAAAGTACAAACGAAATCAGTTCCGCCTAAACTGAATCATATGACATCTTGATCTTGATAATAATTTTGGCAAGGCTTGTGATTAAAGCACATACTCTTCACTGATAGATAACCAGATGGTCGCTGATGTGACTTTAATAGCTTCTCGGAGAAATGAAAGCTCTGATGGTCTCCGTGGTTCGAGTGCTATAGTTAGGCAAATACCTACGTACAGTTGATCACAAGTTCATGTGTTGTTCATGCATTCCTGGCTCACAATTAACAACGGTCGTAAAATGTTCTCGACGTATTAATCAACAAATTGAATATTTTAGAAAAACACATCAATATACTGACTCCCAAATAATGTCTATAAAATAAAATATTTTCAGTTTTCCATGTCGCGTGTGGTTCTTGCCACTTTGTAGTAATCACTCGAACGTGATTAAAAATGAAATTTTCTCTGTAAGCCGCGCCGATGGAAGCTGAACACGCATGTCAATTGCTTTGTGTTTCGTTTTGCAAGGAATATAATTTGTCGACTTGAGACGTGTAGTTGAACTTCGATATTTCAGGTATCTGCTTGCATGCTACCATATTATATAATATGGGTGGCATTACAGCACGAGGTGGACATGGACCCAGCTTCTACAGCAACTACTCGTGCGGTACGTGGGATTGTATTCGTAAGAGTAAAGGGCTTTTTGTTTTGTCCGGGTTCTGAACGGCGTTGTTTCTGAAGCTTTTTCTAGAGTGGCACAGTCTTTGAGCATTGTCAGCGACTCGCAAGGGTTAGCACCGTGAATTATGGATGTTGATCTGGTCGATCAACGACACGGTACTCACACACTACTCTACTACCACACTACTCCAATTTATTTAAAAATCAAATAAACATTTCATAGCTCTGACTATTGCCTAATCCTACCGGAATTGATGGCTTTATTCAGAGCCAGCTACAATCGGGGTGATATTCCAAATCCCTGGGAAAAAGTTAACGTGGTCTTTATACCCAAACCGGGCAACAGACCTAGGGAGCTGCCTAAATCCTATAGACCCAAAAGTCTAACATCGTTTGTACTTAAGACAATGGAGAGACTAATTGACTTGATGTTCACATTAGAGACTGGTTAGACTTGTCTAGCCCTCTAAACCCGAATCATTTTGCAGATTAGAGAGATTCACAAGGGCTAAAGAGATTCACAAGAGCTAAAGAGCTTCACAGGGGCGATCATTAGCCCAAGTATCAACCAGCCTATCGATCAGAGCCCTTATGGAAATTTGTTCAATCACTTCGTCTTCTGGAGGAATGTCTGTTTCCGTAACCGTGGTCAAGGGATGCCCACAAGAGGGGTTATTTCCTCCTTGCTATGGTCACTACTTATCGACAACCTGTTAACAGATCTTCACAGATATAGGTTATGTTTATGACCTGGCTAATATTATTAGGGGTAAGCACGTCCCGACGGTATTTACTGTAGGCAATGCAAAATGCAGTGCTTCATGTCTGGAATGGTGTAGCATAGAAGGACTATCAATTAATCCCTCCAAGACCGTTCGAGTGCCCTTCTCAAGGAGGCTTTGAGTCAACCTTGAAACCATAATGGCAACCTGGTGGTCTAAAACACTCCGACAGACAACGGCAAATAGATTGCAATAACTTGCTTGTCTTGGAATAACAGGTGCCATTGTCCCACAAAACGCTTTAGTCGGGCTTACTCCCTTACCAGATATGCCATCAGGCTGCAGGTAGATCATAATAACAAACCAAGTTACCCAGCGGGTCACAGTAGTATACTAAACTCAATCTTTAAAAAAGATATTTTTTGTACAATGCAGGATATTGTGGTCAACCAGCTTTGTTTCGGAAGGCTTTTTGAGCTGAAATATTGGAGCGTGAAAAAAATACCAATGGTGTTCCAGTACTAGAGGTCTTAGGACCCAACACAACGCGTTCTGAACCAGCCAATCCCTTGCTGGACACGACAAAGTGAAGCTTGTCTGTGTCCCTGGACACAGGAGCATTGCATTGCATTGAGAGCTGTGAATGAGCGTTTATCGGTCCAGAACCGTTCTGCAATGTCAATCGGACAGCAGCTACAACTCTGATTAACGAATGGGAAAACAAACTTCACCTAGACCAATGGACAACGGTCATAGTTTTAGGCAATCCAAACGATTTAGGTCTTATTCCTATAAGGAAATACTGCATCTCATGAAAAAGTGCCTACTTACCTACCTACCGGCCACTGGGGTCTGTATTACTCCAACTTAACAAAGTAAACCTGCATCAAGTCAGGGCTTGTCGGCTTGGCCTCGAAGAGGATGAGACTTGCGAGCACAGTTTGTGTAAATATCCGGCACTAATCCGGTTAAGGGTACTTGCCTTCTAAAGGGAGTTTCTATCTTCATTGGAATTCAAAATGTCCACTACCAAGCATGAAAGATGGTTTGGTTCGGGGGCAGACGCAGCAATCCATGCCACACTTAGGTCTGGTTGGACCCCCAGTTTGGGGTAGGCAGACTCCTCTCTTGTCCTACTCGCCGTCCTTTAGGTATTGTTCAGCATGAAAGATAGTATCATGAGGGAAGTAGTAGATTTAACTCCACCCCGATAATCATATGTATACGACACCTGTGGTACAAGAGAAAAATAACCTCTGTCTTAAAATAAATCCCCTAACGAAATTCTACGACTCTAAGACAGGCAGGAAGAACTATACTTGTCGCAGCATGTATGCCACCTGATGGAAAGCACTAGCGATATACAACTCTCTCAACGGAAGACACAGCCAAGGTTTCGGCTTCCCAGGACCTGAACGCCGGCTTGGGAAATATGCAGCCTCTGAAGTAGGTGCTTATCGCAGAGGATTCCTGTATTTCTAGTGTCAGAATTAATTCTAAGCTTCATATTGTAACTGCGGTTGTTAAAGGTAGAACCGTTACGTTTCTCATTGTAAACATAAAGTCGTCGAAGATCCCTTTCCGTAGAAGAGTTCTAGTTTGCCTTTAAAATTCTTAACTCTAAACCACACCTCCACTAGAGTGTCTCAGACCATGTGTAGGACAAGGGAGACCTGTTGGGCTTACAAAGGCATACAGGTGTCAAATAATGTTTCTTTATCCCTTGATTTACTCCAGTATAACCGATCTTTGTTAGACCAGCGCTTAACCATACATTTGATTGTTTGACACATTTGCTTCCCCTCTCCCTTTTTAGTATTTTAGATTTGCTAAACCAGTGTACACCGACATAAGTTGTCAACTTAGAAGCATTCACATCCATTCACAATGGACGCAGAGAGCGAAGGCAATCTGCTGGAGATCATGGATCTGGCGCGAACCTTGCGCCAAGAGCAGCTATTCATTCAACACGAGCAAGCAGCCTTTGCCAACTTGACAGAATCCTTAGCTCTGAATTCATCACAAATTGCCCAGGTTAGTAAAATCATTGTCGATTCACATGACTAATTTCATGGGATTGTACAAATTTCCCCACAGCTTGCCTACATCTGTGCGCAACAAAGACAGAATCTAAATGATCTTATTACGTCTCGCCCAGAATCTGGGCCTTCAATCTGCTGTTATCGCGCCAACCATCTGGAGAATACGAAATTTGTAGATGCTAACAAAGCTAAATCTCTCAAATATGAGGTGAGTAGGAGCTAGGTTCCCAGGGAAACCCTTGCACTAAACCTCGCTTTAATTTCCAGCACATCATTGCCTATGTGGAGCTGTTCAACTATCTGTATCGATCTCCGTACGTCCTGGCCATGGCGCTTTCCACCGGCGATCGCATTCCGGAGATTACTCCAAGTCAAATAAATTCCGTGAATCACACGATAGCCACAGGGCTGTATGGCAACGCAATCCACACAAAGGACGTGGAGATGTTACTGAAGCTCCTCAGAGAACTCATCGAAATCCAGGTAGTTGTGAGCGAGAATCCCAGGCGGATGCTGCGTGTGGGCTCGTCATCCTTTGCCAGACTCTTTCTTCGCCTGAACGAATCGATGTTTTCGGCGAAGATATTCCTTACAGCAGCGCTGTATGAACCCTTGATGACAGTTCTTGTCGACAGCGAGACGATGCTGGACATCGATCCGACTGACGCGCTAAAGAACTTCAACAGCAAGGAAAGATTGAAGAAATTTGGTGACGAACTTGCGCCCGACTACCAGCAAAAGGTACAACGATTTCGCGATGAAGTAATCATCAAACTTCACAAGCTCGCGAGCTCTTTTATTGTGAATCTCACTGCAAACTGGTCCCTTTTTCCATCGACGCTTCGATGGCTGATCCAAACAATGTGCCACCAGCTGAAGCAGGCGCGTACGGACGAGAAGGACATCAACGAAATCATCACCGACATGGTTTTCACGCATTTCATATGCCCAGCCATTGTTAGTCCGGACATATTCGGGATTATTGACGCCCCAATCTCTGAGCTTGCTCGCTTCAACCTCATTCAGATTGGACAGATAATCCAGATGCTCGCTTTGATGAAGTATCAGGACGTTGACCCAAAGTTCACCGAAGTGTATCAGCTCTTCGACGCGAACGTGGTCAGCAAGCTGCTCGACTTGCTGCTTGTGAGCAACTCGGGCGAGGATGTTGTCGCCATTCGATCTCCGCAAAGTGATTTTGAACGGGTTCACCTCCTGATCACGCAGTCGGAGTTGAATACGTTCGTGGAATTCTTCAGATCATTGCTGAATAGCAACGAACTGTCTCTGCTAGAAGATGACCGTCTTAAACTGAAGAAGATCATGGACCAGTTGCCGGAGCACGTGCAGGTGAACGGCGATGTGCCCAATTCCATATCGACGGAATTCCCACACCGCCCGAAGCAGAGTCTCATTCACCTCGGTAAGAGTACCAAAAGCAAGCTGACGAAAAGTTTGAGCAACGGCTCCGGCTTCATCACCAATGGTCACTCACCGACCCACTCGCCGCCGTCAAACCACGCGATTGAAGACAACGAACAAGTGTTGGTTTTCCGAATTTGCATATCCGACGACAATGCGCTGCAGCCACTTACTGAGGAGGAAGTCCTCAAGATGAACGCAATCGGCCAAGAGATCACAGATGATTCAACGAATATCGAGAAGCTTGAGGAGGATGGAATAGATGGACCATTGCTGAGGCCTCTTCACAGTAAGACTACGCGTTTCTCACTCTCTCACGACGACGCTTCTATCGGAAACTCCGATAACCTCGAAGCTGTCAGTGAGGCCCCAAGCAACCACTCGGTCACGAGTTCCCTGGAGCTGGAGGAGAACGACCAAAACGATAATCTATCCGACATGGTGTCGGCAAATGTGTCAGGACGCGGCACACCCAACATATCGGGCCGAGACACGCCCTCCTCCCAAGTTACCGACGGAGAATCAGTTACGAATGTGATTCCAACTCCGCAGATGGCCAAGTTACTGTCCAAAGCTCGCTCTGACATTGAAGACAAGTTCTGCAAGTTCGAAATCAAGAAACTCATCGAAGGCGATGAGACGGTGTCCATCATATCGGACACCTGGAGCACAGACGTGTTGGCGAGTGATTCCGAGACGCTGGATGCCAATGAGCGCGATCGAAACTTCTCGACCCCGCTCATACCGTCGGCCGTAGTTTTGCCTGGCGACAACAATTTCGATCCACTGTCGAACGCCCGGCCACAGATGGAAGGAAACTACTTAGACGCGTCAGAAACTCGATCGGAGTCAAACTGGAGCACAGATGTGTTGGTCAGCGATTCAGAGAAGTTGGCCGACACAGACGACAACTTGAGCATTACGGCCAAATCTGACATAACCAACGCGTCGATTGCCGACCAACTTTGCACGCCAGACTCACCGTTTTTTGCGCCACGTGCAATGAATGCCACTTTCCACACCCCAGAATCTCCAGCAGGATCTGCAGCTGGAGTGGCCGCAGGCAAAGTAGAACAGAACAACGCGTTCTTCGATCCAGTCGATTGTCTGGGAATATCTTCTCTTGCACGCAGTTCGGTTCGTACTACGAATCAATACACGGGAGAGAATAGTTTCCAGCAAAACTACAAAAGCGACAAGGAGTCGTTTCTGTCGCCGAGAATGAGGCGACAGAACTCAGCCGAGAGTAGCATATCCAACCAAAGTCTCACTATGGACGACAAGCCGTCGACGTCGAGGCAGAAGAAAGCATCACATAGCTCCGTAAAAGATCTTATAGACTTCTCCGACTTCGGCGACGACGGTGCAGTGGGACTTGAAGAGAAGGCAACGGCAGCGAATGAAGACGAGGCTGAAACGTTCAGTGACATGTTTGAGGCAGTGATCCATCGCAGGGTGAGCACGGAACAGCGATCTGCCGTGTTTGATGGCCGCCGCAACGGCATGATGGACATGAAGAACACAGCGGAGACATCTGCGTCCATAATCAAAATGCGTCGACACCAAAGTCTGAACTACGAGAATCATGAAATAGTCGTGAACAAAAACTTGCACAGACTCAGCATGAAGAACTCCTCCGTGACGGACGACGTGAAATCTCAGCAGCAGCAGGGCCGCCTTAACGATGAAATGATGTTGGTGTTGAAGGCCGAGGAACTGAATTTGAATGGCATTTCATCGTCCCTCTCCCTCGCCAATGGGCCATTGCCACCACCGCCGTCATCAACCGCGGCGAAGCCCACAAAATCAACAGGCGCCATCCCAAAGTCAATAAGTTTCGATGCCTCGGCGGATAAGTCGGCTCGTAGCGTTCAACTTCGTCGTCTGCAGCAGGAACACACGCTCAGAGCAGCGGTGCCTCCCACGAGCAGCAGTACAACTGTGTCTGCTGTCAACGGTTCGGGTATATTCACCAAGCTGAAGCAGGGCTTGTTTAAGAACCGTCGCGGAAAAGGCCGTCTAACCACTGACGATTTTCCCAGTCGAAACGTATCATTCAGCACCAACGCCGAGACCCTGGAGTTCAATGACGAAACTCTGCGTCTCAATCCCATGAACAATGACACTTCATACTGTGATATCAATGAAGACATTTTGGCCAAGTACCGACGTAAGGTGTCGACGTCGAGTGAGGCGACGAATTCCGATTCCACTGGCAACAGCTGTCACGTGAATCGAAAGAACTCATCAGATATTGACACAAGGTTTGGATGGCCGCTGATTCTGTTTACAGACACATTTTAACTCACTTCTTCCTTTTAGAATTCCCAGTGTAATCCTTCACGACAAGGTAGTCGCCTTCAACATGGTCAAACGAAAGATTCGCACAGTCTTGTCGAAGACTGACCTCCATACTGGTGACTTTCGACACACAACAGTGAGTAGCCGACAGACAATTTGAACTTCAGACTCGAGAAATTTATTTTTGTTTCATTTTGCAGTTCTGCAATGCCTCACCTTTACTCACATATCTCCAAATACAACTGGCGCAAGCCATAAATCTGCAAAATTTCCAGCAAATCTCTTACGTCTCTGAAGCGATGCGATGTCTGGGCACATTAGACGACGCACAGCATGAGCAATTGATGAAGGAGTTGCAGAGTGATATCCTGAAGCGGCAGAGCTACCTTCAATACCTGATGAGGTATCGTCAGAATCTCCTTTTAATCATGGAGAACATCGATCAATTCGAAGATCGCCTCCGAAGCGAGCGCGAGATTTGCAACAGGCACTTGGTGTCGGTGTGCGTTCGGATGTTCCTGGAGAAACGCGAAGCGCGTATTGAAACATTTCAAGAGGAATTCAGCAGACTCACTGCCCTGGATGATAAAATCGATCTGCTCGACGAGTTTATGGAGAGTTTGATGACGGAATTGACTGATGGTGGTCTGCTGCATGGAATGGCCGAGTGGCAGCTGCAGGAAGCGAGGGTGTCAATTGAGAGAAACCTGCTGCAGAGACTATATCAACAAGTGATGTTTCCCAATGAGGATGTTGATGTTTCAAGGGATAAGTAAGTGCTTGGTTGCTGTGCAATGCAGTGACATGGAATAATGGGAATCTTTGTCTTCTAGCGTCCTGTATGAACACATTCGCAAGTTGCAACAAGTTATCAAACCATCGCATACTGCTCTTCGAATTCCTCAAGAGTATCTTACCGAGGCTCCATGGACGTTCGCCCAGCAGCAGTTGTCCTATATTTCTGCATATAAAACTCCGCGGGAGAAGTTACAGTGTGTTATAAGGTAATTACAACTAAACCGTATATTTTAGGTTAGGTTGGGTTATAGGTTGCTATATACTACTATGCACTAACGCCAAAGTAGGCCCGTTGTACCGCCACGATTGGGTTGGCATCGTGAATTTTAACAAAGGAGAAGAAGGCTGACTGCAAAGACCAGAGGTTAGGTTTGGTTGAATGGTAGTCACACTTAGGTCAGAGTAGGCTCGTTGTGTTACCACAATGTTCTAGTAGATCCTAATCCACAATCCATTTACAGCTTTTAATAATGCACTGGAGATGACTAATGCTGTTCTGTCAAGTCGTTAAAAATAGGGCGTCCAAGTGATAAAATGTACAAGATGGGAGGGCACTGCACTTGCAAGGAAGATGTGTAATGGTTTCTTCCTCTTAATGTCTGCAGAAATCATTGTAGGGGATACCTAGTCTGGAGGTGTGAATGGCAACGGTACCGTGCCTGGTTATGAAGGCGATGAGAGTTCTATGATTCGGCCGAACAGGTCGCGTGAGCATTTAGAATCAAGAGTTAATGGTTTTGAGATGAGGCATCCAGTGCCCGTAGACCACCTGTTTGGTGTGAGCAAGCGTTTTAAGCTTTAGTAGTTGTTTTCCAGTAGCGATAGTAGTAGCATTTTCTGGGCTGTCCAAACAGATGACATTGTTCTGTGCCTAATATTACCTTGTTCTTAAGCCAGAACAGAGCGTATTATACCGCTACAGATTCTGCCTGAAAAGCGCTCTAGTCGGAATGACATTTGGAAATTCAGATCCTTAGCGTACACTCCTTTCACTCATCTTCGATCCATCTATAGATTCGCAGAGGAACATTCCAGCGTCTAGTCCACAGACGTAAAGTAGGATCTAGTATGCTGGATGAGACATTTTTCTCGAAGATGAGCTTAGGTAGGTGAGTTCGGTGTTTCCTAGTAGGGATCCAAATTTATAAAGGATGGTAAAGTGTCCGGAGCTAAGCTCCTTCCACACATGCAGCGTTTTTCTTCTGATCACAGTTGTACCAGCGACCTTCCTGCCAAAGAGATGTATCGGCAGAAGGTTAAAGAGTGTATTTACGGTTATGGACGGGTTAATCGTAGTGTTCTGCAGAGGCAAATGCATGCTATCCGTTTCCCCCTTTCAAGCAGTGTGTATTTGTTGGCTTTATCCAGTGCAGTCCACCAGATCTAGACGTCGTACAGTTGTATGGGTCTAATTACTGATACAAATAGTCAGTGAACCACACGCGTTCCTGGTTGTTAGGTTTTCAGTTTACCTTCACGTCCAGTTACTCAGTTTCAGAGGAATACCCCTGATAGTTGCGGGATCGAAGGAGGGCATTTTCTATTCCTGGTGAAGATGACTGTTTTTTGTGGATTAACACTTAGTCCATTTCACTAATTCGATGATAGCCGACTGCATGAAATTCCTTATAGTGGTTATATATTTCACTAGTACATCGGATAAATTCTGATGACCTCCTCAAACGAATCAGCTCCGAAGTATCTTGAGTCATGGCTGGTAGCAAAGGTCCCTGGTCCACAGGCATCTAGACTGCTAGACTCGGAATACCGTTCACCACACTGTCGCAGTTGCCTCGACACTTAGAGCAAAGGTCCCTGGTCCACAGGCATCTAGATTGCTAGACTCAGAATACCGTTCAACCCACACTGTCGCAGTTGCCTCGACACTTAGATGAAAGTCTGCCTGACTTTCTCTGTGACTGTGCGGCACTACCAAACAAAACATATTGTATTCGGAAAACCTTCCCTTAGAGACCTCTCCGAAATCGCTAATCAAAGTATAACGAATATAATCAAAAATTCCTAAGCTCCACAGGTTGGATTTAGCTAAGCAACCCAGGTCTACGATGTGTGGTATCAAAACGGCGCACAATGCGCTACGCGACCCCAATCGGTTAGCCACTTGAACCAACCAGCCAACTACGTTCTGTAGAGGAGAGAACACTCCAGCCTGTGGAGTGGAGATATAACGCAGGATAGAAATAAACCGTAAAAAAATACGATTGTAGAATTCCCTCGCGGATTTCACACACAAGATTCCCGGCTCACATATATTCACATACACGGGACGAAATATCATATAAAAAAACTCTGTCAGATCAAATCAAGGGGAAGAGAGGTAGAAGTTGGATATCTCTATCCTCCATTAGGTCTGGTGGAGTGCCTCTGTTAACCGCTCTCAGTGATGGTGATCATGGTGTCACCAAGCTAGGAGCATATCGCCCTGTTATTTGGAAGCACTATGTACTTTTCGATCCCGAGCCGGTGGAGTATTGGGGTTATAGCATGGGGTTCGAGCCGGTGGATTATTGGGGTTATTGCATGGGGTTGGACGTAGTTAAAAGCTCCCTTAATATCGACAAAGGCAATAAGGGTATATTCCTTATGCTCGAGGGGTTTTTCTATAATTTCGTCAAGAGCTGTTTCTGCAGATTTGCCACTGCCACTCTTATCGTGTCACAAAAAAATAAATGACCATTAATATGTATGTAATCATTCAATATATTTCCAGATGCATTTCCAGTATAATGAACCTCCTACAGATGGCGTGTGATCGCATTCCGGCAGCTGATGATTTATTACCAGTTCTCATTTACGTTGTGATCAAGGTAATTGCAACTTGTCCCTTTCCAGCCCAACACAACGTTTAATCATGTTTCTTTCGCAGGCAAACCCGCCTTATCTCCTCTCAACAATCGAATATGTAACTTGTTTCATCGGGAACAAACTCGATGGCGAGGAACAGTTTCATTGGACTCAGTTTTGCTCAGTGGTTCAATTCATCAAGACCATGGATTATTTAGAATAGATAAAAAGTTTTATATAAACACCACAATGTTTCTCACAATTGTTTCTATATAATCATATTGTTTTTTCTGTTCTTAAATGTATTTACAAAAGAAAATGAAAACAAAAAACCTTGTTACACGTTACCAGATTTATATTTCATAAACAGAAATTGTTATTTTTTTACAAGCAAACAAATATCCATTCTCAGCTTCAGTTCATGTTTCTTGTCGGTACACAAGCAGTGTACACCAAAAGATATTAAACACACATTATGTTTCCTTAAATCGCCATTTTCATTTTTTTTTTGTTTCAAAGAAAAACAAAACAATATACGAAGAGAATGGGAGAAATCAGTTGTAACAATGCAATAACTAAACAATAAGTTAGATTACTACAAAATTATACGAGCATGCGTACGTACGTATATGTAAGGTTATGTAAAACGTTCTTAAAAATAGTATCAAACATACATACATTCATACTAAAGCAAAGAGGAAGTGTGGAATTTTATTACGATTACAATAAATGTAAAAACTAAACAGACAGACTATGTACTTACACCCTTTGACACATCACTGTTTTCTGGTACAATTTTACGAACGCGACCTCTAAACAATGCAACTATGTACGAAATGTACAGACAAGCACGGTTTATCACATTGTTGCATCGTGTAGAGAGACACTTAAAACGAAAGCACTATGTGTGCGACTTGTCAAAAATTGAAACTAAAATATGCACTTGTTGATGACGAGTTAATTTTCGAGGCCTTACAGGTGAAAAAAAAAGCTCCCAAAAGCGTTGCCATTCAAATGGACTTTCTCTGTCAGAAATGCCATGAATTTCGAACGTCCTTTGGTTTTTACCCTGTCACTGTGGTGACTTGAATTGAGGAACATTTGAGTTCGTCACACAAAATTAGGAAGAATGATTTTGAACCTGCTGTGGATTCAATGAGAGCTGATATCGTTGTTGTTGTAAATCTGTTATTTTATTTTGTAGCAGAATATTGTATATTTAAGCTTAATTTTTATTTACATGCACATTTTATTGTCTAAATTTAATTCCGTTGGAACACATTGAAACTACACAGGCAACTCCTTTTGTGCAAGAAGTCGCACACTCTAGCTTTTAAGGGCTTCACACACAACCCGAGACTGTTTTAACTGCTTAAACTTTCTCGTCTCTCTTAATACGCATCAATTCAATTTCAACACATCGCTTTCGATTTATTATTTTTTTTTTCAACTGACTAATCAATACCACGCTCCATGCACTGATACAAGCAATAATTCCAAAACGAGTAACGAATAACTAGAGTTTCTATTTAACAAGAATTTACAAAACTTTTATACTTGGCTGCAGTCATGTGAAGAGGAGTGAGAAAAGTACATAAATAGCTTTGCAGAAATAGACAAAAGTAACGCCGTTTGTGTAAACGGAAGAGATCCAGAAAAATATATTATTCGCATATTTTTTCGATATTTATTATTATTCTTGAATAAAAAGAGAATATATGACCAAAAAACCAAGTTGTTTTCATTCGATTCTTGGTAGATGTCTAGTGTGTGTGAATTGTTTACATTTATTTTGTTTCTGGTAAACATTTTGGTGGGTCGATGAACTGCGAACTTCAGACGGTCATTGACTTTTGGAACAAATGCGGTTTTCTAAAATAATACACCTAATGTTGCTGTGATATTGCATCATGCTGTTTTTTCGTCTCGGTTGGATTCTACACAACAGATGTAGCCTGCATCAGTCTAATGAACGCATACCTTTGTTTTTCAAATGATTGGTCATTAATTTGCCGCTTATGACTGTAAAAAGTAGTATTGGCGTTCGTTGTTCGGGCAATGGAAAATAACTTCTTTATTGAATGAACAAGTATTGTTGATCGGGTGTAGCATTCTTATTTTCAAATTACCGCTTTTTTACTCGAAACCTGACTGGTCAGACGTGGCTATTGAATTCTATATGAGGCGGTTTATATGCTACTGTCACAAAGTTTTAATTGCTCGAGCTCAAGACACTTGTTTTATTTCAGCTTCGGATTACATTTTCTTCCAACACAATGTCTGCTCTGTGATTAGCAAAGGCAATTATTTATACACGCGATCCCGACTTTATCGCCTTTTTTTTGCTTACTTTAAAAAGATTCGGAATTTAGCTTTGTTATGTTTTCAAAATGGGTCGACGTGGCGTAGTGGGTAAGTGCGTCGAATCCTCCGCAGCGGGTGCCATGTTCGATACCCGAATTTACCGCCATTGATAATTCACGGTTGTACTTCTTTCGAGTCACTGACAATGCTCAAAGAGTATTCCTGTCTAGAAAAAGCTTCTCAACTTCGCCGTTCGGAGTCGGGATTAAACTGTAGGTAAAGAACAAATAGCACGCACAACACGAGTGGTTGCTGAGAAGGTAGGCCCAGGTCCGCCTGGGACTGTCGCGCCGCCCATATTATTATTATTATTATGTTTTCAAAATGCTTTCTCATTCGACTCAAGCGGGAGAGATTATGAATCTGAGCCTATGGAGTAAATGGCGCCCTCGTTTAAAATGATGCTAACAATTGGAAAAGGACCTCAATCGACTTGGTGCGCATAATTCCAACGAGCTGAACAGAAATCGATGGGTTTACCAGTGAACGATGGCCAATCGAAGTATCGAAGTATAGTCATCGAGAAAGGACGCACAACATGGACGACTAGTCCAGTACGTCATAGTAGGCAGCTAAAGCTATAACTTCGAGGTAGTGAAGGACATGGCTACCAGTACGAATACCATCAATACCGAGATTAAACACGGAATGACTCTTGGCAACCGCTGTTTCTTTGATTATTAGAGCCCTGTCTTGAAGAATCAAGGTAACATTATATAACACCTTGATCATCCCTGTCCTGCTCTATGGCACAGAAGTCATAGAACTGCGTAGAGCCTAGCCAGGCGTCTACGGATTTAACGCCTTAGATGGCTAGGTTATGTAAAGCTAACTGCTCCCACCCGAGGAAGCTTCTACACCGAGCCAATTGGCCAATGCAATAGAAGATGTCCACGAAACTAATGACGCACACAAGTGGAGAAGGACCGGAACAGCTTGGCCTGCGAAATTGGAGGCAGCTGACTATCCATCTTGAAAGCTGGAGAGGCTTGGTGGCTGAGACCTTGCTTTCCATTAAATCGAATGCAACGGGTCTGGATGGCATTCACTTTAAGTTTCTTAAACTGCTTTTACCATACGGTCTTCAATATATCCTATTCCCAAAAAAGTTTACAGTAGATCTGTGAAATACCGCCAGATTGCAATACTGCCATTTTTGTAGAAAGTCTTCGAAAATGTTATTATTAAGCAGCTTCAGACATATTTATGTAATAAGCAGCTTCTCTGCCCCTCTCTATCAGGTTTCCGAGCCAAGCTGAAATTTGGCTCTTTTTTTAATAACGGATGACATCACAATTGCGCTGGATGAGAAATAAATCACCCTCTTGACGGATGACTGGATTTCTCCAAGGCCTTCGATACGGTCGACCGTAACATTCTCTGTACAAAACTGCTTAACTCCCTCAGATTCTTACCGCTTGCCACAATACTTGTACAGGCATACTTTACTAAAAGCTAGCAATGCATAGCCATCAAACAGCGATTATCGAATGGTACGAGAGGAGTTCCACAAAGCTCAATTCTCTGGCCTTTACTTTTCTTACTATACGTCAATGGCTGCGGCTTCAAAAGGACCGTCCACTGAAATTTCAAAAGCAGCCTGTCTGAAGTTACTAGGTGAACTTATGCACCACCTATCCTCTGCCTTATCCACAAGAAAGATAATACCAATTGGCGAGAAATAGATCTCTGTGCGTTATTGAGTGGTTGACTCTAACGCTTAATGTCCAGGTTCAATGCCGGCACGACACTATTAACTTTCATCATTCAAGGACCCACTTCTCCAGAGCTACCGACAATTGTCTTAAACTATATCCCTCTGGTAGGACAATAACACGCACAACACTCGTTGTTTGCACCTTGCTCCTTCTACAGTAAGGCGCTTTGTCCTCTGTACGAACTGACAAAAACGCAGTTCACAGTACTTTACCTGTGCGTCCCCAATTAAGCAACCATCAGACGAGCAAACACAAAGCATCACTGCATCAACGGTAAAGCATCGCGAGATGCTACGTTAACCATACCAAAAAGAACCATTCGCAAAGATGAATGAGCACTTGCTGCTGCTATAAAAGAGAAGGATGTGATCGCACAAGTGCAATGACTCCAAGGATATCCTTTGACACTGAAATTGATACCAATCAAATAATTTACGATGATTCGAAGATTTCACCAATGGACCAGTACATTCTGTAATTATGCACAGCCCCAACCAGAATATACAAGAGCCGCAACGACTTCAACTCGAGATTATCAGCAAGCCTGGATTTGATCATATCAGCTTTAGTAAAAAAGAAATCCATTTTTGTTGCACGAAACTTAAGGCTTTATTATCTTGTCCTTGTTAAAATGGCAGTTTTTTTAGTTATTTGATGTCATTTTGATGGTAATTATGTTATTCCCCTTTCGTAAAAGCCCTCGTTCCTACTGGAGAAAATCTGAATGAGTCCTGTTTCACAAGACCATTTGGACGATAACTTTTTATCAGCAAGATCGTTTGCCATGGACAGGAACAGGTGGTAATCACTTGGTGCTACGACGGGCCACAATATGGACCTCCCAACCAAGCTTCTGGGGCTTCTGGCGAGGCCCTATCGATGTATTTGGCCTGGCGTTGTCCTAATTTAACACAATTCCACTCCTATGAGTAAAAGCTGGCCGCTCCTCAGCCACTGCTTCCTCCAGACACCCCAATATTGTTGACAATACAGCTCCGAATCAACTCGTAGGAGATCAACTCATAGCAGATGATTCCATGCCAATCCCACCAAACACGAATCAAGTCTGTCCTGGCAATGAGTGTTAGCATGCCCACCGTTTGCGCCGACTCACCGAGATTCGACCACGACCGTTGCCTCTGTTCGTCATCAGTAACCATTCGCTTGACTGAGCAGTGATTCGCAGATGAGGATCTTTGGCGTAAACTTGTGTGGTACTCACCATCTTTTTGTATCTAGCCTCGTTCAAATCGTTCCAAACAGCTTTTTGTGCGATATCTACTTCATGAGTAATCGGAACAGTCCTTACATGACGCACTGACTCGACGATTTCCATGATTTTATCCACATTCTCGACAACTGGCCTTGCAGAGCGTGCTGCACAGGGCCGGACCCACCGGGCACAAATATTATTTTTGCACGCTTCGCTCTAATGAGTTTATTGTTCCCTTTGGATCTTTTAGAGGGCTGTTGCGAGAAATGATCGTGCTCAGCCTTGATAGGATTTTGTGTATTTGTATAGCAGATGAGTAAATTTCATACGTGCAGAAATAAATTGTTCACGTTTCCATATGACCAGAGGACTTATTTTGAGGTTATAGACACTTACTCACTTGACACACGACTTATGCTACAAAAAATTAAGAAATGGGCGCTAAAGGTAGCGCTTGTGCGTTTGGCTCGCGCCGACCCTGGTGCTGCATTTTTGTCATCGAAATCAACGAAACAAACTGTGCATGATTTACTGTTAGACTACAAGGAATGTTTACGTTCAGATAGATTTTCACTCACCTAGCCTACGTTTTCGACCTTATCAAAGGAAGACTGTTAAATACAACCGCGAACTTTACGAGCTGTGCCAAGATGTGGATGTGGTCTGGAAGGCAAAAATCCGTCGACTGCATGGGCACATTTAGCATTGAGAACCAATCTTCCAGTTAAGGTGATCACTGAATCCGAGCTTCTTGGTGCGAGAAGGAGAGGCAGACCCAATCTCCGGTATAAATATCAAGACTGTCAACAATAGAATGCAGCATTAGCTCAGGCTCCATGGGTCTCCATGAGTCATCTGCTGTGGAAAGTAATTACAAATCAGAGAAGCGGTCTGAGCATCCTTAACTGGTGTGCATAACACCTCGCAAGAAGCTACCCCTCCTCGGACTGTAGAGCCACTCATGTGAAGTCTCCTTAACATAGTCTACAAGATGAGATGTCTCTTGTGAATGCCTGACAATATCTGCGCCACGTGGGAAGATGTACTGATACTCTCTTCTTTTTTTCCCATCAGTGGTGATCTTCGAGTCTGTGACGCCAACGAAAACAAGTTTTCTTTTCGCAGTAAATGCGGCTATACTCTTCCGGTTTACGAAACTATTTTATCACACTAAATCGATCTAGTCTTAGTCGCGATTCAAACTACTAGCACTTAAATGCCGTGCTTCAGACGTTCACTTCAGGCATCTTTTTTATGGCACGCAGCAACTTTAGCGCATAAAATGAACACCAAAGAAGTGAGGTTTTGTCTTGTGATTGACGAAATGAAGGAGGACCAATGCGTTGACCTTAGAATTTCGAAGTGGTTTATGGAATGCAACGAGAAATCGGACACTTATTTCTCGTTTGGTTAGTCAAACGCGCCTTGGCAACTGTTTGGTTTGCTTGGTGTCTGCTGTGAAACTCAAGATGTTGGAGATTCGAAACGCTCGCTTCCTTGACTTCATAACTCGAGTCTAACGAATTTAACTGAGTTCAGTTTCTGTGCTGCTTCTATCTTCAATCTTGAGGTGGATTCCACTACAGTCCAAGGCAGACCTGGGTTTTGCGTCACTCATGTTTTACCTGCCGGCTGGAGGTGACCTAAACTCCTTTGTCGATTACGAGGACCGAAGTTTGAACGCAGAAGAAAGCTCGAGAACTATGCAACTTGTTCGTGCCAGGAATTGAACCTACACACTCAGCGTCACTCACCCACGTTAAGAATCCCATCAAGTTTCTGACTCAATGGCATTTCTAAGATTTTTCACGCGCATGCAAACACTGCGAGCAAAAGTTGAACTCAATTGTACAAAGACAGAAACCCCATTCAGTCGCGGCGTGATTAATTCAAACTTTCGCTGTAAGATTGACAAACACATGTGTATAATCAACGAGTATTGTTGTTTCGCGAAATTTTATGCGAAACCAGTTTGCTTTTGCTTTTACTGCGAACATTTGCCTAACCCAGCTAAGGTATCATTATTCAAAAACACTGCAGTAAAACCGAGCAATTAAGATCACACTCATCGGGGCTCAATCCTCCATAGTCTTACATGTGCACGGGCACAACTCAAAGGTCCGCCTGAATCATCAAACCCAATCAATGCCGAGACACAAAAACCAAAACAGCCAACGAAACCCAGAAACAACAAACGAGTATAAAAATTCTCTTTATCAAAAGAACTCAACTACACTGTGACTTATGGCAAGCGATTAACTTGCAGATAATATATATTTTCTGAACCACACTCCGGCCAGTGGAACAGGATTGGCGATCCAACTCACGCAAACTGCTGAGTCTGATGAAATAGAAACATTGAATTTAATAAGTTCGCGCCAACACGTGCATGCATGAGCGTTCGATGAGTTTTCTTCCATTTCTCCGATTTTCCAGAAATCTAAAAATGTCATTTCAAATATTTTTATCGCGCTTTGTTGGTTTGCTGGCTTGTGCTTCCCCTTAGGCCTTTTCAAGCATTCACATTCGATCTCGTACCTCAGCAACGTCGCGGCGGCGAAAAGGTCAAAAGCTCTGCGCCACCAAGCCACCAAGCCACTGAGCCACCAGCGACAAGCAGCGACACAAGCAAAAACCAAATAAACAACATGTTTCCACGAGCATTGCTAACCCACTTCCATGCATCTATGCCCGATTCGACGCGAATTCATCGACCAAAACAGAGATCATGATTCTCAGGTCTGACGTAACACCGTGGCAGCGCGAAACCCAAAGAACCCACCATAGACGTCATCAAGAGATTAGCCAGTCAGCCACCTGTAGACTCATACTCAACAGTCTACTCGTACACTACCAGTTCCGCGATGACCCTGACAGCACAACAATTCTCAAATCTGATCCCGCGCTCTTTGTTTGCTGCTGCTCTCAAAGTTCTCTCCGCTTTCTGCACAGCATCTGGCTACTAGACCAACGCCACTAATCCTCACAGAGTCAGAGCAGCGCTCAAGCATAAGCCACCTTCACTTTTGTTTGCTTAGCGTCACTACACTACACTACACTACGGCTGCTACTGACTACACGAGAAGTGTAGTCGGCTTCGATTCTCTCACGTAAAACGGATGAACCGATCCGTCAGTTTGGTGTGTGCGCTTTCCGAGAGTGGACGCGAGTATTTCCTCCTCGGATTGAAACAGACGCGAGCAACAGACGCTTGAGGCGAAGATCACTTTCAGATAAACAACACAGTCGTTTGGTGACGAAATGAATGATGCAAAACTAATCGACCTTGTCGAGGCGCAACCCTGCATCTACGACAAGACAGATCTCTTCTACAGTAACAAGGAACACGTAAGATCCATCTGGCAGATGATCGGTCGAGAAATGAAGCAAGAGGGTGAGTAGAACATAGGAACAGAGGCAGTTGAGATCCCTCCCAGACCCAGACCAGACCAGACCAGACTAGCTAGACCACACCATACTATGCACTGTGCGCGGCTAGACAAGGCAATCAAAGTGATTCTTTTTAATTTATGCAAACGCTGCGCGGATAGTGAATGTACACACGATCGGTAATAAACGACCCGCGAGAGCCAGACTACGAGCGAGCGGACCGAAGTACGGATGTTATGTTAATGGTTGATCGTAAAAAAAAAACACAGAAACAGAAACAGAAACACAGACGAACACACACACACACACACAGATACATCAACAATCTCGATAGTAACGACCTTGATGCTTGCGTAAAAAGCAGCTTTTTGCATAAATTTCGCTACGATCACTTACAGCTCGACACAGGGGGAGGGACGCTTTCAAAAGAATGCCGCCGTGTCGTCGTGTTCCGAAGATCACTAACGCTTGCGTGTCTTATATTTGCAGTTCCGGTTTGTCAGAAGCGATGGCGGTACCTAAGGGACTACTTTGTCCGTCAGTTACACATCACCGAGAATAGTAACGCTGCTGCCGCTACAGCCGATGGGGAAAGCAAATTCATGTCAACTTCTGCCACGAAGCGCAGCTACTGGCCACTCTTTGACCGATTGTCCTTCCTGAAGCCGTTCTCCTCAACACGTCGACGCCTGAAGAGACTATCGGCCGACAACCATCAGGCCAGTCCGGTGGTCAAGGCCGAAGATGACTTGAACTCAACACCGTCAGTGTGCAGCGATGGCAGCGTTCAAACTGGGGCTAGCAGCAATACCACAGCCTCGGGCAACTACACATGTGCCATCGCAAACCTGGACTACCTGAAGTTCTATCAAGCAATGCAGATGGCATCCCAGCAGAATCTCAACGCCAGTGATATCAAGGATTGTGGCAACCAACTGCCAGTTGAATTCGACAAGGTTCCGTCGAAACGCAAGCGGGCTGAGAGTGACTTCTTTCCCACTTTCCAGCCGGTCGACTATGCGATCGATGAGCACGATTGTTTCTTCAAGAGCTTGTTGAGCTCGGTGCGAAGGATAAGTGACGAGCACATTATCGCCTTCAGAACGGAAGTGTTGCAGATTATAATGAAATACCGTCATTTGAGCGAGGTTACCGACAACGGCTCTGTGAATTATGATAATGATACGATCGAGGGGCAAGACAGCGATGTGGTTGTTGTAAATACAGAGGAGACCCACTGGAGGAAGAATCTGTTCAGAAAGCAATTCTGAGGCGTTATGAGTGTTGGATGGAATGAAATGTATGCAAGGTATTTTAAGAATCTTCCCGAGAGCCAGTGGGCAGTACAAATAAAGTGTGTTGTGGTTTTCTTTTTTATGGTGCTTGAAAGAAGGCGTGGATGCAAAGATCTGTTTGTTTTGTTGTAGTGTACTGGGAAAATAGTTTCGTGGCGACGATTTGGAGTATGATTGCAGGTAAAATGGTCGCTAGTCAGCTTCGTTAAGTTTCGTTCAATTTTATTTGCGGGGGAAATTAATGGCTCTCAACGTACGTACGTGACAGTTGGTGTTGGATCTTTCAAGCTTGACGATGCTTCGCAATACTTCTCTTACAGTTGTACCATAGCCCTAAGCTTACTTATGTCAATGCTGTTGTTCAAGTTGGTTTAATTATAAGCTGTTTGTCGGTTGAACTTATACTAAAGTCATTTGCTTTTTCTTCGTTGACCTTGATGACGGAAAGGCGATACGGGGAATTCTGTTTGTTACTACAATTTTTGTACGTCGGGTCAGTCTGCAATTTGAAGGGTTTCAAGGCATCATTGTTGTTGAGTCACATCGAGTAGCTATGTTGTACATGCTATTCACCTCCATTTCGCTTGTCGTTTAGCGACAAGTCACTTAACGACTGTTTGAGATCCGTATTCCGGCTATCGTTTTACGTCCCTAAGTGACAATAGTCTTTTTAGTCCTGTGAAACGTATTTTTCTCCTACTTTTGTCATGATTCGGTATTACGGTTGTCGAGTAAGTCCCACAAAACGGATACTTAAAAGACAGAATCAGGCGTTTAGGATTTTTTTACTCTCTACGCACTCCAAGTGAGAGTTAATTGAAAGTGTAAGTATTGTTTGCTTTTTTTTTACTTTTTTTGGTGTAATCACACTATGTGAAGCAATAGATCCATAGGAAAAATTGTTCGGCTGCAAATAAGACGTATAAGATGTCAGAATACAATCGCTTGCATTAACATTAAGTGCAAATAATGCACCTATGGTGAGAAGTAATGACTTAACTCAATTGGAAGTGCAGGCTGTTCAATGTTACAAAGTCCTTTGTGTATTGCCAAAAAGGAATTCAGACTAGATACGCGATACATTTAAAAATAACGGAATCCAACAAAAAATAATACAAATTTATCTTAAATCTAATGATAAATAAATAAAACCTCAGTAAATGTAAACAATTACAATTTTATTTTAATAAAGTCTTTAAGAAAAAAATGTCGTTCATCAAAGTTTCGTAATACCAATACTTAAACGACTGCAAAATGACACGACTCTCAAAACGCCTCGAGTTGAATAAATAAAACGACAAGTGGAATAGGGGTAATTGTTCTATCACAAGTCCAAGGGACAGTTAAATGACGAGTGTGAACTAAGTGTGAACAACTAACTTCAGTCAGCTATACTCTCTAAGCAATGTCAGTGCCTCGAGAGAAGTGGAGCAGTGAATTAGGAGCATTTTTCGTGCCAGGAATAAAGCACCGGGTACCCAGAGTGGAAGTGGAAATTCTCTACACCCCACGCCACGACCGTAACAACACAAATTGGAATTGAAGCGAGTTGTAACTCGAGTTGTCTAACTCGGTTTCAAACAAAAGTATTTGATTTATTGATTGTCAAACTAATTCAATCCCAACTCGATTCAGCTTGGTAAACCATTGGATATTAATAAAAATATATTTAATAAACTAACCTCAATATAACGATTTCGCCGATTTAACGAATTTCTTGAAATTCAGTAGAAGAACCCGTAATAGCTAATACGACATTTCCACCGAACCGAAACCGCGAGGTTCGAATGAATAAGTATTGAAAACCTCAATAGGCCGTTCCCACCGAGGCTGAATAATCTTGTGAACTTATAACTTTTGCATAACTAATCGTATCGATTATTAACACACACAATCGGATAAGACCGTTAAACTTTTCTTAAGATAATCGTTGTTGTTTTATGCTTAGGAATGTGAACACAGATGCTTGCATTGAAAAGTATTTTCATTTATTATTGGCAATCGTTCGCTGTAATAGGGTAAGCAGATGAGTACCTCCGTAATGTAAAGGAATCGTAGACCAACTCAACCTCTATACAACAAAGCACATTGTAACGAATTATTTGGTGTACCGACCATTTTCGAGTTCCTTTCAGGTTTGTTGTATCGAGGTTGTACTGTGTGGTCTTTGCATCATACTACACTCCCTATTCACTTGGTTTGAGATTGAGACACCATAGAAGAAAACAGCTCATGTCAAAAACAGTTTTAGTCTAGTTTCGTCAACTCGGTTTGACATAAATTCAACTCGGTTCAACTCTGTTAATCAACTCGAGTTGACCCATCACCAGCTCAGTCGACAACAGTCTTATTATCATGGTCACCACACTTTACTCCTGAAAGTCAAGGCAGATACGCACCAGTTTTATGATCTGAAAATACAAAGATGACGACGATAAGCTGAATGATAGTTCGAAACAAAACTTAATTAACAGAGCTTCGAGTTTAAAATGAGAAAGAAAGAAGTTTCTGTATCGACTTCTAAGTAATCAATAATGTATCCATATCTGATTTAATATCTTAAGTCATAGAACATTTTCCACTGTACTACGTAAGTGAAGGTATGACTCATGTGAAAAAACAACTCCCACGAGTACGAACACTAAACTCTGCTACGAGTGCTGTATATGAAAATGGATTAAGACTCATTTAATTAATGCAACGAGAGGCAGTAGTATATGCAAGCTAAACCTAAGGGGATCCCAGTAGAAGCATCAAGCTATCTACCTAGCTCTCGTACCTTTACCAAACCGATTGTGAACATCTTCTGCTCCACTTTTTCACAAAATACGTGACACTCTCTTAAGACAACTCTCATAGCAGACAATTTTTCACTACAGTGGACTTTGAATTAAAGTTTTATAACTTCCCATGGACGGAGAACTCCTTAAAATGTGCTGCAACCGTGGCTGTCCACCTATGGGAGCTTTCACTGTAATATGGGTGGCGCGACAGTCCGAGCCAGATCCTGGCCTAACTTCTACAGCAATCACTCGTGTTGTGCGTTCATTCACGAGTGGGAGCAACCTAGAATCGTATAACGACTCTGAAAGAAGTTTGAGAAACCTTTTCCAGACGGATGCTCTCTGAGTATTGTTAGTGACTATTGAACTTTGTAAGTTCGGGGTATAATCAGGCGACTTATCTTTTCATTGGACAACATCAAATGGTTGCCATAGGCTCTTCATAATCTTACCAGCCCAGCAGGCATTAAATGAACACATGTATAAAAAACAAGATCCACTGCATTTGCTGTGCTATCTTTAAGAATGTGCAGTCAGTGTTCAGTACACTTATTAGATTCCTAAAAAAGTGACTCAAACGATTTGAAGGTCGTCTGTGGTCTCCTGTAACATAAGGAGGATGGAGGTTTGTCATGAAAGACAGAATTGCTCTACCAGGGTTGCTATTCAACTAACAAGCTCCGCTTAAGATTAAGTTACATACTTGGTTGCTCTGATTATTTTCACTACTTTCAGACTAGTACATAGGCCTAGTCCAATAATAGTTAAGAGGTCCACAAGAGCAAGTATACAATTTACGGTTAACAGTGTTCACTAAAATTTCGTAAACTCCTGCCTGTACAAGACTACTGTTAGAACAAAACTGCCACCTGGTCAAGTTTTTATATTTGTGTCATAACATTTAAATGAATTCAATGTATTGATTTCTGATGACTTCACTTGGCTAACCTGACGAAGTACCAATTAGCATGTACAGTGGGTTCAGTTTTATTGGGACACTTCAGGCAATTTTTTGTTTGTCCCAATTAGGCGGCTGACGAAGTTACGAAAGAACGAAGAGCAAGGCGGAGTTAGTTTCCGTTCTCTTTCATTTGCCCCAGTTAAGCGGTAATCTCGATAAATTGGAATCCACTGTATATTGGCAATATTATATAGTTATGGATGCCCCGATAAGTTGTTATGATCCATTTGAAAAAAGAATTAATGCCCGCAATTCGAAAAGAATACATTTATTTCGCTAAAAATCCACTTGCACCTGCCTCACATCCGTCAAAGAAAAAACACAAAAACTTGAACACATTTCAATTTCTAAATGCTACATAAGCCACTTTATTTAAACGATGAAACGCTCATCGGGTACGCATGATTTGTATTATTAATAGCAAGGGTGTAGGAAATTTTCGATTTTTTTTTTTAAAAAATGTTACGATCTAAAAGCAATTGATAACGCAAGTCTTTTCTCGTCTTCAACTTCAGTTTGGTGATTGCTTATAGAGCACGCCAGTTATATCTCCATCCTTCTGAATGATGCACCTCCTAAAAGTAAAGAACACACAATTCAATTAAAATCATCCTCTGCTCCAGATTGGATTCCGACTTACTTATTTCCACTGTACATGCAAATTGTTGGGGGATTTACGTTCGGTTCCAGTTTGCACGCCTGTTCAGATATAGCTATACCAATACCAGCCATGTCCGGACTGATTGCACCTTTTGCTGTGAATGCGATAAAGAAGATTGAGAAAAACAAAAGGTCATGTCCTTTAGTGAACTTTAAAATGAAAGTGAAATACGCCTTACTGCATAGACAAAGCCCTTGTTTATTGGCGAACAGACAGGCGGTGGTTTCTGGTGCTGAAACACTTGCAAATTGAAGACATATTATTCGATTTTATTTTCTGATCAAGGCGTGTGTTTTCTTACATGTCGTTTAGAACTTTTTCCAATGATTGTTCCATCGTTAAACGCTGGCGAATCTATTTATTCCTTTGGTGAGCGATGCAATCGAAGGTAAACAAAATGACGAATGCCAAATAATGATTGTGACAGGTGACTTACTAACAGCTGACAGTCGAAATAAAAATAGGAACTACAGGGTGCTGCGTTTTGTTTTGGTTTGTTGAAATAAATAGTTATAAGAATACTTAAAAAAGTTAAGGGATATTTAAATGATGAGACGATACATATTGTCATGAGGTATTTCTAAAATCTTGTATCACTCATAGAATCAAGAACGGACCATACTTTTTTATGATCATCTTTGTTCGAGGCGTAGGCTTCGACTATTCCAGACTTTAAAGTCGAATCTTCTGAGCCACAGGCAGTGTAGATGTCATTGGCTTCTGTTCATGGCCTAATGTAGTATGATCGCATTAGGCACAAACGTAGGCATGAAATATTCGAGTAAAATATACCAGAGTCACAGGAAGTGTAGATATCTCTGCATATTCTGATTGAGTATGATAAAATTTGGTGCACGTAGTGTTTAGAAATTAAATTCCAGACACTCCTTGGTAAACATCGCCCTCACAAGTAGTGTGCATAATCTGCGTAGAGCTCAAAGGAGAAGAAATTGAATCGACTTGTAGATAGTCTACGAGTAGTAAATATTACGGAATTGGATATTTTCGCAAACGCTCGGCTTTAAAATGACAAAAGATCTATTTCACGGAAAAGGAACAACATAGAGAAAAATAAGGTGCATCAGAGTTCCGGATAATTAAATAAACAGTGTCTGCTCAAAGAGCAGCAGCCGACATTTAGCATATTCACCAGTTTCGTCAACTCTTCCTCCAATCAGATTGTATCAGATCATCTCTCTGTACTGCACTACAGGCCACCGTGAACTTGGGCCTCAAGCAACAAACTTCCGCCAACTCTGACTAGCTGCTGCTGGTTGAGGTCCTTCTTCACTCCACCTTAAACATGGCTGCCCTCTCCTGCATTGTTCCCACAGCCCCGGAATCAAACACTGCCTCAAATACTCGTCACAAATAAACTCACATATATGGTAGTGGCGCATTTGGGTCTAGAGTGTCTGCTATTTTTATTAATACAGATTTTAACCTTAGGTTTACATGACGTTTATATAAGTGTAATAAAAATAATATATTTCTTCATGTTTGTATTGTGTAAGAGAATATGAGGGATATAACAAAACCAAAAAGGAAGATTAGTGGCGTTTCGTGTTTAGACGATTTCATATTTATCAACAAACAATACAGATTCGGTGGAGAACTTAACTGCAGTCTCATCGTCAACTTGGACCACATCTTTAGCACAGATATCAGCATATGGAGTTTTTGAAACAAAAGAAACCTGCAAACAAGACACAGCTGCATTCATATGGAGGGCAACATTTTCAGAAGGATAATTACCTGTAATGGGAAAAAGTCCCCTGGAATGGATGATGCACAACTGAACTCCATTGAACCGGATTTGTTTGAAGCATCGATTATGGGTATGAGCCATTGGAGAACATGTTTTCGCGAGTCATAGTTGTAAGTGCCGTCGTATTCACCCACGGATGGCTGGATATTCATTCTGAAATGGAACACAGTGAGTAGAGGAAGCCAAAAGAGGAATGAGGCATAACTAACGGCAGGGGAATGGCAATGCAAACATCCTGCAGATCCAACCGCTGCGCTTCCAGCTCGTATTCAATATTGACATCGCATCCTCCCTCTCCATTCTCTGATGGCCAGCAATTGACTGAAAAACAGATAGATCACATCAAGTGCATGAAACAGGGGGCAAGTACAAACAACTCACTGGTTAGTGGAATAGCGGAATCATCTTGTGTTGCATAGCGCCACTTGAGCACTCCAACGTCCGTATTCAAAGGGAATGGTTTAGCCGGATTCTTAAGACCGATCTGGGAGCGACTCTTGAAAAGTTCCTTGTCCACGTTGGGATGTGTTTGAAGTTGAATTCCGTGTGTGTCCTTGTTCTCCAGTTGGACCTTGATGCGACCGAATGCCTCGTCGGAGATTCTCAGGGTCAAGAGACCAGAGAGTTCGAATGCCTGGAGGCCACCATCTCGGCCCAGACGAACCACCAATTTATCTTCCATTTTCAAGTGAACGCTATTGAGTGAATGATTAGGCGGATGTCAGTTCGGCTCATCATTCTGCAAACATACCTTTCAGTGTGAACATCTGAAACCGGCTTAGGCCTGGCAGCGGTGGTGGAACCACCGACATTTGGTGTCAAGTTGGAAATCTTCTCCCCCTCGCTCTTCAGTTGATCCACGAAACTGTCCACATCCTTGGTCTTTCCACCCAGCTTGAGAGCATTGCGAGACACTGGTTTCCTGAAAAACAAAGCTTAATGTCACAGACCTGACTCCCGACTGAGTGACAGCAAGACTTACTGTGCCTTTGGAGCTGGCTTGATATCAGCCGAATCAATCGATGGAGTAATCGACGATTGACTGCTGATGCCCCCGGATGACCCGAATCCTTCCAAACTGGAACTGATATGATGGCTGAGACTTGCTGAAGCGCCGCCGCGCTTGGCCGATTCCATTCTCTGCCTCTGCAGCTCTTTTGCCTTCTCCCGCATCTTTTGACGTGCCTCACGCTCCTGTGTCTGTCGCACCGCTTGGTAGACTTTCTCTTCGTGCGAGTCCATTTCGACAAATGTCTTGATCTGCGCCAGGTTGACACTCTCACGATAGCCAAGGGCAACAATTTCGTCGAAAGCAAAAATCAAGTTGAAGGCATTGTCAATGATGTCCTTCTCTTCGAGTGAGTGACAGTACTCTGGAATCTAAGCACAAAATCAAAACAAGGCCACACACTGGAACCATTCATAGCGAGTACTTACAACTTTCGAAAACAACCGCAATGTCTCTAAATCCTCTAGAATATTACTAGCTTTGGTTGTTATGAGTAACATGTAAAGTTTCTCCATGGGCTGATACACATAGCGCACGGAGTCTGTTTCCACAAAGGTGTGTTGTTTGCCGGAGGTCATCAGTTTCGGGAATGCGGCCAGCAAACCTTCGATACGAGCTTTTGTCATTTCGACAAACTGCCGGGATATGATCACTGCAAAGTGAAACAAAATATTCATCAAGATACCAATTGGAACATTGAGATGGTTGGATGTATTTACCTTTGCCATTTTTTGTGCATACCGCAGAGGCGATGAGGACCTGAGACAGAATTTCAATTAATTACGAAACATTGAGATGTTGCCTGCGACTTACCATTTTAATGGATTAATTTGAAGTTGATTGATGTGATTTGTTGGTGATATTTTGCAGATTTTGGGCAACCAAATTGAATTTTTCTCCGGGATTACAATATGAGTCCGCTGACGTGTTCGATATTTTCTTGCAATGAAACGTCAAAAATTGACATTTTGTTTGTTGGCAAAGTGTATATCGATTGGAACGTGGTAGTCGAATCGATTGTGACGGTTGACGGAGTTCTGTTCGTTATGAAAATGTTGAAAAAATGTTGTCCTCTTTGAAAGAAAATCCGCATTGTACGAATTTTATTTCTCATTAAACTGAGTCCTGGACAATCACAAGTGTAATCAAAATCACCACATCCGTTATTTTATTAAAATGAAAATTCTTGAAAAATTGCTTGAGGTTATCGAATCGAATTGAAAGTTATCGAAAGACTTTTCCCGTCAGCTAGCCAACTGACAGTTGTGTTTGCGGAAAACCGCGCAATTCAATCCGCAGACAAGTCGATTTTGTTTTAATATTTGTATTTTTTGTTAAGCGAACTTGGAAAATTATTGCATTTAATTGTTGAAATGGGATTTGACGAAACCATAAACGCATACTTTATTCTCGACGAGGACAACGACGATGAACCGGTGGAATTGAGCTCGGCATATGCAATACTCAAGGAGCACATAAAGAGTGATAAACACATTCAATGGATTACACCAAGGCAAGGATTTTCCATGATAGTCAATGGCCAGTTGACCAAGAAGGATGTCTTTGTTTTCGAAAGGTTCGAGGGAGAATTGTTTGATCAGTTGCAAACAACGAAGTGTTTGATAGTCGGTCCAAAGTGCCTAATCAATTGTCTCCATCAGTGCGAGCCAGTTCCGCTGGGTTCAGCCCCGATTTTCACAACAGCTATGAGGGGATTGAACATTTCCGCCACAGGCTTATCAGTTGAGGACAAGGAAAAGATGAAGAAGCTGATTTCCTGGATGGGTGGATACTATTTTCAAAATCTGGGCCGATCCATCACGCATTTGCTGGCGAATACAATAAAGTCGACAAAGTACGAACACGCAACTACGAATGGTATCCCGGTGATGCACGTAGATTGGGTTCACAGAGTGTGGGAGAGGAGTTCCGTCGCGAATGCTGTACGAGGGACTGATCAAGAATTTGACAAGTACAAGCTACCCGTCTTCTATGGAGTGAATATAACCTGCTCTGGACTGGACAGTGAAAAGAAGTCCGAAGTCATGCGGCTCGTCGAGGAGAACGGCGGCACGTACAATCGGGCGTTTCGTTCTCAATTCACAGACATAGTTATCACCGAACGAAATAAAGTCAATTCGGACAAGTATCAGGCGGCTATTAAATACAAAAAGGACGTTCTAATTCCCGAATGGATATTTGACAGCGTGACAAAAGGATTCGCCTTGCCAACGAAAAACTACAAGGTCTCTTCGATGAAGGTGTCCACTCCTACGAAACCGGATCACAGTGTAAACGATTGTACACAATTGTCGGACGTTTCAAGAATTTCGACGTTGGAAGGTGGAAGCAAGCGCGGCGATTTGACGGTGAATGACTCGGTCGTTTCGAGTATGAATGACACATGCCGTTCCAACACTATGACCAAGGCTGTCCTGAAAAAACAAACCCAATCCGCTGGCCAGCTGTACAAACAAATTTTGAACGATATCTGTCCCAAGGAAGCAAGAAAAGCGGGATCGTTCCTCGATGGTTGCTCGATCTACTTGAGCGGATTTAGAACCGATGAAAAAGAGAAACTCAATCGCATACTGAACGCTGGTGGAGCTACGCGATACGACGAAGTGAACGACAGTCTCACGCACATAATCGTAGGAGAGTTGGACGAAACACTTTTCAGCACTTGGCGCAATGACGGACTGCTATCTGTTGTTAATGTGGTGCGTCTAGACTGGCTGCTAGAAAGCATAAAACAGAAACAGACTGCAAGTGAAAATGTTTACAGAGTTTCGCTTCCAATGAGTCGCGAACCGGATGCCCCCTCGCCATCGAGCAAACGCACGTTGCGTTCCATGAACCACAGTTTCAAACAACCTGATATTCCCAAGAAACGCCTATTCACCGACAACACACCGCAGACCAACTCTGAGAAGGATCTGGCAATTTCGAAAAACGAAGAAGATGATCTCATATCGCAATACTCCCAGGACACTCCTGTTCAGCTCCCACCACGGACATCAGTGAGTCCCAAGGCAGATCTTTCTTCATTCATTCTTCCACCAAAATGTACATCGACTCAAAAGAGTGCAGTCAGTCCTCCTGCACCAGCGCCTGTTGCGCCTGCACTCAGTTCAGATTCGGAAATGACAGGTGGCCTCACAACCCTGGACTTTGAGAATCTCAACTTCTTTCAGGGGATGTCGGTCTACATCAGCCCCGAACACTTCTTCGACGAATTCTACACACAGTTGGTGTGTGAGTGTGAGGCTGCTCACGGCAATGTGGTGAAAGAGAACTTCAAAGACGTCGTCGACTATGCGATCGTGTCCTTCGAGAAGACCGTTGATGTGGACAAGTTCCCGGTGAATGTCAGGAACATCGTCACGGAGTTGTATGTGGTAAGTAGGTGCCATATTTTGATGAAACTAAACGTCATCGCCTTTTTTCTGCCCACAGGAAGAGTGTATGAAGCAGAACAAACTTGTTCCCATCGAGTACTACCACAAGTACGTTCCAAGCAATGCCGACGCTTTGCCCTTAGAGGGAATGACGATCGTTATCAGCATTTACACTGGACTCGAGCGAGATTTCATTGATTCCTTGGGTCAACTCCTGGGAGCAAACGTGAACAAAACGTTTATCAAACGCGAGAGGTCGCTCTTGATATGTCCCAAGGCAGAGGGATCGAAATACGAGGGAGCCATGAAGTGGCAATACCCCGTTGTGACGTCCAAATGGTTGCTTCAGTGCGCTGAGTTTGGGGAGAAGCTGCCGTACAATGACTTTTTAGTCGGGGACAGTCCAGATGACTTCCCGCAGCTATCAGTTCTCCAGGAGAAAAACTCCAACGATCTGTCTCGCACATTAAAAGCGCCCACTCCAAAGGACCCGGAGCCAATGCAAGTCGACGAACCTCAGAATGTTGCGCCGCCGGCTCCAAACATGAACAACACCACGGAGTTCACGCCACTGCGGAACAAACGAGTTGCAGAGCTTGCCGGGCCAAGCCGCAAGAGTATCGGTGGAGGAGATTCCCCTCGAACCCCTACGAACGGAGTCGGCAGACCCTCCTGCAATTTCGCCTTAATGGACGAGATACTTGCCGAAATCGAAGATGACGCGGAGAGGGAATGCCTGCGAGAAGTAATCCTTGAGATGAAGAACAACCAGACGCCAGAGCTGGAGAGGATCAGACGTCAAGCGTGTACTCCAATCAACAATAAGCTCCCCACACCCAAGGGCATTCCAGACTTCTGCACCACACCGGAATTCGAAAAGCGAATGTCCGAGGAATTCGAACGTCGTTGGCGTCTGCCGACGAAGAAGCTAAAGCCAAACACTCCCATTGAAGAGATTCGCAAGCGCGTTCTGAGCGTCACTTGCAAAGTGTTTGGCATTGACTATAAAGGTGGGTCTGACTCTACGAGCGGCACGACACCAACAGTGAAACCTGGAGTCTCACTTGACGTCACACCGCTTGGGCCAAAGACGGCTCGACAAAAGTCTTCATTCCAAGAGAAAATGGACTACGAAGATGCCAATACCAGCAGTTCGGCACAAACGCCTGAGCTCAAGCAAATCAGTGAATACTTGAAGAACTGCGAGTCTCGCCGACAGAGCACACATAAATCGAAAATAACGAAATCATTTGACAATACCGAGCGTATGGACGGCCCAGTTCAGCGCTTTGAATCGGAGCAATTCGGCGGTGGCACTGAAGAGATGGTTACGTGGCGTGATCCAACTGAGTTCTCGGTCTCGAGACGATCGAAGTCTGCTTCCATGCAGTTTGTTGGAACCCCTCGCTTCAGCATATCGTGCTCCAGCGATGTAATGCGCACAGACATCATCGAAAAGATCCACCGACTGCGAGGGGAGGTCTCCGAAAACCTTACAAACTACGACCCGGAGTGTACGCATTTTCTGTGTGAACGTCCCAATCGTGGGGAGAAGATGCTGGGGTGCATTGCATCGGGGAAGTGGGTCCTGGGCTTGGCGTACATTGAAGAGTGCTTCGCTCAAAATTGCTTCGTAAACGAAGAGCTCTTCGAGTGGGGCAACCCGAAGGCGTTCAATTTGCCTGAGCTCACAAAAGAAGAACACGTAATTGCAACAGCAGCTCACAGATGGAGGAAACAACTGTCGCAATCGCAAGAGATCACACCCGGTGCCTTTAATGGCTTCAGAACCATACTCAGAATCTCGGAACGTCATAAGGAATCGCTGAAGAACGTCATCAAAGCTGGACATGGAGAAATCCTTCAAATTGAATCGCCTTACAAAAATCACCCGGACTTGTCAAAGGCAACACACTGCTTTGTTGATGTCAAGAAGGCTCCACTCACGCCGGCCGACTTTGCAGTGCTGACTGAGAATAAAGTGCAGGTCTTGTCGCAGATCTACATCAACGCTTATCTGATGAACGGCGAGGATGCTGACGTTAATCCGTACAAAGTGAAAGCTTAATGATGATGACTACTGATTTTGTTGAAATTTGATCTTTTTTGTTTTGTTGTTTTTGGAATATTTTTTTCTTGGGCAAATAAATTGCAATTTACTCCTGCTTACTGATTGGTTTGGTTTTGATTCGTTTGAGATTGTCGGAGGTGGTGTGACGAAATGAGGTTGTCCTCAGAGACATTGGACAGAGCTCGAGGACACCAGGGATATTCTCTACCCCGGATCCGGTCAACAGTACAAAGAATATCACCTCGCTACGGGCATCAAAAGGACAAATGATCTTGCCAACCAGTGGTTCAGTTTGTTGCTGTTTTTTTCGCGAAGGACGAAGTTCTCTTCATACAATGACATCAGAATTTCAGTTCAGTTTGGTCGAAGGAGGCCCCGGTCCACATTCAAAGCACGACACAAGAGGATCTTAGCTATACCAAGCTCGCTCTCAAAAGCCTTTAAATTCATGCATGGACATACGACTCTTTGCAGGTCAAGAGTCATTTGGTGACGTCTTCAGACGTCAAATGTCATTACATGTCACACAGTCGGGGGTCGAGCGTTGACTTGCGATTCCTTCAGGTAGGCGACATGAGGTGTTTGGGCCAAGTCCATAAACACGCCTGGTTACTCCTGATGAGATAGAGTTGATGGCAGGATGGAGTTGCTTGGGGATCACTCGTACGCGCCTTACCACCGCGATAATGTGAAGGTGAAGGTGATGACGATGATGTTTATTCTAGTGAGGGTGGGATGTGTACTTAAAGGTCGAGATGGTGTACAAAAATGTCCAAGACAAAACATGAACAAAGGTGATGATGCATTTCAAGGTACAAATACATCTTAGACTGGGAGCCTATATCTGACCACAATCCCTCGGCACAGTAGACTAAACTCTTCAGTGCAGACCGCTGGCTTCTTGAATATGACAGCGCATTTCCGTTTTGTTTTCTCGTGTGAACTTATCGAGTCAAGGCTAGGTGAGTATTATAAAATGTATTTGCACGTGGGGCTAGTTTCTACTTGCTTGGGATTCATTTCCTATTCAAGTAAGAGCTTCCTTACATTCGACTGTGCCACGATGCAATGAGTCAATTAGCATATGCGAAACAAGATCAAATCTTTTTCCAAACGGAAGAATGATATAAAACTTCAAGGTTGACAAAACAAATTTTAAAAATGTTCATTTCAAAAATTCGTGATGAAATAACTTGCGACAAAAATTGAGAACCACTGGTGCAACATGTTATCGATACATCATACCACCACACCATTCTAAACATTCCATCACTCATCGGGCATTTGCCTTCGCTCTGACATTCGACCAGATTCAAGACGTCTGAAAAAAAAATACATTTTCGTGTTCCTTCATTCGTTGATTTGCTCCCTCCCAAAAAGGAGAGTTTTCGCTTAATTCGTTCTGCTGAACGTAGGGATACGCCGCGGTCCTCGAGCAGAAATTCTTCAAAAATTGATCAATTCCCAATTCCATCTCGCATAATTTATTTGAATGTCTGATTTTGTGTTATTTTCCATCATTGTTTTGTTTATGAACGAATCTGTTAAATCGTAAAATGCGCGATGGTTTAGAAAATATCATAGATCCCACTATCCCTAAATCCAATTGCGTTCAGTTTGATTTCTGGTTTTTGTTCGTTTTGGAAAAGTCCCACTGAATAAGTTCAATCGCACGCAGCAGCACGACGAGTGTGCTGAAGAGTTACGGAGGCGAAACGCGAAGGGGCACAACACCCAAATATTCTGTGTCTGCTCTCGTCTTCAGTGAATTTAATCGTTTTACGCGTGTGAGAAAGTGATAACGACAAAAATAAAATAAAAAAAAGGAAAAATAACAAGATACGCTGAATTTTGTGATTTTCCCCTTGGGAGTAGTTTGATGTGAATGTAAGTGCACTGCCGCACACACAGGTGTGTGCTCCGAGTGTAAATTGGCAAAATAGTTTGTGTGAACTGTGAATTACCAAGCTACCAAGTGTCCCCTCAGTGAAGTGGTAGCGGGTCAAGATTTGTATTTTGGTTAATTTGTTTGTTGCCGTGTCAGTTTGACCGCTTCACCAGGAAACCCAACCCAATCGTCCATCAAGTTCAGTTACCATGGCAATGGCCAATGATTTATGGCGCGAGTGTGTCGCCTGGTTGACTCGGTGTAAAATTCTTCCCCCCGATCACAAGGCAAGTTGGCCACAATCTGAAATACGTGTGCTTGCACTGGCGCTACGCGATGGTGTCCTACTGTGCAATCTCATCATGTTCTTGGATCCAACATGCATGGATAAAGGTGACTTCAATCGGAAACCACAAATGGCACAGGTAAGTGGCAAGAGGATGTGAGTGTTGCTAACTGCAAACGCATGTTGGCGAAGCGCAACAAGCAATAACACCTTTTCATTTCCAGCAATCTCTTTCTGATGGCTATTTATGTCTGTTACTTCCTTCCGGTTGTTTAGCGCGTCCGCAGTTCAGTGCGTTTCGACTGCTGCTGATTACGTAGGGGTTTCATGTTTTTTATGTGTCTCAGTTTATCGGCGCTAGCTGGTATAGTAGTAGTTCCCTTGCCATGGTCTATGCATATCATTTACATACATATCTATCGGCCGACGACGACAGGCTGCTGTTGGTTATCTCTTTTGGGAAAGGAATCATTTCACTAATGGGAATGTAATTAGCTGTGTATTGTGTTCGTGGCACTGGTAAAACTTAATTGAAAAGATAGCGACGCCCCACTTTCAAACACACTACTCCGGGGCTCTTTATCAAGGACACCATAAGAGTCGTTCCTGATTTTCTCTGTTTAAAATTTCGCATTATGGAAAAGTTGAATAAACAAACAAGAGTCAGAATGTAAATTAAATCATTTTGCCAAGCTTCGTGCGGTGATAATTCATAGCCGAAGTGTGGTTCAATATGGTCTTGGTTGGGAATAGCACTCACGTTGAATGGGTTGAGCACACTCACACATAGGGTGCCGAATCGATCTGGCATTCTCTGAACTGAACTCCCTCTTCCCTCATAGTTTCATAAACGTGCTGTTGACCTTAGCCACTGATGTGGCGTATGAGGAGTAATCTATTATTGTAATTTGATAGCTGCTGGGTGATAGTTAGAAGAACGGGAGCAATTGAAAGCGTTCCGCGAGCGCGACCGAATGAAAAGAAGAAGCGATGAACTAGTGGAAGAGAAAGAGTGGAACCTAGTTCGAACAATGTTAATTAATTTCCAGCTTGTGGAGACGATATGTTGAAAAATAACTACATATATATACCTACACGTAGTGTGTGAGTTCGTATGTACTACAAACGCTTGTACATACACAATCTATTGATTACTTAATTGTCTTCATTCATCAGAGTTTGAACTTTGAGAATTGTTTCACCGTAGATTGAAATCTTTTCTCTCTGCTTTGTTCCAGGAACTTGAAATCTGGACGTTGTGTCCGGCCGTTAGATTGCTTGATTTAGAATTTATTTGTGTTAAACGCCAGTCCAAGGTCTGTGATTCATTCCAATCAACCGTGTGCGAGAATTTAGTGCGAAGAGAAATTTTGAAACTTTCGACGAGGGATGTGAGGTTGCAATGAATTTCGGTTGAAGTTCTAACGGTTTTCCTGTTATTTTGAGTTACTTGTTCGCAGTCTTGGTTTGGATTCCAGGAAGACCTTGAATACAAGTGGAGCATTGCATTGACTTTTCCCTGGTAATTAGTTGGTGTTGTTTCCTCTTGGGAAACCAGTGGTGGTTGGTGAATATCTGTTTTTTTTTTGTACCTCCATTGTAGTCTTGCATAAACTTTCCTCCGAATTGTTTTATTATGATTTTCCTGGAATTCCAATTTAATGAACTTTAAGCGAAGAGAGATTGGCTTTAAATTATGGAGGAGTGACGATTTTTGGAAAAAGTGCCTTTGTTCCATTTTCTTATCTTTTACATAGAGTCAATCAACAGCAGTCAAACTGCAGTTTCTACGCGCTGAAGATTATCTTAGACTCATGTATCTGCTCTGGGCAGATGATAAAACCATATCAGTTTAGATAACAACCCAAATCAGTCCACCAACTCTGCGAAGGCAAAAGAGTTTGTTTCTAAGTGTTTCTAGGTTAGTTATCACACAAGGCGAGGAAAAAAATTAAAATAATGAAGCACCACAACAAAAATCTATTCCCAAATGTGACAAAACCACCATGTGTCTGTGTTCGTTGAATGCCAAGTGTATTTCAGGAACTATAAGCTGGACGACATTCATGTCAATATCTGTAGATTCATCTGGATACCATGTTTTTCTTTAGTAGCATGTGGTGTCGGGAATACCTTTATTCCACTTTATCCACCTTATTGTACAACTCTTCCTTCTTTGTGAGGTGATACAGCTCCTTGGTGGACCCTAGCCTACATCAACTTCTTCTTCTTCTGATGGCACTACAGTCCGGGGATGGACCTGGGTCTCAAGAACAAGCTTCACCAGCTGGCACGATCTTTAGTCAGCTGTCTCCAATTGCGTATCCCAAGATGGTTGAGGTCCTTCTCCACCTGGGTACACCATCGGTTCCGTGGGCGCCCTCTATTGCGATGCCTATTGATTAAAAATCGAAGATTCTTCGGTGCAGTGTTGTCCATCTGCTCTACATGGCCTAGCCATCTTCAGCATTGAATCCGTAGACGCCTACAGTTCATGGTTGAATCTTCTCCAATAATCATCAACGCAATCAGTTCCAAACATTGAGCGCTTTTTTTTATTTTTCTCGCGAAGATACAGAGGGCTTCTTCATTTGCTTTTGACATTATCCAGGCTTCATCGCCATGGAGCAGGAGAGGGATGATCAAGGTCTTATATAGTGTTAGCTTGTTCCTTTGAGAGAGGGCTCTACTACTCAATTGCCTCTTGAGCCCGATTGCTAAGAGTTATTCTGCGTTTAATCTCGGTACTGGTGTTGTTCGTACTGTTTACTTGGGAGCCGATGTACACCACTACCTCGAGTCATAGTTTCCTTATATAAAATTCAGCCCTAGTCGTCGTTGTTGTGCGTCCTTTCTCGATGACATCATCACTCACTTTGCCGTCGTTCACCGCTAAACCCATTTTGACCGCCTCCGTTTGAATACCTGAAACAGCCTCATTGACGGCTAGCTATGTTCGATCAATCTCGTCAATGTCGCCCGCAACAGTAACATGCCAGCAACAGTATGTACAGACCTTTGGAACGTCGTGCCCAGAAATGAAGTATTACAGAGATGCCCAACGACTACCTCTCTTGCCCCTTAAAAGTTTTGACAACTGTTTTTTATAACGTGTTCTAAAATCAAATTGACCAATCAGAGGACGGCATTTAAGTTGTTTCGTCAATAGCCATCAAAAATTCATGAATATCTCTCAAAAAGGCACTCAGATTCGTCGATGGACTAGGGAGCAATCAGCTGTGAAGTCAGCTATCTCTGTAATACTTCATTTCTGATCGTGCCTCTAGCTAGTGAGTTCTGCCCACATGACAGCACGTCGCCTTGTCTAAAACCTTTTTTGACATTGAAGATCTCGGTGAGTTCGTTACCGACCTTGATGGAGCAGCGAGAATTCTCCACCGTCATCCTGCACAACCTGACGAGCTTGCCAGGAATGTGAAAACTAGACATGCCGTTGTATAGCTCGTCTCTATGCACGCTGTCATATACGGCCTTTAAAACGACGATGTATGCCTGATCTCAGCCTACATCAATCAGCCCATCCAATTAGCACGATTTCTAAGCGGACACTACGTTGGTTAAGGTCCTTTCGCACTTGTATGCGATTTAGACATGGGCTTCCTCTGTGTCGTTGACGCATAGACTTGTTATGAAAAAGTCTACTTCGGTCAGCCACCTAATACGTGGGATTAAGAAATGCCTGTCTAGAATCGAATTGGTGTACAGCCCGAACACTTCGTGACTGAATCCTCTAGTCCTGATGACTCAAACGGAAACTTACCCAACGATTGCAAGAGAATAGGGGCTTCTTTTTCATCTTCTTCTTGTGGCGGACCTGGGCCACATTCAATTTGCCTCTCCAGTCAGCCCGATCTCTCGCCAGCTGTCTCCAGTTTTCCACACCAAACCGGCTGAGGTTCCCCTCGGCAATTGTTCGCCACCTTGTACGTGGACGTAGTCTGTTGCGTTGTCCCACAGTTGTTCATATGGTCTACATGGCCTAGCCATCTTATTCGTTGGATCCGTAGATGCCTGGCTAGACTCATACAGGAACGATAAGCCTGGTCCATTGTTTTACCACGCGGATCTTAGGCTACCTATTCCGCAAAAGAAATAAAGGAGACTCCTCATTACCTTTGCCAATACCCCAGTCTCTGCCTATTGAGACATTGAACACTGGGAGAATTCGTCTTCCAGAATCTCTAGGAGCTAGCAAAAGTCCCAATAATGTCTACTTTAAGGTTCGTCTGGATTTCCGGATGGCTGGACTAGACTATGAGCTTCAGAACAATATAATAACATCTGAAGGCCACGTGCAGGAACACAAGGGTTCCAGCTCAACCTAAGTGAGACGTCAACAATTCCCTAACCTAATTCTTTTGTTGTAATATACACCGAGGCCCCTGAGCTTGTTGAAGCCCCCCAGCATGTTGCGATAATCTGCCCTAGATGTCGCTGGTCTCTCGTTCTCTTGTTCTCTTCCGTCTCAATGATACAAAACATCTCAGACGAGAGACGGAGACGTCAATGTAATTCTCATGTACTTACAGCTGACCAGACTTCTTGACGATCGTGCCATTGGTGTGAGCTGTGAGCATTGCACGTGCTTCTCAGGAATAATATTGGGGAACTCACATGACTGCGCGTCGCATTTCCTATAACTTCCTCTGGCATTGAAGGCCGCCGTGATTTGTCACCGACCTTGAAAAAGCAGCAAGAATTCTTCATCGTCACCCACACAAGTCTAACAAATGCTCGCTTTCAGCGAAAAAAGAACTCATCTTTCGGGTAGCTGTATATTAACACTCATAATGTCATGCACGGGCTGTCAGTGGGGCGTTTGTGAGTATCGAAGGAACCGACGAAGATGAAGGAAAGACAAAGTACATGCCTCCGAAAAACATCCACCAACGACGACGTCTTGAACCAACCATTACTAGAGGCAGCTATAACTTCCAAGTAGTGAAAGACTTTGTATATCTAGGCCCTGAAGTTCACGAAGGATCACGCTTGCCAATCGCTGTGGTTTTGGGCTTGGAAAGCAATTGAGGAATAGAGCCCTCTCTGGAAGAACCAAGATGTTCCTAGATAAGACCTTGACAGCACCAGTCCTTCTATATGGCGTGGAGGCATGGACACTATGCCGGACGAGGACGAGGAGATTCTTGGTGGCTTCGAGAGGAGAGTCCTTCGTATTATCCGGTCCCGTCTGTACTGATGTTTGGAGGAGGAAACTGAACGATGAACTACAGCGACATCGGCCTGGTCAAACGATTATGAGTCTGTCGTCGCAGATGGCTAGATCTTATAGAGCGAATGGACACCAATGATCCGGGCTGTAAAGTCTTCGACTCCAAACCTGAGGGACAACACGGTAAAGGAAGACCACGCCTCCGGTGGCGCACGCAGCTGGAAAAGGACAGGATAAGCTGAACTCGCGTGGCTGGAAGCAATTAGCACAAGACTGTATTAGATAGAGAGGCATGTTGGCTGAGGCCCTGGTCCACCCCTGACTGTAGCGCCAGCCAAGGTTGGTTGTTCGGTAGGTAGTAAGTGGCCTTAGTGCACTTAGGCCAAAGTAGGCCCATTGTACTGCCACTTGGCTTACACCAAGGAGGGCGTGATTCCTACAACAGCCAGGCAGATTTATCAGTGAAATCCAGAGACGATTTCTGTTTCTCTCATATCACTTAGGTTATCAAAGAAACAGGAGCCTAGAGTGGCGTTCTTAGCTAAGGCGAATGCGGGGCAGCTGCAGAGAAGGTGTTGCATACTCTCCTCCTCTTCTTCACACAGGTCTCTTCTTAGACAGCTTCTGCAAAAATCATTAAGGAATCCGTCTTTTCGACCCCAATAGGCAGAGAGCGGTGTTTATTCCCACTGCGGTGCTGATTTTGGATCTTTTTAAGGAGATCAAAGAATCAGTTATTTTAGGGTCTAGACCGGGCAAGATTTTGTTTAGTGATTTGGCAAGTCTTGCCTGTTTTCCATCTGGCAGTGACTTCTAGTTTACTTTCATTATTGCTTAGGGAGAGATCACCTATGCCACAAAGGGTCCCGTCATCTGGCAGTGTGGCGGCGATTTTTGCGAGCTTGTCAGCTTCATAGTTCCCTGGCATCCAGCACAGGTTAATGTGAAACTGTTTGGAAATCTCTTCAAGAAATGCACGACAGGTTATAACTGATTTAGATTTGAGAACGATGGTAGTTATTTCATTGCTGCCTGACTATCCGTAAAGATACAAATATCGCTGGCGGATACCACGTTCCGCCTCCCCTGGGCTTTGCTAATCGCCATTATTTCCGCGCCAGCGAAAGACGAGGAACGATGTCATGTACGAAGGATAGAAGGCGTTACATATTAAAAATGTCGATATGCACTTCCTAGGGAAAAGATCGAAGAATGGACTGAGAAACTTCAAAATATAAATTAAAGCGCCACCCACAGTGGAATGAAATGTTCAAGATCATGTGTAAAAGACGTATTCCTGGGTTGATGCTTGACAATGCCTGGAGGCAGAAGAGAACGTCACACAATTATTTGCATCAATGCCAGGTATTGGAAATAGTTTCTGTGTCTCAGACGGGAGGCAGTTGTTCCTTGAACAGATTTTAGCATTGAAATGAGGAATCGATACCAGAAAAGAGGATTGGAGATAGCCAGAGAGCATAAGGACTTGAGGGGGAAACTCACATTTCAGTTTAAATGCACCCATAATCTACATGTGTGTTATTCAGTAATTTTGTGGAAAAGCTCCTTTTCCTCAGAACAAAGGACTACCATCGTGTGGGTTGTAGTTCGAAGTAGAGAAATCGTTAAAGCCTGCACCGCCCCTCACAAGAACTAGGAGATGCAAGAGAATCCTACGTCTTCAGATTATGCGGTTGACTGAAGAGAGCAGTCACACTTTGGCCAGCACAGGACCATTGTCTACCACACTGACCAGGTGCCTCCAGCCCTGCAAACCAGTGTCTGGTCTTAACACATTTGCCTGCCATAACTATCACTACCACATTTGAAAGCGAGTCATCCGTAGTCGCTGTGGCTTGGAATAATGTTCTCGCAAACGAAATCGATATCAATTTGCAACAAAATTCAGTACACACTGATACTGAATCCTCGTAGCCAACGTTATTTTATGTGAACTTGATTTTCAAAATCTCGTTGCCCATTGTTAACATTTAATAGTTAGCTTTCTCAGTTTTTGGCATCCACTGAAGCATACACCAATTTGGCCTGGCATTTGGTAGGATTGATTTACTCATCACAGTTGTCGAAAATGGAATCTTAGATACATACAACAGTTCAACTGTTTTTTTTTGACTTAACAGGATGGCGTGTGCAATGGGTTATTTTTCCTCCTTCTACACAAGCCTTTGTAAGGGTGTGTCACTCCGATTACGAAAGTCGTTTTATTAAACCGACACAAGGCGTATTGAAAGACGAGTCGCTTAATAGGCATGTATTTATTTATTTATTTATTACAAGCTAGTATACAATATTATAAAAATATAGTCCTACCCTCGCTTGTTAGGCTGAACACAAGCGAGGGCAGGACTCATAGGATTTTAAGAATGAGTTTTACGAATTTGTATCGGCTCGAACTTAAATACGTTCCACATGAGGTTACTCACCAGATGTGGTTTTCTGACGTAGTATGACTACTCTGACGACAATCATAATACCGAAAACTGAAATGAAGTATTGCAGATATAGCCAACTTCACAGGTGATTGGTCCCTAGTCTATTGACGAATTTGAGTGCCTTTTTGACAGATATTCATGGATTTTTGACGGTTATTCACGAAATAACGTGAATGCCGTTCTCTGATTGGTAAATTTGGTTTGACAAAACGATAAGAGAAGTAGAAGTTGCGCATCTCTGTAATACTTCATTTCTGACCGAACTCATAAAAGTGTTTCAGACAAAGCGCTAAACGGCTATCATAATCGGGGTGACAGTGTACTTTTAAAACGCCAATGGGCTCGTCCTGATTGGACATTGTAAGGTTGTTAAGTTGGAGTTGCAAATTTCGGATAGCGGCTACCAAAGCCGCTAAAGAACGATTGTTGATTTTAATCGTGTCAAACTTAATAGAACGCCTCTGTTGTGTGAGGCTAGCGGTAGGCCTACCAAGCCATCCTTTGGACCGACGTCTAATCTTTCATCCTCTTATGCCTTCCTTATGCTACAAAATGGCGGCCAACGAAATAAAAACGGGGACATGTTTGTGAACAATGGATCTGAGTTGGGAGGGTCCCGCTGCTTAGGTTAGGTTAGCTTCGTTGGTTGAGGCGGTGGGGCCACGCCACACTGATTGTGATGTCCAAGGGATAAAACCTTCCTATCTTCTTACTCGCCGGATGATGAAAACTCCTGACTTCAAGGTATTATTTGGTTATTGTCCTCCTTCCAGCCATCCAGAGATCCTTATAAACCTGCAAAGAGATTTTAGTTGGATATGTGATATATCATGGAGGTCATGGAAGAAAAATTCTCCCAGGGTTCTTTGTCTCAGTTTGCATAGACTGTGGGATGTGTCCTCAATCTCCTCTTCGTCCGCACAGCCTCTGCAAATGATGTCATGGGTATGTCCTATTTTGTGTTCATGATACCTCAGATGGTTATGACCAGTAATAGCTCCAGCCATCATCCTCAGCAGTTTCCTGCTACATTGGAGGAGGGAATCGGTTTTTGCGCTGTTGTGGGGAAGGAACTCCACCTTTCATTAGCTAGCTCCATGATTTTACTGTCCACCTTTCTTTTCATTCAGACAGAGGTGGGGAAAGCCATGCCTGGCATTGCCTGGTCGGATTCGGCCCCTTTCCTGGCAAGTTCATCTGCTACCTCGTTTCCGGTTGTGTCCCTGAGTGATCGAATGCTGTGTGCCAAGAACCTTGAGCTCTTCGCGACAGCTTGCGACTAGCTTGGACTTGATTTCAATAGCCGAAATTGGTTTAATGGCCGCTTGACTGCCAATTAAGAAGGCAATATCAGCTGGTGGTATTTCCAACAATGATATCAATTTGGCCCCTTTCGCAAGGACCTCCGCTTGGAGGTCTTTCCGTAGTCAGATAATCTGATAGAGCAGTGCATGTTTAACAATTCGGAGAAGATGCCTGCGCCTGTTCCTTCACGCCGCTTAGCTCGATAATAAGAAAACCTCTGGAGTTAGAGATAAGTCTAAAAATCGGAACGGAATAGCAAGGCCCCGCGCTGAACAAGAAGAGATCTACATCAATGATCAGCTTTAGTAGTAAGGAAGTGTGAACGCTTGTAGAAGACCTTATATGCACGCATGCATCGCCAGTGAAAATACCACAAAACGAATTTTGCATGAGCTGCAGAGTTGAGGAATAAATATAATCTATTCAACATCTGCTCTGCCAATATGTAGCACTAGAAAGTAACACCGTTTTTAGATTGGAAAAGAACATCTTTGCAGAGCTGGAAGACATTTGCAGTCTAGAATTGAAAAGAGTTTAAATTAACTCGGACGGTTTCAGTAGCAAAGCTGATTTATAAAATGCACAAAAACCGTATGGACGAAATGACACCGATTTACCTACATATCTACCTACCTATCTCATACTCGATCTCTCTCGATCAATCTGTGAAGATACGCAGTGTACCAAATACCAACCAACTCGGATGGTCACACTTCTTTTGTGTAGAAGTTTTTTTCGGTGAGAGGTTGAGGCAACAGGAATGTGGGAGGGATGTGTTTACCTCTATAATGTCCAAGTTTTTTGTTTTGAAAAAAACTTTATTTTCTAGAGGGGATAATTCTGAACAACTTCCATTCTACGATTTTTAATAAAACTCACCTTGGTACATGACAGTTGACTGCAGGTAGTGTGGTTGCATTACCGACAAAAAATTGGAAAGATGTATTTTTATGAAAAAAGTAGTTTATTAAAAAAAAACGAAAAAAGTTGTATGACAATGATTTAAAAAACGAAATTTGGATCAATAAACATGGGCGCCGCTGTATGAAATTCCATGAAACAGTTCTTGTCACTATGGCATAGATCATCTTCACATTTCCGTTAAACAAATCGAGTTCGAGAGTCGCATGTTTTATGCATTTGTCATATTGCAAAGTGGCAATTGCAGGATTTCGTATCCTTTGACGTGAGGGTACACCGATGTCGTAATCGTGATCGTTGTGATTCATTCGTAGAGTAGCTTCAATGTCAAATTCCGAATCTGTCACTATCGTCTCCGTATTATTTTAAAAACTCAATTCACTTGAAACTGTCTTAGATTTATCATTTGCAACGGACAACTCCAAAATATATACTTAACTTTTTTCTAGCTTGCAGATAAACTGCGCTACATCTTTGTGAAGAGTGCAGCGTTGCAAATGACGACGGTGCGTTTGTCTATTGCACAATGCTTCCGCTCTTGATTCCTACAATCGAACTTTTATTGGTCATCTATGACCTGACCATAGATACGCACCTTATGTTATCTCACAGATAACAAATGTTATGGCGTAAGTGCCAAGCGTGCCATTCTGGGCACAAACAAGAAAAACCCAATAAAATTATGACATTTTTTATTTTGAACATTTGAATCACTTTCCAGGCACAATACTTCACGGCAATCATTTTTTCGAAGTCAGATTTGACCGATTTACCACAAATATTTGTGTGTGAAAATCGCAAATTTGCAAAAAATGCAAATGTACCGCCGTCCGGAGCACACTTAACTGCAACCGAAGCTTTCAAATGCAGTTGAATTCAAGCGGCAACTCCCCTTGCATACTGTTTAGCTTGTAAACAAGCAGCAAAACGTTATAAAACTATCCGCACACAGTTTGGAATATTTTTGTGGGATGTTCAAAGAGTGTCCAAAGAATCTGCGGGCGTGTTAAATTCATCGTGCTTCTTCCTCAATTTTTGACACAAAGAAATGTGTTTCATAAATGCTAACGATGCAGCATTGAGAAAGAACCCTCAACGACGATTGCCACACGGAGACTTGTTTTAGGTGAAAAATATTTCATGCAACACTCAACGGCATAAAGTTGGTCAATTGAATTGAAATAAAACACGAATTGTACTTCAGGAAAAGTCGAAGGTTGTTAGCTCACTGTACTCATCAATTTCTGATCTCGACATGCTCACACTCAAATGACTAAAATGTTCATCATGCAGTTCTCGCAGATTCGTCGCCCCCACCTTTGAAGGGTGAAAAGGGCTTAATCACTTCATTAGGACCATTACGACACAGTCCACCACCTGACAGAGTCATAGTCCATTTCCGAAGGGACCTGCTGCCCACTCCTCAGCAGGAACATCAATTTCAATTTAAAATTTTATGAAGGTCACAAACAGATGCTTTATTGCTACTCCCCATGCTGGTGTTGCTGGGCCATTAGTAACGCCCTCTGTTGCAGAAATTATTTTCAATTTAGCTCCTGCAGTTCGCGTCATAAAATTCCCCGTCGCACGTAATACATTTCGATGGGAGCATTCAACGATTCAACTTTTTAGCGCTCGTAAAATATGACCTAGATGCCGTTGCATCCATCACTGGCTCCACCTAGCGTGTGCTCACGCATGCAGTGCATTTCCATATGTTACAGCTTATTTTACGAGATACTTAATCTAATAACACGTCTGATGTTTTGGGGATATCAAAAGCGAGTGGCTTCCCGTTGATGTAGCACGTCGTCGATACTCTGAGGGATTAGGTGGATAAACATGTGTCCTTGTTCCAGCAATGGTCTTCAATTTGGAAAAAAAATTATGGAGATTCCAATTTATTCGGGGAGGCGAACACGTTTTTCATTTGTTAAGTATTTTGTTGGCACGGCGGTGGCTGTGGTGAATACTTCATGAGCAAGATGAAAATAGGTCCATGTGCTTGGAAGTTCGAGGAAATGTGAGCGCACCCTTGCTCCGGACATTTCCCCTGTCATGGTTTACGACTTGATAATGCTGATTAAATGGCATCAAGGATTTCTGCCGGACCAGTGCTCCAGTTCCGAGAACTTGTTTGCTTTGAATTGAAGTTATTCTTGTTTGTGTCAAAGTGATGCTGAACTCTGATAGAGAGGGTGGAAACGCCCCATATAATCCCGTTCAAAAGAAATGAGAAAGAACAAGATTAGGATTGAAGTGTGGCAATGGTCAGGTTTCACTGACGTTTCCCTGAAGTGGTTGGAATCGTCGTGGGGTTACGATTACGACGATTTCAGCGTGAATCCTCTTAGTTCTCTGGTTGTAAGTGAGCATTGCGTTAAGACGATATTGCAGTCGAGGGTATTACTTCGTCAATGAGTCACAAGAAGAAATTACGTGAAATATTGAATTCGCTGTTTCTGGACAAGAGACTTGACATTTATTGCGTGACGGTAATTCCGGGAGTGCTGTTCCTTTACTGTGGATGTCTTCAGCAGCGTATAGTTCCATTCCAGTTGTACTTAATGGCCAAAGCACAATGCTGCGTTAGTTCTACCGTTGTCTTGCAACACAGGCAATCCCCAAAATGCTGTTCTATATTTTTGTTAAAAAATGTGTTGAACATAGTAAAACGTATGAAAGCACTTTCTCTCTCTCGCCATTTCCTTACAAAATTAGGACTGTTTGCTGATACTCAACTTAGAGATTTAAGTTTCACTAAAGAATATAATTAGGACTTACCGGTTAGCACGATTCGAAAAATAGATCAAAAGTATAAATTTGAAAATTATAGTTTGGAGATCAAATTACACGATTTTTTTTTGAGATGATGTGTAAGTGATAGACATTTTAGAAGCTGTAATTCCACCTCATTTCCTCATATCTTTGACGCACTCTTGTGACATGCACGTTTTCGGACATATCCAACAATCATGGTTATGTCCTTGGCTGCACAAGATAGAATCAAATTTAGAATGTACTTTCAAAAGGTACGGTTTTGCTTACTCATTTACTAGTGAACTCAAAATGCTAATGAACATACATTTTCAAGAAATGGTTTGATTGCACCCGCGAATCAACAATTCACCCCTATTCCCTTAGTTCAGTCACTTGTCACTGTGACAAATTTGTACTGCCTTAGTCACTTTATGACATTTAAGTGACTATTTCAATACAAATTTATCACAGTGACATATGACACGTCTAAGAAAATCAGAATGAATGCCACGGTTTAATGTGGTAAGGACTTATGTACAGAGCATTTGAGAGGAACACACATTTCGAGTGATTGGCGACAATAAAATTCTCATTTACACATAAAAATAAGGAGTTTGACATTTTGAACGATCTTGAAGTGAAGGTGGTTACATTTAAAGAAATCGTACCATAGCCAAGGCTGCCTTAACAATTTACGAGCAGGAGGAAAAAGCAAAGTTGAGCATAAGGCTTAAGCGTAACTTGGCTATTAAGTCGGTTTAAGTGTGCCTAGTATCAGCAAATGGCCCTTAAAGTTTTTTTCAGGTTATGTTGTGAGTCGGCAGATATTTGAGAAATACAATCTGTTGATAAATTTGGATTATTCTATCAAAGTCCATTTAGGCCCCGATGAACCTATTGTGATGCCCGAAGGGGCATTTTCCTCTTCACACCTTCCTCGTCCCCGTCATATCAGAGTCATGTCCTGGAATCCAACTAAACCTGAAAATAGAGGTTAGAAGGAGTTTTGTTGGATCCTGGAGGACTTGAACGGAATGTTCTCCCAGAGTTCTGTATCTCAACTGGCAGACAATGGCGGCAGTGTCCTCTTTTTCTTCTTCTTCCCCACAGCCTCTGCATATGAAGTGATGATTATGGCCACTTAGCGCTTCAAGTACCACCGGGAGAAACTTTTTGTCACATTAAATGACTTTTTGGGTTTATGCGCTAATAAACTTGTGCCACAGCATCCGAGTGGTCTCAGGGGTGGTTAGAGTGTTCTACCTTCTAAAATGGATTCCCTCTAAGTCGGGGACACCATGACTTTTTCGAGTTATAGGGAGTTTGACTTAAAAGGGGCTGTTTTTGTATTGAAAATTGAGAGAAATTCATTCAGTCCACTGTATTTGCCAACTTTATGATTTTGTGATCCACTTTCTTCACGACATCTGCAAGAGGTGGATTAATACATAGGATTGCCTGGGATTGACTGGTTGCAGCCTCATTTCTTGGCAAGTTCAATAGTTGTCTGATTGGCGGCTATTTCCCAGTGACCTGGGAGTTACCATACATAGAGTAATCGAGTGCTTCGTACTAAGAACCTTCAGCTCTTCGCGGCAGGATGCGACCAGTTTGGACTTTCTTGATTTCTATTGTATAAAAATAGTATTCAAGGCCGCTTAACTTTCAATTAGGATGATAATATCAGGCGGTGCTATTTCCAACCGCTTTCTTTACTGCGAGGACCTCCGTTAGAGAAACATTGCCATATTCGGGGATTCTGCTGGAGCAGTGCATGTTACACCTCAGTAACTACCTATAACGGTAGCACTGATTAAGTATTGTGTTTCGCTCTTGATTGCGTCGACGTCTACGCTGAACGAATGTTTAAATTCGCTACACAGCCACCTTTATATTTCAAGGTCTCACTTTACTCAGCTTCCTTACAATGCTCAGTGAGTATAAGCTTCTCAAAAACTTCTTCCGTGGGAGACGGCATACAACCATCCACTCGTGAGAACAGAGTTGCTGTAGAGGCAGCAGGTCTACCGATACCAAACAAACTTCTCAATCGACTCTTATTTCGGTTCGAAATGAATGATTGATAATCAAACCCCCATCATCCCAAATGGGTGAAGGACTGGAAGTGTAGTTATATATTTACGTATTTTAAGCGGAGGCCGTAGCGTTCAATGATGCAAGAAAAATTTGAATAAAGGACACACATAATGATCTGTTGAGTCCCTGGACAAAGTTACTGTTTATGCCAGAACTACTCTTGAACTTCCCTGAAAAAGCTCCCTCTGGATGTGATCTATGAAAGTTCTTACTAGCCAGAAAGACACAAATCATCGTACACATTTTTTTGTTTTTCCTAATTTTGGTAACTCCTGAACACTTCCATTTTTTTGTTCTTTTGCCAACACCCTTGACGCCAAAACACTTGATACCGACAACTTCACATAAGCATGTGAATTTGTCTGTAATAAAACTAAATGACAACTGTAACGTGTCTAATGTCGTCTAAAAAAGTTTGGACAGTTACTTTCTGTTCAAAGGTTTCTCCTAATTTTCGGTTATTTGTTGTAGACCTGACTGTGAGCAATTCAATATTCACTTCGTGTGGATGACGGCAAAACTACGAACGATTGCCTCTCTAGACATGGTACCTCTTTTCTCTCACCGTGCCTTCAGCGCAGGACGACAAATCGCAATTATTCGGATGCGTCATCATAAAGTGAAGGTCTACTCTAAACATTCATTGTGTTTAGCCTTTCTCTGGGAGCCTTCTATTCCTGAGAACATAGTTGATGAAGAAGCATCGGTCTAACGATATCAAACAAACTTTTCAATCAGCATTTCTTGGATTGAAATGAAAGAGTTTGAATCAGATGCTGGATTGTCGTCTGTGCATCTTTCCAGCCAGATTGCTGATGGATGAAGGAATGGAGCCCCGTCCAAGTATCTAAACGTAGTTGTATCCTTAAACCTCCCTAATCATTGTAGCGTCTTTCGGGCAGCGGCCAAAGGGATAAGAACAATGCCATAGTCAAAAAGGACATGAATAATTTGTTGGACGTTGTGACTTTCTGTTCCAAGGCTTCTCCTATTTTTGGTAATTTCTTGTTGAGCTGGCTGTGAGCATTTCAATATCATCTCGTGACGGGAAATTACGTAATCGATGGGCACGCGAGACGTGTACCAACTCTTCTCTCTCGTCGCGCCTTCAACGCATGACGACCAATCGCAATTATTTGGCAGGCATCACGTGGCTCATCATAAAGTGAAGCTCAACTCTAAACATTAGCCCAAGTAGGCCAGCAGTGAGAAATCTCATCGGGTTCATAATAGGACACTACTTTGTTGGCAACCACGCCCATAGCAAGGATTTCCCACGCAATGAAGTTTGCAGAAGCTGCAGGGGCCGGGAAATACATACATCACCTCCCCTGCCTACTTCTGCGATGTTTCTAACCCGCGTAGTATCACAATGGGAGTATGTATGTATATTGTCCCATGTGACTGTTGTTTGCCACTAGTGCCTAACCTGACTGATGTTGTACCTCTTTGTAATCTCCCGATTTTAGCACAGACTTATGGGATTGCTTTCAACCGTTCACGAACGTCAGAGATGCACATTCGGCCAACAGAAAACTGAAATTTTCTGAATATTTGAAAATCCAGTTCGATCCTTTGCCAATGGGTGCATTGTTCATATTTGGTTAATTAGTGGATCATAAACTTTCATTTAATCATGACAACCCTGAGTCCATGCACAAGCAACAGTTCAATGAGCGTCCTAATTGATTAGAACTTGTACGAAATGTGGTTTTCAAGTTTCAACCCACCACAGGCCACAATGTGGTGCTTTTCTCAATATGCGTAGACATAGTTACACTAGTCAAGTTTCTTCAAATATACTTGGAATTGGAAAATGTTTCGCTGTGGTTACTTTTTGAACATCAACAAGAAACTTTCTGAACACGGAAACATTTTATAAAGTTACCTAGCAACGATTGAACTGTTTAAGAGTTTTTGATAAACGAGTACATAGCAAGTTTTCCAATAAAGTTACAATCGAATTTAAGTGCGTGACTGTCGAGGGTTTCCTTGGCTGCAGATTAACGATGTGGATGAAATGACATTATTCAACGATTGCAAAGAAATCAGTGCCAATTTTTGAACTGTAAACATTTGGTTGCTATAAACAAGGGTGACGTATGTATGACATAGGTTGGAATTCATAACGATCCCACTTTGTAACAGTACTTTATATATGTATTCAAGAGGGATCTTTTACTGGTGTAAATGTAAAAATTAAGGTCTCTTAAAAGGTGGCCCTTGTTTTGGTTTCCACCGTGTGCCGTAGTAATGTCATTCATGGCAGTTGATGGAAGGGCGAAAGGTACTGGTCGTGTTGTGTGTGAGTTAGGGGAAAACGAAGTACATATATGTTGTCTTTAAAAGAAGACAAACAACACCGACGTCCTGGACACATTGTCACAAATGGCAGATATAACTTTAAGGAAGTGATGGACTTCGTCTACCTCGTCTCCGTGTTTGATTTTTTTTTTTATAGATCTCGCGTGATTCATGACATGTGTCAATGTCAAACCTGCTCAATTGGCATTGCGATAGAAAGTCTTAGACCTAATCAAGACAAAGCTACGGAGAAAAATATGCATGCGGTATCTGTAGAGTATTGGCAACACTACGGAAGACCGTGGGAGCATGGGACGTGTACAGAAATGAAGTATTACAGAGATAGCCGACTTCACAGCTGATTGCCCCCAAGTCCATCGACGAATTTTATGAATTTTTTATTCACGATTATTCACGAATTAATGTAAATGCCGTTTTCTGATTGGTCAATTTGGTGTAAGAATACGTTATAAAAAACTGTTGTTAAAAATCTTAAGGGGAAAGAGAGGTAAAAGTCTGGCATCTCTGTAATACGTGCTCTCCGATATGTCACAATGCTTATGACATGCACCTTAGCTCTTATCTTATCTCAGGGGAGTTGTGATCTGATCACCGGCAAGTGCGGGCGTACTGGTAAGTCTTTACTACAGTATCCTTCAATTTATAGCCGTTCGCAACAATTGGGATTGTGTTACTTTTGTGTTAAGGCCCAAGCCCATAGAATACGTCGCGTGCGTTGCGTCATGTCAAAAAATATAGAACTCATAAGGCCTCATGAGGAAGGAGAGAGAAAGCATATACAGCCCACAAGTGAAATTCACCACGACGGATGGAATTGACAGATGACAGATGTTTCCATGGAAACTCATCCGGGTGCTCCTTCTCCTACATTTTATGAATGAAAGAATACTCTGTTTTAAATAAAATTGTTTTTGAATAATTTCTTATAATTCAGGAACTTTAAAATTTCAAATTTGGGCATTTTTTGCAATCCGCCAACGACGACTCTTGTACATTCCAAACGCAACGCACGCGACGGATTCTATGGATTTGGGCCTTTACTGACTATATTGCCGTTCTTATATTGGATGAAGTTTCTTTTGTTGACGCTATAGAGTACTCTTTATAAAAAATGGGTGTTCACGCCAACAGAGTTACCACGCAATCAGGGGCTCAAGCTAGCCAGACGCTACTGTATTTCTAATGGAGCTATAGGCTTGAAATTCCAGACAGGTTATTAATTTTATATTCTACTGATTTATGGAAAATTCCATTATTCCTAGAAGAAGGCAACCAATTGAATAGAAAAATGGAAACCTTCGAACGGACACATGGTGCCTGGATGGACCCCATTATATTTTATATCTAAATTCTGTGGGCTCTCTCCCTAAGTCGAATTGTCACGGGACACCATAATTTGTTCGAGTTAGAGAGACATTGATTACAGAGAGGTTTTTGTACGGAAAATTGATGTACATATGAAAAAAATGTACATATGTAAAATGTGGCGAAAAACCTCGAGGTAGAGAAAGTTTTGACTTAGGGAGAGTTCGATTTAGGGAGAGTCCACTGTAAATGAAATATTATGCATTTTGACAATTCTACTTTTTTTAACGCAATTAGCGTAAAATTACTTTCGTTATCATGAACGAAACAAATCGGCATGCAAGTGATGCAGCTCAAAAATGGAATTAACAGAATACCGAATCTAGAACAAGAATGATTTGACGAGTTCTGCATGTGAGGCATTTATTGGAATACTTTTTGCCACTTGGTCCAAGAACATGCCTAAATATTATATAAATGGGTTTCTTAGTAGCACATATCTGTGTACAAATGCATGTAAATTGATTGGGGTCTGGTCAGGCACCACGTTTGCTTTGGACGGTTTTAAAATAAGAACAAATATAAATAAACCATTATAGAAAATATCTTAAAAAAGATATTCTGAAATAACTAAATTTATCTCGCATTGTGTTCTTAGCTGGTGTCAGATATGACCTAGACCTATTTCTGGGTTTAACTGCTGTAGAACTCACATAAATTGTTGCTCGCTGACTGCAAAGTGTTCTTGGACTCACATTTTGCATAAAAAAGCTGTACGCATCTAGCAAATATGCCAACTACGTTCAATGTATCATACATTACAACAAATTTTCATTTTGTAAAACAGATCCTTAAAGCGAATAACAAAATTATTAAAAGATCTCACATTCAGCAAAATCGGTACTGCGACCGTGCTCATGAATATTACGAACGAGAGCAATAAACCCAAACGTCAGTCCACCACTGCACCGAGTTACCCTTGAGTCCTTTAGGCTCGTTTTGCTCACAATATACCCAACTTTACGGAAAACTGTGAAGTTGATGAACTTCCAGATTGGTCTCAACTCTTTATTTAATCGGCGAGTTCAAAATTGATTTTGTTCACTATTTCAACTCGCAGTCTGCAATTAAAAATCCAGAAGTTGTCCAACTTTCTCTAGTCAAGTTTCTCCTGGGATATTTTTGACAATTCACACGCACAATGTCATTTTCTACTTTGAATTTACAGTGTGTGCTGTTCGTGTGCGCTATGAGAAGGAGAATTGAGAGTGAACGTTTTCCATAGAGATAATGGTTGCATATCTCTATCCTCCATTATCTCTGGTTTTTAGTTACTGCCTGCATGTTATGGAGAGCAGCACAAGCGACTAGGCGCATTTATAATGCTTACACCTATTGAATTGATGTGAGCGAAAAATATTGATGATTGGTCAGTGTTTTATTGCCCGTAATTCACGGGGTCTGTTAACAAATGGATAGGAGTCAATCAAATTCATTATTTCAAATCAAATCGTAAGGACCGTAGTATCTTCTCTTGTTTCACGGTAATGAATCCTGTTTAAGTCGATCACCATTATTTTTGTCCGCTTTGAGAGACGAAAGCGGTATCATCATCCCGTCTTGTATACACACCTGAGCAGGCAACTACGGTAATGGAAGAAAATATATATAGAGAGAGAGCAAAATCCCCGATTTCATCGCTTAACTTCTGCTATTTCCGTATGTTGAGAAAAGGAGGAGTTGATAAACTGATGGGTTGCACTTTGGAAGTTTAAACCATACAATTTGAATGAATGAAAGCAAATGCAGAAGTTGAAGAGAAAAATCCTGAAGTTGTGTTTAACTTTTGGTGAGCAAAACTACTCTTGGTTTCTCAAAGGAGAAGAAAATAATGCTACAGAGACGGAGTTCTCGCATTCCGCACTATCCCTCCGTTGATTGTAGATAATAACAAAAAAAAAGGAACTGTGAGTGGAAATAATAAAAATAATCCTTTTTTTTTTTGGTAGCAACCCGTTCAACAAACAGCACTATTCAACCTTAAAAAGATACTACGAAGTCAACGAATATTCACTTTGAAAACACTTAATAAAGACTGCCAAAAAATTAAATGAAAACGAAAAGAACACAATTATACTATGTTGTGTTATACGTAGTCCACTTCTCTCGCGCCAACCACGACGAGGGCCTGAACCAGATCGGATTGCAAAATCTTTCTAGAGAACTTAAATATAACTCGACGCGTTTTCCTTTTTAGGGAATATAAGGGTTATGGCCCACCCTTGTATGTGCCGCACTTACCCTACCTATGTCATCAACTAAAAGTATTTTATATGGAAATAATCAAAAGCTACATCAGTTTCGACAGCTGTGCCTTGGTATAAAAGCATAACATCTGACGCTCAAGGTATATTGCTGGATCTGGAGCACATTCACCTGGCATTTGATCGAGTTCCTGACTATTTACAGATCAGAGTATGTAGTCAACTGTCAGTGTTCATGTCAAGTGTCTGACACTTTATTGCGCTTAGGAGAGCAATACCAAAGAAGCGAAAACTGAGGCTTTGAATGAATTTGAAAAATTTAAGTCAACCAGCCTTGGGGAAACGTTAACTCGTCAAATAATACTTTAGCGAAAGTTGAAAGCTCTATAAAACTGTAATCTTGTCAGTCTCTGCCAAAGGGTGGACAGCAAGAGCCGTCAGATTATCGCCAATTTTCTTTTGTAGACTTGTCATGCTGTCACACATTAAGATTATGAAATTTCGGTAGCAGGGGATCGTTCTCTTAACCACAATATGCGTTATCGACGCCTAACGCTGAAAGCACAAAAATTAAGGATCATCGAAGAAAGAAGAGAGAGAAAGGTTGAGAGAGAAGGCTCGGCATCCGACCAAATTCCGTCAAATTCCGACGTGGTCTACACCATATAGTTTTTGTCTCCTAATATAGACATTTAGTCGTTCCGACGGAAGACTTACGTGTCCAAGAGCCCTAAAGCAGACCGTCCAATAATTAGTACTGTATGTGAGCATGAGGAAGGAGAATGATTCGGATAACTACCAACTTCGTGAGCAGTGGGAGGATGACGGTTAGTATGTGATGCTAAAATCTGGCAATTACAGTTAAAGTGCTCCAGTTAAACGATTAGTTAAGTTTCACTTAAAGCAAGAAGACAAGTAAGCTCTCCTTCTCATAAGTCCGGGAAATGAGTTCCATTTAAGTGAAACTTAATTGAAGAGAATGGTCATGGAACTATGAAACGGGCGTTCGTTTAGAAAAAATTATCACAAGCCTTAAGAGCAAAGGCCCCGTACAATTATTGATATAACTATGTCCGTCACTCATCTCTTTCTCCAGGGTTGCTACTTTATTAGTGATATCCTTTTTGTTTGCGCAGACAGTCGCTCTGAGAGTTTGAGGTGAATTTGGTTGATTTCACCTCTCAACTCAGAGAAGGATTGTCTCAATTTTTGGTGGAGCGTTTCCAACCGTGCATCAATTCGTTTCCCACAATTTGGTGGTAATTTATGTAGCAGGGAAGGGGAGGCAGATCCATGAGTATTGACGCTTGCTCACTAGAGTTTTACATTTTGCACTGAGAGCGTAAACCGGAATTGGCAGCTAGCTTCAAACGATGTACTTAATTTTTCACTTTAATTTGTCATTTGTAATATTGTTCAGTTTTATTTATGATTATTAAAATAATTAAAGCGCTTTTTATTTTGTTTAATTTTTTTGTGTTTATTTTTCTCGTTACCACGTATAAGTACTATTACTATAAACAGTTTCTACGGAGCTGCACATATGTAGACGCTACCGAATAGTTATCAAGATCACGGAGGACTGAGAACTGTGTTTGGTTCATTTCCCACAAAAACGCAAAGGAGTGACCCAGTGAGTGAGCAGCGTTTGCATTCCACTTCACAAATTAAATCACACGACCATTTAAATTTTTAAATTTATTACAAATTGCTTCAATGCTAAACAAACATAAAGTATTTATGCGCTCAGAAAATTCCAAAACGAACACACATAAACAACAACCACATAAATTCCAAAAGCAGCCCTCAAACAAAGTGGACCGCATTTGCCATCTCCCTCCACCACTTTATTCCGACTGAGGGTAACGCACGCAACGAATCCTTTGCGTCAGGTTAGGGGTCTTCCGTAAGGGAACAATAGACCGACTATGTTCCATGTCATGTCAGCTAAGTGTATCCTTTTCCAAGCACATTCGCTCGCCCATTGGGGCTATGAATCATTAACAGAAACAAGCAAAATTAATTTTAACCACTGTAGTAGGTATTTAAGCTATTTCGTGCCACTAAGTGGAACTTTGAGGTTATCGCTTAGAATGAATAACTTCAGACAAGTGTTATGCGGCTTTGGTTGGTCATAAAATGCGTTCAAAAATACCTCATTTTACAGCGGAAAATATCGCGAAATGTGTGGTCTAAGGTGCGCCGGGATTTCATTCCACTTTTGAGGATGACTCTGCCTTTTTTCTTTCAAAATACTGCGCATCTCGAATGGATTTGTGGCTCTGTCTTACAAATCACGGAACGTTTTAGTGGTGCTGTTACTGTGGCATTTTATAGCCACAGAGCCTCTGGCTTTTGCTCCTGTCTGTCGCCCTAAAGAATATATCCACGTTTTCATTGCAGTCTAAAAGTTATGTTTGATCTAAGCCCACACAAAGGTGCATAAAAGCGTTTAAGGATACCGAATTCGCGAGATCCGATTTAGTGAATTAATCAGATCACACAGTCTAATGAATTTGTTAAATCAACAAAATGGCCGGATTATCCTTCAATCAGAATTACAAAAACCGTTAAACGCAAATTGTTGACTTTGCATTTCAACCCACAAACCGAACCGTGCTCCGTTCGCGTCAGTGAGGGGAAATACGAAATGTTTGTGTCGGATTGATGGAAATAATTAAATGAATTTAATTTTCCGTTCGAACCACCTGGATGGAAATTAATTTAAAGTGCCGCTTGGCAAAATCATTGCCGGAAAAATTAATTAATTGAGCCATTTCCTTTCATGCCCAAACCCATTAACCCATAATCAATGAGCTCGTGATTGCTTCATCTTCTTCGTTCGCACGTTCGCGTCTGCTTCGCACTCTTTAAAGCGCGCGTCTTTGCAGAGCACGAAATCACAACGGAATCAACGCGTTTAACTTTATATCATCATAACTTTACGTTCGTGTAATCCTGTTTTCATTTTATTCTTGCGTGCTGGTTTTTTTTTTTTTTTTGTGGATTTAAATTTAGGACCGCCTTTAACGACCGCCAGCTTTATGCTTCGCCTCGGCGATAATAAAATTTCAAAAATACCTCACGCATGTTATAAAGATAAAACCGAACGAAGTTAAAAGTGTTGCTGAACACATCCCCCACGAATCGCTGAGAAGGCGCCGCTCATCCCCATTTGACATGTGCTCCAGTGGGACGCGCATATGTTCGACTTTTGAATTCGCTTTTCTTTTTGTTTGCTTTCGCACATTTTCACCACCAAATTGAGACAACAGTTGGGGAGGATGATGGCGACGATGCCGCCGTGGGTGTGCCCAAGTGTCGCTGCCGATGCGGTGGACATCAAACCGTTTCAAGAAGACTTTGCTAACACTTTGACACTTTAACCACTGAGAATAACAAGTGTCTCATAAAGTGTCAAACGCACGAAAGGTGAATCTTAGATTCCGTATCGTTAATCGTGAATCGTGAATGGTGGACCCTCTCGTAAAGAGATCCCCTCAAATGCTTGCCATTACATTTTCACTCATCATGACTTCAAATAAAGCCACTTGAACAAATTGCTAGACGTTTATTTTATGGTTCGTCGTCCCACAGCCTAGAAGACATCCGCACAGAAATTCAGATACAAAACAAAGCAAAATGCGAAAAGAAGAAGAACACAAAAGTTAATTAAGTTTATTCTTCCAAATGGTTTGTTTGCGTTTGCTAGCATCAAAAACGTTTTCGATAATCCCCAAAGCACTCTGCCTTTTCCACGGCGGCTGGTACGCACGCCCCACAGAGCCAAAAGCAGGGCAACGACGGAACAAGGACGACAACGACAACGGCACAACCACTCGCATGACCTAGTACACCTTTGGCAATGAGGCGTCCTAGAAAATGGGCGCAGTTCCATGCTGTTACGTGCGTGCTGGGGTGGCACAAATCCACCCACCTTCGCTGCCAGTTATCCCTCATAATTGAGTCAGTCGTTGGGGGCGCGGATGGGGCGGGGGGGTGTGTGGAGTGTGTGGAAAAAGAAAGCCATTTTATATTTTATTTTATCCTCGAGAGCTCGTATTTATGTCACCAGACCCCTTAGGTAACCGAATATGCCCGCACGGGGGTATTTGTGTGCACAAGTGAAAAACATATTGACACAAACTTGAAACTGATGTTTTTGTAAGCATTCACGAGTACAATTCCTCCGAATGGAAGTGGCGCGGGAGAGTTGTGTGTCAGAGCAATGAAATCGATGGTTAGTCATAGACGAAGACACGAAAACGGCGACAAGGTTTACGACGCGTGCAGAGACATTTAATCCGGTCCAACAAAGAGCAGGAACATTCCGAGGAGTGAGACAGATGGAAAAATATGTCAGAAAAAGAATGAGCAAATTTTTGGCAGATTTTATTGAAAATCCTTTTCGTTACTTAAAACTTGGAATGGCAAATGTCAAAGCAATGCCGATGGCAGGAGTGAGAGCGGGAGAAAAAAAAATATTAAACGAGTTATGCAGTCTTTTTCGGCTCGTGCATAACCCCTCCCTGGTGTCGTTGAAAATGTCAATTTAATCGAGTTCAGGCGACACGTTGGCTTTAAGGGCAAATGTGTCAAAGGGGAATTTGGGACTTGTTTTATTGTCCATTACGAGGCGCACACATGTCCTGTTGATTATGCGGTTTAACTGACGGGGTTTACTGTTAAAGGAGGTAAACAAATGTTCTGGCAATGGACTTGGGCGTTTGAATAGGTCGTCGGGGCAAGTTATAAAAATAATTAAGGTGTTTGCCTGTGTTATTGTTTCTTTTTTTTTGTCGGAGTTAGTTACCTTCCGCGGACAACGACTGTGCGTAAATTAAGAAGGCACACAGGGAAAACAAAATTTGGAAACAATAAGGATACAGGGGCGTAAGACCATTGCAAGTCCCAGCTACAATTCCAAACGAGCCAAAGAAGCTCTAGAACCAACTTGCCACGGACCTCCATAAAAATAGGTCTTTACAGTACAGAATTCGGTGGACACTGTGATGAAGCTAAGGAAACCTTTTAATTCACTGCCCAAGCTTTGTCCGTCAAAGATTCAAAATCAGGAGGAGAGACTTCTAGGAAAACCCATCTAGGCAAGTTGTCACATTTCTGAAGACGGTACTTAAATCCTAGACCAAAACAAGGGAGTTGAAGAGATCTTATGGTCGCAGTACTAGTGTCCGTAAGGAACGCTCCAAGTTCTTCAATTCAAAGTCATTGCAAATCATGGATTATCGAAACATGCTAACACATCTAATTTACAGTGGTTCCGAAGTTTTTTGCCACAGATATTCCATTAAATATTCGCAAGACACTCATGTCACTTACATATTCATCTTGAGCATTCTCCCACGTATGAACATCGTGTTGAACTAAAATTACAAATAATATGTCTCTTTGAAGATAACACAAAGCCCACATGTCAATAATAGGGGCTCGGTCTAGAAGTCCGATCGGCTGTCAGCATACGCGGGTGGAATTGACGTGAGTGGTCCAACGCAACGAAATTTGGATAAAATGTGTCTGACTGTGAATGACAGTCAATTTTCAAGCTTCCTCTTTCAAGCGTCCTCTTTTTGGAGGACTTGTCCTTCCTTCAACCTCGGTGCGGGACGTTCTACAAGAAGAAGAAATAAGTAAGAAATTGTTCACTTTTTCCCCTAACAAGTAATTGTAATTTTGAAAATAAGAAAATCATCAAATTCTGAACTAAAAAAAACAGAGTCAATACAAATCTGATAGAATACATAAAAAGTAATTATTTTGACTCCCTTGTGTCTAAATGTCAAACTGCTTTTTTGTTTGAGTTCAATTCGACTTTGGGTCGACTGTAGTTTCTATTTCCATTATGTCTTCTTTTTTAAGGTAGATGAAGTACTCTAAAGTCCGGGATTATTCAACTTTTTGTCCTAGGCTGGCTTAGACAGCCCTGGCAACCCTATGTTTATGTTGTCCTTATGGACACAATACCAACGTCTTCAAGTAAGGTCAAAATGGACAGACTTTTCACCACGGTTCCGTGGTTGAATTGTACAAACAAAATCAGTACCGAGATCAAATGAAGAGCAACTCTCCTGCCAATCTTTGCAAAGGTTGAGGTTAGCTGAAGTTGACAATCCATCATGAACGATTCATCCTCCTTTATTTCGAAAATAATCTCGAAAGACAATTACATCCGGCAAAGTGACTTTTTGGGCGCTTTATGGGCCGGTGGTATCATTGGTTCGTATATCTTGAAAAATGATGATGGTCAACAGGCTACACTGAACGGTGAGGGGTACATAGGCATGATTATTAACATTTTTGTTTTACACTCAAGTGATGTGAAAATTGGATTATCATTTTAGACTGTGTACTCACCAGCCACGTTGGTCAATTGCCGGAGATCAGCTATTCGTCGATTTCAAGCCCGCATATGACAGCGTGCATAGAGACGAATTATACAACGCCATGTCTAGTTTCGACATTCCTGCCAAACTCGTTAGGTTGTGCAGGATGACGAAGGATCTCGCTGCTCCATCGTGGTCGGTAACGAACTCACCGGAGCTTTTATTGTCAGAAAAGGTTTTAGACAAGGCGACGCACTTTGATGTGACTTCTTTAACATCATGCTGGAGAGGATCGTGCAAGGCTCATAAGCCAACACTACAGGCACGGTCTTCTAGAATTCCGTACAACTGTTAGCATATGCGGATGACATTATTGCGATTGACAGAACACAGCGATCCGTCAATGAAGCGTTTGCTTGCATAGAGACGGAAGCGGCTAAAATGAGTGTACACTCTTCAACAAAACATACACTCTTCACAAAAACTTTTTAAACTACAGAGTTGAAGTCTTCTAAAATAGAATTCTCTCGAAATCGTCTTCTAAAATGAAATGAAGACAATGCCGTATATTGTTATTGTAAACCACCTGCAGTTTGCGTCCTTCTTTGTTCTAGACCTTGAGTGGTACTATCAGAAATTTAGTTGTTTCGCATTTGGAATGCTTCCAAAATCAATCCCCTTCAAAGGTTTAGTATTTTAAAGCGATTCGATTCTAGGCTCTTAAATGGAATATGTTTGATTGTGGATTTATCCTGTTCGGCGATTTTTCTGCTAAGAAATTGAACTTAAATAAATTAAAATATTTTGTAATATTTTAAAAATATTATAAAATATTATATATAATATTTTGTAAAATATTATTGTAGACCTTTTCTTAAATTAATAAAATTTACTTGATTTTTATTTCCTAACTGCAGTCGGGGCTTTCATTTAAGTCGCTTTATATTTTCCTATTTTGCATTCAATGCTGAATAAAATGCTGAATAAAAAACTTTAGCACCTGTATCGTTATTATCGTAATTCAACCAAATGCAAATTACTTAAAATCTCACGCTGTTTCAAATCTTTCACTGAATGATTATTTTTCCCAACCACTGTACGTTCGAAGCTCAAGGGTACGTTCGAAAATATGCCTGCTTTTAAGACATTTTCTTTTTAAAAAAACGAGCTCGAATACAAAACAGAATCACGTCCTTTAGTGTTCCACCAAATCGAACGTGAAAGGAAAAAAAAGGAATCTCTTTGAAGAGTGCTCAATATTGGAAAACTCATATTGCTGCATATTTCGTTGCAGCGCTCGTACGAGAGGAACCTTTCAGTTGGCGGGTGATTGAAAAAGTACGAGACGAACGTGGCAAAAGTGAGTTGTAAAATTCTGCGAATGTAGTCGGATGAGCCTTTGAGGGTTATTATGTCGGAAATTCAGAAAAAGGCTATTCAAGAGGAAATACTTGATGGTTTAAGGGAGGTGTATTCGGAGTGGATCACTATTCTTATCTTTAACAATACAACACAGATAATGTAAGTTCGAACGATGATATTTATAACTGGACAATTATAATACATCACTACAGTGAAATCTCTTTTAAGTGGACAACGTAAGGACTGGAGTTTATTGTCCACATAAGAGTGTGTGCGCTTAAGAGAAATAGTAAAAAATACGAAATTGTAAAGAGCACAGCATTTTGTTCATTCAGGCTGCAGAAATAATAAATTAACGCTCAAATAATGACATCTACCACATTAATGTCAGAAAAGAGTTCAAGAAACTCTCCAATATTAAAAACCTTATCCATTTGGCATCAATTATGATGATGCCCTGGTCTAAGGGTTGACAAACGGATGTGGTGTTTGCTGGAAAAAAATATCAAAGTTGCATTATCTGTAAAAACCAAAATCTTCCTGCGTAGACTTCTCATTCCGATGTTGAAGTTGTTTAATTATTCCGTCGAGGAAAGAAAGAATGGTCATGAAGAAGGGATGCGTTTTGCCCCCAAGCAGCAAGATTTTTTAACACCAATTTGACTCTGCGAAGATACTTCATTTTCTATTAAGGTGTAAGTATTATTAGGTTCGAAAATATATCTACCACGGGTAAACCAACGACGTACCCTTTCGCGATCCAAAGACGATTCCTAATGCATGTCCTCTCTGATTCACCCGATCGTTGGCCACCCTCTCTTTCGCTCAAGAGGGTAGTTTATGTTGATGATTGAGTCGTTTGAGAAAAGGGATCTTTTTTATTCCTCGTGCAATATCGCTCAACAGTATTTACATGTTTCTTTCTATTTTATTTATGACATGGTGTTTGCTGGCAAAAAGGGTCTAAAGTGATATGCAAACAAAGAACTTTTCGCATGTGAATGTCTCACATCGTCCATTTAAGTGAATGTTTTTACCCAAATTATGTAAAAACACTGTCCACTTAGTACACTCAATAGACCATTTTAGAGGAAAAAATACAACCAAAATCATACCTGTCACCCATTACAGCGCATCTGGTCCGCTTAAGGGAATCCTCCGCTTAAGAGTATCTAAGAGGAAGTTCACTGTAACAAATGGAACATGAATTCAAGTTATAAGAACAATAACAAAAATGAAATAAGAAAAGATCCAAAATGGGATGTGTTTTTGGACTACCTTTTTAGGATGTACAAAACTCCCTCCCTGTCTTGTCATAACCAGTATTTATATAAAATTTACCGTAGTACAGTACGTTCTCTATTAACGCAACTCTCGATTCGCGCAACTCCTCGATTTTTGCAACAGCTATATTTAATTGTTTTATCAATATTGACGCAGTAATCGCAACTTTTGAAGTAGACAAAACCTCGATACCCGCAACTACCCCAGTTTCTATTAGTTGCTATAATCGAGAATGCACTGTATATATTTGCTACAGCATTTGTTGCAACCGTGTGATGCACCAGATTGATTCTAGTTTTATTCTGAAGCTAGATTCATGCCATTAAATATGGAATATCACCCATTTTCAAAGACTCCGCCGAATATGTGCGGTATTAGTCCGGCAACAGTGTCCCGAATGTGGTGGTCTCGAGCTCGTTGATTGACTTGTAAGTGAAAACCAAAGACTTGAGATAGGTAGGTAGATGGGGCTGCTAGTGAAGTCACCAGTACACAGACCATGTTGGTCCATTGCCATACCCACAGTCAGACTACTAGCCCTTATTTACCACTCCAGTGATACTGCCGTTCATTTTATCGCAAATGCTTACTGGACCAGATTTGAAAACCATATAAAAGAGTATTAACTGTGTTCTCAACCGGGGACCCCACTAACCAAGGGCAGGCAGGAGATCCATAAAAAATAATCGAGTGGTGTCCAGTGACATGGTCACGGCGCTCAATTGATAAACTCTCACAGTGAGATGAGACAGTCGCTGTAGTTCTCCTTCACAACTTCGCTGTACGGCATGTTGTCTTGTCAGATGTCATTGATAACTTTAACTTACCACACCAGACGTTTGTCTAGGTTTTGCCATAATGACTGGAGAATAAAATGCATCCTTCACGAAAGTTCTTAGCAAGACTCGTTTTTGAAAAGAGAATTTTCAATGACTTTTCGACGAATGTCGTCCAAAACTTAACGAATGTTTGTTTTGAAAGCGTCATCTGCAAGTATTCCATCGCAATTCAAAATCACATAACGGTAAATCACATACTATTTGTGGACAGTTCACATTTCTGCGGAGGTGTTCCAGCAAGACCTTTTTCCCAGATACCACTTATTGTGAATTTTAACCCCCATATGCGGCAGTTTTTTTTTTTTTGCTGACTTGTGCACCGAGAGAAAAAAGCTGAAGCAAGTCTGGTGTGGAACTTGGTCATGCAAACGCTGATGTTGAAGCACACTGTATGTTCAGTGTGGCATATGTTCGCCTCTGCCTATGCAATGATCCAAGTGAAAGATACGTCGTAATGTGTTGCAAGACAAGGCCAAATGCTGTGCTTCCCGTGAAATGGATCGATTTTAATCTTCTTCAGCACTTTCAATAACGCCAACATATTTCTGCAGAGCATACTTTTCGATGATTGATAAGGCTTATGACGTCTGCAACAGGGCCAGTCTCATCGAGTTTTGCCTGAAGTACGCTCTGATGAACGATTATGGCCCGTGGCCTTGCGTGTCGTTACGTCGACGCCTCCGCAGGGTGTGTAAGTTCCCAGCACGAACAGCTTTCATGATTCACGACTCCATCTCCCTTCAGTCAGTGGCAATGCTCCGAGTGTATTAGGCGTCTTCTCGAAATTCGTTGGTCGGAGTTCGCTTATAACTGTAGGTGTCCTCCATTCGTTTAACAACAATAGCACGAGACGTTGATGTAGAAGCTAGACCAAATAGTGGCGTACTCTGTGCTGAATGTCTCTACAGAAACAACACATTCAGCGATTGTCAAACAATCCATATATTCTTAAATTGAGATCCCTCAACTGAACACAGCAGAAATCAAGTAAACATAATGGAGATAGGCGTATTTACATTGAAAAACTGGTGACACCGGAGATAGACGAGAGTACCAGTTTTCGTGTTTAACTCTAAAAAATCCATGATTGACTGTCAAAATGTGTCTCACAACCGTTGTTGGACATGGTGTGACACTGTGAAATCTGATAATTCTGTTATAACTATTTGATTTCTGACATGTGGAGTTTAAGATGACTGTTCGGGTTGACGTATGGGATAGAAGCGGGGATGGAAAATTCGGAACAAGAATAGTGTGACCTAATACTTCGCCGCATTTTAAAGATGCTCCTATTTATAATAATTTCGAGTAGAAGCTTATAATTTTAGAGTCCTTTTATTCACATAAAAATAAATGTGTATGCAAAAACTTGGTCTTATAGTTTAAATAAAAAGCAAATCCTTCAAAAAGTCTGAGTTAGATAAGTAGCAAACTCATCTCGGTAGTATGCGATTTTCAGCGCAATAGCAGATATTGTGCATATGAGGGATGGTTAATATTACAAGATTTATACCGTTTTGAAGACAGACATTTATAGTGACTCGATTTTTTATAGGACAGATTTTTAGGTACGAATGAAGACACTCGTGGAGGTGCCTTGTGAACTCCCATAGAGTGAATATATGTTTGCAATATCAGTGAACCTGGACTTCAGACAGGACTCAGTGAATAACTTTGTATAAAGAATGCCTATATAACGGACGATCGATATAACGCACACTGTTTTCAAATGCATTAGTGTCCCTATATAGCGTACGAAAAAACGAGTTGACAATCGGTATAACTAATGTTTTTGTTTCCTAAGAGAAGAAGGACCCATAGCAAAATCCTTGACTATGGATTTATGCAGGGCAATGTCTTCGATTCTGCAAGTTTCGTTTTGTTCAGGGTTTATGCTTGTTTTGTCTGCTGCGCGTGCGACCTTGGTAACTTACCTCTGTTGGTACGCACAACTCCTAGCTTGGAGAGATAGGCTAAAATGTCTTTAACTGGGAAAAAATCTTTCGGTGTAAAGTAAAAACGGTTGACGAGTGTAAGAAGGGAGCCTCTCTTAAGGATATTTGAAATAAGCTTTCAATTCCAAAAACGACTGTACCGATTAGAACACTAGAGGCAATTTTCTCATAAACCTAAGCGATAGTAGAGCATAGTGCAATTTTTTCGCTGACGATCGTTAAAGAAAGGTGAATACCAAAAAAATGGAACAGTCACTGTACAAATGGTTTTTTAGCCACGTTTTCACAAAATGAAAACATTATAAATCCCAAGGCTATAAGGAATAAAAAGACATTTGCCTTAAGAAGTCTTCAGGAAAAAGCTAAGCTCTAAATTGTAAAAGTTCACGAAAGCAAACGCTTGGTGATTTCTTTTTACATATTTTTGTTTTACTTTTTTACTTTGCATAGTTTTCTGTTAATAATAATAATATGGGTGGCGCTACAGTCGGAGGCGGACCTGAGCCTAGCTTCTCAGCAACCACTCGTGTTGTGCGTGCTATTGTTCTTTTACGAGTGGAAGGGACCTACAGTTTAATGCCGATTCCGAACGGCCATGTTTGAGAAGTTTTTTCTAGACAGGAAATACTCTTTGAGCACTGTCAGTGACTCGAAAGAGGTGGAGCCGTGAAATATGAATTGTGGTAAATTCGGGTATCGAACCTGGCACCCACTGCGTAGGAGTCGACGCACTAACCCACTACGCCACGGCGACCCACAAGCATGTTTAGCATGTTTTCTGTTAAGGTTATTAATAAATGAAATAAAAATTTGAATGTTATGTGTAGAAACAATATTCGTACAATGAAATTTGTTTAAATTAAAGTTTTTTTTTTTTAACTTAACGAACACACCTGCACATTATATCATTTGTTATACTGGACAACAACTCTACCAATACTGGAGTTACGGCTAAGGAAGTTTAGCGACTTCAGCTACTTGTAATGCTCAAGGAAATTGTACTAGTGTTAACGTTAGTTGACCTTGATCCGTAGAGGACTCGCTGAATAAGTGAGTGCTCCGATTGCTTCATCCATCGTTCTTTTAATTTTGGTACTTTAGATTTTTTCAACATAACTGTACTAGCGGGCACTCCCTCTACTATGAAATAAAGTTCGTCACTAGAATTTGTTGCATTGTCATTAAATTCTGCAAATACGCAAATTCCCAAAAAACAAACATTTTGTTATGATCGGCACGATGAAACAGAAGGGTATTGAGCGAAGAAAAAAAAAGGGGAGGAAGCTGGCACAACACAAAAAAATTAAAAGTTATTCTAGCATTTAGCATGCCATTCAGCGTTCTGACGAGTCTACCTTTTACTTGTCCTTGAAGGTTATCCACGAAAGTATAAGGTAATCAGTATGAATCGAATATAAGGAACCCTTTACTTCAAAGCATTACCTTTTATTTCATTACCATTATAATATACAGTCAAACGTCTTTAAAGCGGACAGCTGCGGGACTATCATGATTGTCCGTTTTGCAGGGGTGTCCCTTCTGAAGCGGTTGAAATGCACGAATATCTTCTAGACGGGATCATGATGAATTGTCCGCAAAGAGTGGTGTCCCTTACAGAGGGGTGTCCGTAAAGAGAAGTTTCACTGTGCTTCTTGGGAGGATACCCTATTTACACTGGGTTTTTCATTTAACACGACACAAATAACGTTGCTTTCTTGTGACGTTAGCAATCCAGTTGCACTTGACGAAATGAAATTACAGTCAATGAAATTACCAGTTTGTTAATTGTCACAGATTTAAGGCCATCATCTTGATTTATGAATTTTGAATTAAAGTGCATTGACAGCTGCATTGACGTCACTGTTGCCATAAATTGGGTTTGGTTCAGAAATATTTCCTGGTCGACCGGTGAACTCATTCATCACAAGTTCATTATTGTCTTTTTTAACACCAAACATGTGAGGTCGAACCGGATGAGTCGATGAGTTAAATTTGTGCTCGCTTTGTCCCTGCTCATCAATCTAACTTAACCAAATTTGAATCTCGCTTTGATTTGGTTTTTTTTTTTATTAATAAAATTGATTCCAAGTTTGCTACGACGCCTTACGTCAACCAATGACTTCAGCGAGCACAAAGCGCGCAACGTCGAATCATTCAAGTTCCATGCCCAGAAACGAGGTTTGAATGCCGTCCAGCTATGCAATCCAAATTAATTTAAACGTGCCCCATAGATGATCATCTCCACGCCAAAAAACACCAAACTACAGTTTTTCGCAAAGAATGCGATGAACGACCGGCAGCCATCGGCTGCGCAACTTGAATATGAATGAGATGACAAAGCACACAAACCGTGTCTCATATTTGGTCAACTTTTCTAGTTCTTTGCTGTGGTTATTCTATTTTTACGTCACGGCCTTCGACATGCACATGCAAATGCACACGAGTGCGGGAGGGAAACCTTTTGTCTATGGTCGCGTCGCCTTCATTTCTTCGCGCACGTGGTTGGTTTATTCTAAAACATTTTGTGACAATTGCGCCCCCATCGTGGACGACGCATTCTCATCCCCTCTTCCTCGCGCGAAGCATCCAATCGTCTTTGATCGGTGTGCCAGCGGGAGGAGAACTCTCCAGACGTAATCAATGATGGCGCCTGCAACGTGAGGCAGCTTCGATCTAATTAGGGTTCGTTTACATGTCTTTTTGGATTGGTTGCCAGGAGACTGGAGAATTAACCCCGTCTGTCTGCCTGTGCTGGAGTTGTTTACGAAGGCGTAGGAAGAGACAAACATCATACGCAGGTAACACCCCCGTTAAATGGAACTCGACTTCGATTGTTTTTTAAGTCCTCTGGTTTTGATGCTCATCGTGGGGGATTTGTCTCCGCAGTGTGTCACATTTGTCCTTGTAATTACATCGTGAAGTGGGTGCGAGCGTGGGTGATAGCATCCACGCACAGTGGGACGGTTGAACCAGAACCAGAAGAAGGAGAAGACGAGCAAAAGAATGCCATGTGCTAATTGATGACATCGCCTTAATGAGACACAGAAAAAAGAATGGAAAGGATACGTGATTGCTGTTTCCGAGTAATTGCTGCACACAACTACGGCATGTAGAGACAATTAAATTTGCTGAATGCATATCCTTTAATCATGGTCATTCACAGAAAAAGGACGCCCTCGTTGTGCGGCCGTGGGTTGGGGACTTGATTGACGTGTCGTCTAACAGGTCACGTCCTGTGTTTGTTTCATTATCCTTTGCAACGCAAGCGAAAATCAAATAAAGGATGTTATGTGTATTTTTTTTGTTTGCCTTTGATTTGCGATAACAAAGCGGTTTCCCTCTCTCAAACCAGGAGTCCTTTGTGCAGGCCTCCGCATGGTATTGTCCTCCACCACGGACGATATGTGTCCTTGAAATAAAAACAAATGCAAATCGAATTGGATTTAAATTATGCCTTGAATTTGCATGCGAATGTTATCACCGTACGGACAGGCGTAAGTATCTACATACCGAATCAGGAAAAGCAAATCCAAACGCTCCCCACGTGTGTGCGTGTGCCTGTGGGAATCCACTTCACTGGAAATGCAATTTCCCTTAATGATTCTTACTCAGAGATTGCCATTCGAATCGCATAAACTGATTTCATTCGGATTCCATTGTGGGAAGAGGATTCGACTTTGTAAGGCTGCATCATCGTCAGGACGCATCATCTCCTGGAAGTTTTGGCTTCGCATGGGCATTAAATGTTATGCAACTATGGTTACCATTGCAAGCCAATTAGTGAGTGAACGTCAAGCTGAATCCATGGGATTTCGAAAAACGATGAGAGATACTGTAAAATGTGTTGGACTCTTAATCTTAACTTGTTCGTTGACGACGTGGGTAGTTTGTTGAAAGTTTTCCTCACTGTGAGTTATGCGAAACACTTCGTTAAGCGATATTTCTGTACGAAGTTAGAGATGATGTGCTTCGGACTGCTGGGTGGCTTCTCTCAATTCTCGAATATGGAATGCTTTCAAAACACATGCTACTGTAATAAAACGTTTGTTAACGAAATGCATATAACTTTCAAAATCTTAATTTATTCTTCGGAATCTTCCTCATCGTCTTCATAGTACAGTGGACGTCCAGTTTAACGAATTAACGAACTTAACGAATTTCCAATATAACGAATGAGAATCTTATTCCACTGATGGTTCTATATAACGGATGGTGCAAATATTTTACGAACGATTTAAGGAATACTTTCTAAATTCTTTCGAAATTTTTATAAGAAAGTTATGCGACATAAATATGTACACTCATGCTCATATAATTAAGCCACATATACGATAATGAAGTACCTGCTGTCTCACATCTACTTCCGACGTTCCGCTTTATTTTCTTTGTTTGGGTTATTAAAAGTTATACTGTTCACTGTTCGCCATATCGATAAACTATTTTTCTGCTCATTAGCAGCTTTAAAATATTTCGGGTTCATCCAATGCAACAGTAACAATTGCTACAGCAAGTACTTCCTTATCGCATATGTGGCTCAATTGTATGAGCCTGAGTGTATGTACGCACAAACATTTATGTGAGATCAAGTTGACTTTTGACATGTTTGTGCATTTATCACTACAAACCTTAATTCAACCAATCTCTTATTGTCTGCTTAATTTCTCGAAATGGAAGAAGCGGTTTTTATCTGGTTCCTAATGAAGCGCCGAAACAACATCCCAATGACTACTGTTGCCTTACAATTGCGTTCATCTTTCCAAATTGTTCATCTTATAGAACCGTTCATGTTTCCGAGACTCCACTGTATTTGCGAGTTTTTTGATGCTCAAATCAGAATCTACCACAAAAACATTGCTTATTCTGGCAAATGTACCGAGTCATCCTTCCAATGGAACAATGTCATCAAGGGGAAGCGAGGACGAAAGTAACCTTTCTGAGTGCACAAAAGTTAATCATTTGGTAGCAATAAATTAGTAGTAGTTGCATGCATCGAAGTTCTGTCTTCGTGGAAAGTTGGAATTACTGCGTCAGTATTAATAAAAATTTAAATTTAGCTGTTGCGAAAATCGAGAACGTACTGTATTTCATTGTAAGTCTTTCATTACTGAGATCTAATAAAACACGAATATGAAGTGTTTTATAATAATAATATTGGTGGCGCGGCAGTCCAAGGCGGACCTGGGCCTAGCTTATCAGCAACCACTCGTGTTGTGCTGAAATCTAGACAGACCTACAGTTTTATGCCGACTCCGAACGGCGAAGTTGAGAAGCTTTTTCTAGATAAATACTCTTTGAGCATTGTTAGTGACTCGAAAGAGGTGGAAGCCGTGAATTTTACAAGTTGGTAGATTGGGGACTCGAACCTGGCACCCTCTGCCAGGTCACTAACCCACTACGCCACTGCGACTCACCTCAAACATGAAGTGTTCTACTCGATAGAAAAATGAACGATCGATTTAACGAATTTTTCGATATAACGAAAGGCTGTGCATTATATAATTCGTTATATTGGACGTCCACTGTACTCTCCTTTCGAGCCATTGCGCTTATTCCAACGGTCTTTGCCACCTTCGAAGCAATTGTTAAGGTCGTTTTTCGCATTGACCTTCATGGATAGTCACAAAATCAACACATACATGTATTAAAATAATTTCGACCCCAAAAGATTAATAACCAAATTGTTTGTCTGGCAATGCTTCAGATTTCAGGATCTATTGATTGGACGAAATTCGCTCAAATATTGATCGGCTTCCACACCCACTCGCAGTTTTAGATTGAACGCACATTCGAATCGTTTTGTGTTCAATCACAATCACAATTTTTCATAAAAGGTTCACAATCAAGGGCGAGAAAGTTGAGCCTAGAAAGTGAAGCAAATTGCCGGAAAAAAAAAACGGAGTAGATTTGCAAAATGTGGAGCAGATAATGAAAATAAAGTCTTTTTGGCTGAGGTGCCACGAATATAAGGTGTAGTAAAAAGAAGTCCATTATTTTTGCACGAGATTTAAAGCTGAATGGTAAATTCAGTAAAAATTTTTCAATTTAGGTCATATATGGGCTGATTTGTTGGTTTATTTGCTGCCATTTTGTAAAAGCCATCGTCCCTATTGGCGAAAAACTGAAAAAAAGACAATCATAAAAGAAATCCAACAGATTTGTAAATCCATTACTCTTGAAAAAGACCAAGAGTCACTTTACATTATCAGCCTGCTTCAATGGAACTGCAGCAACAAACAGAGTGCACCTAACAGGTGTTCTGGAAATGACCGTAATATCGGATTTGGCCACGTCAACCTCCATCCCAGCATCTTAACATACGGAATAATCCTCAACTTTCCTGTAGGACTGGCCTAGGTGGGTCAATTTCGAAACAGCTTGGAAGATCTGTAATCATGAAGACTGAGTTTGGTGTCAAAGCCAAGCTTTCAACTCAGTATTTTATGCGTTTCTCTCCTCTGATCAAGAAATGTTTGCAGATGGCGCGAAGGAATAAGATTGCGATTACAAGCTGCCAAGTTCTTCGTGCTGTTACTCGCTAGGATAGGGTGAGAAATACGGCAGTACGCGAGGACCTCAATGTTGTCGAGGAAATGCAGCTGCTTCTTCGAACGGAAAGGCCCTTGCTTCGACGGTTTGGCACAAATGTCCTTATCATCACGACTTCCGAGGCGTGTCTTGAATGCGATTCCAGCAGGTAATCAAACGCATGACAGACGATGTAGTTGGAGCAAGTTCAAAAACTTGCCTGGTTCCACTTGAGTATAACATCTGATGAGTTAGAGCCACTCGGAGGATCTGAGAATCTCTTGTGCGTGCTTTACCCCCGTGATCACTTCAGTGGATTTTGTGGGTCACTAAAGATGATGATAGACCCTGCTTTTTACAATGACCAAGATAACTTTCGTTTGTGAGATTTGGGCGAATGAAAAAGTGTGAACTTAGGGTCTTAATCATTAACTGATTTAAGGGAGTAAACCAAATAATGGTAGGATAATATCAAATTTAAATGATACCGTAATCCGAATTTGGACAATTGCTGAAAACAGACCAAAGACGGATTCGGGCGAAGCCTGTATACACCACTACACAGCAGATCTGAAGGAACAATCCAAACAGGCTCTGCAGGCGAACGTGTTCAAAACAGCAAAAAAAAACGTGCGTCAAATGCGTATTCGGCAGAGTTTCAGAAATCAATAAGTACAAGCAAAGCTAATCATCTTATCGAAAGATGTTCTAGTTTTTGCATATTTAACATTTGTGAGAAACGACTGGATGGCGCAGTTGGTAGAGACTTTGAGGGGTGGAGGGGAACATGACTTTGTGGATCGAAGGATTCTGGTTCTAAAAATAAATTTTATTATGGACCTTTTGGAAAAATTGCATTAAAAGACAAGGAGTCACATTTGGCGATTGAAAATAAATGGCGTAATGTCGTAGACATTGATAAGACCTCTTATATCTGATGACTCACAAGAAGGTAGTCAAGTTTAGGGCTGTAAAAGTGACGACAAATCGAGTACTCGTAAGTATTCGTTACTTTGAATCTGAATACTCGCTACATTAATATCGTTACTAGTTGCTTTCTGCTAAATTAAAATGTTAAAATTTAAACTTCTGATTTTAAGACCTCAAACGAGAACGACTGGTTAGCACAGTTGGTAGAGTTCCTGCCCCTGGTTAGCGGGGTCCGCGGTTCGAATCTCAGTGAAAGCAAAGTTAACACGCTTTTATCTGGTTTTCAAATCTGGTCCAGTCACCATTTGCCGGATCAAATTAACTTCACATTCGCTGACGTAAGTCAATCAGTAAATTTACATCTAATTTGACTTCGATAACTCGAATGTCGTGATAACTCGAACAGATTATTTGGCGTCACCTTCTATAAGTCGAATTCGAAAATCGCTTTCGGGGCACTGCGTTTGTACGTTCCTTTGACCTATTATGAAGAACATCGTGGTTTTGGTGAATATTCTAAGCGAGGGGAATATCGTGAGCAAAAGAAAGAAATGAGGGAGAAATTCAACTGCATATGGAATTTGAAGCTTGAAAAAAAATACCAGAAATATGCAAGGTGTGGTATGATGATTTTCTGATGATGGATGGATGGCGATATTGTTACTTAGGAGTTGTCGAGATATAAAAATGTGAATCCGAATCTTCTCAGCTCGACAATAGCGATGAATAGGGAAAGACTAGGTTATAATTGAAGATGATTTGACTCAACCACCTTCAAACGAGTTGGTTAGAAATTCATTGTTTATATCATAATAATATGGGTGGCGCTGCAGTCTGAGGCGGACCTGGGCCCACCTTCTCAGCAACCACTCGTGTTGTGCGTACTATTGTTCTCTCACGCGTGGAATGGACCTACAGTTTAATGCCGACTCCGAACGGCAAAGTTGAGAAGCTTTGTCTAGACAATAATACTCTTTGAGCATTGTCAGTGACTCGAAAGAGGTGGATCTGTGAAATATGAAAGGTGGTAAATTTGGGTATCGAACCTGGCCCCCTCTGCGTAGGAGTCGACGCACTAACCCAATACGCCACGGCGACCCACATTTTATTTCATTATAAATTCATAATTTACTTTGCGTTTATATCATGAAACAACATTCTATGTATCCACTAATCTACCTAAAATGGTTTATATTCCATTGAAGATATTTTTAAATACCAAAATAAAAAATCCGCTCTTCAGTCATGTGTAACAGACTATTTTAAATAATAATTGTGATCCTCTACGTTTTATGTGTTATATCGCAAATAAATAAATATTTATATCAGTTTTGTATTTTACTTGATAACTTGAATTTTTTTGTGGCAAGTGGTGGTTCGAGTTATCGAAGTTTGACTGTATAAGCTTATCCTTTTCTTTATGAATACTACTAAAGTAAGATTACAATTAGTTAAACGGAGTAGAAATAAGTTGCTACGTAGTAGATTAATAAATGAAGTAGATCTACTACATGTAAACTAAATTGTCATCCCTGACTTCGTCGCGAAATTTTTGTTCGTGAATTTGTGGATCGCGTTTGTCTCTCTTGTGTATTGCGAACACAGGTTGACACTTCTCGAAGAGAATGATTGATTACTGGAGAAAATACTTAAAATCGTTAATAAGGGTACTTAAACTAATGGATAGAAAAACTCGATAATTCAGTCCCCATCTTGCATATCAAGAAGTATTTAGTCGGCGTACTAAACTTCTCATGTCCAAAGTTTGGAGGATGGCATTGTTACAATCACCACCAAGTCTGATACATAGCTTTCGAGCGGAGTTTGTTATTTCTTCGTTGACGGTAGTTATCCCTAGGTCCCTTTGTATATTACAATTCCTGAGATACCAGGGAGCTTTTACAATATCCCGTATAGCTTTATTTTGAAAGGACTGAATAAATCCTCTGTTATTTGCTTTGGCGCAACCCATAGTTGTATGCCATAAATCCATATAGGCTCCAGTACTTGCTTGTATAATAACAGTTTGTTATTCATGCTTAACTTGGAGTGCCTTCCAAGAAACCAGTACATTTCTCTATAGCGGTGTTCGAGCTCATCCCGTTTCTTTTTCACGTGGGCCTTCTACTTGAGTTTCGCATCGAGTGTCATACCAAGATATTTTGCTTCATTAGCGTACGGTATTTGTACAGAATAAATGAAAACTGATCGATTTTCAATATTTCTGTAGAAAAAATGTATATGCGGTGATTTGGACTCATTGGGAGCAATGCGCCAGCGTTTTGACCATTCCTTTATTTCGTCCAGAGCTCGTTACAGTTTTTCAGTTGAGGACTCAGCTGAACTTACCGTTGCCAGAATCGCTGTGTCATCCGCAAATTTAGCCACAAGTGTACCCTCAGTTTGAGGTATGTCTCTAGTGTATAACAGGTACAATGTAGCGCCAAGGACACTCCCTTGAGGGACTCCTGCTCGGATCTCTTATAGTTGCTTCTCTTTGATACATTTTTGAATGCGTTTTTCCGGTTTTCCCCGTTTTGGAACCATAATCACTTCTGCAATCTTCCATGAGTCTATACGATACCTAGAAGTATAATATTCTGTTTATATTTGCTGGAAAATGGTTGTTCCTGAAGTTAAATGGCACTTGAGCATGTAAATATTTCATTTTAAAGTCACTGGCATATCGAACATGCCTCGTGCATCTCAACATGAATCATAACCAATTCATAACTAAGTCGAATCCAAGTCGTTGCCGTCATATCTTCCCAAAACACATTTATGAGTTTCTCAATAAAAAGTAAGTAAGACCTTTCCCATGTCATCGTCGCCATTTGCCTTCATTTATGTTTGACGAACAAGTTGAACGAGCCGCTATTTGTCTGCCCCCAGGTTTAATGAAACATTCTGTTTGGCAACGAGAATGTTAAGTATACTGTTGTCCCTTTCCTTCTGCAATCTATTTGCCGCAGTTGCTGTAAACCACTGCGGCAATGGCAGCAAGTAAAGCAAGCATAAGCGGATGAATATCTCCTAGACTAGCATACAACCTCGCCGCATCGTTCTCGTAAAAGTCGTCCTTCTGAGTGAAATTTGGACATTTAATGACTTCCCAAGAAGCATGTTTTCGCCTTACGAGCTTCGGTTTTATTGCCACAAAGCCGCTTAAATTGAAATAAGTATCGTCGTATTGGTCTTAACTTCTGGGTGAAATTATCGACGTGGGATTGTTGAAGGCTGTGAGGCGTCTGAAGTTGAATTTCGCACTTTTGTCTCGTTCAAGGACAACACCAGGAATTACATGAAATTCGATGGTGGTCTGGTATGAATTGTTTTGCAAATCTTACATTTCCTCTGACACGAGAGAATTTACTACGCACGAATGAAAATTGATATCTTGGTGTCAGAAGAAGCCTTATGCTTCTCCTTATTTTCCAAGGAGCATCTTGTTTGTGCTCTCAATCTCTTTGGAGGATATACGCATGTAAAGAAATTTTCTTTTCTCTGAATAATGATAATTCTATAACAGTCTCCGATGTCCTCGGGACATCCTTCCCAAGTTGCTGCTAGCACCGGAGATTTCTTCCAGAGGCTCTTTGAAAGGACATCTTTGTCAAGGACAATTGCGTACATTTTTGTGTGTATAAACGTCAACATATCAGACTCCAGTTTGATTGTGTTTTCTGAGAGACAGTGGAAAATTGCCTTTTGTATCCTTATTAAAGAATGGAAAATGCAAGACTTAATTTAAATTGAATGAAATTCTGTGGTAAGCAGAATGGTAGTCCGGTGGATGGTGACGGTGACTAAGGGACGCAAACATTTTCACAACAAAGCAAAAATTCGGTTGTGATTAATTAAGGAAATATTTCCAAACAGGAAAATGAAATAGGACTCATGCTCCCTTCGAAAATTGAAGATTTTCATTTCACTTGACTTGTTTTATGATTTCTGGTTCTGCCTGACTCCAAGAAGCTCTATGAGTGACCTTTCGACACACAATCGCGACACAAGGGGGACAGTGAAGCCCCGACACTTTGCAGATTTCTCCATTCATAGGACAGTCGTTTTCCATCGCTTGTCCCCTAGTGACGTTTGACAAATCTCTTAATTTGCCATGATTCACGACGTCCTTAATAGCCTTAGGCTCAAGTGACTGATTGTCAGAAGTCTAAAGTCACACTTTGACCAGCCCATTGTGTCCGTAAGGAAACTTAAGTCAACCTTAGCAATCGAATAAAAGCCCAACTGCCCCAATATAAACCACTTTTCTCAGTTTCGTTAAGTTCCGTAAAATATTAGTATTTAACTGAAGAAATAAATCGCACTCTACTTAAATACAACCACTTCTCTCAGTTTCGTTAAGTTTCGTCAAATATTGATTATTTAAATGGGAACGAAATCAATCGCGGTCTACTTACTAAAGCCAACTCTACTTTCATAAAAACCACTTCTTTCAGTTTCGTTAAGTTTCGTCAAATATTGGTTATTTAAATGGGGACGAAATCAATCGCGCTCTACTTACTTAAGCGTACTCTTCTTTCATAAAAAACACTTATTTCAGTTTCGTTAAGTTTCGTCAAATTTGGTTACTCCACTTTCATAAAAAAACACTTCTCTCAGTTTCGTTAAGTTTCGTCAAATATTGGTTATTTAAATGGGGACGAAATCTTTCGCGCTCTGCTTACTAAATCGTACTCTACTCCCATGAAAACCATTTCGGTCAGTTTCGTTCACAATTTGCTATTGAACTGGGAACTAAATCAATTGCGCTCTACTTACTTAAAAATCATACCGAGATTCGTTAAGCTTCGTTTAATATTGCTTATTTGACTGGGAATGAAATCAATCGCGCTCTACTTACGTAAAAATCGTACTCTGTTCCCATAAAAACAATTTCGGTCCGTTTCGTTAAGTTCCGTTCAGTATTTCTTGTTTAACTGGGAACGAAACCAGTCGCACTCTGGTTACAAAACGTACTCTGCTTCGCCAGAAACCACTTCGGTCAGTTTCGTTAAGTTTCGTTAAACATTGATTATTTAACTGGGAATGAAATCAATCGCACTATACTTACTAAATCGTACTCTGGTCCTATAAAAACCACTTTGCTCTTTCGTTAAGTTTCATTAAATATTGGTTAGTGATCTGGGAACGAAATCAATTGCACTCTACTTACGTAAATGTGCTTCGGTGTTGTTTTAACATCAGAAACTATCCATTTGTCTAAGTTCAAGGGATTTGGTTGAGTCTTGCCGAAGTTCCAGGTCACCGAGGAACTGTCAGAAAACCCGCTTTTGTGTACATACAAAGGAGGAACTTTTCCCAGTACCACTTCAGAAAAGTACTCCACACCGAAAGTCTAGAATTCGTGCAGATACCTCCCTTTTCCCACAACCCACCGAGTATACCTCCTCCTCCGTCTCCGTCCCCGACTGCCACGCAATTAATTTCGTCACGTACCTAACACTATCCCTGAGTCGATTTGCGAGTTAGAACCATAATTGCTAAGTAAGTGTTTGATTCGTTTGAGGATTGGCGAATTATCCCGGGTCGAGGAAATTCACTTCCCAAACTTTCGACGGCAAGCCGTTTGCGAAGTGGTTTTGTGGTGTAAACTATTTTCGTGAAACTTTTTAATTACACCCCCTGCCGTGTGGCCTGCTGCTGCGTGCGGCTGATATCGGAAGGCATCCCGAGGATAATGACTGCTGGAGAAGGCGCGGAAGCGTTGCTTTTAATTACCACTCCTGGTGTGATGTAGAAAATTGGTTTTCCACGGTCGTGATTGTGCCATTGTTTGGAATGATTTACGGGGGTTTTCCAGTGGGGAAGCATTCCGATTCTATTCTCTGCGCAGAGGATTACAGTTGTGTCGGAGGATCGCGGAAATAATTACTATCTTAACGTGAGTCCATTCTTTGGCCGAAGTACTGTTCTCATTAAAATGGATTAACCGACTGCCGTGAATCCCGGAGTGTAGCAATCGCATCGCTCGTAAGTCATGGTTTACAGATTAAATCTGAGTGCTCAAGCTCTCTGCAGGGATTATGGACTGTTTCTGTCGTATTTTCTAGAACGATGTCCTCATCCTTACACATCCTCTTTCAGCTTTTATCACGGCGCATCAAAATCCTGAATCCCTTTTCGGAGGAATTATGAATTTCATCTGGAGTGGGGGAGTTCCTGGAAAAGTTCTTGCTGGTATTCTGGGTTAGTTGCACTTAAAGCTCACTTCTTTGAGAACTTGTTTCTCTCGGTGAATTCTGTATGTTCAGAAATTCGAGGTAAATACATTCTCGAAGCGTGCAGATGCAGCGCACGTGTTCCTGATGGGACTTAAGAGGAATGGCGTTTGAAGTTTTCTTTTGCGTGCGCTTCTCCTTTGTAAGCGATTCCATTTTAGTTTTTATCGTGATCTTTCTTGCTGCATCTAGGGGAATGAAGTCAAATTTCCTGCAAGACATAAATCTGGAAACGTTCTTGATACTCGCCATTGTGAATAGTTGTACCAAGGAAGTTGACTTCCACAACTGTCAAACGACTCGTACTCATGCTCACAATATGCATGTTCGTCATTCACAATTATCAGTCAATTGAGTTATAAATTATGAGTTGTCTTTTAGGATTTCCAGATCATGGTCCAGATCAGATCATTGCACATGATTTCCGGTTCAAGGAAACGCTTTAATTTATTTGCATTTAGTAGTTAATTGAGTACTGACAAAACATTAAAAGTTGCTGTTGAGGTTTGCGTATGGAGTTTCCATCCCAACGAAAATGTATCTTCACTTACACTTGTTCACTCATACATTAACAAAAAAAATGGTCACACATGGGAAAGTGAAAACACACATGGTACCGTCCAGAGAATATCTCATCCTTTATATGGTGTGCATTTTGGTCTGGTGGTGTCATTGGTCCATACTTTTTCCTAAAATGAGGACGGTGTAACCGCCACAATCAGTCTTATCCAAATGCGAATCGAAATGATTTGGCCCAAATTCGAGGATATCCATGTGGAGTTAATTTCCCTTGACAGCCGCCATCTGCCCCGAGGTACTACTCCACATTTTGACTATGTGCACTTTGCAACAAAGATCGAGTGGTTTTTCGCCGTTGAATTTCTTTTTTCAGTTATGCCGAAGACGTTTTCATGCACAAAATCCACAAACTACTTTCGTTATGTAGAGAAGTCTCAGAAAGCGCTTCTTATGTTTCTCTACATTATTAACGCCGCCTTTAGATTAGAACATGTCCCAAGTCAGTGGAAAGTTGCAGAAATAATAATGGTACCGAAACCGGGTGAACCCCCAACAGATAAAAAGTCATTTAGACCGATTTCACTTCTTCCGACAATGGCTAAAGTGTTCGAAAGAATATTACTCAGACGTGTGAGCCCGGTTGTGAAAGAAAGACGACTTATTCCTAACCACCAGTTCGGTTTTAGAAGCAATAGCAAGTCTGCTCAGCTGTATTTCTCGATGTTTCTCAAGCTTTTGACAAGGTTTGGCACGAAGGCTTGAAACGCAAGCTTCAAAAATTCCTCCCGAGAAAACTTGCTAGCACAATTTTAGCTGGGTTTTTTTGCAAGCGTATATACGCTTAATTTTGAAGTGCACAAAAAAACGATCATCGGCACTTAATGATTCATCATAAAATCATGGTAGCACCGACGACATTTATGACATTTGCAAAGCAGTCAGGGTTGTAGTTGTGGATGGTGATAGTTGATCGTTAATGGGCACAATCTTCGGTTTGCGATTGTGTAGCGTGACAATCACTTTAAAAGGCAAAAAAATTAATAATTATAAAATAAAAAAAGTGATCATCAAATAAAAACATCGGTAACGAGACCTAAACGGAATGTATAGCATAGACACACTGGGTATACCAAAAATTGCATATTTATGGATGCAAAATATTGAAAAATGATCTAATACATCAACCACACCTGCAAATGTAACCCACATACAGCAACCTAAACAATGAATGAATAAATTCAGGAATGAACACACAGAAAATAATGTTTGGAAGCATTGGTTTTATCCGCGCTTATTTCTTAAGCGGCGATAGATATGATGAGCAACTTAAGCGGACATAGGATTTGTGTATTTTACATGCAAATTGAAATCCAAGCGTATTTACGCTTGCAAAAAACCACAGCTTTTATCGAACTATCTATCTTATAGAATATTCCGTGTGAAATACAGTAAAGAATACTCCCTATTTAAATCTATACAAGCTGGAGTACTATACAAGCTGGAACTGTTCTTGGTCCCCTCCTTTACTTACTATATAGCAGCGATGTACCGCAGGACGTAGGCACATTTGCTGACGACACCGCCATTTTGGCAACTGCCAAAACGGTCGAAGAATCAACAAGAAAATTGCAATGACCGGATACACGAATGGACGAGCACTCAGCGAATTGAGCTTAACGAAGCTAAATCCGTTCATATAAATCTTACGTATAAGAACGTGAATAAATTGAACGTTTTTATAAATAGTGCTCAAATACCTTTCGGCAATGAAGCGAAATACCTCGGAATGACTCTCGATGTTAAGCTTAAATGGAAGCAGCACGTTAAAAAGAAACATGAGGAGCTCCAATTAAAATACAAAGACAGGCATACTGGCTTATTGGAAACTAATCCAAGCAAAGTACTGACAACAAATTGCTTGTATACAGGCAACTGCTAAAACCCGTTTGGACGTATGGTAAACGTATGGGGTTGTACCAAAGAAAGTAATAGAAACATAATGCAAACTTTCCAAAATTAAGTGCTAAGTGCCATCGTCAACGCACCCTGATATGTACGAAACAACGATATCCACAGAGATCTTGGAATTTCATCAGTCCAAGATGAAGTTACGAATATTGCTCGTAAGCATAAGCGTCGCCGGGAAGAGCACATAAACTCTTCTGTCCTTCCAATTCTCGACGAAAGAAACTCTCTTCGCCGTCTTCAAAGGACTAATCCCTTTAACCTAGCCCGGTGAATTCAACCCGCGCTTGGCTGCCAAATGGAGAATCTCTTGCCAAATGCGTCTAAACCAAGAAAGGAAAACAGCTGGATAAGTGTAGAACTTAGTTGTAGTGGAAATATATTTTATTTGAATGGATGTGTTTTTATTGGGTAAAAATCCCTCTCGCTGTGTGGGAACGGTCCCCATAGTGTCTTTTGAAGATCTTCACTTACCCCGCAAAAAAAAAATTAGAAAAGTCATCGAAGTTCTTGAAGAAGGGCCCAAAAGAGGCCTGCCCAGCGAGCGGGATCTCTGGCTAGAGAAAATTTGTTCATTACATCCTTACACATTTGAATTTATATTTCTAAGCTAGTCGTGCATGCCTTTTTATGTTATTTTTATCAAAATGGACGAGTTGCATGAATCGAGAGTTGCTTTAATCGAGAACGTACTGTATTTTTTTGTTCGCTTGTTATATACGTTCGAAGGTCGTCTAGAATTCGATGTCATGCTTGATGTTGGGACTAGATCATAGAAATCTACAGGCAATCTATTTTCCTAATCCAAACATTCCGTATTAATAATATAATAATAATATGGGTGGCGCTACGGTTCGAGGCGGACCTGGGCCTAGCTTCTCAGCAACCACTCGTTTTGTGCGTGCTATTGTTCTCTCACGCGTGGAAGGGACCTACAGTTTAATGCCAACTCCGAACGGCCAAGTTTAAGAAGCTTTTTCTAGACAGGAAATACTCTTTGAGCATTGACAGTGACTCGAAAGAGGTGGAGCCGTGAAATATGAAAGGTGGTAAATTCGGGTATCGAACCTGGCACCATCTGCGTAGGAGTCGACGCACTAACTTGTAATAGGCCGTACTTATCTAAATGGAGAAAAGCTTCTGGGGAAACGAAGCCACTGTGGCGTACCTTTTCGTGGTATTCTGGATTGGGGTAGTAAGCCCCTGAGATCTAGTTATTGGACGAGTTCATTGCTCTAGCAGTATGACCTCGAATCAACTTCAGCAGGAAATTGTCCACTCTTATATGTACTGGGACTCTGGATTTCGATAAAGACGAAGGCAAGCCCTAAGACAAGCCCTCTCAAACAACCAAATCTTTTCCATCAAGCTTGCACTCACGTTGAACCACACGGGACAGCCATAGGTGAGCATTGGCCGGATGAGGGCCATGTAGCAGATAACCTTCACCCTCGCATCGAGTTGGCTGTTGTAAAACAGTCTCTTTGTAAGGGCTCTGACCAGAGCAGCATCTACATGCTTGTTAAAATATAGGTACTGATCTAGCCAGATCCCCAGGTATTTGAGTACAGTCCTTTGCGCCAATGGTTCCCCGTGTCTTCCAACGATTGAGAATTTTCGCCAATTTTTTTTCGTATCCGCCGAGGCCTTATACCACGGCGTTCTGAACAGAATGGTTTCCGAATTTCGGAAATTGATACTCAACTTCCAGTCATCGCAACTTCTCATGAATGAATCGAAGTCACCCTGCGTGAGAGTATTTCCTCGATCTTTTTGCCTGATCTGTACACGATCAAGTCATCGGCATACGCAATTGCATGAGGAAGAGAACTTAGCAGATCGCTCAAGTAAATGTTGAACAGGATCGGCGAATTAACGGCACCCTGTTGGAGACCATTTTTATCTTGGAATATACCTGTGGAGGTCACGTTGCCATTTTTCACAACGAAACGTCTACCGGTGAGCATGTTACACAGTAGGTACAGTAGTGGTTTGCTAATACCTAGCTGATTAAGCTTGTAGAAAAGACCTTCTAACCATACGGTGTCGAAGGCCTTCTCCAGGTCAATCAAGCAGGCAGCCGTACATTGTTTCTGCCTCTTGGTCCATTGGATATCCGACAACAGTTTCGACGCAGCATGAATAGTGTCATGTCCCGCTTTGAAACCGAATTGGTTATCCGGAATTATATTTTTGTCCTTAGTCCAGTTGCTGAATACCTTGCTGATGTTCGGAAGGAGACTAATTGACCGGAGATTGCAAGGATTCGAAGAATCTTTCCCCCCTCTTGAATATGGGTTGCACAATCGCAGTTTTCCAATGCTCCGGATAATGTGCATTATTCAGAGCATTGTTAAATAGGATCGTGTAAATAGTAACCACTTCTAGGGGGAGGTGTCTTTACACAATGTTCGAGATCCCGTCGACTCCCACTGGCTTTTTCATCTTTAGTGATTCGAAGACCGCTAGGAGCTCTGTCTTCGATATGCGGTACCGCTAATTTTTCACATAGCCAGATCAAGTGTGGGTGGGCGACTGAACCACGACCGTTCCGTCGCACAACGAGCTGAGGAGGGTCTCCTCCGGTTCAGTACGGCGGTATGCAGCCGAGACATTCGGGATGTTGGTAGGCAGCACCAAAATTTCTGGTGGCTAGGGAGCGAGAGAACTCCATCGTCGAACCCTTTAGACCCGGGGTACAAAGAGTAGGGCGTCCCCCCTTATGGGGCGCAGTCGGTCTCTGTCTTGCAGCGGATTAGATGGAAATCTATCAGCTGGGTAGTTTTAAGGTAGTTTTTTAAGTTGAATGTATGTGTATAAAAAAAAAAGCAAGAATGTATATGTGGATACATGACGACACATGTATACATTGTGTATACTAAGGATATATGCGAATACACATGTGTATACGGGTATAGACAGGTGTATATGCATGTATACGTACGTTAGCTTAAGTTAGTTTGTAAATTTTATTTTAAGATAGAATGTAAGTTAGCGTGTAAGTTTTTATATATACCGTCCAGTCATTAAGTTTTCAAATTTTTTCTTAATTGTAAGTTCTTCTTTTTAAATTGCCATTTATATTTTATTCCGTTAGATTAGGTCGAAAGACATAGATTAAGAATAAGTTTAGCTTAGAGTGCCCGCCTAGGGCCAGGCGATCCACAAACATTCCGTATTATTGTTCCGAAACCTCAGCATTTCTCGCTTATCTGTCCCATCTTGCAACTCATAGAGCTTACATATGTCTGCAGCACTCTAGAACTTTCAAAAATTTGCCATAATGCCATAATGTGGGCCAAATTTGCTTATTTCGGTCCACAACCCTAGCAGGAGAGTTGTTTTCGTAGTAGATAGATAGAAAATCGTTATTATTAATCGTTATTATTCGAAGTGAAAACGAAAGGCATCATCCAGGAGAACATTTTAAACCATATTTCCTGGTGGGCATATTCTTAAAAGCTTATGCACAATGTAAAAAAAAACCCGGACAAGTCTAAGGCCTAAGGTTCAAACTTTCCTAAAAGATTCTTTAAATAACCGGCTATTTACTCTATTTACTCATACAGACACGATGAATTTGATATGCAAGGAATGCTTTGCATTTCTCTTATTGAAAAATGTTAGCTGTTTCAGATGTCACCCGGTAAATACCGTTTTCAGGAATTTATTTTTCGCAGAACGTTAAGACCGTCATGACGCGAGGCGTGCCGTGAATGTGATCAGGTAGGTGGCAACTTGGCAAACCCAGGATGAGGTGTTTAGACCAAGTCTATAAACTCGCCTGATTACGCCTGATCATAACTCTTGATGACTTAGAGTCGATGGCGAAGGAACATGATGATAACGTTAAGAACTGAGGTTTTACCTGTCGGTTGATACCAAACTTTTGACGACATTGATTTTTGAATTAAGTTCCGCTAGATAAGCAAATATCACACTGTGCGCCGCCGCCATTTTAATGCAACAAAATGCCTCATTGCGTTCCATCAATCATACCAATGTCATCCACCTGTGATCATCATCCTTTGATCCACATCGTTTGTGTGCAGGTCAGGCAGATCGTGCCTCTCGAATTGACCAGTGTGGGTCCTTAATGAACTTCTTAAGAATGATGTTGATCATATGATCAACTAGGCATCCATGCCTTGTTGCCAATCTTGACGAAACAGCGATAGTTCTTCATCGTCAACCAGCGCAACCTAACGAGGTCAGTAGGGTGGGCATGTTGCCATGGCTTTGCACACATATCTCTTCCCTATGATATGCGTCCGTGAAATCGACGATAGGTGGTGAGAGTCCTTCGGCATTTCACCGGATCTGCTGCAGTGTGAAGATCCCGATTATTTTGGACTTCGTCCCCGGTTTGTTGTCACGCTGTTTAGTTATGATCAGCTTCAGGCCAGCACATAGAAGAGCAGAGAAGTAAACGGAATGCATTCAAGGGATATGCTTTTGCGTCAATTCGTCTTGCCATCTCGAAAGCTGTGAGGTGAAGACCATCTTGGTTTCAATTCATCGGACATACATACAATTCCTTAAAGCTTAAAGTTAAACGCTCTAAAAGCTGCTTACTCCTTGCAAAAATGCTATATTTCAGTCTCCTTCCTTCTATATTTGCACCAGCATTCAAACAAAAAACTACAGTCACCATGTCACCTCATTGGAAAATACCGTTAAGCTTCGAATAGATTCAACGTCCATAAATTGCAAAAACTTTCTCAGTCTCTCTGTCGCCTGGCACCGAGGCACGTGTTGCATGTTTAATGAGCATAATAAGCGTCGCGGCACAACAAGAAAATACCTCAAGGCGAATTCATATTTCACTTCAAGGACGACCGAACGAGACTCTTCAGTCAGTAATGCCTTTGAAGAATGATTATTCCCCTGTGACAACAATGGACATCAGAGCAATCTCCAGAAATGTGAGAGGCTCACTTTCAGCATGATGATTCAAATATTGGCATGCTCGCACGTTCCGGGCGAACTCGCAGCAGACTCCTCGAACCCGAGAAATCCGCCAGCAGTGCGGGCTCCTTTAAGTGGGCTCGTGTTGTCAAGACATCCATAACTGTTGGCGGAAGGTACTTGTAATCCCAATTAAAAGCCCCCCGCCTCCCATCCACGGGGGTTCATCGTAAGTCGTGATTGACGAAATTATGCGAAACTTCGTTCGGAGATCCGTCATCAGTTAATTTCATTAAAAAAAAATGACAGGACGTCCTTCGCTCGGCTCAGCTCACGTCATTATTCACAAAAACCACAGCCACCACCGAATTTTGCGAAGCGTGAGCGCCCGCCCCGTTGCCGCGCTCGGGCTGTTGCGAGACACATTTTCCAAGCTAATTAAAAGTGAAAACCATACCGAAAGCTAGCTCTGAGCACTTAGCTTCATAAACAAAACCATTAACCGCTCCCATTCCCATTCGCCGCCCCAGCGGCTGCGGGAATCAGCCCTTAAACAGCGTCTCTAGTGAACGTTAATAAAGGACGCTTTCATAACAACGCTAATTAATATTTTCCCGATGAAATTAAATCACATTTCCATGGCAACGTCGCCGCACCTCTGAAATCGAAACCATCCGCTGTTACCTTGAATTATTTCGCCGAACGAAACGACCGCCTGCGGACCGTGCAGTGTCCTCGTAACCGAGTCCTCCCTGGTTACACATTGTCTCTACTCAATTGTGTACATATACATGTGTGCATGGGGGCGTGACTGGCGGAAGTGGGGAGCCAGTTTATCCGGGCCATCGCCGAAAATCAGTTCGAAGGGGTTTTTCGGGCTTAATTCGAATCATTCTCAATCTTTCCTCACCCGAGACCCCATTATCGACGGTCGATACATATTCAGTGAACGATTATCGTTCGGCGTAAGCTGTGCAGAGAGGGTTTTTTGTGATGGCCCGTAAGACCGAAGGCAGATGGCTGGTTTCGCACTGCAGACGTCGCCCTTGACCCTCGAGTGGGTGGACTGCTGGGTGTCTGCTGGAATTTACTTGATGTCATTTATTCTGGGAGACGACTGCGGTTGCACATTATCCGCAGACCCAGCCAGCGCCAGTCCTTTATTTCCGTTTCCTCTCTGTTTCTCTCTCCCCTCCTTTGGTTGCAGTGAGTCCCTTTTTTGGCGTAAACTACCGACGTGTAGTCAAACATCTTTGTGCGGCACATGTAGGTGTCGTGTGGGCTGGGAATAATAGTTTCGAGGGGACCCTGACCTGACCCAGCGGCAATTTATTACAGAATTCCCACATCACGTACAGAAAAGGGGTCAAGGAAGTCAATTAGTTTGCAAGGATGCGCACACCGACTGTGGGCGATAAAGGAAATTCATTTTTCAACCACTTTTACGATTATGAACGCTTTACAGGCGACATCCGATCAATACCTGGGAAATCAGATAAGTGGTGAGATTTTCCCGGCTTACAGTGTTTATTGGAGGCGGGGGTGGAACCGCCTGTCGAAAGGGTTGAGAGGTACGCCTGCCGTCTCCTACGGATGCTGGTGCTTTCGTCACGCCAGTCGTGTGGATGAATAAGTAGGGTCGTGGATTCGTGTGTCGTCCTCTGAGGGTGGATTTGAGGCGTGAAACTCATCATGCCCTGCTGGGACATCTGCTGTGCAAAAAGGGTACGGACTACGGGACAATGTTGAAAGCGCTGAGCTGTTTTTGGGTCGTGATGAATTGGAGTGTTGACCTTTTCTGATTGAGATTATGACTTAGTTCAGTGAGTAGCTCACTTTTTTTTCTTTTGTTTTGTTTGTCTCTTAAAGATTCCCCGAAAAGGGGTTTTACGGCTTAGGGCTGCTCATCAGCTGGACTTTGTAATGTAATCACTCCACGAGCTGTTGCTTCTATAAGGGCTGCTGGCGATTTTTATTTTCCTTAGATCCATTAAGAGGTGTGCTTTCTTTTTTTCGCTCCAATTGCAGACTCGCCCCTTCGTAATTGTATGGACTTAAGGCAGCTAGAGCTGGATTATTCGTTTAACGTTTAAGGAAAAGGTTCGGATCACTGAATGGGATGAGGTATCTTAAATTCTGATTGGCCTGTATTCAAATTAGATCTGCTGTCAGCCAAGTCGTCGGGGTGCCGGTGAACGCGTGAATTCATGGGAATGAGCAATGCTTTGTGGACTGATATCGACCGAGTGCACTAGTCAGGAGGAGAAGGAAATTGTATTTCAGAGATTTTATTTCCCCCTCGCGTCAAGTTAATGCGATAAGGGCATGAGAAACTTTCAGTTGGGAGATGTAGTAAATCCACACTCATTCATCATTTATCACATAATGCGGAGGGAACTTTGCTTAGAACTCTAGCTGTCGCCACTCTGTCTGCTGCGCTCGAAACTTGCAGCCGACTAGAAGCGATGGAATCTTATCGAATTTCAACTCAACTTCCTTAGACGCATTCAATGCGATTTGTAGCATTGATCGTTTCTACAAAGAGTGACCGCAAGCATCTTGTCGTTGACTCATTGGTTGTAAGTCGTTTTTGGCGCGATAATGAATGCAAGCAAATGACTACAATGTGTATTGGATTATAGCGCGGGTGTTGCAGACTGTAGCCAATCAAGATTCTTAATTGTCTTCCAGTAAAATTCTGACTGGATTCGATTCAACTTGTCACATCCTACTATCTCGTCATTCAGCGTACTAGAAGGAAGGAACCGGACAGAAGCTTGGAATACATCTTACACAAGCCAGACATCACATCCACAATCTGAACAGCCATCCTCGATATTTGTTTTTTTTAATGGGCAGTGTATCCCATGTCGCCTTAGTTGCGAGAGAGTCAACATCAAGAAGCGAGCAATCAACGGACCAGATCCCACTAAAATGAGTGCCAAAAAATTACATTCACTAACACTTCTACTAGCAATGGGACCAATATGGTCTAAGTGCATGCACAAGCAGCCCGCCTAATTAACCTAACCTAACACTTCTATTACTCTATTTTCCCCTCATTTTTCACCGCTCTATTCAAACAAAATCTTACACGTATAGGAAAACGTCAAATCCAAGTCTGAAAATGTAGTGAAAGAATGTAGTCGCTTTCGAATTGTTCAATATGTCATCAATCCAGTGCGCCTACTAGACCAGGAGCTTGGGAGCCAGCCGTTGGATTGGATGATCCTATTGGGGGTCCTTACAGCAGTCTTCTGAGTAGAGAATCCTCAGCTACTTCGGTCAGCACAGATTCCGGTCTGTAGATAACCACTTTTCCTAAAAAGAAAAGTAACGTACAACTTTAAACCAAAGTCTTATTGCACATTTGTGCAGTAAATAAATATCATGAAGTTTAGAGCGGCTAGCTCCTCCCCAGTACTCCCAAATGTCGAATTGAAAAATGCTGTAGTAAACAGCTCTCAATGTGTTATTTGTACAGAATCTGTTGCCACGGAAAAAACCAGGGATAGAGGAACGAAGATACTGTTTCAAGTTCGCAATGTTAATTGACCAATTCAGCAGCAAAGGCCGTGACTTTACATGCAAAAGGCTAAGTAGGAAAAGAATCGGACCCAAAACAGACCCTTGAGGTGGAAAATTAATTGTTCTAAAACTACGGAAACAGATTCCAATTTTGATATGCATTGATGGTTGGTCAGACGCTTTAGTTTTTCTTGTTTACATAGCCGCTGACCTCTAAATCCCATTTTAACCCACATCTCATCCTTGCGTAGAAAACTACGCAAGAGCTACATTTTGTCTTATTTTCTTTTTCAAAAACCACATATTGGCAGCTTCCGAAATTTTCTGACTATATTACAATTCATATTTTACGCATTTCCTCTTCCCTTTAATTCTGAAAAAGGTTCAAAAAACAAAAATAATGGAAACAAATGGCACAATTGAGGATGAGATGAGGGTTAAAATACAATTTGCATTTAGACAGTTAGTTGTTGAAACATTTCTTTCGTCAATAAATCAACGAATCTTCGATATCGTTCCAAAACATTTCTTTCGTCAATAAATCAACGAATCTTCGATATCGCTCCATTTGGGAGTTTTGTTTAAATTCATTCATGTAATACAATCAAACTAATCCAGAGATCAACCCCATCTCTGAAGGTATTTTAAACACCTTCAATAGCCTCTAATATACTTATTTAGACGACTGGATGGCTCAGTTGGTAGAGTGCCTGCCCTTAGTTAGCGGGGTCCCCGGTTCGAATCCCAGTGAAAGTAAAGTTAATACGCTTTTATCTGGTTTTCAAATCTGGTCCGGTCACCATTTGTCGTTGGGATCAATAAACGGCACGATCACTGGAGTAGTCAATCAGTGGTAGTAGTTTGACTATGGGTATCACAATGGACCAATATGTTGCGCATAAGTGTAAGAGATTTATTCAAGTATTTTCTCTCTAAGATAGTTTCCATTAGGACTCTGAGAATGCAAGATGGTTCCAGTAACTTAATTTCTTCCTCTGCTAGTAGGTGCTTGCCCAGATATATTTGCCTTTTGTGGGCACACGTTCTGCAATTTCATTTGATTGTCCACAGAATCTACAGGGACTACGCGATGTTCGCTCGATTATATTTGATGGTACTTAATCTGGTGAGTCGCCGTGGCGTAGTAGGCGTCGACTCCTACGCAGAGGGTTCCAGGTTCGAATCCCCAATCTACCAACTTTTATAATTCACGGCTTCCACCTTTTTCGAGTCACCGACAATGCTCAAAGAGTATTCCTGTCTAAAAAAAAGCGTCTCAACTATGCCGTTCGGAGGCGGCATAAAACTGTAGGTCCCTTCCACTCGTGAAAGAACATTAGCACGCACAACACGAGTGGTTGCTGAGAAGCTAGTCCCAGGTCCGCGCCACCAATATTATTATTATATATTTGATCTGGTGATGCCCAGTTTAGGTGATCGGAATCGCCGGTTATCTTGGACACTGGCCACTGTGGAGGGTAGGCTTTTTTTCCATTTCGCCCCTAACTCTGTCTGCTTGGTGGTTTAAGGTCGCCGTCACACTAAAATCCATGCCGACGACTGTTTTCACGAGGTAATTTACGTTGCCTGATTTTCACTGAGCCGTGATTTCGATAATATCTTTTCATAATTCCCGTACGTTCGGCAAGTGTGAAATGGCAAACCTGCGTGATGGCTTACAGACAACAGTGCGTTGCTTGCGCCAGCCGACTTCATGTTAAGGAGAGAGTGCGATGACGCGCTGCGTTGAAATCAATTTATCAGCTGTTCACTCTCTAATCTACCAGATGCAAAATATTGCCGCCTTTCTGCATACACTCACTTGAAATGACTTTTGTCGTTAAACTGTTTTTAATCAGCTGTTTTCATTTCTCAAATGACAGTTGACACAAAATAGTCTCAATTTGAAAGAAAACTCTCAATTTCAGGAAAAAATCTCCCTCACAGCGCACCTCTCTGTCAAAAAATATCCAAAGTATAAATATACATTCGATAAAGACGTGTGATGGAATTAAGACCCAAAACCATGGAATCAGTCGAGTGCTCAGAAATGAAGTATTACAGAGATAGCCAACTTCACAGTTGATTGCCCCCTAGTCCATCGGTGTATATGAGTACTTTTTTGACAGATATTCATGAATTGTTGGCAGTTATTCACGAAATAACGTAAATGCCGTCCTCTGATTGGTCAATATGGTTTAAGAAAACGTTATAAAAAGCAGTTGTCAAAAATGTTAAAGGGCAAGAGATGTAGAAGTCTTGTGTCTCTGTAATAAAATCATTTATGCAAAAAATTGACAACTCATAAGCCCTTATGAGAGGGAGAGTGACAGCAAATACAGCCCATAAGTGAAATTCACCACGACGGATGGAAATGGGCAAATTTTAACTTTCTGTGCGTTTGACAGACGTTTCCATAGAAATTCATTCGGCTGCTCCTTACGTGATTATTCTTACTTCATTTTATGAATGAGAGAATACTTTCTGTTTTATTTAAAATTGTTCTTGAATAATTCAGGAACTTTAAAATTTCGAATTTTTTAGATTTATGAAAGAATCATTTAGCACCACTTTGCAATCCGGCAACTACCATTTTTGTGGATTCCAAACATAACGTACGCGACGGATTCTATGGGTTTTGGGCTTTACGTTTTACGTTTTCTTACGATCCTCTCTCTCATTTTTCACAAACGCAGGTCGACGCTATATTTTGCACTATATTATGAATTGTGTGCGTTGTCTTTCAACGCTAGTGCAAACGCACTATTGTGTTTCAGCTATGAATATTTTGAGGGCTGGATGTCATTTTGAGAGCTGGATGGAGAAAGAAGAAAGAGCACGAGAAGCGCGCGATCGAGGAGATGGAGAGGTGCTACGGCAGAAACGATGTCCGAAAGTTTTACCAGAGGGTGAAACAGTAATCCAGTGGATATAAGGTTCGGACAGAAGCCTGCCGGGACGAGAATGGACAACTAGTAGTAGAGTCGCAGTCGACACCAATACCGCTGTCAGGCAGAATGTTCCACTCAATATGGACGATGATCGACGAGAACTCCGTCCCCCCGACTTAGACGAGCTCAAGATAGCAATATCAAGACTAAAGTCTAACAAAGCTGCCGGTGCGGACGGACTGTCCGCTTAAATCTTTAAGGCAGCTGGAGATGATCTGGTTGGGCGCATGCACCAGCTGATCTGTAAGCTATGGACGGAGGAAAGCATGCCCGATGAGTGGAATCTCAGTATCTTTTTCCCGATCCACAAGAAAGGAGACACCTTTCACTGCGCCAGCTATAGAGGGATAAGTCTCCTGAAAATCGCTTTTCTCTGCCGTTTTGTGTACTCACCTGAAGCCGTTTATAAATAACCTGATCCATATCAGTGTGGCTTCAGGCCAGGGAACCACCATCGACCAGATTTGCAAACTACGGCAGATCCTGGAAAAGATCCAAGAAATGCAAATCAACAGCCACCACCTTTTTGTCGATTTCAAGGCCGCATATGATAGCGTGCATAGGGACGAGGTATACAACGCCATGTCTAGTTTTGACATTCCAGCCAAACTCGTCAAGTTGTGCAGGATGACGGTGGTGAATTCTCGCTGCTCCATCCAGGTCAGTAACGAACTCACCGAGACCTTCAATGTCAAATGAGGTTTTAGACAAGGTGACGCGCTGTCATATGACTTCTTTAACATCGTCCTGGAGAAGATCGTGCAAGACTCACGCGCCAACACTAGTGGCACGATCTTCCAGAAGTCCATAGAACTGTTAACTAGTTAGTTGACATAGCGCGAGCATTGAGGCGGAAGCGGCTGAGTCTAGCGGTGAATGAGGGCAAAACGAAGTATATGCTGTCATCAAGAAAGGACACACAAAATCTACGTCTTGGACAGAACGTCACAATGGGCACCTATAACATCGAGGTAGTCAAGGAATTCGTCTCGGCTCCGCAGTAAATAGTACGAACAACATGAGTACCGCGATCAAACGCAGAGTAACTCTTGCCAATCGCTGCTTCTATGGGCGCAAGAGGCAATTGAGTAGCAGAGCTATCTCTCGAAGGACCAAGCTGACTTCATACATGACCTTGATCATCCCAATCCTGCTGTATGGCTTGGAGGCATGGACAATCTCAAAAGCGGATGAGGCAGTCATTGGTCTCTTCGAGAGAAAAGCTCTGCGTGCGATCTTTGGTCCTGTTTGCGTTGACGGTTTCTGGAGGAGAAAATTCAACCACGAACTGTACGGGCTGTACAGCGACATGAGTCTGGTCAGGCGTCTTCGGATCCAACACCTAAGATGGCTAGGCCAAGTAGAGCGTAGTTCTGGCCCGAAGAATCTTTCGACTCTTAGCCTTTGGGCCAACGCAACACGTCCACGTACAAGGTGACGCACACAAGTTGAGGGGGACCTCAGCCGGCTGGGTGTGCGAATGTGGAGATATGTAGCTTGCGACAGATTGGGCCGGCTGGAAAGGCATGTTGGGAGAGGCTCAGGTCCACCCCGGACTGTAGCGCCATATTAAGAAGGAGAAGATGCAGATAAACTATTACATTTAAAACCCTTTATTTTATTTGTAGTAGATCGATTACAAAAATTTTTAATATGATGCTTGCACGCATGTGCTCTCGGTTTTTATCTAACGGCTGCTCCTTTCCGGATATAGCCTTCTTCTTTATTTCTTTTTCGAAATGGCATTGCCAGAATACACATCTTCCTGACATTACTATGAAGAGACCACAGAATGTGTGTCATTCGAAAAAAGGACTATTAAGTATTTGGGGAAGTACACTTCATATGGACCACGTGCAAGTCAGCACAAGCCAACAAATTGCCCGAATTTATCTGTCTTCTCTCATTCTGATTAGACTTAGAATAGTCCCAGGGAAGAGTTTCAAAAGACGCATTCCTTTTCGATCTCATCTCATCTCATTCACTTTCCCATCCACTCATCAACAAACCATCTTAACAGTCCTTCGAAAAAGCAAAAGGAAAACACAATTAGATCAAAGAAGCAGCTCTTCCTTCCTGCCGTCCACTGGACAGAACCAAAAAACATCACTTAATCTAAATAATTTCCACTCTCGCTCTCCACAACATCAGTTCTATTTATTTCGCAGAAACGTCCTCGAATTTCTTTGCCAACTAATTTCCCAGACCCACGCCACACACCCAGTCTTATCCATCAAGCGCCGCTTTAGATCCAATTTCTCACCATCTGCCCTGCAGCGAAGTAATCTTATTTGCATTTAAATTTAACGTGAGGTTCCTTCCATAAATTGCCCATCCTTTTCCCAGTCTTTTCCTCCTTCTGCCACCCACACGAGGACATAGGATTGCTTCCTCATCGCTGGCTCCTGGCACACCAAAGATGCCACAACGGAGAACGGCAATTTATTATGCGACAGAAGAACTCTGAGCTCCACTTGAACTTCATCATAACAAAGATCGTTTGTAGCATCCTAAAGGGCACTTCCGCGCAACTTTCCCCCAAGAGCTCATGTTTACAAGCCAAGATATAACAATTAAAAAGTTGTCACAAGTAGTTCTCGACACATACACTTCGCACATGAATCGGTTAAGGCGGCTCACCGCACCCGCTCGACGCCGCGCCGATCGTCGGTGGCGTTCCGACTAAGGGGAGCTAATTCAGTCATTTGCCATCCGGTTTGGTGCCACTTCCACCTCACGACCGACCGCGGAAAGAACCAGTGACTCGGCGCTGTGGTGGGGCTGCTTCCACATTTTGTGCGAGTGGAGCAGCGATGCTGAAAGGGAGTCGCAGGCGGCGGTGAACGAAAAAGAAAAGGAAAGTTATTTTTGGTCTCCTTATCAGCATCTCGAGCTGAATGTTCAACCAGCGTGTGGGACGCGAGAACTTTTCCATCAGCGATTCTTGGATTCGGGCTCCCATGGGGCGAGCGAATTTCTTTCAAAGTTAATTATTCACCGCACCAGCTGAGCTCCACCACGTCGCAGGGAACGTCATCTATGTCAAAAGCACGACGCCTGAGCCAGGGGGTGGACGTGGACTTGGGAGAGTGTCCTTCTCCACGATGACACTGATTTGTTCCCCCGTTCCCCAGTGAACGACGGCCGCTCTTCGTGTCTGCCGTTCGAGGGTCCAACGGCACATGCTCTTTGACTGGCCATGGTACAGGCCTCGAGTGCTGGGTGGCGGATGGCGGTTGGCAGTTGGTGGGTAATTTAATTACCGGATTCTGGAGAGGACGCTAATAAATTCCAGTTTTCACTTGGTTGAACCGAATTCGAACTAGACGCGATGATGGAATGGTTGAACCGCCTCAGGGTCGTGCCCGGATAATCGCATGTATCCAGCGCGCGAGGGCAAGGACGAGGACGAGAGTGGCGCGCGCGCTTAAGTTGACGAAGTTTGCGACGTGATTCGGGAATGTTCATAAGTGCTTTATGTCTTACTGCGACGGAATAAAACGCCGCTTCTTTCATGGGGATTTGTGAGCACGTTGTAAAGCACGTAATTATGGCCTCGGTTGAAGGACAGAGGACTTCAAGATTTAATGACAGACAGTGAGTGGAGCGAAGTGTGTGGGTTTTTTTTTCTTTTCGCCAGTTTCTTCGTTAAATTCTTCGTCCACGGTATGTGGGCTCTGTTGTCCCAGGTGCTGACACAACGGGGAATTAGGAAATCAAGTTGCAAACACTTCACACATCTGCCTCACGACAAGAGATACGTGTGCTGGCAAGTCTCCCACGGCGGTTTGTTGCTCCAAACGGAGGAGGAGGAGCTCTTAAGATGCTTTTAAAATGATTTCAGCCGTCTCGCCATTGTGGATTGAGACTCTTGTGCTGTCAGGAAAATGGATTAAAGTTGTTTTTCATTTGAAGGCTTTTCAATTCTCTAAGTGTTAAGGTTGGGACAGATGCTGGGCATTCTACGTCCACTATGGGCTGCTAAATCAAATAAAAGTGTAATCCTTTGCAGGGATTAGGGCTTCAAAGTTAACTCTTAGAGTGATGTTGACTTTCTTAAAACGACCTTGGCAGTTACAAATCGATGGTCATTTGGCGCTACACGCAATGTGTTCTAGTTGGACAGGTGGCGCCAAATTAATCACTTGACATCTGTCAAATGACTGCCGCCAGTGGTGATACTCATTTGTGTCCGTTTTATCGCATTTTCCATTTTTCGATTGAATGCAAGGATGTGCTAAGTCCAACAAATTTGAGGTTACATCCTTATCAACACAACCGGAAGGGCCATGTTGGGTCGTCAAAAAATTATTTAAAAGATCTCAGTATCTTGACCCCCAATTACTGGCGATCGAATCTGCGGAAGCATTCACACGAACAGCACAAGGAGGCCACCTGTAGAACCAAACTGGAAGCAAATCCTTTTTCTCGAGGAACTGATGGTCTCCAAAGCACTTAATTTGTCAACCAAAGGTAGGTAGGTAGTAAGTGGCTTAGATGCACTTAGGCCAAAAGAGAGAAGGGTAAGGCCGACGTGGTTATTACGACAGCCAGCCAGATCTGTCAATAAAGTCTAATAGCGATTTGACTGATGTTTCTCTCAGATTATAGAAGAAGTAGTAGCCTAGAGTGGCTTTCCTAGCTGAGGCAAGTGCAGGGCAGTTGCAGAGAAGGTGTTGCACATTTTCTTCTTCTTCTTCGTCTCGGCAACTGCAGAAATCGTCTTAGTCTTTTCGCGTGTAGCCCCAAAAGGCAGTGCCCGGTGATTATTCCCACCGCCGTGCTGATTTTAGGTGTTTTAAGGAGATCAAACTATCAGATCTTTTGGGGTAATGCCGGGGCCAGATTTGTTTGGTAATTTGGCACGTATTGCCTGTATGGCTGCAAAATGAGCCGCAAGTAACCTTAGTTTGACTGTATGTTATAATGATAATGAAATAAAAGGTTCCTTATATTAGTATTCATGCTATATACCTTATACTTGCCAGGGTACCCTTCAAGCACAAGTAAAAGGTAGACTCGTCAGAACACTGAATGACATGCTAGATGCTAGAATACCTTACCTACATTTTGTTTTTTTTTGTGTTGTGCCAGCACCCTACCCTTCTCTTCGCTCAATACACTTCTGTTTCATCTTACGGGTCACATAAAAAAGTTTGTTTTTTTGGGAATTTGCGTATACCTTTTTTAGTGCACTAAATTTGGATTACTCTACCAGTGAAGAAATTAATGAAAATGAAATAAATTCTAGTGACGAACTTCAGTACATAGAAGAGGGAGTGGCCACTGGTCCTTTTATATTGGAAAAATCTCAAGTACCAAAACTAAAAAGAAGGATGGATGAAGCAATGGGTGCACTCAACAACAAATCTTCTTTTACTGTCCTTACTTAGTAAGCTTGATCAGTTGTATGGTGACAACTGTGAGTCACCGTCGAGTAGTGGGTTAGTGCGTCGACTCCTAAGCAGAGGGTACCAGGTTCGAATCCCCAATCTACCAACTTTCATAATTCACGGCTTCAAACTCGAGTCACCGACAATGCTCAAAGAGTATTCCTGTCTAGAAAAGCTTCTCCACTTTGCCGTTCGGAGTCGGCATAAAACTGTAGGTCACTTCCACTCGTGAAAGAATAGCACGCACAACCCCAGTGGTAGCTGAAAAGTTAGCCCCAGGTCCGTCTCGGACTGTCGCGCCGCCAATATTATATAATTATTGTGACAACTACTAAATTATTCGTGTTTTATTGAAGATCTATACTCAGCTCAGTAATGATTCGCAATAGAACGCTCTTAACTCACTTTGTATTCACTTTACTTTTTGTGTCAACAGTTTCATTCTTTTGATAAAAGTCTATTAGACTTGAAAATTCAATGTTTGTCAATGTGAATTTTTGTACAAATATGGTTTTATTCACTAGAAGCGTTTGTATATACAAATAATCGGTTACAAATGTGGGTCGCCGTGGCGTAGTGGGTAAGTGCGTTGACTCCTACGCAGAGGGTGCCAGGTTCGATACCCGAATTTACCACCTTTGATAATTTACGGCTCCGCCTCTTTCGAGTCACTGACAATGCTCAAAGAGTATTCCTGTTTAGAAAAAGCTTCTCAACTTCGCCGTTGGAAGTCGGCATAAAACGGTAGGTTCCTTCCGCTCGGGTAAGAACAAAAGCACGCGCAACACGAGTGGTTGTCAAGTATTTTTTGATTTTTGCAACGATAAACAAGAGTATCGCCAGGGGAGTACCGGGCCAGAAGACGTGACGAGAACCATCTACGTACAAGTTTAGAATCGTCTTCTTCTTTATCCGGGCCGGACATGGGCCTCAACCAACTAGCACGGTGCCTCAAGTCCTTCTCCACATAGGTGCGCCACCTTAATGGCGGGCATCCTCTGTTGCGATGTTCCATGTTCAGATTCACGACGACTAACATCTAACAAACCAAGTCTTGTAGTGAAAGTCAGTGTCAATCTACAAGCCAAACTCCATACCATCCCTCTTTTCTGATCCCGCATTTGTTCGTCCAGTGCCAGTTCTCAGAAACATGCACCCTATTCAAGATTACACAAAAAATGCCTCCCATCACACTTAAAGCGTCCACCTGACATCGAATGTCGCCCATCTATTGATTTTACGGCCACCCATTGATTTCATTCCTCACGAACGCAAAATCCCTCCGGGACACCATAAATGTAACAAAAGGCGTCGTCGGAAAGAACCGAATGCCACCATTGAGTCCGCATATTTACACAGGCTCTCAAAAGGAGAAATTATTCATCATCTTCCTTTGTGCGGCGCTGTGCTCCCCCCAATTCCCTTGCCACATTTCCTTTCAATAAATCGGTCACGAGAAGCAGTTCGTCCTTTGAGGAAGCGCAAACATATCGATTCACCCTCTCAACCGCAAACACGAAGGGCATTCCTCGCAGTCAACGCACTGGATCAAATGTCAATACACTTCAGTCTATTGCCTGTTCATAGCTGTCATCAGATGTGTTCATACGACACACAGCCAATCACATACGCTGCCAATAAAACGTTTTATTATCTTTCTTTTTCAGTTCCTTTGTTGCAAAAACATAAAGCTCTTCCTGGATATATGTAAGAATTACTTCGGCATCCGGGAGGCGGACCTCTTCGAGCCAACAATGCTGTACGACTTGACAAATTTCCATCGAGTGCTCATCACACTGTCCAAGTTGTCACAGTGCCGCAAGGTACAACAGCTCCATCCGGATCTAACGTAAGTGCCACAATAAGCGCCCGTGCCAGGGATGGCTGGGGCGGGCGGGGAGTGAATGTTTAACCACATCTCTGTCGTCTGTTTTTTTTCCTATTTCAGGGGATTCAACATTCAGCTGTCGCCTAGCGAAAGGAGTCACTCGGATGAAGCCATCTACAAGGATCTACATTCAACGTGAGTATATTTTACACGTGTACGCACTTATTGTTCTTCTTAGGTATCGGTTGCTCCCTGTTTTGTTCCCCCTTGTATTTTTCCTCTTGCGTTTCTTTCGGATTCATGAATACTTTCGATTCCAACCCTTTCCTCTCCGTTCTGAGCGCTGAAGGAGGAGCAGTACGAGAGTTTTCCTTCACTTTTGATTTGTTTTTGTTTTTGTTTGGTTTTTTTTTCTCTTAAACCACCCTCTCTTCTATTGTCTTTCTTTCTTTTTTTGTCGTTCGATCTCTTCTTGAACATCCCCCCCTTCGCCAACATCCCCGAATCCGATCCAACACCTTAATCGACCCCCCGTACGTTCAGTGAGCGCAAAACGAACGGCTGCCCGGCGGCTGATGCGGGGTCTGTGACCGAAACGGAAACGGAAGCGGAGAATCTTGATGCACGAAGTGGGTCTTTGTCAGTGGACGATGACAACAGTGACATTACCGTTGAGACATGCACCGATGCTGGGTTCGACGACGACAGCTCGTCGCTAAATGGTCAGTCATGTGCGGTGGGATCGTCGGCCAGCATCAACAGCCGGCTGCACAGGGCCGCCGCCAATGCGACCATATGGAACTACACAACACCCGGTGGCGGAGTGAACGACATGTTCTTTGACGAGGAGGAGAAAGTCTACGAGGACTTATGCTATGTCACGTTTTCGTCAAATCTACGCGAGGTGCTTTAGACGAACTCACTCACTAACTGTCATGCTCTATATATTTTTCTCTCTGTCTCGCTCTTGTTCAGGCTCTTGTGTTTTTGTTGCATCCGAATGATTGTGTGTGTGTGTTGTTTTCTTAGTCGTTTTTGTTTCGTTTTTCTTTTTGGGAGAGATGGGCTTCGGTTTCCTTGTTGCGTTGGAGTATCACTTACCGTTAATGTTGTTTAAACCGAAGCGCAGCACTCCCGTGCATTCTGAATGCAGAGTTAGTGTTTGTTGTTTTGCTGCTGGCTGTCATTGGACAGCTCTGTTCGTTTTTTTAATTCCCCTCTCTTTCGTTGTTGATCGTGATGTGCGTGCTCTTTTGTAGATTGGAATGCATTTAAACTATTTTTTGTTCCCTTACGTACGTGCATACATACAAATGTAAGCATGCCTTACGTGTGTTTACGTATTTCAACGTTTGTCATTGTTTTTATGTTTGTTTCCCCCTTTTTGTTTTCGGCGTTGCTCCGAATAAGCGCGATACAATTTATTGCTGCTTGTGTCCCTGCATGACGGTTGGCATATATTTTGGTTTATTTTTGTTTTTTCTTCTTGTTTTTTTTTTTGTCCTCCTCGTAGGCTTCTGGATAAAGTTTCATTTGAATGGGGCTTTGTTCCACCTCATTACGCGGGTTATGCTGATTTTTGATGAGCGTGGGAAAACAAGGAGCTGCTGCGAATCAGAGATGAAACCTTGAAATCTGGTTTGGGGCCTGTTTGCATAAAAGTAGGGCGGAATATTGCTTTTTTTTGTTTTTTTTTGATTTGTGCTTGGCGCTCGACGTTGTTTGGGTTTCGCATAAATAAGGGTCGTTTGTTATTTGCGTTTTGACAAATTTCCGGACAATCTTGTGCTTTACGATCGTTTGTGTAAGGATCTGTTTACTTATACTGTCGGTGATTGTCGTACTTTGTAATAATTTAAGAGAGGGTTGTTTCGGTTTTGGTTTTCTGTGAAATTGTGTACTTTGGACAATTGTGAGGAGGAGGAGAACAGTATTAAGTGGCGAAAGGATTCTGAAGGGTTTACTATGTCTACATTCCCACAGAAGGTTGATCAGCGTGTTGGACATGAAAAGTTTTTTGGGTTGTTTCGAATTTACGCAAATTTTTGGACGTACATATATTTTTTTTTGATAATTTCATCCTGTGCAAAAATAAGTTTTAATTTTATTCGGAGGGTTCATTTTATTCGGTTTCGGTAAGAGGTGTGTAGTGTGTTAAGGTAGCCCTGAACGACGAACATGTTCGCTGAATTTTTCGTATTCGCTATAATTTTCTCGGGTAGGGTAGATGCTGCTTCGCCAACATTCGTATTGCCCGCATCCCACTTAGACCGTGTTGTTAGGGGGTGTTAGGTTAGGTTAGGTTAATGTGATTGCCACAACTGAAGCAGTTCTGGCCCACTGAGATCCTGATTGGATCCATTGTGATATCATTAATCGGCAGCTAATGTGCCTCTGTGGGTACTAACTAAATAAAACACCTGAAGATACCTACTGGTATGCTAGAGGCATATCCCGGATGGTGCTCCCCTTTGCTGAGTTACAGCCAGTTAGTATATTTTATAAATTTTGCTTTGTCCAGAATTTTAATCCCAGACATTTCCTCAAGTTTATTGAATGAATAGCTGCCTAGCGTATTTTTCTTTGTTATTATTTTTCTTTTTTTTCTGGGCATTCGCAGACCAGATGTTGGATAGATTCTGTTTCTCATCTCTGCGGCTTCAAAAGTCGTTGTGCCGTATATTCAGTCGCATTGCATATACCTAGTACCTATGGCACAGTATCTGGTAAAGACTCCTAATAGCATTCGTACGTACCTGCGACTAAGAGTACGTTGCCACCAAATGAAATTGAGTGATTTCAGCAATTTTCCTCGAAATTCGAATCGAAATTGCCGAATTTCCCATTCAACGAATCAATTTCAAAATAGCCTCAATTACCTCAATTTCGATAATGTTGCGAATAAAATTGTGTAATATTACAGATTTCCCCAATTTCAGAAGAAATGAAGTATTAGCCGACTTCTACCTCTCTTTCCCCTTAAGATTTTTGACGACTGTTTTTTATAATGTGTTCATAAACCAAATTGACCAATCAGAGGACGGTATTTACGTTATTTCGTGAATAACTGTCAAAAATGCATGAATATCTGTCATAAAAAATACTCAAATTCGTCGATGGACTAGGGGGCAATCAGCTGTGAAGTCGGCTATCTCTGTAATACCTCATTTCTGAGTTTCAGTAAATCAAAATCAATCAAGACTGGCATGTTTCTCAGCTCTATGCCAGTTAACTTGGAGAATTCTGACTGATTGTGTTTTTATTATTTGTTTTATTTTGCGTGTGTTCTCTTCTGCTCAAATTTTCCATACAATAGCTGTGTTTTTTTGCAAGCGTATATACGCTTAATTTATAAGTGCACAAAAAACGATCATCGGCACTTAATGATTCATCATAAAATCTTGGCAGCACCGACGACATTTATGACATTTGCTAAGCAGTCAGCGGTGTAGTCGTGGAAGGTGATGGTTGATCTTTGATGGTCACGATCTTCGTTTGGTGACTGTGTAGCGGGACCATCACTTTAAACGGAATGTATAGCAGAGGCACTCTGTGTATACCAAAAATTGCATACTTATGGATGAAAAAACATTTAAAAATGATCTAATGCATCAACCACACCTACAAATGTAAGCCACATACATCAACCTAAACAATGAATGAATGAATTCAGGAATAATATAATAATAATGTGGACCTGGGCCTAGCTTCTCACCAACCACTCGTGTTGTGCGTGCTATTGTTTTTTCATGAGTGGAAGGGACTTACAGTTTAATGCCGACTCCGAACGGCGAATTTGAGAAGCTTTTTCTAGACAGGGATACTCTTTGAGCATTGTCAGTGACTCGAAAGAGGTGTAGCCGTGAATTATCAAAGGTGGTAAATTCAGGTATCGAACCTGGCGTAGGAGTCGACGCACTTACCCACAACGCCACGGAGACCACTAATCACACGAATTCAGGAATGAACACACAGAAAATAATGTTTGGAAGCATTGTTTTTATCCGCGCTTATTTCTTAAGCGGCGATAGATATGATGAGTAACTTAAGCGGATTTAGGATTTGTTGTTAGTGTATTTTACATGCAAATTGAAATTTAACCGTATATACGCTTGCAAAAAAACACAGCTGATGACAACGAAAAGACAATTCGCTGTCGAACTAAATCACTTCAATCCTAGTGTGAACACTGAGTAATTTCGAAGTTTTCCAATTTCGCGTCTAGGGGGAACAAAGTATAAAGCCCATCAGTGCTGTTGATCTCTTCTTGGCCAGCTTCGGCCATAGGGCCGTTTTGTAGCTGGAGTGTTCAGGGCTTTGTCTTCTATCGTTTTCTTTATTGAGCTGATTCTCCCAGTTCCGAGTCCACCCTCGCAAGACTGTTCGTCTTTTTACGGGCTTGTATTCCAGTATGTCTGATTACCCAACAGAAGGTCACCAATTTTTCCAAGGTTATCTCGTTGACGCTTTGTCCGCAAAGTCCAACCAGCTTCGATGTCAGAATGTCTGATGCTATGGCCTTTGTTGTCGGTTGACTATCAGAAAAGATCGTCAACGATTCGCCGAAAACGCCGCCGTCGCATATATGGCATCCACTTCGGCTTGAATAAAGCTGCAGTCTTCCCTTAGTGCCAAGGAGGCCCCTGCTTTATCGCTCGTCTTTGAGCCATAGGTGTACATTTCTCTACTATTGCCACTCGTTCCTTCCATTGTTCCCGAAACCGTTGAAAGGAACTTTCCTCTGGAGCCAGGGTTGGTGGAAAGTAGTCGGATTGTCATATTTTCTGCGTAACTTTCAAAGTTTTAAGCATGACAGCGTGACCATGGGTTTCCTTCTTTCAAAGTCCTGCCTTTCTGAGCCTTATTGCCGGTGAGGCTGCACGGGTACAGCAGAATAAGTCGAGATGATCGAGGAAGAGGATGGCCTTCTGCGTTTTCTTTACGGTTCTCTGTATTTTTTTGTTCCACATGAATTTGGAATCGAGTATAACGCTCGGAACTCAACGTTGAGCAGCTGTTGGTTTGGTCGCGTAGCACGAATGTCCCCACCAGCACAACTTCCGAGGCGGGTCTTGAATGCGATTCTATCCGGTAAGCGACCACTTGACAGACCCAGGATGAGGTGGTTGTACCAAGTCCATAAACTCTGATTTGATAACTTTCAAGTACTTTGCTGTTTGTGAGAGCTTTTGTTTAACTCCATTTAAAATTGGATAAGTGAACTTAGTGATCGTCCTCTTATTGGTACAGAGAAACAGTTTTACTTGGGTTGACATTCAGTTAACCACAGCTGTTATATAAGTTTCAGCGAGTAGCCAACATTGGTTTGTGTCTATACATTAAGTTAAATTTCTCTATTATATATATTTACCTTAAACCATTAAATAAAACCAAAATTTACGTTATAAAAAGAACAAGTAACAAGTATTATCTACATTCTGGAATACAAAATCTTAAAAAAAAAATTAAATTAAATCTTATGTTAGGTTGCGAAATTCTGTGGAACTGAAATGAAACTGAAACTTTCTTCCGTAGTCCACGTCCTTCTTCTACACTCGTTCCAATATCTCGGGACTGCACAAACCGACTGTTGTCTTCATCTAGTATTTACTGATTGTTATGTCAGAGTTTTGTGTGTATCGTCATTATATTCAGAGGTGCAATTTTTAGATTGTAAATCTGTTGAATATTTATAATATTGCTGCGGTTTTGGACTGCAAGGTTGAGTCTTGGGTCTTGTACTTTTCTTTGCAAGCGTGTTATGTTCTTTTTAGGTACTGCATTTGGGGCACTCTTACCCCGCTAATATTCCACACCTCAGATGTGATTCGACCAAAATAACATTGATAAAGAATCTCGCGTGCGGAGACATATTTTTGATGGAAGAGTACGCAAGCGGATTGACACAATTAAGTTTTTTTTCGTGTATGTGGTAACTCCATTCAAAGTTGTAGTCAACGTTGAGTCCAATATGCACCTATCATTTTCTCCTACACCGTTACATCCATGTCTGTGCATAGAATGTCTATTTCAAGTATTTTTACCTTGACCTTAATTTTTGAGATATGCGGAGACGAATATGCATTAACTTTGTCTTCAGTGCGTTAAAAATTAGTCCATGGATGTGACACCAAACTGTGATTCCATTAAATTCTACAGTACAATCTCGGAAACATGAACCGTTCTATAAGATGAACAATTCGGAAAGTTGAACGCATTTGTGAAACAACTTTCTTACAGGCGACAGTATACCAGTTTTTTAAGAAAAAGATTAAAATAAGTCTGTTTTCATACCTTTTATAAATAACTTTTCTTTTTTCTTGTTTTCTTTTTATATAAAAAAATTAAAGGTTTTTTGGTGAATATACATACTTTCTAAATTGTTTCTCAAAAAGATGAACGGAGCGGGTTTTATATCTGTTCATCTTTCTAAGATTCCACTGTATTGTAATAAACTTACAGCTTCCTCTACGTACCTATGCCTATTGCAATCGCAGTCGTCCGCGTGGCCGTCTCTCGTACAATACTTCAGTACTAACATCAGATCATTGGCGCAGATAAAAAGTAGGAGAGTCACAAGTTCTTATCCCTGTGCGACACCATATACAAAATGTTAATTATCACTGGATTTTTTTTTAATTAGAAGGTTTCTAATGCCTACCACCGCCTCTAGGTGGTTCAGTTCAAAGCCCTGCCTATAGTTTAAGCATTGCACTTTCCGTTGCCGTTTACTTCATGGCTGTAGTGCGTTTTGTTTCCAAGCTAAGTTCGTAAAAATTCCAAAAACCCCCTTTTGTACGAAAATAAATATTTTTGTGGAGACAAGATTTTCGATAAAAAAACAGAAATTATGCATACTTTGCTCTCCTCAAATTTCAAACGGGTGTAAACTTTTTGTCCCTTAATAAACCTATGCGGTCTCAAGGCGGTTTTTGGATTTTGACATGCAAAATGTCCTAAATACCCTCTTTTGAAATTTTTTTTGCAGATTTTTCGGTTGGTTGCATACGATTTTATGAAAAAAAAAATGAATCGGATAAAAAATAAGGCATTAGAGGGTTTCTTTTTATTTTTTCATTTTTATTTATTCTTTTTTCTTTAAACTCGTACGTGCTGGATAAAAATGACTAAAACTAACTTAACTAACTTAGTGGATCTAACTTACTAGCCCTTTGCAGGCACTCTAAGCTAAACTTAAAATCTTAACTACGCCTTTCGACTTATCCTATCTACTTACAGTATTGCTTGAAAACTAAGAAAAATTTTGAAAGAAAGCAAAAACCTTAGTACATGAACTTTTTTTTTTTTGCTTCTACCCTAAACCTAAAAATAAAACTTAAGCCTACCTTAAAAGTAAATCTTAAACTAAGAGGGTTAAGAATTCACTATAATTTCCTTTAAATTTCCGGTCTCTTAAGTAGTTTTCAAAACATGTCATTATATTGCTCCCAACTCCAATCTTTTCTAATTGCCTCAGTAATTGTTTCTATGAATAGAACCACTGTGCTTTGATGTTCACCCATGCTTTGTGTTAGTGTATTGAAGTTTTAAAATGAAACACACAAAATTTCAATTCACATGTATGTATTTGAATCATTTAAAAATTCGTGTTTCACCTCCAATTCTTAGACATATGCCTGCCGCCAAAACCACTCAGAAAAGAAAGGTCTGCATGCGTGTGGTCCGAAATGGCACTTTTGACATTTGACGATTATGGCACAATTATGGCTGAGGTGTTGCCAGATGTTTGTTGTTTTTTTATTCGTAAAATTAGCCAGCAATTTTTTTGTTTTCACGAAAATCTTTTTGTTTCTATTCAGGATTTTAATTGTTCCCACACATTCACCAAGCCTCTTTGCGACAACTTCCTTCCTAACCTCGTTAACGGACGATCGAATGGAAATGGGTCTATAGTTCACAATTAAGGTCATCTGTCCTCTTTTGTACATCGGCCGGGAGATTGATGTTTTCAAAAGGTGCGGAATTCTGCAGTTAGAGGCCAAAGATATTCTGCACTTATCTTTAGATCCCTTGGCGCTATTTCGCTTGTTTCAGCTGCCAAATCAGTAACACGCCACAAAATGCAATATCGTTTAAAGAATTATTCGCCAATTTAATTGCAAAGCCGCAACAGTCAGCCATCCTGGCCCACACACTTGGTTTCTCAGAAATTCAATTTTCTGCAAACGAGAAGCCTCCCCCCCCCCCCATGAAAACTACAAGAATGGGTGACACGGACAAAGCCACTCGCATCTTCAAGCTTCATTTAACCCGCCAACAGATGCTTCATTGACTTGCAAATGAAATTACTCGCTTGACATGAATGTATTTAAATGCCACACCGCCACCGAGACTCACCTGGCTCTGGCGATTACCCATTTGTGTCCCACCTACGGGCTGCTCCCGCATATTCAGTCACTGTGCGTGGGGGTTCCCCTTCGTTCTTCATTCGAATAGTTTAATCTTTAAAGCTTTAAGTGGCCACTGTACACATGCACTCACTGACTGCGAAGCGATAAGACGAACTTTTCTAATCACTCGTGCTTGCGGACACGACTCTCGCTAAAATAGAATCAGAAATCTCTGTGTAATGGCGTTGTTTGGGTTCAACAGAATTTTTCAATTACTTTCCGTGCGATACGCTCAAAAGTTCATGGAATCTTATCAGCGAGGTGTTAGGTGCTTCCTATCTCTGTCGACGACTCCGGATTGACGTAGGTACACCACGAGTGTCAATCTGTCGCCTGGGGTAGTGGGGTAGGCAAATCGGCAATGGGGTCGCATAACCACACACTCATCGAGTATCTGTCGCCGAATCACAACAATTTAGTGCTCTCGTGTGTGAGCCCTTTAGGGCGAATGTTTGCCTTTGTCTCAACATGATGTGCCATCTGGGGCTAAATGCCAGGATTTTGATAGTTGTTTGTGTTGGCACACAACACACTTGTTGCACCATGGCAAGGATAATCTATTTGCAATCGTGGTGCGTGAAGGGGCACACTCCAGTGCAGATGGTTTGTCCCCGCAGCGTTTAAAATATTTGCATATCTGTCGGCGGATTTTCGATGAATTTTACGATGGCATATATTATTTCTGAAGGAGTGCTTGTGTGGAGTCATTCTGAGGGGTGATGGCGATTCGATTTTCATTCGAACCCCCTGGGGAAACATTCTCCGGAGATTTTGGCAATCGTTTTACGACAATGCATACTGAATTCTTCATCAACAGATGAACGCCGGATGGATGGAAATGTCGTACAGACTCGGTCCTGTGTTTAATGGAGTTAACCTTTGGCAAGGAATCTTAGGTGTTGAGCATGCATGACATTAGGAATCGCACTCCGATCTCACTCTACCAATCAAGGTTTATTTATAAAATAAAACAAGCAGGCGAGTGAATTTTTTTCGAGTGAAATTTGTGTGTGCGGATTAATCCTTATTAAATGCGATTCGTCAGATTTTTTTGTTCATTCATGCAAGTTGTTGAATCGTCAACAACGAATGTCCCCATCTTCACGGCTTCTGAATGAGATTCCATCAGGAAGGTAAACGGACCGCTTAGCACGCCTAGAACCAGGTGGTTGGACCAAGTCTAACAACTTGCCTGGTTACGCTTGGGCATAGGTCCGGATGTGTTAGACTCGATGACGGTGGATCGAGTTACCTGGAGATCCTTCGTGCGTGCCTATAGTGGATCCCCCGAGACCCTTTGGTGGATCATGCGGGTCAGAAAATGATAATGATCAGGACTCTTGGGCAGCGATCGCAGAAATGTCACTTTTTTGGAATAACTACATTTGTGTTGCTACGTCATTGAGGTAGTTAATATAGTAAACGTAATAAAATGTAATAGACAAAGCGTTGTGTCGAAATGCTGTTGAAATGTCAATTTAACGTCACTTTTGTTGTGCTTGTGAAATCCACACATGACTTGACTAGCACTGAGGCAACAGGCAACTAAAGAGAAAAACCAAAATGCGAGTTAATCTGTTGCCGTAGGGAGAAAACTCAAAAATTATTTGAGCGAGAGGCAACCTCAACCCCCTTATTATGAATCCCGGTGGAATTTATTATTCTCTTACCCTTTTTCCCTCCTTGGGAATAGTCCCCGCTATTGGCAGTCTATATCGGAATATTTCCTCCCAATGTTAGTTCGAAATTCGAAAATGTGATCATTGTATTTGGTAACATTTGAGGATATTATATTCCATAAGTTGCAAGGTTGGTTTGTGCATCGGTTGGTTTCACAAATTTCGTTGCATACTCCTGGAGTTCCAGCGTGCCTTGGTATCAAATAATTTTTTTTCATTTGTCTCATATTCGAGTTTTAAAAAATGTCTATAAATTGATAATAATTAAATTAAAATAATTAAATATATTGGCTTTATATAACAATCTTCGGAGGCAATTTTATTCATAATAATAGGCGTGTTTAGTTAAATTTCCCTAACAAAATTATAGAGGAGAAAATTGAGGGAAATTCAGTGAAATTTACCATAGTCCTTTATTATTTACGAAAGTCCTTCAGAATGAGGAGCGGTTTTGCCTTTTCCTTTCGAACATTCTTCCCAATAGCGGGTTTCCCAATAAGAGAAAAAATATCGAGGAAATTTATTCATAATAAGCATCATTATGTTAGAGAACGGGAGAATTGGAGTTCTATGTGATGAATGTATGTAGGACACGTACCCAGCATCATCACCATCAGTTAAATGGGTTTTCATCATAGTGGTCATTCGTGCATATTTAATGTCGAAAAAGAATTTACCAGGAACATTCGAAAAAACTTTTGGATATTCATGACATTCACTAAATTAAGCTCGCATTTTTTATTTTTTTATTTAAACTTGAATGTCGTTTTTTAACTCTTGTTTCTTCGTGTTTTCGTTAAACTTCAAATAGAATTGCCAACAAGTGGATAACGGAAAGTTCAGTGTCTTTCCGGAAATTCTATTTGAAGTTTAATGTTTTCTATGTATGGGCGCATCAAATGTAGGTCGTAAATGAAATAAATCGGGCGTATAGAAATCGAAGAACTACGCTTAATTAATGGAGTAGCGTTAGAGTTCAGAAAATGAAGACAACTTTCCAAGAGAGAATATGTACTTCTTTATTGTTTGGTAATTCAAGATCGACTGAGACTAGAAATTACTTATTACATGAATGGAAAAAATGAAACATATGCATTGGTGAAAAAACCACTGTTTGATGAGACATAAGAGCAGGATTGTAGCGAAGAAGTTTCACAACAAGTAGATATCTACTGCACCATTTCTGTTTTTGGACCATTTTAGCTGTTATCAAAATTTCCGTACGCTCAGCAAATGTGCTAAGTGCGGTTGCCTCGTCTTGCAGTATATCACAAGTATAGACTATAGAAGGGGACCATGAACACTTGCTTTCCGTACTCCATGGTGTATGGGTTTGAAATCTGGGCATTCGTTATGGTGCTCAACGCCAAAAGACCCTGTCTGACAGGTTATTCGCTTATGCTCCGCCAAAAGCTCCGTCCAAACTCCTTAAAGGCTTGGGAAACGTCAAGAAATGTCACCGAATAAATGAATTGTTGTGATGTATTTGACCACTAGTGGAATTATTAATTCTAAGTCCAATTTTATGGTTGCGAAGAAGGAGTTTTTCTTCAAAAACTGGACTTCTAGGTCAATTTCATAAAATGTTTTCGAATACCTTACACACTATGGCCTCAAATGGAGTGACAAGTCTTACCGATTGGTGTTTTTCCCTGGTTGCGGCACCATTCGGTAAATTTCTAGTGATGAGTAACGTGTTTTTTCCCTTTTTTTTCAATTTAAGTTTTCATTTAATTCATTTCTATTTATGTAATTTATTTCTGTTATATAATTATAACATTGGTTAATCTACTTTGTTTATTCTTGAATTTCATAAAATTCCAAAATTGTATACAGTAAGTTAACGTACATGAATGGAGCTTGGCATCATTTAAATTTTAGCAATATCTACAAAAATAAAAGAATAAAGAATACATTTAAAAAATATTAAATACAGTTTCAACTGCCACATTGTTCGTCCTTCGTCCATATTCATTGTATTCACGTTCTGCTGCGTTTGTATTTTATAGGTGTTGTCTTTGTTAAAAGCTGCCATGTAGAATTTAGATTTGGCGACAGTAAAAAGGTAGAGGAACCTAAGAAGCACTTGATTAGTTAATTAGGTAACTCCTTAAGGACATGTCCTGTGATTAGGTTTCAACCAGGAGTTTTTCGCATTCTTCTAGGAAACAACATAGAGACCGTAAATAAATAGTGCCTTCTTTTGGAAACTAGACTAGATACAATTATGCCGTTTTTTCACGAAAAGTTATGGCGTTATTGCCTCTATTTTAGAAAAAAATGGCTTTACGTTGATATTGTGCTGTGTTATGTCCATCACACTCGAACTTACGGGAAAGTCTTGTCCGTCGAATGGCGTGAACGTTGCTATGCGAAGAGCCCAGTACAGGTTTTGAACAGCCTGTCACTGCTTTTTGTGGCATTTCTACATATTACCATTAAGACGATCCAGTTTTGAAAACGAGCACAAAATAAGTTCACAAACTAAGAAAATGGCGGTTTTGACAAGCTGCCCCACCTTGTTTTCCTAACACCATGATACAGTGTTAGGAAAACAGCGGGAATAGCTGACTTTCTTCTTTGGTTCCATGTAGGTATGCATCGAAAATGCAAAATACGTGTACTTTATTAACGAAGAGGAAATCACATCTGTTTGACAGATAAATGATATGCCACCGGGTGACACTTCACGCAGACCGTATTCTAAAAGATCGATTCATGTCTTATATCGGACATGGCTAGATGCGAATAAATGCCTTTTGGAGGACACTAATTACGTTGGCTGGTGGTTTGGCAATCAAACTTAGGCTAGTCAATTTCGCTAGCCGTCAAGATATTCGGAATATTTACAAATAATTACAAATAAGGTACCATTGAAATTATGGGTCGCGTATTTTTGCAGGTTTAAATTCATGAACTGGGCACTCTTTAAGTTACTCAAACATACAAGTTTTTCAAGGTCTCAAGGGTCTAAGGCAGGAGTCACCAAAGGTTCCTAGTTTGGGCTTAAGGACGTTTACAAAATTTCACCCAAGGTTCCAATTTGACGACGTTGGCTACAAGTCCCGCAGTATTCCAAGATGGATCCGAGATGGACGTAAGCATGAATTCGCGTAAGGTTTCCAGTTTGGTCGCGTAAGGTTTCCAGTTTGGTCGCGTAAGGTTTCCAGTTTGCCAACTTCGTGGGCAAGAACTCAGGCAAGGTTTCAAGTTCGGTCCCAACTTCGTGGGCAACAAGTCACGCAAGAACCCAAGTCCCAGAAAATCAGCTTGTTCAAGAAAACGGTAAAGGCGTCAGTATAGTTGGCCTAAGTTGTAGAGAAAAGAGAGTTCCTAAATGTCGTTTTCTTTTTTTCGAGTGAAGAGTATTTGCGAGTCTGTGGCATAACGCAACAGAGGACGCCTAAATCGATCGCGGTGTTTATAAAAGTGTGGAAGGACCTTAATAAACTTGTTGGGTGCAACTGCATGCAACTCGTCTTTGATGGAACTCTCTGCGGAGCCTTGTTGGTTGAGTTTATATTCTCGCCAGACTAGCATGTTCAGACTTAGTTAGAACTGGATAAGTTTCAACAATGGAACGCTTTTAAGTCTGAACAGTGCTTCAGAGGTCAGATCATTTCATAAAATGGCTGCCGTGGTGCACAAGGTTAATATGTCAAATCTCGAGACGACGAACAACTTTAATAACTCGCAACTTCCCCTCTCTGGGGTCACTGCCAATGAACAACTTCGATAATTCCTGGCTCTTAAGTCCCTCATAATGCGCAGAGAGTGTACCTGTGTAAAAAAATGTTTCTAAAACTTCGCCTTTCGGAGTCGGCATAAAACTGCAGCTACCATCCAATAATAAGAGAACAATAGTACACGCAACACGAGTGCTTCTTGGTCCAGGTTGGACCGAAAGATCTTAAATTGTTAATGCCATGAGATTTAGCAAGCCGAATATAATTGCCTAATGCTCTCAAATGCCAAACCCATCAATCGAAGAGTCGCTAGGTAATACTGTATGATTTATGAACATTGACTAGACTTTTCCTAATCGTTTAACTCTGCGCCGCGAGCAGATGGAAAACAAAATAAAAAGAAAATTTATTTTGCGACGCCTATCCCTTGAGATGGTGATGATGCTTCGAGAGCGGTGATGCCATAGAAGATGTTGTCTTCACCCGTGGGGGTTGTCAACAAATTTCTTGTTTTCGCGTAAGCATTCGCAAGAGCACACGTGGTTGCTGTTAAATCTGTGTTTGGGGTGAATTTAGGAACAACTCATGACTTATGAAAAACACACTACCGTTCGGGAGTACATTCCTTTGTCTGTTACTCTTGCCTTTTCACCTTTACACTTGAAACGTTGCGAAGACACGCCCTCGGATGCGAATGACTTGTTTTTCTTTTGTAATTTTTTGGCACTTCTTCTTGCTGGCAGAATCCCATTATCAGTTATATTTATCTTTTTAAAGACTTAATGTACTCATGCGTTACGTACTGCGACCGGCATCATTTAGGGTGCTACTTACAGGCAGTCACAAAAGTACGAGGTAGACAGTCTTTACTTTGCTGTGCAATGGAAAATAAAAAAAAAGAATTTGGATTATTTTCAAACTAACCACGCTCATCGCAGCAGTGGGTGACGAACTTGGGCTCGTCTCCAAGAATGAGTGTAGTCTAAAAAGCTGAATCATATGTATTCCAGGAAATTCCAAACTCCACTAACTGTGATAAGAAAAACATACAACCTTAATGCATTTATTAAAAAAAGGTAAAAGATTGGGATTCGATTCGGTATCTATTATGTAAATATTGAATTTGTCTTTCGATATGTTTATTGTTATTTTGTTAGCATTTTAAAGTGTGTAGTATTTCTTCTTCTTCTGGTGGCGTTGGACCTGGTTCTCAACTAACAAGCCTCTCCAGCTGACGATCTTTAGCCAGCTTTCTACAATTGCACACGCAATTGGGTATTCCGTCGACTCTGTGAGCAACTCTGTGGCCAAAAAAACAACTTTATTGTTTTTTTGTTAATTTATTTATTTTCTTTCTTTATTTTATTTTATTTAACGCAATTTACTTTTTAACACATTTTATTTTTTTTACATAATTTAATTTATAAACATCTACTTCGCTCGAAATCTAAACCAAGAGTAAAGTCTTCATTCATTCTTTTAATATTAAACAGAGACAACTAACATAACATAGTAATAACAAAAAGAGAACAAAACAAAAGTGGTAGGCACACCTACCTGCCATTAGAGGAAAAGAGATATAAAACACTATCGATGGCTTCGGTTGTAGCTTGGCTTTGACGTCCTTCATTTAATACACAGAAGCATCACGTGACTTCTTACGCCTGGAAGCGTGCTTGAACAATCGCAAGCATATGGCTTCTGCTTGGTTTGGTTGTACCGTTCTTTATACAATGAACAGGAATATCACGCGAGTGCTTAGGCTTGGGCGCATGTTACTCGTGGGCGTCCTCTACTGCCCTTATTCCGTTTTCCATGGTCGTCAACAGTAGGGTCACCCGTATCTGTTGGTTGTGTTTGTCGTCGGTTCTGAGCTCAGCATTTTTTACACGGTGGGCAAGTTACATCCACGCGCAACGGCCTAGTTTAAACCCCTGGACAAATAGCCAGTGCATACATTGGTTCAACTCTAAGCGATTGCTGTAAAGACTATCCAGAGGGCGCCCGAGACGACAAAATGTCAACTTGACCTGTACATTTACAGGTATCGTTGCTGGTATCTCGCCAAGTTGGGAGCAGTCAACAACTTTGCCCTGGATGCACAGTATTTACCCCACATTAATTATCCATATGTAATAGCAATCATTCAACACTAACTTACAGGGTAGACCAAATCTTTTTTCTCTTCTTTATTTAGCGCCACAGTCCGGAGTGGACATGGGACTCAATCAACAAGCCACTCCAATTAGCACGGTCTCTAGCTAGCTCCCTCCAGTGCCGCACGCTACGTTTTTTGTCAGCATATACCTCGTTTTACAATTAAATGCTATCGTAAAACACAAGTTTCGTTTTAAAAATGCAATAAAATGAAAAAAAAATAGATTGTTCTTTTGTATTATGGGTTGAGTAGTAAGAACGTTCGGATTAATTATGAAATACAACGTCGTTCAAGTGGCTGCCTCGGCTGGCTTCGCCGTAGCATATTCTGTCACCCCAATTTTCGATGACCTTGTTGATGGTTTCGGGATGTAGGTCAGGGATTGCTTGAGTGCTTGGTTTGTTGACATAACTTTGGAACTTCACCGTAGCTTCGAGGCGGCCAATTGACCAAGACGGCTGGTAACACGATTTGGGAATTTCGTGTGCAAAAGATCGACTGTGGCATGGGATGTGTTGCATGGCCGACATCCTGCATGCACAAGAGGTCGTCCAAATCCATGTCTTCAATTTCAGTAAAAAAAAAGGGTAGTTAACATGGCTATGTAAGGACCAGAACATAGTTCCCATTTTCGAAGAAAAATTATCCAATGATGGTCTCGGCCTCATACTCATCTGTGCACACCGTACGACGACGGGGACCCTGAGTGCGGTCCACTAGCATACCAGCCTCTCGAACTTTTTGCATAAACTTGCATACAGCTTCATTCCGGCAAAACTTTATTTTACAAAAACGCACTGTTTGGGCTACACAGCATTCACTTTGGGAAAAACTTTTCAATTTTTCCCAACGTTTTTCAAGCATAAATCGACTCATTTTATTTCGTGGAAGCATGATACTGACTTTCTGTCAATTTTTCGATCGAGAAACAGCTATCAGTGTTCAAATAAACTACTAGATGGCCCACGTTGTATGTTTATAGCTACAGAATGATTATCTTCTTTCTTGAAGAAAAGAATTAAAATCTCAACCATGATAAACAGCACTGTATACGCCAGTTTGATTCTTGTATTTTTTCCCACTTCAATTTTGCAATTGCTTTTTCGAAAAATCAGGCAAGCTTTCTTCACTTCGACTTTTATTTTCCGTTGTGCCTTTTTATTTGTTAATGGAAGGTTCACGGTTTATTTGTGAGTATTTTGTGTTAAAAGGCTTGACAACGTTCTTATAACATGCGTTTGGTTAACTTTTGCTGTAAAAAGAGGTGACTGAACGGTGCTGTTGGATAAGTGCCTGCCCTTGGTTAGAGGAATTCCCAGTTCAAATCGCAGTGAAAGCAAAGCTTTCAAATCTGGTCCTGTCAAATTAATGGCATTTTCACTGGAGTCTGATTGTGGGTATCACAATGGACCAACAATGGTCTACATGTGCTGTTGAATTCACTAGCTGTCTCCTTCCCTACCTACTATTTTTGCTGAGGTTTTATAAATTTACTGAGGTAAGGTGTTATCCTCGGTATGTGGCCAGATGCATGTCAAAATGACCGAACACACATTTTATAGTTCTGTTTGCTGAAAGACTCTTCAAAGGTAAATTTTTGTCATCAATAAAAATCATTTTTCGCGTGCTCGAGAAACTAGTCCCATTCCATGTTTTCAGACAATTGAGGTTAACTTCTAATGCTGACTCTTTCTATAAATATCGCCTGTCAAACAGCAGTCAATTTGTTGTCATGGCCCATTGCTTGTCAGATCATTTCGTATACCACAACATTTGCTATGAAAAGGTAATAATAATAAATAAATACGATTTTGCTTCAGAGCTGTACCTGTCTCACCAACCTCAGGTTTCTTTTCATGTGGGTTGCCATGTGTCACGCAAGTATTCTTCTGGGGGCACCAAATTTATGAATTTCTTCACCTCTTTACTAGGTGTGGTGAAAAGTAACCTCATTGACCACCAGAATGCGCTGATACTGCAAAAAAGGTTATAGTGCCTTGAAGTCCGTTCATATTTAGGCAGACATGCCAAATTTCAGTGTGCTTAGTTTTGACAGCTGATTGTTGTTGAAATGTTTGGCATCATGTTGAGTATGGACAAAAACGATTTTCGGGAGAGACAAAACGGCAAAGGGAGCAAAGGTAAAGTTGGATAAATATTATTATATTACTTTTCACCCCGCCTAGTAGATATTATTTGCTACGTGTTCGCTGCATTATACAGTGGACTCTCCTTAAGTCGAAACTCTCTCTAACTCGAAATTTTTCGCCATATTTTACATACATTTCCCTCAATTTTCCATACAAAAACCTCTCTCTAACTCGAACAAATTATGGTATCCCGTGACAATTCGACCTATGGGGAGTCCACTGTATGTATTAAAAACCGAAGAACTTCATACCCGCCATCTGCGGCTGTCGCATTTTCAGTAGAACATGCATTTTGATGATACATTGACAGATTAACAGATTCAATCGAGTGGAATTTCTTTTGTAGTTTTGTCTATAGTACGCTCAAATGGGCGACTATGTTGACCAACTGCATAATTACTCCTACTATTGTAGCAAGTGTTCACAATTTTAACATCTTCAATAAACCTTAAATTAAACAGATACAGTTTTGCATGACACTTGGGTTTGACGTATGTGATTGAAACAGATGTGTCGAATACAAACCACAAATTGAATGTACCCTATTTTATGGTTTTACCATTTAGCAACTGAAATCAGTGGTAGGCCTCAGTGCTAATTGAAACATCAAAGTCCGCACAGTTCTGCTGTGCTGTGCTGTGCTCTCTGGGACGTGCTTAATTTGCCCTTCAATTAATTACTGATTCGATTGGTTTTCAGTTCGCCAGAAGCGGAATATTACCAATTCGTTGTTGCTCCACTATTCCGCATCATCCGATAGGCTTTCGAGTACATTGTCTGCACCATTAGATTTCGAAGAAGTGACAGCGCCCCACACAGTTTTTCCCGAAACACTCATCAATTTATCTATCAGTCGTGTGCTGTGAGACGCATACATTTATTGAATATGCAAACTATGGGTTTTAAAATGCGTCAATGCTTTTAACCAACGGTCAACGTAACCTCCTACGTTTGAGAGTTATTTTTATCCTTCTCATGAATCAGTCGTGGCCTCTGTGGCGTAAGTGAGGAGAGGGCACCTCACCTCACGTCTTGTGCGAATTCCTGTTTCCTGTTTTCAAAATGTTTCTTTTTTTGTTCGTATTTCAAATATAAAATGATGAGTAGGTGTAGTTGAAGTTGTGTCCGTACAACGGGTTATGCCTTGAAGTCATCTTCAGCTTGTAGTCATCTGCAACTATTTGTGGTCGTAAACAACTCTTGTGGTTGCTGCAACGTGCTGTCCAAAACCTCCTCTCCCGTTGACTTTGCAGTGAGTTTATTCAGTGCATCACATGAGGTGGTACATTTTGTAATGGAAGTGGGTCGTAAGGCGTGCTCCTGACAGATTGAAGTAACTGGTAGGTTGTCATGTTCGTTTGCGATGTATTTCATTCAGAGTGCACTTATGGGCGGTACACTGAAGGGACTGGGCGGAAGGTCTGGATCCACGATCAGGGATGTTACGCAACCAAGGTGGTGGCATGGAGGCTAGTCCTATTTACTAGGAAGAACAAACCCCTATTATTGACGCTCACTATGCGGGGCCCCGTTGAAGCTAAATCCTAGGTATTTTTTTTGTTCGACCACCACAGGGCACACACAAAACACTATGTTCTCTCAGTGTATGCCTTCAGTAGCGCTTTACACAGCAGATGCTTGTTGCATCTCACAGATTACTCCAATAAACAAAAATATTATTAATCTAAAGTCAATGATATTTAATATAAATTGGAGGATAAAAGGAGGAAGTTCGTCAAACATGTTTAATTTACGTATGACATACCTTGGAAAATTCTTTTGAACTCTTTCGAGGAATTCCAAATGAGGGAGGAGTATTCTAAATGCGGCGTGACCAACGTGAAGTATACAGTCTCGAAAGTCTTTAGTATTCCGCTTTAGAACTCCCCACAATGAGCTAGATTTAGATATGACGTAATCATAATGTAGTGAAAAATATAATTTGGTATCAAATATGATCCCTAAATCTTTAACTTCATCAAGCCGAAAAATCAGAAGATCATTGATAAAATAATCGAATAAGATCGGCGCTTAAATACGGTGAGCTGTTAATATCTTGCATTTAGATATAGCTTACTCAATTCTAAGAATTTATAATTTTCCAGCTGAAAACGTATACAGTCATTAACATCTGTGATGCTTGACATTTTGTTCCGCAAATGTTAAATTTTATGAACATCATTCATAAACAATATAAACAGCAGCGGGCCAACATGACTACCTTGAGGAAAGCCAGAATTTACATCAATTCCACGCGATACAAAGTTGTCGATCCTTAAGAATTGTTTTCTATCGCTTAAATAATTCGAAAACCACATCAGCATAGAGGAGTGTAAAGTGTGATGTATTCTATCAAAAGCTTTCGAAAAGTCGGTGTAGAGTACATCACTTGTAAACGATTCTCAAGACTGTTAATTATGTAGTCTGTTAATAAAGCTAAATGAGTAGTACATGATTTCTGCGATTGCTGGAAATAATATCTTTTACCGCGAAGAAAAGCTTATCTTTAAGAATGCATTCCAACAATTTTGGGATTACAGAAACTTTTGATATAGGCCCACCACTTTTTTGTCTCAAACCACTTTGAAATATTGGCGTAATAAAGGAAACTTGGTCTTATACTAGACACAAAGTTAGACCTGGAAGCTAAATATCCACGAACGTGTCAAGGAGGCCTCCACGGCTCTATCCTGCTGTAAAAGAACCGCAGGGTGCAAATGTGGACTAAAACCCCGCATGGTCCACTCATACTGCTGAATGGCGTCTCAATTTTGTGGACCGCTCTCGAAAGACAATCAACCTCATACCACTCCACTAGAGTGCAGAGGATAGCTGTGTTTTTTTCATCGCTGTCGATAGTGAAGTGAAGTAAGATTCGGAAAAACGATTCGCAGTGGCTTTGATTTTTATCTGTCAAAATATATGAAAAAGAAATTTATTTGTTCGAAATTGATGTCAAAATGTATGAAAAAAAATTCGAAGTCGAATTTTTATCGGCAGCCACTTTTCACTTAACTTTTTCATATTGTAAGCAGTTATAGGCAATATGTGATTTAGGTGAAAAATCCTACTTCACTATTTTTAGAGAAAAACAAGGCATAAGTCGTGCGTATGCATTAGCGGAGCGTTAAGGACCACCTCCTTCTCAGTACTAAACATACTCCGATAGGACTAATCAGAGACTGCAGCTCGTACGGCGGTCAGACTAAAATCGCTGTATAACTAGAGAGAACTTCGGTCTGGTAGGAGGTAGGTGCCCTTAGATTCGTGGCTCTTTTAGGCCAACAAAATGGGTCCAATGCACCCTTACAAAAAAATATATATGTACTACTTACAACCGTGAGACATTCTTTTCTTAAAACAAAACCATTCTGTTGCTGTTGAGAACTTCAGGAGGCATTTCAACTCTACACCACACAGTTCTTCCAGGTCCACAAAGAAGAGTTTGCGCAGATACTGCTTTCTTTTCCTTGCCATGGCTGGGCATTTGCAGAGCACATGTTGAATAGATTCTAATTCTTCTTAATCTCTGCAGCTTCTGCAAAAGCCGTGGTGTGGTATGTTCAGACACGATGCATGCGGTGGCCGGTAAGAACTCCTATTAGCTGCCGCACGTTTCTCCGACTAAAACTGATCGGTGATGTTGATCTCTTTTTGCTCAACGTCGGGCCCAGGGCCCTTGCTCCAATATGCGGACTAAGTCATCTAGTTTTTATTCTATTCAGGGCTTCTTCTTCCAGTTTTCACCATGCGGCGTGAGCGCGTAAGGAATTGCCCAGGATTTTTCCAAGCTCTCATCCATTCTTCGCAAGACTGTCCAGTTTTTCGTTTCCTTAGACGCCTGCCTGGCCACCAAGGGCATATCGTTGACGCTTTGTATGCACAACATGACAATTTTCGATGTTATGACCGACGCTATGGCTTTTATTGCATTCGGAGTAAATAGAGATTTTTTTGTTGGTTATGTTGGGCTTGTTTAACGCGAGTGCGCTTATTGCAGCCGCCTAGACCTGGAAGACGCTGCAGTCGTCTCTTAATGGCAGGGATTTTTCGAATAGGACACAGTAGATACCCGCACCTGTACCGGCACCCGTTTTTGAACCGTCGGTTTATAGGGCTGGTTCCCCTTCTGCTGCTACCAGTTGATCTTCCCATAGTTCCCGATCTGGGAAACGAAGGTGGAAGGTATTTTCCGAAGCTAGTGTTGGTGGCAGGTAGTCCGTTTGATTTATATGTTGTTCTGTTGTCCAACATCCATATGGCTTGTCCCTCCAGAGACCCGCGTCTCTGAGCCTCACAGTCGATGAGGCTGCGCTGCTGCTACAGAAAAGGTCGAGGGGATGAAGGAATAAGATGGCTTCGAGTGCTGCCGTCAGTGTTGTTCTGAGACAACCTGTTATTCCTAGGCATGCCGATCTTTGTACCTTGGTGAGCTGCTTTAGAAGATATTTCTTCTAAAGCGCTTTCCCCAATACCAGAGACCTGTATGTTAAGATTAGTCTTACAACTGTGGTGTATAGCCAGTATATCACTCGTGCTTTGAGATCCCACGTTTTGCAAAAAGCAAGCCTTCTCTATGCGGTCTTCCATATTAGCCTTCCAGATAAGTTTGGAATCGAGTATAACTCCTAGCTTTCTTTGAGATTTTATTTCAACCCCATTTATTTTTTGACAGTTAAACTCAGGAGTAACTCTTTTGGTGGTACAGAGCAGCTTCTCTGTCGGTCTGGCCATTCAACGATCCTCCGCAGGTATAGCTAGATACAGACCTCACTATACAAAAACACCTCTTCGAGAAAGATTTCTCAACCAGCATATCCCAGGTCATACTGGAAGTCTGAACATCAGACACGAGTCTGCACAGATGGATCGAAGATGGATGAAGGTGTGGGGCTGGCGTTTATTCCAAAGATCTAAACATCCAGCTTCCTCTCTGTGTACCAAATCACTGCAGCGTCCTTCACGCTGAGACAATAGCGATAGAAGCTCTGTTTTGGCTAAAAAACATAAAATATTAGACACAGGTATCGTCATCAGCCAGGCAGCGATCAAATCCCTAAGCTCAGTCACTTTCAACTCTAAGACTTCCCTTAATTGCCGCCTATTTCTCAACGAGGTTGCTTAGTATTTTAGCATCCAACTCAAGTGGGTGACGGGACACTGTGACAAAGGCACCCTCCAAAGGTCCAACCTCCACGCCTATCGCTACCATAAAACACTTGCTAAAGCTAGAAACACTTGCTCAAACAAACCGCAGACGGACAACAGTCACAGGATGCCTCATTACCAAGATACTCAGGCCTATGATCGATCCTAAACGATCGCATAACTTGATCAGATTAAGCAGGCCGAATCTCACATTTCTCATTGGCGTTCTAACAGGGCATTGCTTCATCGGACTAGACTTTCCTTACAACGACTTCTGCAGAAGCTGCATGAACGGGGATGATGAAGAATCCATTGAACCCTTGCTATGTAGGTGCAGAGCTCTCTCATCCCGTAGATTCAGACTTCTGGATGCTGACTTTTTTGATAATCTGGCTGAACTGAGTCACGTTGGAGTCAGACTTCTTCTTTCCTTCAGCAAATGAACTAATTAGTTCGCAGAATAGGTATCAATACACAACACAATGGGTATATGCTGGCTTAAGTGTGCAGAAGAACAGCAGTCAGACACTTCAACCTAACGCGACACCTAGGCATTTCATAGAAACAGACTCAGCGTTCTTTTTTAACCTTGACTTGACAGAATTTTGGTGGAATATCGAAGACAGTTTCGAGGTGATTTAATCGATTCGCTCCCTCGTGTAACTTCATGTAAAAATATCCAATTCCCACCTGTCGAGCGACCTTTTCCTGTACATTGACATTACATACAACACCCACTCGTGTTGTGCTTGCTACTTTTCGCTCACGAATAAAGCGGACCCACAATTTAATACCGACACCGAACGACGAATGTTGAGAAGCTTTTTCTAGATGCTGCGGTGGCATGTGAGATATACAGATTCTGCGGCATAAAACGCACGTGTCCTGTCCTGCTTGTCGTATATAATTGTGGGTATTCTAGGACGGAGTACCGGCGGACAATGGAACGTCTCCATCCAACGCCATCTCATAAATGGTGTTAACGAAACTATGGTTCCCGATTTAGAACATTTTCTTTCAATCAATCTCTCTCTTAAAGCCCTTCCCTTGAAGTCATAGAGTATTCAGTGTGGCCACCTTGGCAGTTCAGTGTGGAACTTGGGGTGTGTCATACAGGCACTAGCACTGCGACCATGATGATCTATTGTACCCCCTTCTTTTGATCTAGGATTTAAACGCTGTCCTTAGAAATGTGACAACTTTCCTTGATGTGATCTCTTCAAAGTCTCTTCCTGTTAAGGATGATCTATTAAATATTTTGAATCTTTCTCGGGCAAGGCGTGTGCACTCGATCAGCAGATTCCATGGTTTCCTTCACTTGACCACTGTGTCTACAGATTTCTGAACTGGTAAGACCCATTTTATGGGGGTGGTAGTAACATTTTCTCTGTCCTTTTAGTGCTCCATATGGCATCCTTAAGTCAGCTTTGTTAAGTTCTAGAGCTTCCTTAGCTCGCTTGGGTTTGTAGTTTTGTTCCATGAACATCTGAGAGTGTTTCATAGCCTCTTGGTTGTTCTGAAAACTGCATCCATATGTTTATTGATCCATTTGTGTTGGCGAAAGGGGAAATGGCCTAATGAAGGCTATCTGGGCTTGTATTGCCTTCATGGGCCTGGCACCCAGATTAGCCAGATTGCTAGTGTTTTGTATCAGCCTTAGAGTCAAATGTGTAGCTCCTGCGTGCCTTGAGATCCGCTTGGCTATCTGAGAATATGAATATTTTGGCATTGATAGGTTGCCTGTTAATGATACAATGTGCACCTTCGTTGATGTCCAATGGTTCAGCTTGAAAAGTTGTTTCCTTGCAGAGAGGAATGTGTAGGCTACAACTTTGTTCTATCACTCCTGGCCTAACTTTGTTTCCAGACTTGCAGCTATCAGTTTACCATATTTGGGCTCCATCCTTGATCCAAGTGCTATCGTTATTCCATTTCTCTCCACACGGTATGAGTGTTTTTAAAGTTTAACTCGGGTGACATCAGGTCACTTACTTACGAGTCAACTCCCAGATGTTGTTTAATCCTTCAAGAATCCCCAGATGTCCCACAACGTTTCCTTCGTTGAAATTGCAGGTTAGTCACTGTCAATGCTCAATGACTATGACCGTCTAGAAAAGAAAGCTTTCTCAACTTCGCGTTCTGAATTGACAGACAATTTTCCTCTTCCCTCGTGAGAGAACAGCAGAAAGCACAGCACAAGTAGCTGCTTTAAAAGCTAGGCCCAGCTCCACCTCGGACTGTAGCGCCACCCACAGTTCTACTAACCACCCAGTCAATGTATATCGCCTGGCTGTCATGGGGTTCTTAATTGCCAGCTAACAGCTGAGACCGACTCATACCTTTATCATCAGTAGAAATTGTTATCTTGATTGTCGACGTGCGTCGCGATCACCGGAAACTAGATTTATTTCTGTCAAACAATTGACTGAACCAATTCGTCAATCAGCTTGCCGGTATTAACTGGTATGTCGGCTGTTTACGACGCCGTCAGCACGATCTAATTTCGTTTTTGTCTCGAAGATGAGATAGGCATAGCGCGAGGGAAATCCCAGCGATCGACTGTAGCTCCGCAGTCGAAATAGGTAAAGTAGCTCAGTCTTATCTCAAAATAGTTTGCTGACAATGCACATATCACTTGACACCAGCTCTGAAATACATCTCCTATCAACGATCACTAATTGTTTGAATGGAGTGACGCGTGGGCAGTGCTCCAATGAGGGTCTCTTATCACCGTATCCAATCGTTTGAATGGAAAATGTAGCAGTTGACTATCGGCAGTCGTGTCTTTCAATCTACGACCTCGTTCCAACTCAACTCGTCACCGAACACCGACAAACTTCCAGTGCAGATCATCATTCGTCGGAGAGAAATGAAAACAAATCACATTCAAGGGCAGAAATAGAAACCTTTAATGACAGAGATTAGCCTACACACAGAGACACAACAGACAACGCAACAGTTCGCACATAGGAAGGCGTTTCTTACAAGAACTAATTCATTCAGTCAACATCAAGCGCAAAGCAGTTCCAGGTTTCAGTCGTAAATTTATTTTATATTTTGGACATTTTTTAAAGGTCACTTCCGTCATCGGAGTGCGCGGACGTTGGCGCACTGCATGTCGACTCCGATAGGATTGAACACATGCTTATGGTAGAGTCGTTCTCGTCTTCAGTCGATACCTGGTCGCTTTGAGCTTCCAGCTTGCTTGTATCCACATTCGGATAATGCTCCTTGATCACCTGACCAAATACATTCAGAATGGCATCCATGCGGCGCTCGTTTCTGCGATCGTAGCGCCGCTTGTGCATGTAGTACTTGTCCCTCTCGGACGGCTTTCGCTTCTTTTTGGTTGCTGCCGATATCGTTTGTACTTTATCATCGTCCTTTGGTTGTTCTCTAATACTATTTGCGATGCAGTTCTCCTCAGGGACGGTGGCGGCATCGACATCGATGGCGACGGCGGGAGCGGCTGGGGTTGGGGAATCTTCAGATTTCACCGTTATGTCTAGGATTTCGTCGCATGCCGACTTCGAGTAGAAATCATGGTCAGTGTTCGGAGGAATAGACACTTCCAGCTGCGAATGGGTTTTGACATCCTGACTGGTGTTCATCGGCTCGGGTGCGCGGTCATCTTCGTCGTCGTGGGCGATGCTGTTGTTGCTGCTGCCACCACTGGCTCGTGGGATCTGCGCGTAGGAATGGAAATTGGTTGTCTTGCGTGACATGAAACTGTGAATCGGATAGAAGAATTCCCATTCTTCGCTGATTTCACGCACTATCTGGTCGTTCATTTCGCCGGCAGTCTTGTCAAGCTGCCGTAGTCTCGTTCGCTGCGGAGAGACAGAGATGCTGTGACTGACACTAGAAAACTGATAATCCACATGTGCTGCTGCTTACCTTGTAAGCCTTGTATCTGGCTAGCAAGTTGGCCCATTGTTTGCGAACAAAGCACACATTGAAATCGTTCAGCTTGGCAGCTGCCATAATTTTCTTCCATGATTCCACGCAATTTGACGATTTTCGCGAGAAAATTCCATCGTAATTGATACGCGCCTGGACGAGCTTTCGCTTCTGTTCAATTGTCCCTGGAAATTCGAATGAGAATACAATTAGAACTGGTCTCTAAGGGTGATGCGGCAATTCGCACTTGTGCGGTTACACTCACATTTTTTGTATCCCCGGAGTTTCGCATATGAATGTAACTCCATTTTGGTCACTTAACCTGGCAAGCAATGATTGAATTCGATTGTGATGAGATTTGTCTTAAGTTTGTTTGATCATTATGATATTTAAATTTTTGAATTCGATGCAGAAATTTTCGTCAAAACACAGAAACTATCCTCGAGGAGAAAATCGAAGCGACTTGCTTTGCAATACTGCATTTGACAGAAGACAGCAGCAGTAACAGTACCGAGAATGAAAATTGACACAACAAATGTGTTTGGGTTGGTTCACAATGAAGCGTCTGGAGGTGGTTGGTGTATGCGATAGTTAGCTATTTGATGTGGTGAATAACAGGGATGCTATGAGGTTTGGTTTGCAGTTGGTGAGAATTTTTTTTTTTTTTTTAATTTTTACTTGGGAATTTGAACTTGGAAGGCTTTTTTCGAATTCGAATGTGAGACGTGTTGTCCCCGATGAAACACACTTCAATTCGTCTCCTTTAATGCTATGCTGCACTCCCTTATTCGACAGTTAAGTAGAAGATGCCTTCCCACAAGACTTTTTGTTAACTTCCACCCCTTAGAACCCTCTAGAAACCTGAACCAGGTTATTTAAGTCGGTGTAGCCTTCCATTTCCTCTTAGTTCGTAGACTCTTTAAAATGTTTCGTTCCTCTTTTTCGACAGCATGTCGCTAACTTCAATTCACTTTTTCACGAACTTATTTTCTCGTTTGCTTATGGTTTCTTTCTTTTATTTATTTTTATGTAAACATATTGGCTTTTGGCTGACATACACGTGGCGTGCCCTCGACTGCAAAACAAATCGCACCCATCTCTTATGTTTTACGTTCTTATTTTGATTTTCGTTAAAAAAAATATAAAAAAAAAAAAACAAAATAGTACTACCGACAATGCTGTATGCAACGGTAACGTTGAAGAACTGAACACAAAAGAGGAAGAGGTCTACCAGGACCTCTGTGTAGTTAACAAAAAACGATCAAGTCAGGTATTTATTTATTTCATTTTATTTTTTATATTTCTTCTTTTTTTGTTTGTTTTATTTTCAACATAAAATATAAAAACGCATGAGAATACAGTTAAATTTGTTTCAATGCGCTGCACACGCTTATTGTTCAGAGCAATTTATTGTAACGTTGTTCAGAGAGAATGCCAGTCAAAGGATCATGGGTTTTAATATATTTTCCTATTCCCTTAACCCCCTGCCCCCGACACTCTAGCTTACGACAAGTTTTGAGCAACGGGACTACGTCATACGAGAGCTGGTTGACACGGAATCAAATTATCTAGACGTACTGAACGCCTTGAAGTACAAATTTATGCAGCCCATGGAGAAGTATTTAGCGGTGGAGGACATCAAGATGGTCTTCCCTCGAATAAAGGTATGTCCAGCAACTCATCGCCTGACAAACTGTAATTCAACGGAATCTCCATTTTCAGGAGCTCGTCGATATTCATAGCAAATTCTTGGAGAAACTCCGTGACGCCCTGTCGCCGAACACAAAGTCGAGACTAAGCCAAGTGTTTCTGGACTTTCGGGAGCCATTCCTCATATACGGAGAGTACTGTTCGAGTCTCATCAATGCTATCGATTCCCTGGGTGATATATGCAAGCGAAATAGTGTGATTGAGCAGCTGGTTCAGGTAAGTCTCTGACTCACTTATGATCCACTAGATCTAATTTTCTCCTTTTTATCGTGCAGCAATGCGAGAAGGACTACAACGTTGGAAAGCTGCAACTGCGTGACATTCTGTCGGTGCCCATGCAGCGGATACTGAAGTATCATCTGCTGCTGGACAAACTAGTCAAGGAAACTTCTCCTGTAAGTCCAAATCAATCCATAAGTCAAAAAACCAATGTCAAGCCTTTGTCAACGAAATGAGTGTTCGCTTAGTGTTCCATCATGTCCAAGTTATTTTTTATCATCTCTCAGTGACGAGCTGGCCTGATTACAACTGAGTCAGAATAAATGCTCATGCGAATGATTAACAGTGAGTCAAGACGCCAGAAATGATGGGGCTTTCTGGTTATGTAAGTCGACTCTGCACTCCCACTTATCACTTGCGGTTTGCTCAGACAGTCCCAGTTTATTCCCAGCCATGATCACATCACACGATCGCACTTGCATTTATTTCTGACGCGGTTCTTGTAATTTCTGCTAACACAACCAACTTCATCTCCTTAGGTTCACGAAGACTTTCGAGGGCTTGAGCGTGCCAAAGAGGCAATGGTTGACGTTGCCCAGTACATCAACGAAGTGAAACGTGATTCCGATCATTTGGTAATCATTCAGAAAGTGAAGGTAAGTCCGAAAAACACCCATTCTTCCCCTTGCTCAACCGTCTGCTTGTTCTTCCAGGATAGTATAATTGATTTGCAACTCATGCAAAACGGCAACGATCTGACGCAATTCGGTCGGCTTCTGCTCGACGGAGAGCTACACATCAAGGCACACGAAGATCAAAAGACTAAACTTAGATATGCATTTGTATTCGATAAGATTTTAATTCTAGTTAAACCGCTGAGCACAAAAACCGGCGACACACAGTACGCGTTCAAGGACGCACACCTTCTGGGCGACTATCGAGTGGAGCAGAATCATTCGCGGCGCACATTGGGACGTGATACACGGTTTAAGTGTCAGTTGATTCTGGCACGCAAGTCACAAAAGACAGCTTTTACCTTGTACTTGAAGTCTGAACCGGAAAGGGACAAGTGGAAGAAAGCGCTGAATGACGCGATGTGAGTGGAAAGAAACTTGGAGTGCATGGAGGAACGACTTAAATTCGTTCGTTTTCATTTTTCAGGGATAATCTTGATCCACCTGGCTGTCGGAACACGGATCACAAAATGGAAATAACCACGTTCGACTCGGCAGTACAGTGCACGCACTGCTCCAAGTTCTTGAAAGGTCGCATTCATCAGGTGAGTTGGACTTGTTGATCTTGTCCTCAACTAATGTTGTCTTTCTCCGTTTTCAGGGGTACAAGTGCAAAGTGTGCGAGATCCCCGTTCACAAAGGCTGCATTTCGTCGACGGGACGCTGTAAACAGAATCCTGTCAGTATCCCGCCCCCGGTATGTGATAGGCAGTTGGCAGAGTTCAATTGGTAAGTTAAGGGATCTCCTTTCGATCAACGCAGAGAATGACGATCCATTTTCAGGTTCGTCGGGACAATGGATCGTGAAACGGCGGCCTCACGTTTGGAAGGGCGTAGAGTTGGAACGTATTTACTTCGGGTACGCCCCCAGGGTGCATCCAATCCCCATGAGACCATGTATGCCCTCAGCTTAAAGTAAGTCCCTCGGATGGTCCTTAAGATTGCCACTTCTAATTCGTCTCCTTTTAAAGAACCGAAGATCACGTGATAAAACACATGAAAATCAACCAAGAGACTAACGTGGATCACATTGTTTATTGCCTGTCGAAACGCCGCCATTTCAAGACCATTGTCGAGTTGGTTTCATACTACGAACGCAATGATTTGGGCGAAAACTTTGCTGGGTAAGTTCAAGTCCTGTCCACAATGACAGGTCCTGACGTGACTTTTCTTATTCCAGGCTGAACCAATCGCTCCAGTGGCCATTTAGAGAGGTGATCGCGACGGCCATATACGACTTCGAGCCCAAAGCCAACAACCAACTTCAACTGAACCACGGCTGTCAGATTGTGGTGATCGGCAAGGACGGTGACAGCAAGGGCTGGTGGCGAGGGCGAATTGGAGAAACTGTAAGCAAGCAACAAACTAGAGACTTTCTGAAAGTGTGTGATTTTTTTTTTCTGTACTTTAGGTGGGCTATTTTCCTAAGGAGTATGTTCAAGAGCATCCATCGACAACTGATGATCTATGATATTACAATTATTTCGTATTCATCGAACCAGTTGTCAGCTCGTCCTCCTCGTCCACGTCGACAACGAGGCGCAGCAGCAGTTCAAGCGGTGGTCATTCATAATTTTTAAGCAAGCAAATTGAACGTGATTCGACTGAGTTTTGAAAGTCAAACACACAAACTTTAGATAAATCCAATTTTATCGTTTCCCAAGGGAGAGACAAACCTTTAGCTGCCAGCAACAGGGGCATTAATAATAATTATAACAAATTATTACTCGAAATTTCAAGCTTTAACTAACGTATTCGTGTGTGCATGTGTCTAAACAAAGTAAAGTACATTTTTTTGATATAGCAAATTAGAAACATTAGAAACAAGAAAAAAAGGAAATCATAAGAAAAGCAAAACAAGAAAAAAGAGTGAGAAAATTCTGACAAGGATAAAACAAAAGAGAACTTCATTCAGACCCAATTCCGTCATAATATGTGTTAACAAAGAAAGAAAACAAAAACCCTGGTCTTCATCAGACCATGAACATGAAATGAAATCCATTTAAATGTTGAGCGAAGTGCGCTCCTCCGTGTGTAAGGCTTTAAGCGTCAACTGTTGTGCAACATTGAATGTATTTAATAGTAGACATAGAAGTAGAACAGAGGAATCTATTTAATTATATGGTATATTGAAAGATAAAGTGTATATTTTTATGAACATATATATACACAGTTAGCTGAAAAACAAAAAAAAAAAAAAACATACGAATATATACATACAAACACATAAATATATATATATATATTTCTATGAAATTTAAATTTATAAAAAAGAGGAGAAAAAAAAAACGATGATAAGAGAAGCTGGTGAATATTTTTATTGCTGGCAAATTTTAGTGTATTCAACCTAACCTTATCCGACGTGTTTAAATAGTGTGCTTGTGAGCTCTATTGTAGTTGGAGTTTGAATGTTTAACTTTGTATTTAGAACGATAGCTAGTTAGTATTTTCTAAGGCATTTATAAGGCAGCTGCGCTTTTAGTCTTCAGTTTTTAGGGCATTTGAACAGTTTTCAAATTTGAGGTTAGTAACACGTGTTGGTGACCAGTTTAGGATTCATCCGCATTTTATGTAATCTAAATATTTCTTCTTTCTAGGGTTAAAGAATTGGCACGACTTGTGGATAAATCAAGTTCACCGCGATATCTACGTTGTGTTTGTTTAGCCAGGAGAAGGTGGCTCCCAGGGGACTAGTGATACTTGGGTCATACCGGGATGGTGTTGGCTGAATTCAGAAACATCAAACATTTGTGCAGCGATGCGGGATCACTGCTTCTTGCGATGCTGATTGAACTGTGCTCTGACGTTTCAGAACGCATTGTTTACCTTAAACATCTTGGATGTTAGTTTAGTAAAATTATTTATTGAGAATAATAACCCGAAATACGTTGTTAAACATATAAGACACATGAAGAAAGCGCTGATGGCGGATGCGCAGAATGGTCTAATAGTTAATGAAGGACGGTGAAGGTACAGGTGGCTGAAGATTCAAAGAAGAAGAATTCAGGATCAAAAAAACACAATTGAAAAATATTCAGATGATTTCTTCCAAAATCATTTTAGGGTGGTATTTTATCTTATTCAAGAGTTTCTGCAAATTGTTTTCAAGTTGCGCATTTCCCATCAATATCGAATCAGCAAATTTAATGATGCTCAAATGTTTAAAGTCTGCTCACGATGATGCTTACGTTTGCGATGGTGTCCAAGTTTGCGTTTATGACCGTGATGCAAAGGTGATGCGGCATCGATGACACAGAAACGCAACATTTCTGAATTCACCTATTATATTTGATCGGGGTGAGCCCATGATTTCTCATCAGTTGAAGGTGGGACGCGCAGAGAGTTCAGTTCAAAGTGGTTTGTCGGGTGAAGCAAGTCTTATCCGCCAACTGGCCATTATCTTTATCCCATATCGCTTATTTGTTTGATGTGCTGATGATCTTGGAAGCAGAATCGTTGACACGCCAGTTACCTCAAACAGCGCATTTTTGTCATTTTGTGACTGACTAACTTTAGCAAGCTGCGGGGTGTCGCAGAGAAATTGATAATCAATTTAAATGCAAAGACATAGTAGTGATTTAAGAAAGTGTGAGGTTCTAGTTTCAATCGCCGAATTTAACACGGGTCCACCTCTTTCCAGTCCCTGACGATCCCTAATGAGTATTCCTGTCAGAAAAAACTTCTCAAATTTGGCCGTTTGGAGTCAACAAAAAGCTTTAGGTCCCTTCCACACGTAAACGAACAACCCAAGTGGTCGCTCTAGAAGCTAGGCCTGTCCATCTACGTGCTCTAGCGCCACCTATATTATAGCAGGTAATGTAAGTGTAGTGTGGGTCGCCCTGGCGTAGTGGGTTAGTGCGTCGACTCCTACGCAGAGGGTGCCAGGTTCGATACCCGAATTTACCTCCTTTGATAATTCACGGCTCGACCTCTTTCGAGTCACTGACAATGCTCAGAGATTATTCCTGTCTAGAATAGGAAATAGCTTCTCACCTTCGCCGTTCGGACTCGGACGCGTTAAACTGTAGGTGTCCCATCCATTCGTGAAAGAAAAATAGCACGCACAACACGAGAAGTTGCTGTAGAAGCTAGGCCCAGGTCCGTCTCAGACTGTCGCGCCACCCATATTATACTATTATAATGTAAGTGAAGTAGCTCCCGCAGGTGGTTCTAATTTTAATCTCCGAACTAAGCAAACCTTACGGCTCCACCTCTTTCGTGTAAAGACTCGCAATTGTATTGAAATTTAAATTCAATACATTCTGCCTTCGATCAAGAACATGTTTTTAGGTTTAGCAGTAGTTTGCTGTGACTTAACGACAAACGAATTGCATAGTTGGTTAATTGCCTGTCCTTGTTTAGAGGAGCCCCCGGTTCAAATCCCATGGGAAGCAAAGTTCATACGATTTATCCGGTTTGCAAATCTGTTTAAGTCACCATAGGTTTTGGATCTGGTAGTAGTTTGCTGTGTCTATGGTGTCGTAGAGAGTTGCGCTGAAAGTCTGTTGTTAACCGTCTTGTACAACAATATCCAACCCCACTAAAAGACTGTCAGTGACAGTTCCTTGGGATCTGTATTAAACTGTTAGCCCCTTCCACTCGAAAAACAATAAGAGCTCATTAAGATGGAACGACTACCAATTTCCCACGACCCATGTCTGAGCCTGAGCTAAAACTGCCTTCCATCGCCTGGGATCTTCCAGCTATGTCCTATGTATCGGAGTTTCAGTCACCTCCGTCTAAAACCAGGAAGCTCGGATTCGAAGACCCTATTTGGTGGACATTAATGTCCATTCACTCGATGTGACTGAGCTAGTTTTGTCAACGAATATTTGCCTTCTACCTTGTACAGCTTATGGGGATCGATCATGTCTTCTCATCCGTATATAATCCCCGCAGCGACGACCACAGCTCCGACGCAGAATTTTTTTTTAGGCAGGACAAATTTGCTGTCAAGATTCTTGTTGACCCAAAGTTTTTCGATAAACTAAATTAGACCCGTATATCCAAGGGCAATAATATTTTGGATCTCCACTAAGAGGTTTTACGTTTCGCCCGAGCTACACAAACTTTTTATCTAGCTCAAAACTGTAGCAGTTAGTCGTGACGTGTTTGTCTGCAAATGACATCGATATAGTGACGCGCGTTTCCAACGTGCCGAGGTGGAAGCTTTTACGGCGATTGAAGACGCCACGGGTACTCTCAGGCGAAACCAACTGGTCTAATAGTTAATGAAGGAAGGCGAAGTAGCAGTTCGGCTGAAAAGTTCGTATGTTTTTAAATAAAACCAAATGATGTCGAATAATAACGACATAATGGCCCTTTATAGCAATCTTACAACTTTTCGACACCATTTGTCTTTTGCTTCAAAATTGGCCTCAGTTTCAGCGTTTACTGGTTCATCGGTGCTTGATTTCTTTTGGTCATTACCCAAATTTAATGATCATAGATGAGAGTTGGAACAAATGCTGAGTTGAAAACTACTACTAACTAAGCTCGTCCTTCCTGATTACAGATCCCCCAAGCTGTGCCAAAACTGACCCAGCTTAACCAATCCTACAGGAAAGTTCCTTCCTGGTATATACTGTCCATCAAATATCGATCTGTCGCTCGTCACCCAGGTGATAGCGCCACGATTGACTGTAGTAAACCTGTTGCTTTTGTTTTTTCCATTTAACCTTTTGTTAGACTTGATGAAGTATACACCGCACTGAGAGAGAGACAGAAAGAGAAAATGTTTATCCCTCGAAAAGTCAATTGCTCTTTCTATCTATCCTAAACTGTTGGCCACTCTTCGACTCCCTTGCGTACACATTTCTGTTTTGACCAACCCATCCGGTTCATCTGAAAAAATAACAACACATACAACACACTGACAAAAAGATAGACCCAAGTCCACCCCAGACTGGAGCTAGACCCTTAGAAGAAGTAATTCGTTTAGTCTGAATTTTCGTGCCAAATTGTAAACCTATTTGCATTTCTCCTCCAGTGACAATTCGTTTTTATGAAAATGTGCCAACAAACATACAATAATAGGATCCATCTAATCAATCAATTCCACTGACTCCGAGCAGATAGACAAATACAATAGAGCTCATGAATCGCATTTCTTTCCACTCTGTACAAAGTATTATAATTTTGTTTTTGAATTAACTCCGAACGCACCGAAAAGTAACTTGCTATAGCACATCAGTACTGCTTTTTCGAACAAAATTACTCTTTAACTGGAAGCACTTGTCATCCACCAGAATTTCCATTTCAATACAGAACCTCAAAACTCAATTAAAAATGTTTCATTTAAAGCCAGTATCAACTCTCACATTCCACATATCAAAGGTTTTTATTTGAACTTCATCTTCTGTAGCGACGTGCAGTGGCTTCTAGAAATGGCATTCTTTTATCTACAATCTTGTTCAGTCACAAACTAGGTTCAGAGACATTTTGCATCAATAACTCAATGTTCTTCTTTTTCCTAAAACACAAGACAAAAGTCTATATCTTATCTATATTATATATATATTTTTTATATCGTATGTATTATACTTTATCCTATCTGTGTACTCGTGTGCTGCGAATCTGTATTTAAACAAGTTATATAATTATATGTATGTAAATGTAAAAGTAAAAGAAACAAACGTGGATGTCTAATGCTTAAGTGAAGGTAGTAGGCGATTTATAGAGAGCGACAGAGAGATGTAAAAACGAGAAGAGAAAGGATGAAACAATACACACACACAAAATGATTGTAACTATAATTAAATGTTTAATTGTTATTTTAATGAATTACGTATATATGTGTATGTATACCACGAAACTAAACGATAATGAGCCCCAGAGGATAATAAATGTAATGACAGTGAGAAGAATCAACGAAATACCTAATTGAAATATATTTTTCCCTCATTGGTTGGTTTAATTGATGTTCAAGCTAATAACCAAGTAAAACAAAATGAAATTAAATCTCTTGGTTTTTTTTCTTTACCTACCCCGGAGTTGATTGATTGGTCGTATCGACGAATTTGCTACTCGCGATTGTTCACAGGTTCTGTCCCCACTCTGAATTTCCATGTTTAACGACAGGAAATAGATTGCGATTAACGTTAATTGGGTGTCGAAAATTCGGAAATGTAGAATATCATTGCCAAACGGCGCTTGATAAAACACTTCCAACCAAGCCCAATGCGATTAATCATCTCTATGTCTGAAATGACTAAGAAGGTCAACATACATACAACACAAGAAATGCAGAACGAATTTATTGAAATTATCTTCAGAAAGTCATAAAGATAAACAATCAAAAAATACATCAAATCACGTGAAATCCCCAAAGTTGGCAAATCGGCGACGACTAATAGGAGCTTAAAATAACCCATAGGGAAAAAAAAGTTGCTCAGATGGTCTGACCGGTGGCGCACCTCAACCAACTTGGTGTGCTAAATTGGAGGCAGCTGGATAAAGATAGCGCCAGCTGGAGAGGCCCAGGAACAATGCGGACTGTAAGGCTCCTAGAAGGAGTAGATGGTCTTCACTCATTTCAATCGTAAGTACAACATAACCTGATATATTTTCCCTTCATATTTTAGGTAACGAATATTCAGAGAGACCATCATCATCATCCGACTTGGGACATTTCTAAACGGTAGACTTGAACACGATTATTTCATCGATTCTTGATTCTTTCGCTGGGGCAATCTAGCAGTCGTCATTTTACTCCCATCACCATTTTAATTTCATCATGATCCACTTAAGAGGTCACGGGGGTAGAGCGTGCACGGGAGATCTTCAGGCAACTCGATCCTCCGCCATCGACTCTAACTGATCAGGAGGCGACTCCAGCCAGGAGAGCGATGGCTTGGTCCAACCATCTCGTTCTAGTTATGCCAAGTTGATTGAATCGTAGTCAATGCCCGGCTCAGAAGTTGTGATGATCGGGATATTCAGGCCAATTGACCAAACCAGCGAAGCACTTTTCGAAGCACTTACTCAACATCTCGCTTAATGCCTTGTTACTCACCCTATCGCGGCGAGTAACTCCCGCAAAAACACGAAGCAGCTTGTATTCGAGATCTTATTTCTTCGTTCTTTATCCATATTTCATGACCATAGGTGAGAGTTGGTTTGATGTGATTTCTTTAACATCATCCTGGAGAAGATCGTGCAAGACTCACACGCCAACACTAGAGGCACCATCTTCCAGAAGTCCGTACAACTGCTAGCATACGCGGATGACATTGACGTGATTGGCGAAACACAGCGAACCGTCAATGAGGCGTTTGCTGCTAAAATGGGTCTAGCGGTGAATGAGGGCAAAACGAAGTATATGCTGTCATCAAGAAAGGAGACACAACATCGACGTCTTGGACAGAACGTCACAATGGGCAGCTATAACATCGAGGTAGTCAAGGACTTTGTCTACCTCGGCTCCGCAGTAAACAGTACAAACAACATCAGTACCGAGATCAAACGCAGAGTAACTCTTGCCAACCGCTGTTTCTATGGGCTCAAGAGGCAATCGAGTAGTAGAGCCATCTCTCGAAGGTCCAAGCTGACTTTATACAAGACCTTGATCATCCCTGTCCTGCTTTATGGTGCGGAGGAATGGACAATCTCAAAAGCGGGTGAGGAAGTTCTTGGCATCTTCGAGAGAAAAGCTCTGAGTGCGAGCTTTGGTCCTGTTTGCGTTGACGGTTTCTGGAGGAGAAGATTCAACCACGAACTGTACGGGCTGTACAGCGACATGAGTCTAGTCAGGCGTCTTCGGATCCAACGCCTAAGATGGCTAGGCCATGTAGAGCGTACGGACAACTCAGCCAGAGACCGTGCTAGCTCGAGAGGCTTGTTGGTCGAGGCCAGGTCCACCCCGGACTGTAGTGCCAAATAAAGAACAAGAAGGTGAGAGTTGGAACAATTACTGAGTTGAAAACCGCTTACTTGGCTTCCATATCCAGCCCCTGATTCGAGATCTTCCAACCTGTTTCGAAATTCCCCCAGCTGGGAAGCCCAACATTACTCCTCCAACTACTGCTCGTGGAAAATACTCCGAGAACTTTTAACTTCTCCACCTGCTGTAATGGGACTCCACTTACATTACCAGGCGTTCTGGAAATGACCATAACCCTTGATTTGTCTACGTTGCCTTCATCCCAGCATCAACAAATACGGCCAAAAACCTATCGAGTGCTACCTGGAGTTCCATCTGGGAGGATGTGAGGATAACTAAATGACAAAGTGTAAACCCTTTTCTACGAAAGCGCCTTGGCGCAACTTGTGCCTCAGACCGCCCATGGCGGTGCCCTTGAAATTCGCACACTCGAAGTTGTGGGTGACCGTTTTAGATAAAAGGAGGAACACGAGAGGCTTTCGAGGAGTTTGTCAGCTGATTCAACGAAGTGTTTTTTTTGGGAAGATAATGCAAAATAAAGTGAATTGAATATAAAGAATATTCCGGTGGCCGTTGTCTTTTTTTTTGTGGAGTGACTTGTTCTTTTCCTTTGGTCGTTTTCTTTTTTTTTTGCCTTTACAAAAGTATGATTTGCTTCAACAACCTGGATCTATGGACTAGCGCAACACACGCGTCATTCTCTTCTGGAAGCAGGAAGTCCAAAAGGGTTTGTTGAACAAATACTTACCCACTCGTCATTGAACAAAGCGGTGTAGTTCGTGTATTTCATAAGAGTTCGTTATTATTACGATAAGATATTGTCAGAAATACATGCAGTGACAGCTTGTATTGAACAGAGATCCAAAAAATCACGAATGAAGCTTGTGTCAGCCACATCAGTATATAATAATGATATGACACCACCGCCCGTTGATACAAATAAAAGACAAAGACCGTTTTTTATTTTATTTACCCTCTATGAAGAACTCTTTTTAAATTCAAATCCGATCTTGCTTCGATCACTGCTTTCTTAAAACTAAACTACTTTCCTTAACCTATCCTAATTGCTCGATGTCAATGAGCAATGGCCTTGACACAATTGCGTCCCACGATGGATGATCGGCGACGCTCACACCGTGGTGTCGGCTTGCATCGCTGTGCCTGGTCCCACTGCTTGCTTGGCTTGAAACGCTGACCTAGCGTCTGGCTGTTTGCACACCTTTTGTTGTCTGGCTGCTCTCACACCTTCCGGCGTCTGGCTGTTATCTCGCATTTGTAATGGGCGAGCGTGTTAGCTTACATGCACTGTATCTACCGTTATCCAGAGCTTTCGAGGTAGAGTTACTCAACGAACTTTCAGAAACAACCAATTTAAATCCTGCTATGTATGCAAAAAGATGCGGATTGAATTATCGAAGCTTTGTTTTTCGACTAAAATATTTAGTTATTTCTATCAACAACTCTAATATTTTTTCTTCACAAATCCATCATTCCATTTTGCGAACTGTCAAACTGAGTTCGCAATACACAAGAGAGGCAAACGCGATCCACAAATTCACGACCAAAAAGTTCGCAATGAAGTGTCGGTTTTCTCAAATTGTTCCCATTCCTCGCGGCGAATGAGAAACCTCGATACCAGAGATGAAGTATTACAGTGATAGCCGACTTCACAGCTGATTGCCCCCTGGTCCATCGACGAATTTGAGTACTTTTTTGACAGATATTCATGACTTTTTGACGGTTATTCACGAAATTATGTAAATGCCGTTCTTTGATTGGTCAATTTGGTTTGAAAAAACGATATAAAAATAGAAGTCTTGACTCTCTGTAATACTTCATTTCTGGTCAATATTTGCCAAATCTGAGCGCCACATGTCGTAAGAGAGAAATGAAGGAGAAGGTACTGTATTTCGATTTGAAAATTTGAACTTTGCAGCATTCTTTCGTTTATATGCAACAAGAAAATTATAACGGTACAATAAAGTTGCCTATATCCGAACATCGTTTATATGAAATCTCCGCTTAGTTGCAACACATTTTTTGCATTTTTTGTGTTGCGGAATCGACTGGTGCTTTGTGGATTATGGCTGTGTTAGTAAACGCATTCATCTGGTTTTGTCTGTACATCGAAAAAAAAATTCACCAAAATACCCCCATTGATCCGTAAAACAAATCTGCTTATCTACTTTTCTGCAGCTTGTTTATTTTGGCTGCGCAATCTGCTCGACGCCGACTTTTTTTACCGCGTATTGTTGACGTTTACGAACACAACAAATGACAGTCGACCTGCGTTAGTTCGATTTGATTCTAAGATTATGCCTGTAACACAAAAGTGCGCTGCGCCAGTCGACTTCATGTTGCGGAGGGAGTGCGATGACGCAATGTGTTGAAATAAATACTCAACTTATCAGCTGTTCTCTCTCATCTATTAGATGAAAAATATTGCCGCGTTTTTGCATACACTCGTTTGAAATGACTTTTGTCGTTAAATTATGTTTAATCAGCTGTTTTCATTTCTCAAATGACAGTTGACACAAAGTACTCTCAATTTGGAAGAAAACTCTCAATCTGGGAGAAAATCTCTCTTATAGCGCACCCCTCTTTCAAAAAATATCCAACATTTTGAATAATGACGTGCGATGAACTTAGGTTTTACGTTTTATTACGATCCTCTCATCTCTCTCATTTTTCACTAACGCAGGTCGACGCTGTATTTTGTGCATGGCCATTGGATTTTGTGCGTTGAAAGCGAACGCCAGCGCAAACGCACTACTGTGTTTCAGGCATTATTCACAGATGAAACTTCTTCCGTCACGATGAATTCCATTTGCTGTCTCTCTCCCTCGCATTAGATATTTGGACCTAACATAGGAACTGAATTCTATCGACTGGGGCTTTAAGGCTACGCACGCGTTGAATTCTAGGGACGGGACCTTAAGGAAAGTAAAGTTTACTTGTAAGTTACAGTGGATCAATGTGTTTCATTATCTAAAACACCTTGTTTTCATTACTCCATCGGCTACCTGTAACCAGAAACGTCCATGTGGAGAAAAGTCAAGATTTTGCGAGAGAAAGAGAGGAACATTACAAATTTTGTATATGTATATTAACCCTTCGCGACTCGCAACGTATAAAACATAATTACTAACCCAGGTCGACGCTATATTTTGTGCATGGCCATTGAAATTTGTGCGTTGAACAACTAACGCAGATCTTTGTTAGCGTGACGTTTACAAAGACACCCTATGTTTTCCACTAACGTCGGTTGATTTCTGGTTTTAAGTTTGACAAGTGGCCAAGCAACTAATTGATTTTATATTTTATTTTGGCTCATGACATGTGTAGACTGCGATGGCAAATTCCACAACATTTGTTGAGAATGCGTTATTTTTGAAATTTGGCTCGTCTGTACTAGTGCTGTACTAGTCGCTTAGCAATGCCTGTCAAAAAACGATTGTGCGCCATTCTGTTTACTCACGTTAACATTGACTTTTTTCATACTTCTTTTCTACATACATACGTACTTCTTTCAATAAAAAACTTACAACTCCGAGCAAAATATTGAATTTCACCGATTCAACAATTTTCCAATTCAATAAGATCAAAGCCGATGAATTGAGAAACCCATCAATGCGCCGTCGCCATTGCATAACGTTCATAAAAGCAAAAATTAGCATCACTTCCAAACGTCAAGCGTTCATCATTATTGTCACATCAGAAAAAAATAGTTGATGCTTTCTTGATTCCGCAGGCAATAAAATATCGGGCGAGAAGGGAAAGTGTGTAAACGCAGATTAAAGTATTTGATAAGGCCGCGGATTGATTTGATGCGATATGGCCGCGCGGTCCATGTTGGCATAATTTACATTTTATTGACATTTTTGGCGTCATTTAAACAGTTTTTCATTGAATCTTCGCTTGACGAAGTACAAATATCTTTCGACTTTCTTTTCGATCTCGATGGTTGAACACTTGTAAATTTAAAAACTTGCGAGTTTTCTTAACAGTCGTATTCTCATGTGTTGTCGACAAAGAAGTACATGTGGGACCAGTTCCGAGATACGGGATTCTACTACAAATGGAGAATCCAATACGATGCAGTTTCCTAAAGAACGATTGGATGACGAAACAAACATACTACAGAATAGGCCTAAATGATAGACGGACCATAAATGACAAGGCCCTCTTCTCCCGATGTAAAATATACGAACCAGCTCTTACGTAACATATGGCGGAGGCAAGCATGTCCGATGAGTGGAATTTCAGTACTGTGATCCAAAACGAGGAAGACTCCCTTGACTGCGCCAAATATGAGGGGAAAAGTCTACTCAGCAATTCGTACGAAATGTTCTCTATCCGCGTGCTCGCCTTAAGCTGTTCATGAATAACCAGATTCTTATAAGCGTGGGTTCAAGCCGGGGAAGCATCGATAGACTAGATCTTCAAACTGGGGTAGAGACTGAAAAAGACACAAGAAGTGCCTGACAGCATGCATAGTGTTGAACTCAGTTAACTCCTTCAACATCCCCTTGGCAATTAAAGCGAGCAAGATCGTACTCCAGCACTAAAGGTGCCATCTTCCAGAAGTCCGGCCAGCTGTGCACGGACACGGAAGTGCACGGACATCTAATCTCCGACCAGATGAGTCAAGGAATGAGAGCCTGAGCAACAAAGGACGCCTCCGCTTATGATTGCATTTACAAGTGGAGAAGTGACCTCAAAATCAACCTCAACTTGGTGTACGTATCAGGAGGCCAGGTGGAAAAGGTTGTCGATTAAGCCTAGGTCCACCCCGGACATCTTCCAATGCATACGGAGTGCTGGATACGAATCCTGTCAAGTTAGTCGTTATTGATCTTCCCGTGGTCTTCTTCTGCTTTGTCTTACCCACTTAGCTTCCATCTATGCACGTTCAGCTGATTTAGGTGCCACTCCAGCTCCTTCCCGCATTGTCGCTCGGGGCTTGAGTTGAAGGCTTTTCGGGCCGGAGCAGCGCTCTACATGACCTGGCTATCCGAGGCAAGAGAATCAAACTCGTTTGACCAGTTCGATGTAGCTGTACAATTCGTCGTTCAGTCTCCTTGTTCAAGCATCTTTAGGGACCAAAGACAAAATTAACTTTTCTGTTGAAACGACCAATAAACTAGTTGTTATTTTTAGTGCCCATGTGTCTGCGTCATACAGCGACACTGGGACATTCAAGGTAATCTTGGTCAAAGAATATCTTAGTTCCCTCGGGGGAGAGATTTATTCCTCAATTACTTTCCAAGTGTGATACTTTCTTTTTTCTGCTCGGTGGTGCCGGGTAACTTCGGAGCCTAGGAAGACACAGTCTTTCACCTGTGCAACCTTTTCGAAAACAACATATCACTGACAGCCCTTTGTGATGTTCCGATGTCATCGGTATATACGAACAGTTGCACAGGTTTGTGGAAGATCTCTTTTTTTAGTTAGAGTGTACGTGTGAGTTGCACACGATCTTCTCGGAAATGCTATTCGAGACATCGCGTCGCCTTGTCTAAATTCTAGTTTGACATCAAAGGTCTTGGTGGAGTCCTTACCGAGCTAAACGACGTTGTTGTCCGGAGTAAGCAAAGGAGGCATCCATCGCGCAGACAGATTTTTCATGCCCAGTATTTCATGCAGGCTATAACCCAGGCGGTCTTTTGAGATGTCTACACTCTCAGCTAAGTCGCGCTTCAATCGGCCGTCTGCCAATGCCAGATCGTGAATTGTTTGTCAAGTTATCCTTCGTGGTACCTGTTTTCGGATGTCGCTTGGGCGTGGCTCATCAAAAACCGACGTGCGACCACGTTGAAACTCGTTAAATCAAATTTTTGAAGGTCGGCATCGAAGAAGAATACTCACCGTATACAGCATCTAAGCGCTCTGATTTCGCTTCTAAGAACAAGAATCGAATAACCGACTTATATTTTCATTTCTCTAAAACCCGTGGGCTCCCGCTTCCACACGAGAATGTAAATACTACAGGACACACAAATGTCTTGCGATAGTGGCGCTCTCGGGTGGTGAGTCTAAATATTTTTCAGACCGCCCTCTTAGATTCGACGACTGCCGCCACGTTTGACCAAGTACAAGTAAGAAGAAATTCATTAAGAAAAAGGAAATATAAAAAATTGTCCATAACAAATTGACATAGATCGAATATGCCCATATTGAAATATATGTAATTAGTATTAGATGGTTACGTAAGAGGGCGTTAAATATTGTTAGTGTTGACACTTAACTATGAGGTAGTCAAGGACTTCGTCTACCTGGGCTCCGCAGTAAATAGTACAAAAACAACATTAGTACCGAGATCAAACGCAGAGTAAATCTTGACCACCGCTGTTTCTATGGGCTCAAGAGGCAATTGAGTAGTAGAGCCATCTCTCGAAGGTCCAAGCTGACTTTATACAAGCCCTTGATCATCCCAGTCCTGCTGTACGGCGCGGAGGGATGGACAATCTCAAAAGCGGATGAGGAAGTCCTTGGTATCTTCGAGAGAAAAGCTCTGCGTGTGATTTTTGGTCCTGTTTGCGTTGACGGTTTCTGGAGGAGATGATTCAACCACGAACTGCACGGGCTTTACAGCGACATGAGTCTAGTCAGACATCTTCGGATCCAACGCTTAAGGCTAGGCCATGTAGAGCTGCTTCTGCCCAAAGAGTCTTCGACCCCGAACCCGTGAGACAACGTAACGGAGGACGCCCGCGTTTAAGGTGGCGCACCCAGGTGGAAAAGGACCTCAACCAACTTGGCGTGCGACACTGGAGACAGCTAGCCATAGACCGTGCTAGCTGGAGAGGCTTCTTGATTAAGGCCCAGGTCCACCCCAGACTGTAGCGTTAAATAAAGAAGAAGAAGTTGACACTTGGGTTAGGTTAGGTTTGGTTGATTGCCACCACTGCAGCAGTTGTGGCTCACTTAGATTCTGGTTGGATCCTTTGTGCTATCACTACCCGGTGCTTTCCACCGGCTGCTTTTTAAAGGGACTACACTGACGAAAATGAAACAGACCTAAAGACTACCTAATGGTATTCTAGTAGCCTACTTTGACAAGTCCACTCCTGTGCTGATTTACAGGCAATTAGTTTTCCTGATTAACTTGGCTATGTCTTGTATTTTTAAGTGTGACATTTCTTCTAGATTTCTGGAAAAGTAGTTGCCTAGTCTATCTTTTCTAGTTTTTGCTAGTTGCAAGGGCTGGATAAGTGCCGAGGAGATGAAGCGTATTTTCTTCCTTGTCCTCGTCTCTACAGCTTCTGCGGTAGCCGTTGTGGGGGGCTCCCATTCTTTCGGCATGGATACCGAGAAGGCAGTGGCCGGTGATAATGCCCACTACGTTCCTCATTACATTTCTGTTTAGTTTTAGGAGTGTATTTGTTTTCTTTGGATTTAGTGACGGCCAAATATGCCTCGAAGTCCTACATATATCTAATTCCATCCATCTCCGATTAGCGGATTCAACGGTATCTGTAAGTAACATGGTGCTTATTACTTGGAGTAAGGGATATGGGGTGTCCTGATTATTTGCCAATGGCAGTCCCACCCCTATTCTTGCTAACTCGTCGGCCCGTTCATTGCTCGAAAACCACAATGCCCTGGTACCCAGCATAGTGTTAGGTTACATCTAACCGCTATCTCCCTAAGAAATAGACGGCAAAGTTTTACCATTTTCGATTTAGTTCATAGTGCAGATGGCCGCCTGACTATCTATGTAAATGGCGATAGATAGCCCGTCTATCGGGTTAATCGCCTCTTGGATAGCTTTAACTTCTGCCTGGAATACACTACAATGGTTGGGCAGTCGAAGAGACAGGGAAAAGGACATGTCCGGCGATACCGCGAATACTCCCAGTCCGGTGCCCTCATCTGTTTTTGAGCCATCTGTGTAGATGTCCAGGTGTATGTTGACACATAGTTTGATTATATCCAACACTAGGTCCCCATCATTTTCCTTGCGGGTTCTTATGAGCTTCACTTGTTCTTCTCACTTGTTGCTAGAGTCTCCGAACATCATTCTTGTAGTAGCATCTCTCAAAATCCTCCATCACGCGCTGCTTCTGCTTCATCCCTTTCATCTGTCAGAGGAAAATATGTATCCAAAGTGAAAAAAGAACCCAGAGAGGGCAATTTCTGTTCTCTTGTTCATCTTTTTAAATAAACTGAAGCACCACTCTTCGATTCATTCTCTTTGCCAGTGAAGAAGATAATGCCTCCAAATTGTGGTCATAACCGATAACTCTTCCGAGTACGTCTCTTCCAGCACCTATGAACTTTGCCACCCTCGAGTGCGAGCCAGTTATCTTCCATCGATTGTCATGTTAATGCCATTTATTACCACCCCCAGGTAATTGCCAAAATTAATCGCAATTTCTCGTTATCTCCGCATGTTATCTCCTGAATATCCGCTGCAAAGTAGTTCACCCCCATTCAGTGAATTGTGCCCCCAAACAAAGAAAAGCTCACAACAAACATCGATCAGCTGGAGTTGCTCACCCGCCGCCGCACCGATCCAACAAGTAAAAGCTCCACTCGCAGGTAGGTAGCGACGATCAGCCTCGAACATGTTTGCAACCCCGCCGCCGGCCGACTCGACCTGTGGAGCAGCTGCAGCTCCACTTCACGCACAAGCTCCAGTCAGTGTCGAGAGTTCCATTCGAGCAAACGTACGTCGTGGAGTAGCTCCATCTAACAAACAGCGTCAAACGTTACCCGATCGTGTGTATATTTGAGGTGCAATATCGTATCGTGTGTGTGGTCGGTGATTAGCGAGGTTGTTGGAAATTGATAAACGGAAGACCAGAGGGTGTGGTGGCCGGTGATTGGTACCGATACACTGTTGCGGATGAGCAACCCAGTAAAATGTGATGTGATGTGATGTGATTTTTTGTTTTCTTTCTGTAACTACGAAACTTTACATAGGAGCTTCAGTATCCTCCTCTCTAGTTGACACGGTTCGATGGTGACTTTGGAAAGATCGGACGCTCGTCCATAGTGTTTAAACTCACGGGTCTCTGGCTTTATGGTCAACAAACGCGTTCTAGTGCGCTACGAAATCCGTTTTTCATCAAAAATTCATTCAATTTTCAATCCAAGCAAGTCGGCGCGGCGCGGCGTAAGAGTTTAATTGGAGCCGTTCAGTGCGTTCAGTTGCGGAGTGTGTTCAACTCGTGGACTCCATTCAAAAGTTTGTCGGTTGCATTCATCGTATTTATTTAATTATTGTCGCAACTTGTTTACCTGCACACATACACAGAAACAATTGTGATTTTAATAACTCTTGTGTTTAAGAGTTGTGGCGAATCTACGTCAAGCAGAACGAAGAAGCGAAGAAGTGAAGACAAAGAGAAGAAGTAAAAGTTAAGCACACACAAGTCTGTCCCTCCCTCTCTCTCTCTCTCTTTCGTTGTCACTCTGTTGGATTATTTGTTTGCATAAATTGGAGCAACATGTCGCAATTTCGTGATAATTCATGGGTAAGTCTTTGAGCCTGTTGAGTTAGTGTTATTTTCAAATAATTATAGTAAGTGGTTTCTTTTCTGGGGAGGTAACAATGAATTAACACAGAAAGTCTCTATAACCGCTATATTCGTGTGCACGGACGTCGAATGAGAAGAAAGTTTTGTTGGATATGAGAATTGGCAAATTGAAATGTTTTTTACACTCGTTTCAGTGCGAGAGAGAGACTTGTTTTCTTAAAATACAAGATACTTGAGGGACTTTAAATTCTTTGAGGCTGGGAAGAAAGAAAAATGGGTTAAGCACAGAGAATAGTTAAAGTCTTGAGCTAAATTTGAGGTTAGATGAGTGGTGAATTACTAGTTTTTTTTTCTTGTTTGAAGTGGCTTGTGGGATCTAAAGTTTTGCAGTCCAAGGTTACCACTTGACGACATCGGGAGTTGTGCTCTCTTAGAAAATGTACTGCTGGAAGCTGTTCAAAATGTGCTCAAATGTCTATCCCTTGACCGTGAGGGATGATTATTAACTGGGCTGATGTCTGAGGGTTGAGTAAATATCTTTTTTTTTTTGCATGCCATGCCTCATCTCGATTTTTTGACGTCAATTGAGTCCGTTGATGTGTGACTGTTCCTCCTGCGCTCATCCAGGCAAGCAGAGTAAATAGTTAGTCCTTCATTAACGACTTTTGTGGTTCGGAAAAAATGTCGAATGTTGACTTGAGAGTGGATGGATTTCATCCTCACGGCCGTACTGCTTGGACAACAGGAATCCTTTTACTCGTCTAAAACAAAATTCGAATGTTCACCAACTTTACACTCAGTCCCGACATATGATCTATTGTAGACATATTTGACAGCTGTCAGAATTGTTTGGATGACTGAAAGGAACGTGCCCAGGACGATGGAAGTCATCTACTTCTCAGGCTAAGACCCTCTATGGGTCGCAGACCTGATAAATAAGAAAGCAAGTATCGCGAGTTGACTCCGTAAGCTATTCACTTGATCTCCCGTCGAGTTAACGAGGATCAAAACAAGCTCTCAGCGTGGCCATTAAATCGACGATAAATATCTTAACTACGCCGTCATGCTAGCGACACTTCGAAGTCGAAATGCTAAATAGTTTCAATTCTTTCTTTCTGGCTTCTAGACGTTTACTTTCGGTGAATTGATTCAAACAAGTGCCCTCGACAATTGCTTTGCTTTTACTAGCTTGACGTTCAAATTAGTGATTGGCATAATCGAGTTATTTTAAGAATCTAGACTTAAGTTATCGAGATGGTTTAATGATGAATGATCTCTCGAGATGGGCACATTCGAATGAATATTCGAGTGAATTAGTAGCCATTCGAATGCTTTTGATAATCGAGATCTTGTATCGATCGATTATCATTCGAATGCTCCCATCACTAATAGAAATCTCTTTCACGCTCTTGGGGTCAATACTGTAACATTGGTCGTGTGTACTTTCGAGGAGATCATCACTTGAACTAAGTGAGGCGAGACAACTGCATCTATTCAGTAGGAGATAATAGAAGTCACCCTTGTCATCTGTAGAGGCCTGCGCGCAAATCAGGGCACCAATCACATCATCCGTGAACGAGTAAATCGCTATCGAAAATCGTGTATTTGGGATTACAGGTCACGTGAACGTAATTTGGGATCATACAACACGAAATCGTGCACGTGAATGTATTGAACGAAACGTCATTCGATCAGTAGGTAGTGAACGTATTTGATTTGAATAGTGAATTGCGAATTATTAAAATAATGAAAAATGTGGAAAATGTTAAAAAATAAGTACAATGCCTATATTTTTTGGAAAGACTGGAACAAATTAAATCTCTCGCAAAAGAAAGCCAACCCAATTTAATAGTCGATGTCGACAGCAAAAGTGTCGATGCTAATTTCACAGGAGGCAGTGCACTAAAATATGTGGGCTTTGTTCAAGTTTAAAGAGAACATGTTTTAATGACTTCTTATTCAACCGAAAACATTTAATTGAATTGAATTTGAAGATCGAAGTATAATACATTCGTATTTCAAATTGTGTTTCAAATCATTCTTACGCCTTGCTTGGTAGTTCAAAAGGGTTCAGACTAATATTTTTATAAAAATATTTTTCTTCTGAATCAAAGGAACTGAACTAAAATTTCAAAATGGAATCCATAGCTTGTTTCAATCTTTACATTTACATAAATAATTTCAAAATTACACATATTTGAAGTTAAACTAGTACATATACTACGTTCGACTCTATTACAATATTTCCTACAAATAATATCTTCGTTCCGTCAGCATTCGTATGAAATTATCCCAATATGTTCGTTCATATGACGAGTAGCTTAATATTTGTTCGTATAAAGGCCGATGCTGTGATTCGATCCCATGTTTTTGTCTTTCTCGATATGGATAAGCCGATCGCTTTTGAAATCAAACCACCAACATCACTCAGACTCACCGGACTAAAAGATATTTTGTACTTTTTTTTTTTTTTTGTCTTTTCCTCCACCAGTCCAACTAAGGTGTTCCTATGCGAAATTAAGGTGGTTTTTCCTGTGCTCTATGGTAAGGATCGGCGCTGCTCTTGGACTTCTTCCGAAGTGATGTTGGTCTTCAAGTCTTCTTTGCATTGTACGAGAGTAGATTGGAAGTTTAATTCAAACCATAACCTCTGCAGCTGACTTTAAATGGCCTTTCTTGGACAGAGCTTCGATTAGGCCTCAACCTCATCGCATGTGATATTTCTTGCTTTCCTTTTGATCCGTCAATGAGTCTGGACCCCTCTCGCTGCGATATCCCCTTCTTCGTCAGTTCAAGGGTCAAATCTCTTTCGGTTATAAAGCAGTGTTCTTCTTCTATGGATTTGTAAATCTCTGTTGCTATCGGCGTAGTAGAAGTCAAAGTTTTTCATCATCTTTTTGGCCGACCCATTCCATCACATTCTTTGGATTGCTATGATGCTTTGGACTACCTCAGGATCCTCATGAGTTCTTCGACTGCTAACGGTCTGTTAAGGGAAGTTGCATTTAATTGGCAAGACAGGAACCGAAAATCGGAGACTTGTTCGTTGTCTTTGAAAAACGTATTTCTCCGCGTGTTGAAGGATCCAGGTATTTTGTCTTCACATCATCACTTCATCCGCCGCCAACTCTATTCAATGTACCGCCCTCATCTGGGACAAATATTTGTATATCTAAGCACCTTTTCCTTCCAGAATCACTAGAAACTGGTAGAAATTGGGCTCTGCAAATGAAAGAGTGGAGAAGAGTGATTCATAGGTCCAGTCCGCAGAAGCTACCTGGTAGCCGAATTTCTACCAGTTATTAGCGATTCTGGAAGGAAAATTCTCCCAGTGTTCTCAGGCATTGACAAAGACAGGGAGGAGTATCCACTTTAAAACGTCAAGCGACAAGGTTTTTCAATTTCATTTTGAAACTTTCCATCAGCCCGATGTACAAATAATCGGCTGTAGACGAGTTCATGTTTGTGTCAAATGTCACATATTTGCTTGCAGCCGGGCATAAGCTTTGCAGCGCAGTTTACTGAACTCTTGTCATCATACAACATTTCATCGTTTTCTCAATATTAAAGCATTCACTCACATAAACATTAATTTTACTTACTTCTGTATTCTGCCTTTCTATAACACCAACGAACTGCATTACCATTCCATTGTCAACAAAAAAAAAACCCTAAAGTCGCGATGTATTTTGTAGAAAAACTTCAAAATCTGATGTGAACGTTGAACTGACGATGATTAAGATGTTAAACCTGGAAAATCCTGAATTTTATCAATTATAAACAATCACATCATCAGAAGCTGAATCAACATGTGTAGATAACAAAAACTCAGACACTTGACAAATGTGTCATTTGTCCACAAGCTGTCACATGCTGAGGTGACACTTCGCGACATTGCAGATGTGTGCTCCTTGGAGTGACAGCGAAAATGCTTCTCCTGTGACGTTAATGATTTTACGCAAGGGTGCAGCTTAGAGGATTACTCTTCAAACACTGAATGACTGTAAATGATTGGTTGGATAGTTATATTTTTTTTGTCTGTGTCCATATCCTATTTTTAGTCAAAATGAAATTAAGCTTCTAAGGGCCCAAACCCATAGAATCCGTCGCGTACGTTGCGCTTGGAATCCACAAAAATCGTAGAAAGCAAAGAGTTGTCAAAATGAGTACGTTGGGTGCACTTTTTCATAAATCTTAGAAATTCGAAATTTTAAAGTTTCTTGATTATTAGGAATTATTCAAAAATAATTTTAAATTAAAAAAACGTATTCTTTCATTCATAAAATACCGTAAAAACAATCACATAAGGAGCACCGGAATAATTTTCCATTAAAACATCTGTCAGACGCCCAATTCGTTCCGTTCGTGGTGAATTTCACTTGTGGGCTGAATTTGCTGTCTCTCTCCCTCTCATAAGGGCTTATGCGTTGTCAATTTTCTGACATGACGCAACGCACGCGACGGATTCTATGAGTTTGGGCCTTAAAAATCCTCGACAGCACATATAGACACGTCAAATGACACACTAATTGTCATAAGCCGCACACACAAGTCGTCGCTTGAAATATACAAAATGACAGCAACGACTTCTCACAAACTCCTTATCAACCTGCACTTCGTTCTGCAATCAATTCCAAGCCCTGACAGTCGCCGAGAGCCCACTTAACCGCTCAAAGCAGATCAACAAATTCAAAAGAACTTACGAAACGATGAGTTGCCCATATCTTCGATATCGTATCGAGTGAATGACAAACCGCAAAAAAGCCAAAGCAACCCTCTCCCCAGCGACTGCCGCCGATATCGATACCCAATCAATCGTAACCGAAGCACATTAACACACATTCGGTAACCACCACGAGAGACTGACCCGATTTTCTGCCATGTTGTCAAACGCAAGACCAATCCGAGCCGACGCACCCCACCTCGGCTGGATGGCTCGATTCAGAGGCACAGGGATGGAGGAAGTACACCCGCGGTCACAGATAATTGAAAAAGCCACTAGCGCACTTGGACTGCGGCTTCTGTTTGCCACTCCACATCCAGTGTGGTGCTCCAGATTTAGGCCAACGGCGCGCTGCGGCGGCGTACCCATTTGAAGCGAAATACATACGAGCAAGTAATCGATATCGTTCCGATAGGCGAAACGATCGTATCGCCTTAAATCTGTCAACCGGCAGTCATCGGGCCAAGAGTCTAGCGTCCAAATGAAAGTACGCTGTGGAGTGTGGAGTGTGGACTAGTGTGCGATCGCTGCTGGTGGAGTCCGCCGAAAATCTAAAAGAAAGTCATTTTCGGATCTCTTTTCTCGAAAGTCACGTTCTTTTCTGTCGCTGCTTTCATGTGCTTTGTTGTTTATTTTTTTCTTTCCTGAGGGGTGCAGGGCTGTCGTACTCCATTATTTACAATTATTTTCTTTGCTTTGAGGGCTTTTTTTTTCGCCATGGCACGCTGTTGTTTTCTATAATCGTAGTCGCCGCGGTTGCTGAGCGGCCGACAGTCGGTCGTGACAAACATAAAATAAATGAAATTTAATTCTAAAAATGGCTTTGGCTGGCCAGTGCTTTTCGTGCTTTCGGGGACAGAGAAAGGAAACGAAAACAATTTTTTGATTTCGACTAAATGGTGCGGTGCGCGACTGCTGGTGAATTGGCGTCAATTGCATGGTGACAGCGGCGGTACAGCGCGGCGGTTATCACGAGTGTGAGTGCCTAAGAGATGATTTTTAGTGGACCGCTAGCTGTTGCTGCTGATAACCTTTTGCCGAGCTGCTAAAAATTTAATCTACGATTTAATTTTGGCATCAATTTGTGGTGTGGTGTGGTGTGGTGTGGTGTGGTGTGTTATGTGTTTCACCCTCGTTTCTTATGTTTGTGTTCTTTGCCTGTACTTCGGGGCATTCATGCTGTGAACAATGGGCTGTGGGGAGCAGGGGAGAAGCGGCCTTGAGCAGGGTAAATTAAGTGATTGCTGCTGCTCTTGTTTGTGTGATTACTGAACTACAATTTATGTTATTAGCAACAGAGCTTGTACAAGGTCGTACATCCAATTTGTGGAACCGAAACTACATTTGAATGAAACACATTTTTGATTTAGGCTTCGATTGAATGTTTGCTTCAATAAATTGTCTGCGTCTTGCCATCATGCGTGGAATGTAACTTCAGTCACATGTCCTCCATAGGAGTTCCTACAGGAATCGATTCTGATAAAGCGGTTTGCGAAGGTTGTACGCCACAATGAGTCAACTTTAACTTGACGAATAATCCTTTTAAAAGCGTCTAGAGTTTACGAATTGTGTGCCTTAACGCATAGTTCAACAAAATGAAATCTTATCTGGCGATAAATCACACGATCTTGGTGGCCACTGACCAGTTTACATTCACAAACCGTCCAAGTGAACCCAAATGGGGACTTGTTGTGTGAGATGTGACACCATCTTGTTGAATCCAAATGCCTTCTACATTCACTACATTCGATTTCAGGCGAATGCTGTTAACATTTGGTTATGGCGATGTCTAAGCCGTTCTCGCTACCTGGGTTCGATTCCCAGTACGACGAGTTCCACGGCCTGAACTCTTTTGAATGTCTGGCAATTACTGTCTTGAAAAAGCTTCTCAAACTTGGTAGCTCGGAGACAGCATAAAGTCGCATGAAGGTTTACTAGGGTTGTGTAGTTCCGGACATGTATAGCTCCCGGAATGTTGTCTTCTGTCGGAAAAACATTTCCTATCGTTCCGTTAACTTAACCTAAACATGTCCAAGTCCACCTAACATGTCCACAATTTGTATACAAAAATTCCACACAAGCACACACAAAATGGTACACACACGTTTGTGCATACATAAATCGAAACTATTATGTAACATAAGTTTATAAATGTGGATGTAAATACATTAAATTATATACATCAAATATCCTTTCCTTACATCAAATTATCCTTTCCTTTTAGAGAAATATAATTGGAACTACATAGTTCCGCGCAGATGTTTAATGCGTGGAACTACATAGTTCGGCGGACATGTTTACGGGAACGAGTTCCGATAGCGAAATGAATCGTTCCATGTCCGTTCCGACGTTGGAACTGTTTAGCACAACTCTAAGGTATACACGTCAATTTCCTCCAAGCTCACTGGGGCTCGCCATACACTTTTGGGATTTAAAAACCTCGCTTTTTCGGCGAAAGTTAGCTGAAAACCCAGCTGAAACCCTCAACAACAAGCAACTGTTTTTTTCGCCATTTCAAAATTGACAGCTGTGACATTTGAAAACACTTCAAACTCGGTGGGAACGGGGTTTCACTTAAAGTTCATCCAAACCCTGAGGTTTACTTGAAAATGAGGAATTTACAAGAAGTGGCCTAGTTATACACGAAACTCAGAACAAGATATGTACGCCCATTTGCAGAAAGCCTTGCTTTTCCATTTCTATTCGAATAAAATTGCTGCTAAAAGACGTCGAATGTCATCGGAATTTTTCGGAGACTTATTGCACCCTTAGTGCAACAGAGCGATAAGTCAAGAAATGGCAAGTCAAGAAAAGACGAAGTGTAAGAAACACCGACGACAAGAACGGTCTGGTCAAGCGAAAAGTTCGAAGACGATGATTTGCAGGCATTGCACACCGAAGACTCATGCTAAACACAAGAGCAATTTGCAGAAGCTTGGGAGCGATGGAGCAGCTTGGAAAGCGAAGCCCCTCAAATCATTAGCTTTCCTACAAAACAAAGGAAACGGCGTTCATTCGCGAGTGAAGAGTAATCTAGTTGTATGTCTGGAATGCTTCTTGAAAGCCACAAAAATGTCGCTACACCGGATAAACAAAAACTTTTTAGAAAATTGGTCTTCTTGCCATACCTGGCCGATTTGGATTTTCACTTGCTTCGGTCAACACAGACAATTCATTCAATACAGTTCACAGCAACCAAAGGCATCACAAATTGATTTCGAAAATGTCATACAGCCCTATAGGGCTTGAATAATGTACTCATTTGTGTGTAGGAGAAATAAGGCCATATTTTGCAAACCAAAACTCCTCATTTTGAAGTTATAGATCAAGTTGATTGATGTACACATGAGTGTCCCATGAGACATGAGCCACTGACATTTCGAAGTGACTAATGTTAGGTTAGGTTTGGTAGGGGAGGCTGCTGCTAGTGCACTCAACAACAAACAGACTACTACAACTGATTGACCACTCCCTTAAATATTGATCCCAAAGGCAAATGTTGACACGCCCGGATTTGTAAACCAGATAAAATCGTAATAATTTGGCTCTCGCTGGGATTCGAACCGGCGATCCCTCTAACCAAGGGCTGGGACTCAACCCACTGCGCCATCCAGTCGTTGATGACTAATGTTACCAATGCAAATTAAAGGAAAATGTGTACATCATAATATGCCAAGATTTGTTATAGAGTTTTTGCGAATAATCAGCACAAAAGCTAGTTTAAAAATGCCTTCTCTGCGAATTGATCATTCCCTTGGCGACTTGTCCAACTGCAAACGCCTTGCTCATAGTGCTGGTCGTTGGCCGCCAATTCACGGTTACATAATTTGTGAATTCTACCCATTGCCATCAGCTGATGTAGATATTCCTTGTCAATGAAGTGTCAACATTTACTAAGCTCGCAGTTCGCAAGACGCGGCTCATGTGTTCATGCAGGACTTCATACAGTCGCGGGTGCCAGTTCCATTTGACGTCCTATTGTGACTGAAACAGGCATGTCAAACCGTACCACAAATGCGATGAACATAAACAATACACCAACAGTGAATTGTGAGACAGTCGCAATTCCCAATGTGTCTTGTTTAGAAAATATTAGAGAAGATGTGTATTCCCGTGAACATCCGCTGTAGACTTGCCTTCCTAAATCCCAAATCCCAGACGAAAAGTCTCATCTCATCAACTCACACCATTAACCGCTAACTGCCTACTTGTCACTTCCAAACCGCTGCTCCTGCTCCACACGCCACCATTTAAATTCCAGAATTACAAAAACTAAACAACCTTGGCTTAACACTTGCCAAATAGGCGCCCACATCTCGCCACCTACCAGTCCGCACATGTTCTGCTGCTGTTGCTCCACCACCTCCTACAGCAAAAAAAAAGCCGGATACATAAAACTTCCTTAAACGATACTTATCTCGACACAAACTCATGGTGCAACCAATCACTTTAACGGCCCGAACCTTGGGTTTTATTACTCTCGTCGAAATTATTTCCAAAAATTAAACCAAACTCACAATTAACGTAACAGCACTAAATCTCACAACCCGATCAAGGTCGCTGTCGATACACATGTGCGCCAAACTCTGACCGAATATACCGTTGTTTTGACATAAATTCGAATTTGTCAGCCGATCTATCAAAACATTGACAGTTTCAGTCACTCATACTCGTTCCCCACTCAAGACAATTGTTTCCAAAGATCGTTGAATATTCCATTCGAACCGAGATCACATGGGAGAGCCCCAGCACATCGTCGTCGATATCACGCGACGCAAGACTCATTTAATGTCCGTTACAAAATCAGTTGAAATTTTCAAAATCTGAATGAGAAAGCCATAAATATGCATGAGAGCGCAGATGGGTCGATAGGCTTTTGCGTCGGCTTTCGGTTGGATTTCAGGCGGCTTCTTCGCACTACTGGTTTTTCGGGGGCTCCCTCAGCTCACGCTGCATGACGTATGCGGCCAGTGGCGGTTGATGTTCTGTATTTGTTAAAGCAACTGAACGGTCGTCGTATTTTTAACCAGGAGGAGGAGTGCATTAATTGAAAGGAAAAATTGTTTTCTAATGAAGTTGTTAGAATTGGCATAACTGTGTGAATGAGGTTTTCAAAGTTTGAGTCGATCTCCATGCTTGATGACCGATTGTGGAGACCCCTGTCGGCAGTGATTAATGGGAGGAGGCAGTGATGAACTGGGGTATGAGGACATTAGACGGGACTTTGTTGAAAGTGAGTACTGATGATGGAGATGACACCAAAATGGTTTTCAGATTTGATGTGTGTCCATGCAATACTTAGGTTAGCTTAGGTTAGGTAAGTGAGTAGACATGGTGTAGCCATGCCTCACTCAGGTCCTCTGAATTGTTTCTGCTTCTGTAACATCTCAAATGACTATGGGAGGTTAGCGCGGCTACTACTTCCCTCAGCACACCTTTACTGCCTAGAAGGAGTCTATTGGACCTTGTGCTGTTGAGCCTCGGCCATAGCATTCGGGTAGTTTCGCAAGTGGATAGGGACTTCCACCTTTCATTCGCTAGCTCCATGATTATATCATCCACTTTCTTCTTGTTGTTTGCCAGGGGTGGATGTGATGGCCTGATGTAGGTGGGTAACCGCCCCTTTCCTGGCAAGTTCATCTGCTACCTCGTTGCCGGTTATATCCCTATGACCTCGGACCCAGCATAGAGAAATCGAATGCTGCGTATTAAGAACCTTGAGCTCTTCGCGGCAGCTTGGGACTAGCTTGGACTTGATTGCTGTAGCCGAAATTTTGTTTTGTTTTAACATCAGCCGGTGGTATTTCCAACAACGATATCCTTCTTTGCCGCTTCTTTGACCACAAGGACCTCCGCTTGGAAATCACTTCAGTGACCAGGTAGTCTGATAGAGCAGTTCAAGCTTAAAACTGCCACCCCACAAGTTGTTTCGAAGACTTTCCTTCTGAAAGTCAACAAATATCAGATGAAATTGAAAACCTTAAGCTTGTTGAATTACTTGACAGTTCAGAAGCAGTAAACAACAACACATGTACAAAAAGCCTCTTTAGAGAGACCTCTGATCGCTTGGGAACTCGCTTTCACAAGTGGAATGTCAGTTGTATATTTTGCATGCAAAATTGAGTTTGCAGTTAGTTATTTTCTTGTTTTGTTAAACACGTTTCGTGATTAACTGAAATCAATAAAATGCTTTCCTCCCTTTATTTTGTAGGTTTTCGGTCCTTAGTTAGCACATCTAGTCTTGCACAACTATCAGTGAATACTTCTCCAATCCAATTCAAGTCGGATATAAAATCGTTTAAACTAAACCAAAGCCTGTCCACGATTTCTAGGTGAAATCCCTCTCATCTGCACAGCCGTCTGCCCTAAAAAAACTGCCCGTGTTTAAGTGGATGGAGGTCGAGTTATTGATGGGTTCATTGGAGTTCCATTCCTCCCTAGTTGGGAAAAGCCATTTAAAGGAGGGAGGGAAGGGAGTAGTCCTCTTCAGATAGTTATATTTGAAGTCTATTGAGTATGCATGCGTGGCTTTGGGGGCTGGGACGCCAGGCTTTGGATTGGGCATTCCTGATTTTGCTCATAGCCGCGGTTTTCTGCAGATTGAGGTCGAGTGGGAGAAGACCCAGAAGAACCTCTAAGCTAGCCGTTGGGGTTGTGCAAATTGCAATACTTAGTTGACAAGAACAGATATTTGAGATCACTAAATATTGCTCTGCAATACACTCGTATGATGTCCGGTGCCCACTGACGAATTGTAGCGTATTTCACGGATTTTAACAAGTCAATTACATTGTGATGGGTCGCCGTGGCGTAGTGGGTCGACTCCTACGCAGAGGGTGCCAGGTTCGGTACCCGAATTTACCACCTTTGATAATTCACGGTTCCGACTCTTTCGAGTCACTGACAATGCTCAAAGATTATTCCTGTCTAGAAAAAAGCTTCTCAACTTCGCGGTTGGGAGTTGGCATTAAACTGTAGGTCCCTTCTACTCGTGAATGAACAATAGCACGCACAACTCAAGTGGTTGCTGAGAAGCTAGGCCCAGGTCCACCTCGGACTGTCGCGCCACCAATATTATTATTATTATTATAATTACATTGTCTTGGATTCACATGCAATCCTCCTCTCGCCACTAATACTTAACCATTCCTCTGTAAACCTGGCCTTGGACCCACGGAGACTCGTGGCTCCTTTAAGCTCACCACCATCCTCGGACATTTAAGACCAATGTGCACTAATACCTCCTCTCGCTCTATTCCTTCACCCATAGCTCTGTCCTGATTCGGGACACTTAATGCTCTTGTAGCATGTGCGTTTCGTGTCCTTTGCCAAAGACATGGTCATTGGGACCAAGGCATTAGTTGGTTAAAGCCTTTCCCACTTGCGAGTACTACTCTACACACGGGCGTTGTTCCAGAAGATCGCAATCAAAGACTTCCAGGTTTTTTTTTTTTCAAGTGGTTGCTAATACCCTTTTGTGTCCGGGGTTAAAGGCACAGCACGGCTGAAGGTATAGAGGGAGAAAGGAAGATGAGGTCTTAAATATTTGCGTCGGTTGGAAATATTAAGCTGGGAGGAGGAACCAAGTACCTCAAACGCCTTACGTGACTGTTTCACCTTAGTATTGCAGTCACAGACGTCTATCTAGAGACATATCGCCGGACAGCCTATACAGGTCAGGACTGAATCTTCCCCATCAAACGCCATTGCACATGTCTCTGATCCTTAAAGCAAGTCTGGTGTGCAGACCAATGTCTTCATCACATAAAGAGGTGAGAATAGTCTACTGCCTACTGAGCTCCAAGAAACGGCGGCTGGCAAGAGTTATTCAGCGTTTGACCTCGTTATTGATGTATTTCCTACTGTTTACTGGCTTAGGCGAGTATCCTGATTCTTCTGACTCTTACAGCTACTCTCTGTTGCGTGTCCTCTTCTTGGGGTTCTCCTTGTTTGAGGCCAAAGCCATTTTAACCGCTTCACCAATCACGTTCGAAATTGCTAACAACTGTATGATCTTCTTCAAGATCGTGCATCTAGTGTGTGTGAGTTTTGGAGAATCTTCAAAAGAAGTCACATGACAGCGGGTCGTCATGCGTAAGCCTCTTTGAAGGTCTCGTTCGTTCCTGGTCGTAATGGAATATACTTCATAGCTTGACGAGTTCGAAAAGACAGTCAAGAATATACTTAGCGGGACATATGTAGCTCGTCATGTGCGGCCTTGAAGTCGATGAATAGATGTGGGTGTCAAGCGGCACTGCCGGGGTCTCTTTCAGGGTCTGCGGTGTGTGTGAGTATAGTGATCTATTGTGAACTACGAGGGCGTAGATCATTCACTTTAGAAACGGCTTCGGACGTTCACAAAAATTGTCAGAGAAGATCTTGTATACAATGTGACTGAGACTTATCCGTCTATAGTTGGCATAGTTAGGCAAGAGGGTCTCCGTTTTTGTGATTCATGCAAACGATACAGATATTCATCTAAAGCCGTTAAACGTGAACAAATATTACTTACTTACTTATAAGGCTGACGACCCATGCAGGGTTCGAGCCTGAACGATAGCTGCTTTCCATTCCTGACCATCCAGGGCACGCTGCTTCCTGTCATCAAGACCAAGCTGTCTTGCATCCGCGATTACCTGGTCCTTATACTGGAGATTCGGTCTTCCTCGCCTTCTCGAACCAGGAGGCTCGGACTCGAAGACCCTCTTAGCTGGAGCATTGTTGTCCATGCGCTCGATGTGGCCGAGCCAGTGCAGAATCTTTGCCTTCCGGACTACATCCACATCCTGGTACAACTCGTAGAGTTCGTTGTTGTGTCTTCTCCGCCATTCGCCTTCCTCGCAGACGGGACCATATATCCGACGTATTTTTTTTTCGAAGGCACCAAGAATCCGCTCCGCAGTTTTGCTTATCGTCCAGCTTTCGGCCTAAATAAAAGAACTGTAAATAAATTTGATTTTTTCAACTATAAATTCGGCAGAGAACTGGCATTCAACATTGAGTTCTAACTTAACAGACAAACAATGACTGAGGCTATCCATCTAGCACGACGCAAAATGAATTAAAAAATACAACTCCTCTCACATCTTCCCCATGAGTTCCGCGGTGTGCCAGAAAATAAATGTTCCCCTTTTTAGGCCAATCTACAGCTATAAACCTCAGTTTTTTCAAAACCCTCCCGGGAAAACGAAACAAACACTTATCCGCGCAACCATGACGCGACTGCACCTCCGCGCTGCGTCGTCTTGCCGCGGAATGCATTCACCATTCATTCAAACCTTGTTCCCGTTCCCAGTTTTTGTTGAACCCCTGAGAGATGTCTTATTCAACCAATCAATCGTGTTGGCGGCAGGAAAAAAACCGTTCAATCAGCAGCTCATTAGACGCTAATGCTTCCTGCACTAGGTCAGGTTTTTCCTCATAGCCGCAGAAATGTCGGTCATTACCAATGCGACATTGTTGTCAAGTCAATAAATCCCTTCGAGCAAAAACAATACTTGCTCTGTAGCACCTGCAGCCGTCGGTCACCGGCATGGCAGAGCCGTCCCCGGAGCCCGGGATGCCAGTAGCCACTCTCATCCGCAGAGAAAATCACTGTCAACGACGAGCAAGCGGCCGTGTGCGGAGTGAAATTTTCATGGTCACAGTCGTGGAGGAAGCCAACGACTCACGTGAGGAATGCCGCGACGGTGGATTGTCTCCGTTCCTGGGAGCAGGTGCAGATGTGATGTCGCCACGACATTGCCATGATAGATGTTTCTGGGAGTCGATAAATACCCATGACAGCACTCTGCCCGCACAACTTGTTCACACATCTGTCTAATTACACATACCTGCCGGGAGATGGCGGAGAAAATCGATCGTCAAGTGAAACTTCCTCGGCAGATGCATTCCGCTTCCCGATGAGCCAGCGCCAAAGTGACGATGTGATGATCAACGGATTTCCTACAAATTCGGTTCCAGATAATTGACCCCGTACTCACTTCCGTTACGTATCGGGAAAAAGTAAAAGTTTTTTTTTCGCTGAGATTTTCCCATTTTCCAGCGCAAATTACCGTCAGTTGGCGCGCCACGCCGCTGCGGTATGATCATAATTTTCGTGCGGAAAAAATCTCTCCGCTCGCAGTACCCATAATTTTTTCACAATTATGGCAGCCAGTTGATGGCCGGACTAAGTGTCAAGCTCGTGAGGCGAGGGGTGCGAGAGACGGGTGCTCGCTGCAAGACGTCACGAGTGTCAATTTATTGCCGTTCGAGCACGGACGGGTGGTGGACAAATTTGCAATGCAATTTACGGTGTTGTTGACTTTTACGCGAATACGGCGTTTGACTGGAGATGCTGGCGGTTTAAGGGAGTAGTCTTCGCCAAGTGCAATCGGCGGTTATGGACTGCGTCCGGAGATGATGTCGATTTGGAGTGAAAGCCTACGCGAGGAAACTGCCCTAATCGGCGATGTCACTTGAGTTCGTCCGGGCTTTCAAGGTGATAGATAGTGGATGGTGGATGAAGTGCCAATTAATTGCATTCCATGGAGTAGATAAGTGACAAAGGGTTGACTGTTATCTCGACAGGCGAACTAAAAAACCCCTGTCAACACCATAAAGGGCGGCTACTGTGGCGGCACTCAATTGCGGCGGACTTTGTTCGATGAATGCAGGTTAGTTCGGTTTAATTGGATCTGCGCGAGATGTATGCCATTTTCTCACGATTCGTTGTCGCGTGTTGGCGTGAACTCGGAACTTTAACAGACTTTAAGTGCTTGTTGCGCAAGATTCACTCTGAGTTATGTGCGTCAGGCAAGTGCCTGCAGCTGGACACCTGGGAGATAATGAGTCTCCTATCCAATGGCACATCTCTTTTCGTTTAGCCAAAGAAAGTGTGACCATTTGCAACGTGAGTCACTTACTACTGTCGTCGTTGGAGACCAGATAACACTTGTTATCGTTTAGTGTTCGTGTACCTCGCGTAGTTACTTAAGAAAGGGTGTGTCATCTGATCTGATTAAATCACAAGGGCATTGTTTCGTGTTTGCTAAGAGTTACGTTGTTATGAGAAAATCTAGAGAGAGGTTGTTACTTGATGTTATGCAAATGGATGTGTATGCATGTAGATCAGAGATGGTAATTGCAGGGGTGGATCAAGACTCCGTACGATGGCCCACATGCTATGTCACTTAGGCACAGAATAATGGAGAGTCACCAAATGACAGCCTGCGTGGAGCCGTCGGGTATCGAACCTGGCATCCTCTGCGTAGGAGTCGACGCACTTACCCATACCCACTACGCCACGGCGACCCATGAAAATAATAATAATTAAAATAAAATAAATATTTTATTACTATAGCCCTTGAGCTATAGTCTTAGCTCCACTACGACCCAACATGCTGTTAACCTTTTTTAGTAAGCTAGGGTGTTCAGTTAACTGCTCTGAACGAATGTTATCCGCCCTGGGACGCAGTGTACACGTAGTATTTTCTTCGATAAACACGGTTTTGACGTTGGCAATGTTACAAAAGTTATAATGGCTGGCAAAAATGCAGCCACTTTACTCACACTTTATTTTTAGAAAAATATAAATCTTTCTTTAAAAAAAAATGCGTTGAATCAATACATTGAATCCATCTCTAAACTGAAATCTTAATTAAGCACACCTCTGCAGTGGGATGCTTTAAGGCTAGTTGGACTGTAGAAACAAAGCTTTAAGAGTCTCCAACGGGAGATCTAGTTTCTCTTAAAGCTGGCAGTATGGTTTATTCATGGTTTAAAAAGCATATGTGTACGCCTACAGACAATTTGTCCCCAAGAGTCTTTTAAAAGTAACAATATGTTGAATTCAGCTGCACATTAAGTTGAAGATGTTATTCATCAGATGCTGATATAATCGGATCTCTTAATTACAAATTTAAGGCCTGAACCAAAAAACAAAAGGTTCACTTCCATTAAGCAATGGCTTTATTCGACGTATAAAATAAAATACATATCAAATAGTTTTATTGAATAATAAATACAGAAATTATGTAAACTGTGAACTATATTGTAAAAACATGATGTGCCTCATTGGTTCTCACGCAATCGCCAAAACAGCCAGTACCTGTTGTTTGCTGAACACACATCAAGTGTGGAAGTATGCATGCTCTCAAGCGCGCTTCCATATCCAGCTTCATCTCCTGGAAGAGATAAAGCTGGAGCGTCGACTTGGAACGAGGAGATGAGAATCAGTCGAGGAATTATCGTGAACGACCCAACTCCATAAATAAATTTGTAAGAGATAGTTATCTACCAATAAATCGTTTTGTGTAAAAATAACTTTAACTTAATAAACCTTTCTCTTATTGTTGAAAAAATATTAGTTTTATTACTTGGTTGTATACAATGGACTCGGCCTAAGTCGAAACTCTCTCAAAGTCAAAGTCACTATAACTGGAACAAATCATGATGTCCCGTGAAAATTCGACTTATGGAGAGACGACTGTTGCAATCGCAAGACGTTTTTGAAAATATTTCATTTACTTGATTTTTTAATTATTTTTATTTTATTTTATTTTGTTATTTTTGTTTTATTATTTATATTAAATTTTTAAGATTTTTATCTAAAAATTGTGAGCTACCTCTGGAATTTTTGGGTTTTAAAACGAACTTACGCCATTGGGTCAAGAAACGTGCTCGCATCATTGGGTCAAGAAATGTGCTCACACCATTGGTACTATTTTTCAAATTTGATATTGGTTCAGCGGTTTAGATTTTACAGAATTGGTTCTGGTCTCTCATACAAGGCCTGCCACTGTGCGTCGAGGGGCTGAAAATTAATCCGACAAAAACAATTAGGTCCGCTGTTGAGAGAGTAGGCAGTTTTCAATAACGCGGTACCAAACTGGATCTAGCAAGTCGAAAAGGCAAGCGAACAGGGGACTCCACCAACAATGATTAGCGTTTAGGTCTTAGGATGCTATCCGCGCTTTGGCGAAAAGATGTATTAAGCTCAAATATCAAGCGACGACTGTTCCGTCAAGTGATAACCTATAATAGAGATATCCAACTTCTACCTCCCTTGCCCCTTGATTTCATCTGACAGCGTTTTTTATACGCTTTTTGTCCCGTGTCTGTGAATACGTGTGAGTTCTTGAGTACAGCTGTGGATCAGCTTAGTAATGGGGTGAAGTAGAGTGTTTATTTGAAAATTCGGTCGTTATTTGAACGTTTTTTCAAATTTCGGTGTTCAATTTTCAACACAGTATGGAGCGGCAATCGAACGAACAAAGCTATGTTCATGAAGTCGATTCATTAAAACTTGGAGCAAGTTACAATCTGACGTACTAGGACGTAATTAATGAATGTACAACATAGTGTGAATTTTTGAATATGAATAAAAATTAATAATACATTCACACGTTCAGTTAATAATAATAATAATATGGGCGGCGCGACAGTCCGGGGTGGACCTGGGCCTAGATTCTCAGCAACCGCTTCTGTTGCGTGCTATTGTTCTTTCACGCGTGGAAGGGACCTACAGTTTAATGCCGACCCCGAACGGAGAATTTGAGAAGCTTTTTCTAGACAGGAATACTCCTTGAGCATTGTCAGTGAATCGAAAGAGGTGAAGCCGTGAATTATCAAAGGTGGTAAATTCGGGCATCACACCTGGCACCCTCTGCGTAGGAGTCGACGCACTAACCCACTACGCCACGATGATCACATGATGACACGTTCAGTTAACCAATAACAAAAATATTATTAAAGCGTGAATCGCAAATAAGAAGTTTTGACAAACATTTTTATCCATTAGTAATAGTTGCAATATCTAGTCATTGTTCTTATCAAATTGTTTAAATTGAATTCAGGAGTTTTTTTTAGAATTCATGAATTAAGAGTATAGAGCGGACTTCATTTTTTGAGACTGAGACTTAAGAATTAATTTTATGTCAAATAGTTCCAGTTAAATGGGCATTGCAATACATTTTTATTCACGAAAGTCCATATTACAATATAAGAAAATTCTCTTAAAAATACGAGTCTACATATGAACACCCTCCGAACAACATACCCATGTATGTTAAATGGATCGTACATGGATTGTGGGCAAATTCCGAAATCTGCCGCCATTTTTTCCCACTAAATTCACGAATTTACAGCAATTTCCCACTAAAATCCACGAATCGGCCGCCATTGCCTGGTGGATCCATGGTTTGTGTAAGAGTATTTGTGAAATACAAGGGAATACCAACGCTTTTGCATTTTTCTCCAGTATGGATAAGGGGAAAAAAATGGCCGAAGTTGGATATCTCTATTATCCCTTATCTCTGGTTCCGTCCTTGATGTGGTGCTAGAAGAGTGAACGCCACTATCAACAGCAATCTTCAGAAGTTCAATAATAGGTTGTTAAGTAATACCTCAACGATTTTCTCGCTCTATCGTATCGCTAACGACGAACTTTATTAGACGACGATCCTTGAACCTATACTCAGTCCCAAAAGTGAGCATGTAGCATAAAGGCGCCTGTGTTCTCAGGAACAATTAATTTCAGAAGGAACTCCAAAGAAAAAAAAAATCGTTAATGCAATCAAAATGCATTTTATAGATCATGTACTAAATATGTCTTAGAATGGTAGCAAGCTAAGAAATAGTTCTTTAAATAAAAATAACACACCACTTTATTATTTTTCTAACTTTATTTATATTCTACGTCCGCACTCACTGCTGTCTACTTTTCGAATGAATGGTTTACAATATTGTTCTCACTATGAGTGTACCGGCAGTCGTTTCTTAGAATTAAGGTTTTTACTTGAATTTTGCAATGTGTGGCTACAGAATATACTAAAAAAAACAAAATTATGAGAATACATATCTAAAAAAATATAGGCACAGCGAATCATAAGCCAAAAATTAACCAAAGTTCTCTTTACTTATGGAAGGAATCTCTCTTATGGAAGGAAGCACATGTACATCTAAGGAAGTCTTCTCTAATCTGGGAACTTGAGGTGGCAACCAGCGTGGTCAATTTAGTGTATCCTAATCAAATAATGGATGGGTTTGGTTATGAGAACTACCTAAAGAGTAACTTACGCCAAAATCATTTCCCATCAAAGATTAGAAGGGCCATTCATTGGTGTTCTAAATTTCGTGACGTTTTTGGTTTATGAAAACTATGGGCATAGTTTTTGAGATACTCTCATATTTTATCTTTTAAGTACACAACTAATTGCATTTAAGACCTATTTGTCTATCCTGTTTGAATTTAATTTCTACTGTTTTCACACTTTCGCGACTGACTGTGTGGGCAGAACTATTAAACGACGAAAGTGGCGGTGGATTGGTCATACTCTCCAAAAAGGTGGAAGCTCCTTAGCAAGCCCAGTGATACAATGGAACCCTCTTACACAGGATGGAAGGAAGCGCAACAACTGAGAAACCGTTGGGGAAGGATCTAAAGCACATCACCTGGCGCCTAGGGGTTGTACAGGCCCTATGACCCACAAGGGGATGTAAGACATGATGATGATGTTGACACATTCAATTCAATAAAGACCCTGCACATTTTTCCTTAAAATTTCCCCAAAATCGTGGGAATTGTTTTGAGCTTAGTTCACTTTTATCCACAAAATCGTGGGAATTGTTTTGAGCTTAATTCACTTCTATCCACTTGCGAACATTTTTAATTAGACAATTTGGAATAAAAAAAGGACACCATTTTTACGCCAGTAAAGACGACTTTAAATTCAATTCAGTTCAAGTGTGCAGCATTTGACGAACGGCTCTGTCAGACGGAATTCAGGCGGCCGTGCAAACCATGCAGTCGTAGCGCATAACTCTATTTGAATAATCAGACGTGTGTCCAAACTGGTTTTCAAATATTCAAATAGATGCGGCAGCGCTGCTCATGTCCGGCAGATTTATTGTCTAATTTTTAGCGCAGTCCACTGCTCAAATATTTAGCTGACCATGGAATATTGGTAACAAACGTCACAAGCTTTTTTACTTTAGAACGTTCGCAGTCGGCATAAGACCACAGGTGCCATCCACTCTTGATGGAACTATAGAACGAGGAACACAATTGGTTGCTGTAGAAGCTAGGCATAGGTCCACCTCGGATTTATTATGTACTTCTTCCGTCCACTAAAATGTTAAGAGACGCACATATTTAATGTATAGAGTTCACAATAAAGAAGATTTCACAAAAAGTCGGATTTACCAGAAGAGTGTCGCAATTCTTCTTGTGTGTCACTGGTTCACTGTCAGCTTCCCCTAAGGTTACAAAATGACGCAGTTGCAAGTAGTTCCCCATGGACTTAGCTTACATGTGTCCGAGCTTGGCAAAAATGATTCATGAGCTTTTACAGAGGATTCAATTTAGCGGAGAGTATTTGCGAAGAAATGTGCGAGGACAAGAATTTCCGTGTAATTGATACATTCAACAAGGTGAACGTTAAATGCAGAGAACTTTAGAGCACAATGCCATTGATTGTTCTGTCAAAAAATAAGGAAATATAAAAATCACTAGATGATGCATGATATTTAAGTATCCAATACTTGTAGGAAACAAACAAATGTATTCATTCAACTGATTGACTCTTAAAGTGATTGTTATTTGAACTTTTCGCTAACGAGGTGTCAGTTCATTATTTTGGCTATGCATTCATTTTGATTTAGACATGATGTCATGGAAAACATGTACTAAGCTGCCGATCAACTGCAAATCACTCAGTTAGATGGAATCTCAACAATGTTTGCTTCAACCAGCATCTTGAATTGAGGCTGAAAATAACACCTTTAAGACAAATGTCTGTCTTGGATGATGATTTTCATACAAATCTTTATGCTCAATTGGTCATTTCAAAGTCACCAACCTGGAACCCTGTAGGTCCAACATGTACAGGGTAGGCCATCTAGTGTCTTTGTTTCTTTAAATCAGCTTATTTTGACACTGACAGATGTTTCTTCCTCGAAATCTTGACAGGAAGTAAGTATCATACCTCGGCGGGGCGAAATGAGGCGCTGCGAAATTGGGAAATATGGAAAACTTTCCAATTTGCAAAGTGACTGCTGTGTAGCCCAAACATTGCGTTACCCCGCTTCGGGGCTGCGATTTTAGCCGTACGGGCTTTTTTGTAAGGGACCGATGTTATCCCAACAATCTGGAAACGATTCAAGCAACGAAGGCCAATATAATCCAAGCAATCCGTGAATACAGCCCGAAACCACCACTAACGAGGTCTTGGAAAATTGTATTGACAAAAAAGCGTTACTTCGAGGCCAGCCAAGGGAGTCACTTGAACGACGTTTTACCTAATTCATAATTAATGGGAATGTTTGTTCTTCTAATAAAAAAAAACGGAATACATGGGAAAAAAGTAATTTTGCACATTTTACTGCATTTAAAATAAATAAAGAATAATAAAGAGATTAAAATAATCTCTTTTTTGGCCCACCCTGTATTTGATTGATTTTTTCCATTTGAATGCTTGCGAAGCCGGCAGAATTCTTATGTTGAATACAGTGAAATCTAGGAGACGAACCTTCTCCGTCAAATGATATCTGCCACCAATGTTATTTTTCCACAAGATTTTCTGCTTGAATCAGATGAGTGTCAGGTGTTAAACGACCACAGACTTCCCTTCAAAGTCACCGAACTCTGAAACTCACACAAAACATTCCCACTGCCTAAGACAATCGGGGCATTAAGCACATTTTCATTGCTTTAATTGTTCCCCCTGCCTTGATAATGTTGGTTTTGTTTCTATTGTGCTACGAATACCGATGAAAGATACGCTTTCCAGAGCTGTCAGTTCATAAATTTATACGACCTGACAGATGACAACACTTCTGGTGAAAGTGATGTCTTGTTATTCTTGTAATTGAAATGTGAGTTTGAACACGGGTTTAGACTTGGCATTTGTACGAGCATGCAACTTTTGACACTTCTCAGACATGACGTCTGCGTACTTGAAAATGTCAAAGATCGAGTGAGAGACAGAAGGTCAAAGGGATAAGGTTGTCAGCTTCAGTTAATAGAAAGTGTTGAACGAATTGTTTCTTCAGGCGTCGCGTCTGTCGGTCTCTTTCTCAAGTGCATGTCAATGCAGATTTCCATTCCATTTAAAGTGAAACCTGATTTCCACTGACACCACTCATTATCTCAAATGGGCATTTTTCCCTTTGACGGTGTAAAGATGACAATCGTAGCGGAGTAACAAGGCACACTTTTAGTCATGCTTTCAAATGGTTTTTAAATGTATGCTTAGCATTGATTGTCAAGAGACAGATCGATGACAAGCTGATGACAGAAAGCTGTGCCAAGTGACAGCCGCAAAAAATGCTTGTGGAGGTGGTTCGTGTGTCTGAATTGTCCTCGAAATAATGCCGAAATAGATCTGTCTGTTGGCGAAAATAACCGCCCTTCGAAGTTTTGACAGCTGTCAGATAGGTAGTGCTAAATGTGACAGCAGAAGTGGTCACAAATGAACACGCATAGTTTGACACTTCCGCTACAATCTAACTAACAGTTTGGCTCTTCCACTTCTATCATCAAACGCCAACGAATAGTTTGACATTTCCATGTGTACCCGTCACCGAAATGTCAACGAACCCGAAAACATGTGACACTCGACATAATGATTGAAATAATCCCTTACACACCTATGCAACATTTTTACTGTAAGATCGGCATCAATTTGTAAGTCAACTGTGGTGTGTTAAAAACCCATGACAGTTTCTATGGTAAGTCCGTCTTGAACTGTCAAACTTCCTGGTTTTAAATGGATTTAATTTCTGGAACAAATTGAAAGCGGTACAGGGCTTAAGCCGGTGATGCATCTTCCTATTACATAAGTCTTGAAATTCCGTTGTGCATTGATCCTCCTCCCGCATGGGATCCGCTTAGACCCATCCGCCAAAGCAAACACTCGCTGCATGATGAAAGACTCGTCGAATCGCGGTCAAAATGCATTTTTATGTTCCGTCCATCAATCCCTTCCACCGCCACACCGAAGAGCCGATTACCTAATCCGATGACCGTGCACTCGTTCGTAACGTCTAACGATCGTTTATCTGACCACTGCGCTCGCTTCTTCCGTCGCACTGCAAAGCAGTCCCTCAAAGCGCCGCTGTGTTCATTCATTCAGACCTTCTTGGCTGGGTGAATTAATTTCCCATGAGATGATGATGAACGCCCCGCCACAGCCACGATCGGCGCGATCGCCGTTGTGACCGGTGGTGATCTGGTGTTGGCAGAGCAGAGTGGATCGCCGGTGTGGATGTGATCTTTATGGGGGCCAATGAAAGTGAAACCTTTGTGTGGCTGCTCGCTTTCCTGAGATCCCAGCAGTTGACCTTCATTCAACAATCGATCAACGACTGCGCGAGCGATAAGCGCGGCCAGTTTTTTTTTCTCTTTTTTTTTTTTTGAGTCTGCTCTGGTCTCGTTGTACAGTTTAATTTTGAAATGTAGTTTGGTAACAAAACTTGTAAGCTGGTTGGTTGACTTGTTGGCTGGGCGGATCGTGGTAATTACTTCACATTGAATGCCTGAACCTGAACCTGTTTGCCGGAAAGACTGCGTCGGCAAGGAACTCAGTGACGTCCTCGTTTTAAAGGTCAATAGTCGTGTAGAATTGTTGGATGAGGAAAGCCTACATGTCCAGTGGAAGTGTGTGTGGCAGTGGCGTCCTAATCTGAAAGGTCATGCGTCGTGCTCAATTCGCAGCTGAAGACGAGACTGTGGAATAGTGACTGGGGAGGGGTTGTCCGGCGAATAATGTCAAGAGTCTCTGATTGAAATTTAATCTCTGCATGAAGTCTCAACTCGTAAGCCTCATTTGAATATTTTTCGAATCAAGGCTTGGCTTAGAACAGTTGCCGGACAAGGCATAAAGGGATTTGTAACGTAAGATCAAGATCAATGTAATTACAGCCTCCATTCAATCTGACAATAGCGATTCCATGGGACAGACCGAAGTTAATTAAGCGATCGTGTTCATCAGCAACGTATTGTTGACAAAGGGTGCCTCGTTCCTCACATGTGTGGATAGCTTGATTCAAATTTTCTTCTTTATTCTAGCAAGGGAACATGTGTGGAAGAAGATCTCTGTGTCGGATATCAAGCAAAGCCAATGGAGAAAGGACTCGACCACGAGCTAAGAATATTTCGGAATTCAATTGTCACATGAACAAAAATGAGTTTCAATCCTGCTTCAAAAAGATGGAGAAGAGCGAAACTCATAACTGAAACAAAATTATGTTATATCAGACGCAAGACAGAATGGCCCAGATGTCTAGTTTGCTAATCATCACTCGTTATACACTGAACACGGTTTAAGTTATGAACTATCTTCATTCTTCTTTATTTGGCGCTACAGTCCGGGGTGGACCTGGGCCTCAACCAACAAACCTCTTCAGCTAGCACAGTCTCTGACCAGTGTCACACGCCAAGTTGGTTGAGGTCCTTTTCCACCTGGGTGCGCCACCTTAAACGCGGGCGTCCTCTGTTGCGTTGTCCCACGGGTTCGGAGTCGAAGACTCTTCGGGCCGGAGCTGAGTGGCCTAGCCATCTTTGGCGTTGGATCCGAAGACGCCTGACTAGTCTTATGCCGCTGTACAGCCCGTACAGTTTGTGGTTGAGTCTTCTCCTCCAGAAACCGTCAACGCAAACAGGACCAAAAAGCGCACGCAGAGCTTTTCTCTCGAAGATACCAAGGAGTTCCTCATCCGCTTTTGAGATTGTCCTTGCCTCCTTGCCGTACAGCAGGACTGGGATGATCAAGGTCTTGAATAAAGTCAGCTTGGTCCTTCGAGAGGGTTGTACTACTCAATTGCCTCTTGAGCCCATAGAAACAGCGGTTGGCAAGAGTTACTCTGCGTTTGATCTCGGTACTGATGTTGTTTGTACTGTTTACTGCGGAGCGGAGGTAGACGAAGTCCTTGACTACCTCGAAGTTATAGCTGCCGGAGGTGACGCTTTCCAAGTCGTCGATGTTGTGCGTCCTGCTTGATGACAGTATATACTTCGTTTTGCCCTCGCTTACCGCTAAACCCATTTTGGCCGCCTCCGCTTCAATACCAGCAAACGCTTCATTAACGGCTCGCTGAGTTCGAACAATCGCGTCAATGTCTTCCGCGTATGCTAGCAGTTGTACGGACTGTTGTAAGATCGTGCCTCTTGTGTTAGCGTATGAGTTCTGCACGATCTTCTCAAGAATAAAGTTGAAAAAGTCACATGACAGCGCGTCGCCTTGTCTAAAACCTTCTTTGACATTGAAGATCTCGGTGAGTTCGTTACCGACCTTGATGGAGCAGCGAGAGTTCTCCATCGTCATCCTGCACAACCTGACGAGTTTGGCAGGAATGTCAAACCTAGACATGGCGTTGTATAGCTTGTCCCTATGCACACTGTCATATGATGCCTTGAAGTCGACGAATAGGCGGTGGGTGTCGATCTGCATTTCTTGGGTTTTTTGCAGGACCTGCAGTGATTTGAAGATGGTGGACTTCCCCGGCCTGAAACCGCACTGTTAAGGACCTATCAGGTTGTTGACGAATGGTTTCAGGCACTCACACAAAAAGGCAGAGAGGATCTTGTAAGCGATGATCAGGAGAATTATCCCTTTATAGTTGGCGCAGTCAAAGGGGTCTCCTTTCTTGTGGATCTGGCAAACGATACTGAGATTCCACTCATGCTTTGTCTTACAGATGAGCTGGTGCATGCGCCCAACCAAATCATCTCCAGCTGCCTTAAAGATTTCAGCGGACAGTCCGTCAGCTTTGTTAGACTTCAGTCTTGATATTGCTATCTTGACCTCGTCGAAGTCGGGGGGACGGAATTCTCGTCGATCATCGTCCATATTGAGTGGAACATTCTGCCTGCCAGCGGTATTGGTGTCGACTGCGACTCTACTACTAGTTGTCCATTCTCGTCCCGGCAAGCTTCTGTCCGAACCTTATATCCACTAGATAACTGTTTCACCCTCTGGTAAAACTTTCGAACATCGTTCCTGCCGTAGCACCTCTCCATCTCCTCGATCGCGCGCTTCTCGTGCTCTTTCTTCTTTCTCCTGAGATGGGGGGTGTCGTCCCTTCGTCACTATTCGTAGAGCTCACGAACAGCTCTCGTTGTTCGTTGCAGCGTTGCTTTGTAGGCTTCCAGCTTCGCTGCATGTGCCAGCCTACACTCCTTGTCAAACCATGAGTTTTTTCTAGGTGGTGGCGTAAAACCCAGCACATCAGTGGCAGCATCTTTGATGGCTTCTTGACAACGCCTCCAATCTTCTTGTTTTGCGCAAGTGGCGGCGGACTTAGAGAGAGATTCCGGGGGACTCGATCAGCAAAGATCCTAGCAGTCCGTTGCCATTGTAGCTTCCCGACGTCAAACCGTAGTCCTTTCTCGACTCCGTTGATCTCTTGATATCCGAGTTCTTACCTTGGCTACAACAAGGAAATGGTCCGAGTCAATGTTGGCTTCTCGGAACTTTCGGACATAAAGAATGCTGGAGGAGTGTCTGACGTCGATCGCAACATGATCAATCTGGAGTTATGAACTATAGTAGATTAAATATGAAAAAACAAAGAAAGGAGAAACAATAATAAAAAAGCTTGTTAAGAATAGGACAGGATTAGGCCCAGTTTAGATATAATTTTAACAATTTTATGACAGCTTTTTTAAATACTACATACACCACAGGATGCCGGCTTGTATATATGTACAGGGTTGGCCAAATACAAGTTTATTTTTAAAATGCAATAAAATTAACAAAATTAACAATTACAAATTAGTTTTTTTTTTTTTCCATTTATTGTGGTTTTAAATACAATCAAAAAAAATACAATAAATACAATAAAATATAAAATTTTAAAATACAACGTCGTTCGAGTGACAGCATCGGCTGGCCTCGAAGTAACGCATTCTGTCACCCCAATTTTCCAAGGTCTTGTTGTTGGTTTCGGGCATTATCTCACGGATTGCTTGGATTATATTGGCCTTAAGTGCTTGAATTGTTTCCGGATTCATATCCAGACATCCGACTTCACCGGTGATTGTCCCCTTCACCAATCAATTGGACGGATTTGTTGACTATTTATCATGAAATCTTCTGATTCTCTAACTGGTTAGTCGTTTGGCCCGAAAATGTGTTTTAAATACACGGTTGACAAATTATGAGGCAAAGAGAGTGATAGAAGGCGTTTATGTCTATACAGGTTGATGATTCTTGACACAAAACAAAAAACAAAGCTCAGTTCTATGACTTGTTTTACGCAAATGTCGACTTGATGAAAGAGGCTACGCGGAGGAAGAGTACAGTGGCACACTTGCTATTCAAAGGTTCAGCTCGTCAAATGGGGGCGGATGTTTGTACTCCCAATCGACAACTGGTGACATGAAATAAGGGCGAACGGGATAAGAACAATGACCAAATTCGTTCTTATTTGGTGTTTGAAATTGGTTAGTACAGGTAACAGCATGATTGAAAGGAAGATCATGCCCACTTAGACCAGCTGACCCATTGTCCCGTCACGTTCGGCTTCTTAGCCTAATTACTCCTTTGACCTTGCTGTTCCTATTTGGGATTGATTGTTTAAGTGAGATTTCGTCTGGCCTCTTTCATAGCCATGGCTTTGATATATTGTACAATGTCCTTTGTAATATAATAATAGTTTTTTGCTTTGGGGCCGACGCATATACCCACACCACCACGGAATGTCCTTTATAATTTTGTTACTCAGTTCCTAGATGTAATTGAAGAAATACTTGCCTAGCAGCTGTCTTCTTGCTTCTGCATGTTCCAATGTAATGTTCCATTCATCCCTGTGGGGCTTTTGCAGAAGTCGTTGCCTATGAGACTATGGCCAGTTACCCCTATCATTTTACCGACCACCCTCCTGTCTCTCTCCAGGAGGCATTTAGTATATTTTGTAGCTTAAGGCTTATTTTATAAGTCTAATTGAAAATGTTATAACAACAAATTGCGTCACTTCGTGCTTCAAAAATCGAAGGGCCGCTGCGTAAGTTACGAGAGATGAAACCAAAGCCTAACATACCTCGGAGGGATAACTGAAGATATGACAGAAAAGAGAAGGTCGTACATGTCGAAATGAAGAAGGAATGTGTTCAAGGCCCACCAAGAGTAACCGGAGCAATTAAATTAAGATTGCGGAATATTCAGGCCGTGAAGGACCTCACACAAATTGGAATTTACATATGGAAGCAGTTTCGCAAGGATCGCGCCATCAACAGGAGCTTGTTGGTTGAGGTCCGTTCCGATATGCAGCGAAAAAGAAGTGAAATAAATCCAAATGCCAAATTAAGGCGGGATTAAAACTTGTCTAATTGATTTCAAGAGTGTCCTCTACTTTCTGACTTCAAGCTGGACTAAATGTCATCTTCTGGCCCACCTCTGTGCCGTTTCACAAGTCACAACGACCCAACAAGACCGTGGTGAGTGACAATTAGCGATGTTTTTGCAGTCTGATGAAAATTCATAAGCTAAGAAACTATCAAAATTGTAATATTCGACTGACCAGGTCACAGGAGGAAAATAGGGGAAACATTTTGCTCTTGGAGCTGTTCAATATCTTTTAAAGGACTCTATCAACAAATCTTACCAGGAGGAGGTTTCATCCTACTTATCCTTAAAGTAAATCTATTCTTAGCATAGCCAACGACTGGATGAGGCAGTTGGTAGAGTGCCTGCTCCTGGTTAGGGGGTCCCGGTTGGAATCCCAGTGAAAGCTTACGCTTTTATCTGGTTTTCAAATCCGGTCCAGTCAACATTTGCCGTGGGAATCAAATTAACGACACTGTCACTGGAGTAGTCAATCAGTGGTAGTAGTCTGACTGTGGGTATCACAATGGACCAATATGGTCAAAGTGTGCTGGTGAGTTCACTAGCAGCCCAACTACTTAACCTAATCTAGCATAGCCCAACACAAAGCCTTAGCCGTAAACTCGTTCAACGCCCTTCCAGCGTCGTTTGTTGATAAAGCTTGGTCAAGACTCCGACCACGACAGATGTTCTTGTCCGGTTATCCCCCCAGAAGACAAATTACTGCACTCTGTTGGATTTTCTACGCTCGTTAATAAGCTTGCTTAAATTTCCTTGATTAAAGAAAAGATACCACCGAGAGATCTATCTCCCCTGAAGGTGCCCATTAATTTAGCTCGGGCTCAGGTAAAATCCCCTTCAGTCACCCACGCACGAATAAGTCGAATCTGCAACGCAAACTCCTCCCACCAATTTATTGTCCAACATCAGTAGCTAAGCTACCGCTGTCAACAGGCCTCAATTAATAACCTTAAAAGGTCACTCCTCCGCACTCTCATTCTCCAAATCACTCACCAGCTGTCAATCGCTGAAAAGTTACATTTTTTTTCACCCGTTTCGGTCGTTATATTGCAATTAATACCGTTAGTGCTGTCAAACCAGCCGGGCGGCAGTATGAATATATGATACCAAAGTTTTGACATCAATTTCAGCCTTTGTTTCGCAAATAAAATCAGAGGGTTGGGGTGCAGCTGAGCGTGCACATGCGAACGCTACGAAAAGAGGAACGAAAAAAAAAGTGGTTCAAACGGTTGAGCGAATCGGCGCGCAAACAGAGGCAGATGAATTGCGTGATTGTCAAGTTACGTCCCGATCATGGGAATTCGTTTAGGTGATATGATTCAATAAAGCCATCCATAAAATACGGACGGTTGATCGTAATGCCAAAAGTGAAACGTCCAAATGCATAAATAATTAAAAATAATCAGTTATGGCAGCAATTCGCGGGTACTGATTGTGATTTGAATTCAATCTGGCTGGGATTGATTTTTAATCCAACCATTGCCGCCATTGGATTGGGATTAGTTAGCGTTAGAAAATCCGCGGTGTTCACGTCCATCACGCGATTTATGCACAAAATTAACATTCATTGTGAATGGGTATTGCAAACATGGCGGTGCTGCCAGTTCATTGTTAGTTTACTCTTTCGAGGTAATTGAGCTGCGCTCGGAGAATCGGTTTGACTTTTTACAGGGCACTCGTCAATCCACGCCTGCTCTATAACAATGGGTTGTGTGAATAAAAATGGAGTGTGAGCGTTTTCTCAGCATTTTGTAGAGAATACTTCATTTGGTAAGTTTAAGGAAAACCCTCCACTCACATATATTGACACATAAGTCTTGCCTCCATTTTGGTCCGAACAAGGATGATATTACGTTTAGAAAACTCCATACCCTTTCCCTTTCTCAACCGTGTTCGTACAGTTTCCTTGAGAATCGCTGTACTTTTCTGCAACGTCGAAATATCTTTGTTGCGTACATTGTGTACGGCAAGTCTACAAAACTTCTCAAAACTCAATTGTTGTCGAGTCAAACAAAGTCCATTCGAATCGATATCTGCCAGTGCAGGCAAAGGGACTGAAATGCTTTTTAAACTGCAAAGTGCGGGCATTCATAGAATAGGGATTATCTGCGGTCTTCTTTTTGGACATGATTATGTTTGATTAATAGGGTCTGTAGAGAAATGTTGATGAACGTTTACACAGACTCCGCCACGAACTGTAGAGGGTCCCAGGATTCTCGTTTTATGAAAAATACTGATACCACCACTGACCATTGACGTATAAGACTGTGCTCTGCAATTTATTCTTCGTCTTCTTCTAAGGGTGCTACAGTCTGAGGTGGACATGGGACTCTCCAGCCGGCATGATCTATCCACGATCCATCGCCAGCTGTGTTCAGTTCTGCACACCAAACCGGCAGAGGTTCGCCTCGACTTGTGTGCGCCACCTTCTTCGTGGATTCTCTGTTCCGATATTTCACAGTTTCAGAGTTGAAATTGCATTCTAAGTCACTCTTAAGCGACGAAAAATATAAAATTTGCTGCGAAAACTGGCTGGCTGACATAAATCACGACAATTCTCTATATTTTGAACACCTTCGTGGAGATACAATGGGCTTTCTTTGTTCAAGTGCATTAATGCCACTTCCAACCTAACTTAACCTAGTCACCGTTTGTATAAATCGCCTTTTCACATGAGCCCATCAAACAAATAAACGCTGAAGAAGATTACCATCAAGACCGCTTGTCTTACTACATTCCTTTCATTAGGCACGCTAATCATTGCGTCATTATTTGTTTGCGAAATTCAAGGCTGTCTTATCTCGCTCGTTTGTCGGTCTGTCGTTATAGTGTCGTAAAAGACTCGGCATTAGACTTGCAAAAGAATGTAATCAATTCGACTAAGATTCATGAATTCCGAGGAGGAGAGACGTTGAGCAGATCATAGTCACAGATCACTAGATGTCCCTTTCTCAACCCTGTCCGTATAGTTTCCTTAAGAATCACTGTTCGAAGAATTAGTTCAACGGAAAGTCTAAATATCTTTGTTGCGCACATTGTCTACGGCAAGTCTACAAAACTTGTGATAGCCTGCTTATCAAGCAAACCGCGCAAAAACTCAATTGTTTGTCAACAAGTTGCTCGGTGCGTCGCGTCGTTCGAGTCAAACAAAGTCCATTCGAATCGATATCTTCGAGTGCAGGCAAAGGGACTGAAATGCTTTTTAAGCTGCGGGAATGCATAGACAAGGGATTATCTGCGGTCTGGCAGTCAGTCTGTTTTGTGGAACTTATTATGTTGGATTAATGGGGTCTGCAGAGAAATGTTGATGAACGTTTACTCAGACTCCGCCGCGAACTCAAGTTAAAAGTGTTCCTGGATTCTAGTTTTTAAGTCACGAGAAAGACCGAACCTCCCTTTTTCAAGACCATGTGATGACAGACATCAGACAGTTCCCTCATTTTGTGCAACGCGCCTAGAATATGATGGACGAAGACTCAGGTATTCTCAGAGGTTCAGGCTTGTAAACAAAAGTCTGCTACCATAAAACTGGCTCTACAGAAGAACACAAGACCATAAACATGATCGCTGTTCCCTCCATCATTTCCGCTTCCGAAGAAATTTCTTGGCCTCTTGAAGTTTCAGATTTCAAAGCGCCTCCGCTCTAGTCAATTAGGTTAGGTAGGCGGTCTGCTAGTGCATTCACCAGCACACTTAGACCATATTGGTCCGTTGTGATACCCCTAGTCAGACTACTACCACTGATTGACTATTCCAGTAATAGTGCCGTTAATTTGATCCCAACGGCAAATAATGACTGAACCAGATTTGAAAACCAGATAAAAGCGTATTAGCTTTGCTTTCACTGGGATTCGAACCGGGACCCCGCTAATTAGGCACAGGCACTCAACCAACTGCGCCATCCAGTCGTTTAATCTCGGGAGGCTTAGTCAGACTCGACTCAGACTCAGGCAAGAAGTCCATTCTGTTAAAGAGAACATTTAAACTGTCATTATTATGTTGAAGTAAGAAACACTGGTTATAATCACTCTCCTTCTTATCGACTTGTGGCTTTGTGGATAAGAGTTTGTGGAAATCTGTGCGTATGGAGTTTTCATGATAATTCATTGTATTCTTTCTTGCGCTGTCTGGGCACGATTTTAGGGACGTGCAAGTTTGAGATCTCAAAAACGGATAAGGACTAAAAGCCAACTATGTCCTGCGATCTAACCTGGGTCCTCAGCATAGAAGTCGATCATTCACGACATTACGCCATGAGTTTAACGTTCTTGACGAAACAATCGAACAACAGCGAAGTCTTGGGAAATCTTAAGTCTAGGACTTTCTACTGGCTCTTAGTTAGCAGATCCGTTGTATCATTTAAGATCACACCATAGACCACAATAGAAAACATTTCTATTTTCGGAAGCTGACGGTCAATAATCGAACGAAATTATATCAAAACCGACGGCTGCGTGCACTTATTAAGTCAAAAACAAAAGTAGGGGACATGATACATGATCAGCTAGGCTTGGACTTGAACTTAATACAATCCAATGCTACGTTCCCACCGATGTAGCATTATTGAAACCTCAATAGGCCCGTTCCCACCGAGTTTCGAGTGGTTTCGTTCTCAATTTCCATGTCACTCGGTCTCAATTTGTAAGTGCCCCCAAACCAAACATCACTCGCTCTCAATTTGTAAATGGCTGTCAAAACAGTTGTCTATTGACCGGAAATAATAGTGGAAGAGCTAGAGTTGAGCGTAAAATCACTACCGGCTCCATTTTCGCAGTAAAAAATCACAGTCCGTGATCGACTGTGTCTCAACGGTCATTCGGCGTGAATCATCGGCGATGTCTTCCGCACTCTACCCTGATCAGTGATGCCAAACCAAGGCTTGTTCGGTTTGACAACCTCTCGACGGGCGAATACACTCAAGGGGGCTGCAACTCGGTTTCACTGAAACCTTGCGGTTTTGACAAAATTGACGAAACCTCGCTGTTTCCTTCGGTGGAAACGTAGCATAACGTCAGTAAGATCTTTCGCTTCACATTTAAAGAAACAGAATTCAGAGCTTCTGATTGTGACAACTTCGCCGCCGTTGTCTATTAAAATATTTTCCTTTCTGCCCTAGTTTTTTCACGAGATTTCGAAAATGCAACCTTCAATGCGTTCACTTATGCGTACGCCTTAAGCACTTTAATTAATTCCCCCCAAGTTCACACTTGCATTGAAATTCAAAGAAGCTCCCAAAGGGCTTGGCACCAGCCACTCTTCGATGCACATCACCGATTCAACACTCACACTTGACACTCTTCGCTGTCAAATACCTCCCAAGGTTGCCACTGTTTCATGGCCAAAGCAAAATTGAAATCACTTCAAATTCTCTCGTGCGCAAACAAAAGTGTATTGGGAGCACTTTTACTTCCCTCAGCGATCCGTGCGACCTTCAGCGACGAATGAATTGACCGATTAACCTTTCGCAGAATTTGTACCATTGTGTGCCACAACAGCGCTTCGTTAATTTCATTACTCAAAAACTAATTTACTCATAAATATTTACGAACAGCAGTCGTGGCCCAAAGGCGTGTGCACCTTTTCGTTCGAATTCCACTTGAATTAGCCGTTTTATTACTTTGAGCGCTGCCGCGTCGTCGCCGCGCCGTCTTGTCATCGCCGCGAGTGTGCTTTTAATTGCACTCAAAAACCGATTCCGACCAATTAACGCGTGTGCAATTATTAAAGAGGGCAGAGAAATATTTAATTAACCGTCAAGGAGAAACTATCGTGTATTATCGCTTGTCACTTTGACAATTGATTAATACATCGAAAGGTCAATCTACTTGGCATCACTGATCAGAGTGGAGCGCCGAAGCCATCGCCGATGATTCACGCCAAATGACCGTTGAGACTTTCTCTACGCGAAGTGACAGTTCTCACACTGGACTGGCCGGATGTGTCACTCTCCGCACAAAGTCGCAAATGGCTTTAACTACGTTTGTCGCAATACAAAACATTTCTATTTTCGGAAGCTGACGGTCAATAATCGAACGAAATTATATCGGAACCGTCGCCTGCGTGCACTTATACATGTCAAAAACAAAGGTAGGGGACATGATACATGATCAGATACTTTAATACCCCCTCGCCGGCCCAAGCTCGGCGGGTTTTGATTAACACCGCTATCGCAGTCGTTGTTGCTTTGTGTGTCGCAGTTGCAGTTGGTGTAGATTAGGAACTTGACATAAAGAACTTTTACCTCTTATCGTTATCGAGATTCAAACAAAAGACTGTTCAAATCGTCAACAGGTAATTAGTCACGCATGAGTGGACTATTGGGGGAACTGGAGTTCCTTAAAAAACCCCGAGTACTCGTACACATCTGATAAGTGAATTTAGATCACTATCGCGTTAAGCTCGCAGAGGAGAAGGAAGCGGGTGTGGTTACATGACTGAGTTCGTTCAACTTCCGTTTCGTTGGGCTGTGTTCAAGTGGTCGAGTCGAAATGTCTGTGGCATTTATTTTTCCTTGAAATCGGGAAATATGTCAAATTCTTATCAATGGATTAGCATTCTGATAATAGGCTTAGCTGTTTGTCTGCAGTGGATTTTGTGACAGTTTCCGATGACAGCCGCTTTTTGGGTGAATTTTCGTTATCTTCATTGCTTTGGCCGTGATTCAAGGAAATCAAGTTATTACTAAATGACATGCCATTTTGTTATATTCATCATTAGTCATGACATAACCATAAAAAAAAACAGAAATGTAGATGGCGCTATAGTCCGTGGTGGGTCTGAGAGTAGCTTTTACATCAACCAATCGTCTTGTGTGTGCTAGTGTTCTTTTACGAATGGAGGGGACTTACATTTTTATGCTGAAACCGAACGGCGTGAAGTTTAAGAAGCTCTTTCCATACAATCTGAGCATTTTCAGTGAATCCTGGCTTTTGGTCAAGTATTTAACATTTTGGTGAAAAAAAAATAACTTGATGGTAGGGAACCTTTCAAACTTACTTAACAAGAAGTAATGGGCGACTTTAGCTAAGTCATTTATTTTGTTTCAAACGAGGTTATGTCTTCGACCACGAGCACATTTCCGGTGGTCTGCTTATTCTTTTTCATTAATTCAGCTCCTCTAATGAAGACTTTTTAGCAAAGACCACTGATATAACGTTCCCATAAAAAAAGGGACTAGAGGAACTAGTTTAATCACATCATCTAGGCGGCCAGTCGACCATTTCTCGATATAACACGTTAATCGATTCTAGTCGATTGTTACACCCGCTGTGTGGGTCGTGGCGCCCTCTTGGTGAAACCACGTATCATTAATGTGTAGTTCATGCAATCGAGCAGAGAAATAAGGTTGCATCACGTTTCTCTGGCAATCTCTTGGCATGGGACCATCCAGAAGCGAACATTTAGACTCAAATTTGTTCACTAGACTATGTGACTATATAATTACGAAAGATAATTGCTGTAAAAGCTCTTAATGTTTGCTATACATTTTAATAATTTGTTGCCTTAAGGTTAGGTTATGTAGTAGTGGCTGACTGCGGCAGACAGTTGCACTTAGACCAAAGTGATTGTTTCCCCTAACCTTCGCGCCTGTTGATGCTTGTTACGAAGCGGTTTATTTGGCTAATTCTGACGCTATTTAGAGAATTCAGATTGTTGAAGTAATAGGCCCTTATGAGTATGTACCTATGACTTAACAGGGCGCTGCACGACCAAAATAGGTGATTTGTCAATTCCACTTCCTCTTCATCCATTCAGCCGGTATAGAAATTATTATAAGGGACATCCATTCTGCGGGCATTAATGCCAATTGCCCTGTGTCCAGTTCTGACGTCGATGAGCGTCTTGAGTGAAGGTCTGCTTAGTCTAAACAGACTTAGCGATCGTTAGAGTAAGGCCTTTATTTTTATTGTTTTAAGGCAGACAGTGCTTTCTAGGAAATTACGATTTGTAGTTTTGATTATGTATCTACACCCAGCGAGTTCATCGGCCTTGCAATTGCACGGTGTATTGCAATGTCCTGGGATCTACATGAGGTACCTGTTAAATGCTCAGCCATCTCGCTAAGAGACAGCCTGCAATTCAGGGCTGTTTTTATTTTGAACATGACATTGCCCAGGGACTTAATTGGACTTAATTGCGGCCTGGTGAAACATGACTTCATTCATGTTGGTATTACTAAATGTTTTGACATTGACTGTTTGTAATTGAAGGGTGCATTTACAGTGTAAATTCAAAGTTATCCAGTCCTATTTGTAAAACCCGCTTGAAAAAACCTTTTACTTCACAAGACGTCTACAATAATAATAAAATTTGGGGTGGCGAGACAGTCCGAGGCGGACCTGGGCCTAGAGTCTACAGCTACTACTCGTGCTGTGCGTACAATTATTCTTTCGGCAGTTCCATGCCGACTCTGAACAGCAAGTTTTGAGAAGCTTTTTTCTGGACAGGAGTACTCTTTGTCAGTGACTCGAAAGTAGTGGATCCGTGAATTATGAAAGTTTTTAAATTCGGGGACCGAACCTGTTACCCTCTGCTTAGGAGTTAGCGAATAAGCCCACTACACCACGGCGACCAACAAGACGTCTACAAGGCCTTGCTTATAACGACAAAAAGTCCTAACGTTCATTACTTACTTATTAGGCTACCTATCCATGAGGAGTCTGGACCTTAGTTCTAGGTGCTTTCAATTGTTCACTGCTTTCCTGAGGTTCATAAGAAGTCTAAAATTATAAGCGGCATAGTTCAGTGTGACCCAAGATGTTCACGGTCGGTCTTTATACACTACGTTGTCCTAACTTCTTCCATAGGTACTCTACTGAATGTGATATTAAGAAGTATTGTCAGTGACCCGAAAGAGGCGAAGTCTTCTGATGGAGTAGGAATATTCGTAAATATGGCTTCTAAAATGGTTTCGTCATATTTCCACCTCAAATTCAAACATCTCCCCACAGAACTATTGAGATTTTCAACAGCTTCTGCGTTTCAGGCCTCAACCCTTGCGTAACGGTTGGGCACATTTATGTCCTTTTCAATGTTCGTAAAGTTCAAACATTTTTTTGCTAGAAATGTGGTAAGGTAATTCATTCATATAGTTCATCAGGCAAGTTCACTGAATGCATTCCCCGTGGAAAAGGTTAAGAGGACAGCCTATACCTCCTGAATAGTAAATTGCAGAAAAATTGTAGCGAGCGTCATCAAAATCAGGCTCAAAAACGTAAAAATCATCAGTTCTTGAACCGCCTCAAGTGCTCAGATATCGGTCGCAAAAATTAAGGAAGAATTATTACTTCAATTAGTCACGGAACCGATCTGAATATTGACAAGAGAATCGCTAAAACCAATACTGTCGCAGTAGTACCATAAGCTTGATCATCAAGTCAAAATTGTTCCACGACAAGCGCTGCTGTACGAAGATTGACAACAATTTTCTCAAGTAAAGCCAATCACCCAATAGGCCCAATCGAACCTCTAACCAAGAACAGACTGAGAACTAATACAAGAAAAAAATCGGAAATGGTAGTGGATTAGTTACATAGATTTTACATACATTACAGCGGGACAGATGGTCGAGAGAAGACTTAGACTTAGGCATAGAACAGTGGAGAATGAAGCGCGGCAGTTAGGTAAAAGTTCGAACTCGAGCATACTGCTACGAATCAACCCACGATAACGCTTAGATGTAGTAGCGGTCGTATGACCACCTAGAAGGTACTTGACACAAAAAGTATCGTCTGCGAAACCATTACATCGTTCGACTGTCCTTTCTAGAGCCTCGTGAAAACATACCAGGTTCTAGTCCATTTCCTCAATACTAAGAATACAACTAATTCTGTTTTTACAGGCTAGATACGCTTCAGACAAACCCGTCTAAAACAGACACTGTCCACAAAAAGGTAAATTGTAGCAAATAAGGATTCTGTCACTGATCCTCGAACTGAGACCTGCCTCTGTTGCACGATTTCACAGTGCACCTTGTTTCTGCTAGTTTAGCTAAGTGTACGATCGAACTAAAACTACACTCAAGAATATTTGGTTTTCACAGTCAATATGTAAGGGTGGTTTAGGTGAGCCATGAATTGACTAGCATTGTGAGCTATTGAAGCCACCAACCATGTGAACCATGAACAAAATAGTGATCGTAAAGTTGATTGAACACGAACAGCAACCTGCTTAAAAAAGAGAAAAGAGAACACACCAACTAAACAAGCGTTATAATATGCGTGCATCTATTAATTTGTGTGTTCTCTGCTCTTTTCAGGAGCATTGCCAGATATAATTGGTTGGTTATGAGGGCTTTGTCTTTTTATTTTGGGGTTGGAATTATTCCAATACACTAATGGCAATTATGTACTCTCTGGATTGACACATAGGACATGACAATCGGTGGCTTAAATAAAATCACTGTCTAAGTGGAATCCATCACTTAAAATTAAACCACTATTTAAGTGGAATCCATCACTTAACTTCCTTTGTGAAAACGAAACTTCCATTGATTCTGAGGTTAGCGATGGATCGACACTTAAGCTCACACTGTGAAATCGGGCATCTGTCTTTAACTCTTTTTTCCCACAAGTACCACTTACTCAATGCAAATTAATAGAAAAATATATATCTATCGTTCGATAAGCACGGTAGACAATTTTATTTTATTAACTCAAAACCCGGTAAAAACAGAACTGGGTATACTTTCTATTTTGGCACGTAATTTCATCAGACGATTCCATAAGACCGATATTTGGCTTCAATTTATGGCCACATTCATGGCTCGTGGGTCTGTTGAAACTCCTCCGCAATCGTGTGCGTGGTAAAATGCTGTAAGCCGCCACAGGCGCCCTCCAAGTGGCGACTTTGTATATATTTCTTGTTGCATAACAGGGCTAATCATAGGTTAGTGAGTTTGACTCACTGAAGCGTGAGATATTGTCGAAATTATTTTTCAAACATCGAAGAGTTACCGCTCACGAACCTCCTCCTGTCATCATTGCCGCCTTCCGCTATTCAAATATCATTCTCTATGCGCACACGGCTCTTCTCTTGTTTCACCGAAATGCCCACAATTTTACGGTCGACGACACGGAGCTCGTGCTGGTGACTGCTGTAAGTAAACAATTAATTTTTGTTTAATGAATTTTCCAGCAGTGCGGCGGTGCACGTAAGAATGTTAAAGAAAGCCAACAATCCAAGCCCCTTCCGCTCCATCGGTGATGACATTCCTGGCTTTCGGAGCTGTGCTCTGTTTGAACAGTTGTCAATCATTCCCCTGCCAGGTGACTTGGGGTCTGGTGGAGTGAGGTTCATGTGTCAGTCTGATTACCTTATCTTTAGCTTGCAGCTCAGCTTTCGAAAGATGTCATTGTCATGGAAATTCTTTCGAAGCCCTGTTGGCTTAGATATTTCACAAGCTTATCGGTTTCCTTGGTTTTGAAATACCATCTTCACTGCGTGGCTTGGTTGACACACATTCACATTTATTGGAAGGTAGACTAGTTGTTTAGAAATCTCTCTTAAGGTTCTTCGTTTTCAAACAGTCCCGAGAACATTTCCGAATCCATTTTGAGTTTGGATCAGTGATGGTAACTGAGAAAAAGCCAAGTACAGGGTGATTATTTTGCCATCTGGTTTTTCGGTGACTGGACTGAAAACCGGTTTGACAGCTCGTGACATGCGTCAAAGTCAAACAAGCTAAGTTCCAATTCGTCTTCACATTCCACATCGTCTAATTTTCGGTGAGGAGGGTTTGCTGGAAGATGATGAGCTGCTGTTGGAAACCTGGAAGATGATGAGCTGTTTTATTTAAAAATTGATTTTTGTGACCAAACTCCTTTCTGGTTAAATGAGTCAGAGGGTGGTTCTATTTCAAAATTGGTAAGGCTTTCCTCAAGGACGCGCGTGCTTTCTTGTAGCGAGTGATTTAAAACCCACAGAATCCGTTGCATACATGGCGTTTGTAATGCACAAAAATAATAGCAGCCGGATTGCAAAGCAGCCAATGACGTACGTTGCGCAATCCTCTCTTGTTCATCTAAGAAATTCGAAATTTTAAAGTTCCTGAATTATAAGGATTAATTCAAAAACAATTTTAAATGCAACAAAACGTATTCTTTCATTCATAAAATATCGTAAAAACAATCAAATAAGGAGCACCCGAATGAATTTCCATGGAAACATCTGTCAAACGCACTGAAAGTTGAAAGCAGAAATGAAGTATTACAGATATGCCCGACTTCTAACTCTCTTGCCTCTTAACATTTTGACAACTTTATTTTATAACGGTTTCTCAAACCAAATTAACCAGTCAGAGAACGGCATTCACGTTATATCATGAATAACCCTAAAAAATTCATGAATATCTGTCAAAAAAGTACACAAATTCGTTGATGGACTAGGGGACAATCAGCTGTAAACTCTGCTATCTCTGTTATACTTCATTTCTGGTTAAAAGTTGCCCAATTCCACCCGTCGTGGTGAATTCCACTTTTGGGCTGCCTCCCTCCCTCTCATAAGGCCTCTCTATGAGTTGTCAATTTTTTGACATGACGAAAAGCACGCAACGGATTCTATAGGTTTGGGCCTTTACAATTTTAAGAAACAGTGCGCAATATTCTTCTCTTTCGCCCTTTTAGCCTTTTAACCCAGATTATCTTAGCAGGGTTTATTAACTATCGGGTACGTCGTGCCCCCTATTGTCTATTTTTTTATGAAGATTATTAAAATGACTGATTTACTGTGATAAACGAAAGGCAAAGGCAGCCTTAGAAGACAACATTACACTCGCTTTAGCGAGGTACTCAATATGTTTGGAAATCTGAGTCAAAATTGGACTCTATTTGGAGACACTTAAAACGTAGTCACGATAAACATGTTGAATCGTGAATTAATGTCTAAGATGTAAATGGCAAGCATTGATTTATTTGCTCAAGTAAAGATTTTATACGCTTTTAATTTTTCTTTCTTGCTTTGAAAAAAAAACAGTCTTTACATACGGGTGATGGAACAATCCCAACTCTTACCCATACTCTATGGACATCGATGCGCTGGAAGGTAACCTGGACCAAAAGGGCATCTGGGGTACTTCAGAATACGAGGACCCCGGAACAGATGAACTGACCACCTTAGATCTCTTTCTGTCTCTCTCAAGTCACAAGACAGTACTCGTCAAGGAGGAAGATTGAGACTATGTTGAAATTAGGAATATCATATTACACAGTAGAATCTTACAAAGACGAACAGATATAAGACATGCTCCGTTCAAGCGTCCCAATGAAAAAAAAGAAAATGTTCCCCCCGTAAAATGATCTAAAGTCCCACAAAAAAGGTGAAAAAATCATATCAAGTTAAAATTATTTTACCATCCATAGTGTAACATGTGCTTCAGTTTTATATCACTGAACGCCTATAAATTTCGTCCACTATACATTAAGGTCTTCAATATCCACTGTGGTTTGTAGAAACGAATCTGCTAAGTCCCATAACTGGTGGCATTGTTCAGGCTACAAGCTTTTTGGATCTCTAAAAATTCTCAAATTTTTCTCGAAACTTAACACATAATCAGAACAATGCTACGGATATGATGAGCAATGGGCAAAATGTGGTAGATTTAGAGTTAAGGCTGGTAAGTTTGTCAACATTACAAAAAGTGGCAGAAATACCACTTAACTGGTAGAAGTCCCATCACTGTTGAGACCACCAGACACCAGAATAGAGTGTGTGTGTGTGTGTGTGTGAGAGAGAGAGAGAGAGAGAGACCAAGAGAGAGCAAGAGAGACAGTAAATGAGAAAATGAACCTCAAGCAGACCATAAATAAAATACTCTTGTTCGGTTTGGCAGCCTCTCATCGACGGATGAGATCAAGAGAATTTTCAAAGCGCGAGGTTTCAAAAATCCTGGGAAGAAATTTGATGAAACCTTGTGACTTCTCAGCAAAAGATCAGGGTTCAGTTTATGGTCGAAGATAATTTCTGAATCCAAATTGAGTTTGGCTTTCACCGGTATGTCAAAAGTTTGTTGGTACGCGGTACTCGCGTAAAGCCTTACGTATCGTACGGCAGTTACATAAAACACTCTTCCGAGCACAGCACTGTTTCAACTCAACTCAATGAGATCCAATTTCTATATTCCCTGAAATGCCTCCACTCCTTACCCTTACGTCACAAAAGAGCGTAAACATTTGAGGTTAAGTCAAAACAAACACATTCGCCAACGACCATCGAAACCTTTGCACCTGTCCGTTCAAAACTCCAGCACTCCATTGTGTGATCAGTTCAACAACCAGCGCATGATTAATTTGTCCCATTCATGAAAAGCGCTTTGAGGAAGTCCACAGACGCCACAAAGAAGTAGCGCCTAATGAGTTTGTCCAACTAATGAGTCTCCAGCGCATACAATCGAACCACTTCGAGCACAACAACACACAACCGAATCCCAGGAATTCCCTCTCCATCGCACAACACACCAATCGACTAATTACCCGCTTCAAGAGCTGCCAGTGCACCCGAAGCCAAAGTCGTAGCCACCCACTGCGCCGGCGCGTCAATGCACGAAATGGACACTTGCCTCCCCGACCGAGGCAGACATGTTGTAAGTCGAATAATTAGCAAACACGGTCCGGTATCCTCTCACAACAGCCGAAACCGAATTGCGCTGCCAATTAAATTCCCACCTAATCGCATTTAACGGTAGCGCGGCGCGGTGGCATCTATCAGCTTCTGCGAATGTGCCAAACAATGGTCGGAGAAAGTTATTTATCTCTTTTCCACTCAGCCGAGCGCTGAATGGCGCTGGTGAAAATCATCATCTTTTGTGCAACGGCCCTCGCCACTTGATCGACTAATTACGCCGCTTTGTGTGCACAGCGCGGCGATCAAAACCGCCCGACAAGGGAACGCGCCGAATGTCTTATTCAAGTTCTGACATATCTCACGAATCCACAATCCCCCAGCAAGCAAACCTTCTCTTGTGTGTGGTCGGGGGCCGGGTTCGATTGGAGTCTGTTACACCAGCAGCAGCCCTATTGCGTAACCATCCAGTTTGGCGCCTCCATGCAGAGCCGATGAAAGGCCGACCTAGCGCGCGGTTGTAAATAAACAATTCGTTACCTGGTGGAGTGAATTCGGCGCTCTGTCTACGTCGGCGGTGGCGGTGGTCGTGTGTGAGGGGCCTAATTTGACGTGGAAGCAAAAAGAGTTGCGGTGCTTTCTAAAAGGCTGACTGAATCATTCACTGATCCAGATACCACGAGGCCCACGGTGGCGTTAATTATGATTAGCGCCTGGTTCCGTAGCGCCTGGGCAGGGTGATTGGGTGGATTGGATGGCTCGAGTCGGATCGGTGCCAGTTCGTTGATCCATTAGCGACGTCTGCTTGTGCACTTCGCTGCGGTGACAGACTTAATCGCTGGACACCATTCGACACGCAGTTTAGTCTCAACGGATGGTTGACTGCGTTCGTGAAGGCCTAGTGCTTTGTCTTCTCATTTTAATAACCAATTAAGTAATCGTGTTAGCTGCAAAAAAGTTATAAAAATATGTTATTTGGTTCACGGACAGACACTTGATGCCGATCAGTTTGATGGGGATGGTGAACTTGCTTGAACTGCCCGCATTTGAGCGGCACTCAAACGATGAGCCGGTACTTTGTTGAACGTGCTTCTTGCTTGAATTCAGCGATTGTTGATGTTTGCTATCGCATCGGTTTTGGAGGACGGTGAATTGAAGAGCGACGGTTGCTCCTTCGATTTTGAAAGGCACTGGCAATGTCTTCTGTGGGACATACACTTTCGCATTTAGCTTCGGAAAGATCGGGCGGAAAGAGATGAATCGGGGATAAGGTAGTTTTTTTTTATCAGCCATCAAGTCTCTAATGGAGAGTGGCTCAATTTGGCTGCAGCTTAAGGTCATAAAGACCTCATCGTGGTGATCTAGATTAGGATCTGACTGAGGTCAGCTGCATTCCTTCTCGGAAACTCTCGAAATGTTTCATTATCTTCATTCACTTCCGAAAAATTATGGCTTGCAACATCGAGGACGCTATACACTCGTGAAAGAAGAATAGATCGTACAACAGGAGTGGTGGCTGTAGGCCCGAACGACTGGATGGCGCAGTTGATAGAGTGCCTGTCCCTGGTTAGCGGGGTCGCCGGTTCGAATCCCAGTGAAATCAAAGTTAATACGCTTTTATCTGTTTTGGTTTTCAAATCTTGTCCAGTCACCATCTGCCGTTGGGATCAACTTAACGGCACTATCACTGGAGTAGATAGTCAGTGGTAAAAGTCTGACTAGCGGTATTACAATGGACCAATATGGTCTAAGTGTGCTGATGAATGTACTACCAACCCCCCTAACCTAACATTACCCTTATTACCTTATATTTTTTTTGATATTTTATTGTGGCAAGAAGTTACATTTTTGGATACAATTTTTGGGGTACAGAGATTTGGTTTAGATTTGGTTACTACTAAAATATTTGTACAATTTTTATTAAAGATAATATCACAGATTAATATGCAATTCGAAGGAAAAGCCACTAAAAACCTTTATTAAAACAAAACAAATCCGCAGGGGGAAGAGAGAAGCGGTTTCAACACTTGATTTCAGTGTACAATGATAATGTGAGACTTAAATGATTAACAGGGAAAGTATAAAGAAAACAAAAACAAATAAATAAATAAATTAATAAATATAATAGATGTAACAAGTGAATGAATAGAAAATAAATAAATAAATAAACAAATAAATAAATAAATAAATAAATAAATAAATAAATAAATAAATAAATAATTAAATAAATAAATAAATAAATAAATAAATAAATAAATAAATAAATAAATAAATAAATAAATAAATAAACAAATGAATAAATAAATAAATAAATATATATATATATATATATATAATTAAATAAATAAATAAACGAATAAATATACAAACAATTTTTATATTGCACTCATCGCGAGACTAAGTTTGAAATCAAGTCGTTGTCAGATGAAGAGCAAGATATATTATACTGACTGCTTAGTTTTACAATTCTATCTGAGACCATTTCAATGTTAACCATTTTATGTAGTTCCTCTGTTGAGAAAAACCAGGGAAGATTGAGTATCATTTTGAGCAATTTGTTTTGTGCTATTTGCAGCTTGCGCAGATGGCTTCTTGCACAATTGCCCCACACAGGAGATCCGTAGAACATAATTGCTTGGAATATTGCTTTGAAGATTAATAATTTGTTGGCGTCACTCAAATTCGAATTCCGTCATATGAATGGGTAGAGCACTCTTATTGTCGTATTAACATTTCTAATAACTTCCTGAACATGAAGATTGAATGTAAGTCGCTTATCTAAATATATGCCAAGATACTTTACATTCGATTTCCACTCAACTTGAGTGCCGTTGATAAGGAGATTGTTGCTTGGAAGTAAGCAGGCTTTTCTTTTACGAGTGAAAAAGATAGCCTGAGTCTTAGAAGCATTAATGTTTATTTTCCAATCACTACAATATACTTCCACAACATTTAAACCAGATTGCAAATTAGTTTCAATGTTGAAACCAATTGCATCTGAAGAATAAATGCAAGTATCGTCAGCGAATAAGGCAATGTTACAGTTTGTCAAGTTGGGGAAGTCAGAAGTATATATATTAAAGAGGACTGGACTAATAACAGAACCTTGTGGGACACCTGCATTAATCATTCGATTTTCTGAAAGACTTTGGTTTATCGACACATTGAAACTTCGGGATGATAGGAACGATTGAATAATTTTAATAATATACAGTGGAAAGTTAAGTCTTAGTAGTTTATGTATTAAACCATTATGCCAAACGGTGTCAAATGCTTTTTCCACTTCCAAAGTTACCATGCCAGTGCTTATGCCAGCTGAAAAGTTGTTTTTAATGTCTTTGGTGATACTATGGACTTGGTGAGTAGTATTGTGGAATGGTCTGAATCCAAACTGCTCAGGGGGCAAAATTGCATTTTCATCAACAAAAGATACAATCCTATTTTTGATAATTTTTTCCAGGCACTTGCTAAGAGAGCTTAGCAGACTAATTGGCCTGTAACTACAAGGTGAAGTGGGATCTTTGCCAGGTTTCAGGATTGGGATTATCTTCGCTACTTTCCACTTATTAGGAAAGTATGCCAATCTAAGACAGTTGTTGAATAGATCCAGCAACTTCATAAGGGCGAAAAAAAGGGAGGTTTTTGAGGCACTGATTCTTAATCCCACCAGACGATTTTCTTGTCTTCAAACTACGTATAGTATCCTTTAATTGTGTATAAACTTAATATCACTAAACAATGACTGCGAATTAAGGATGTTTAGTGATTGTTCGACGGAAGATTCGATATGCGTGACTGGAGTTACGTTATTACCAATCGAATGACTTTTAAAAAAGGAGTTTGCCAGAGCATTAGCTTTTTCGGAACAAGAAACCAGCGAAGAATTGCCAACCTTAAGTGGAGGAATAAAAGTGTGCTGTTTCTTCACTACCTTGACAATGTTCCAGAATGGCGTGCTTACCTTATATTACTAGGTGACCCGGCCACGCGTTGCTGTGCCTGAGTAAATATATTACGTCGAATCAATTTTATGTATTGTGTTCATTCGTAACATTCCTAAGAAGTTAGTTTAACAGTAATTTGTAAAGTGTTCGAGCCTAGCATTTTTTACTTATTTAAAACAGTTGAGAACAGTTGAATTTACAATTCATTTCTTTAAATCTATTACATTCATTTTCCTTAAATCGATCCTTTACTTTGTTTAGTAATGTACTACTTTTCATCCATTTCTTGTCAAAATGTACGTGTATAGTCACAGTCCACTTCACGCACTCGGAACATTAAGTCATATTTTACAGCTGAATGTAAAATCTTGTAATTTAACTCTTAGTTTAAATAAAGAAAGTTTGTGCAAAGTAAACAGTGGAACGTCGCGTGTTACTTTTTAAAACATTTTACTTCTTACAGAAGGGAATCAGCGCTTCGCTCGTGAGCGCACATAAGGGTTTCGGAAAGTTAATATGAAGCAAATGTTTTAATTTTTATTAAAGAGTTCACTATTATCCTTGTTTTTTATTATTCAGCCAGAGCTACTCCTAAGCACTGAAAAGGATTTTATCTTAAACTTTTCTCTAGAAGAGATCACTCATTCCAGGACAAAATAGAAAATCATGCTGTAGCGTGATCTTTTGCTGACACATAATATTGTAGCTAACGGTACTAAATCCATACTGAAATCTAATGCTGCATGTCTGCGGCTAAGGGATCGTGGCGATGAGATTATTTCATTGATAGCTTTTAGTGAATTGATTGACAAATATTGTTAAGTCTCATTAAAAAATGTTATTACTCACAATCAAATCAGAAATGAAATATTACAGAGACTGCCGACTTAACTACTGATTGTCCCCTAGTTCATCGACGAATTTTTTTTTTAGGTGGCTTAAGTGGAAATATTCGACAAGACCCTATGGTGAACGTTCGCACATAGAAGTGTGAGATTTTTACTCACCAAAACCACCTCCCTGAATTTATTAAGACTACAACTTAACCAGTAGTTTGTATTTCATGTACTTCATGTAGGTTACTCTCTTAAGGTTCTTAACTTAATCTTGGATTGGTAATATTCAAAGATCTCTGTGGATATCAGCGTTTCTGATATTCTGATATACCATGGTGCATTAACGATAGTTCTAAGCACCTTATTTTGAAAAGTCTGTTTTATGTTGGTACAACCCCAAAGTTGTACGCCATACGTCCAAACAGGTTTTAGGATTTGCTTGTATACAAGCAGTTTGTTTTCAATACTTAGCTTGGAATGTTTACCAATAAGCCAGTACAGGGTTTATATTTCATGTCATCGACGAATCTGATTCCCTTTTTGGCAGATATTCATGAATTTTTGGCAGTTATTCACGAAATAACGTAAGTGCCGTCCTCTGATTGGTCAATTTGATTTAAGAAAACATTATAAAAAAAGTTGTCGAAAATTTCAAGGGGCAAGAGAGGTAGAAGTCGGGCATCTCTGTAATACTTCATTTCTGGTAATAGGTCGCATTTGGATTAGTTTTGAGAGGAACTAGAGCACAGATGTCATTTTTACGTGAGAGATGTAATTACCAGAGCACTCAAACTGTAACGATAGGCTAGACGATCGCCAGTGTCTTACATGGAAAAAATCATCGACGAGATCATCGAAGTGAATCAAAACGACGATAGTCGTCTGAAAAGTTATGCGATGAGAGCCCAGATCGTTTCGTCAGTTCTTCAATCGCCATTACAGCTTCCGCTGTGGCAAGTTGGGAACGCGCGAAAAAAAATGGGGTGTGTATCGATTTGGTTGGGCGCATGCAGCAGCTCATCTGTAAGATATGGTCGCAGGAAGGCATGCCCGACAAATGGAATCTCAGTAACGTTTGCCCGATCCACAAGAAAGGAGACCCCTTTCACTGCGCCAACTATAGAGGGATACGTCTCCTGAACATCGCTTACAATATCTTCTCCGCCGGCTTGTGTACTCGTTTATAAATAACCTGATATGTCCATATGAGTGTGGCTTCAGGCCAGGGAAGTCCACCATCGACCAGATTTTCACACTACGGCAGATCCTGGATAAGACCCAACAGATGTAGATTGACGCCTCTTTTGTCGATTTCAAGGCCGCATATGACAGCGTGCATAGTGACGAGCTATACAACGCCATTCCTAGTTTTGACATTCCTGCCAAACTCGTCAGGTTGTGCAGGATGACGATGGAGAACTCTCGCTGCTCCATCAAGGTCGGTAACGAACTCACCGAGATCTTCAATGTCAAAGAAGGTTTCAGACAAGGCGACGTGCTGTCATGTGACTTTTTTAACTTTATTCTTGAGAAGATCGTGTAGAACTCACACGCTAACACAAGAGGCATGATCTTCAAAAAGTCCGTACAACTGCTAGTATACGCGGATGACATTGTCGTCATTGTTCGAACACAGCGAGCCGTCAATGAAGCGTTTGCTGGCATTGAGGCGGAAGCGACTAAAATGGGTCTAGCGGTGAATGAGTGCAAAACGAAGTATATGCTGTCATCGAGAAAGGACACGCAAAATCGAGGTCTTGGACAGATCGTCACAATGGGCAGCTATAACTTCGAGGTAGTCAAGGAATTCGTCTCGGCTTCGCAGTAAATAGTACGAACAACATGAGTACCGAGATCAAACGCATAATTACTCTTGCCAATCGCTGTTTCTATGGGCTCGAGAGGCAATTGAGTAGTAGAGCCATCTCTCGAAGGACCAATCTGACTTTATACAAGACCTTGATCATTCCAGTCCTGCCGTACGACGCGGAGGCATGAAGAAGTCCTTGTTCTCTTCGAGAGAAAAGCTCTGCGTTCAACCTTTGGTCCTGTTGGCGTTGACGGTTTCTGGAGGAGAAGATTCAACCACGAACTGTACAGGCTGTACAGCGACATGAGTCTAGTCAGGCGTCTTCGGGTCCAACGCTTAAGAGGGCTAGGCCATGTAGAGCGTATGGACAACTCAGCCCCGGTCCGAAGAGGCTTCGACTCCGAACCCGTGGGACAATGCAACGGAGGGTCAACATTTACATAAAATGGCGAGCATTAACTTACAAACTCAATTGAAATTTTCAATTCAAAATCAAATGCTTGAAATCTTTTTTCCTACTTCGGATAGCGCTACAGATCGGGATGGACCTGGCCCTCAACCAACAAGCCTCTCCAGCTGGCACGGTTATTAGCTAGTAAGTTATCTTTCCATTGACTTGGCAGCACTGCTAAGTCCCAGCCATGTGTCACCGAATCATCCGTGTCGGAGCTATAATGGAACACAAAGTTCCCCCGGCGGCGGGGAAACCTTTCGTAATCTAAAATCAATAAAAAGAGTCATCAGAATGTTCCCCCAAGAACAAGATAAATACTCTCACACACACTCGCACGCGTTTTATTCTTTGTTTGCAGAATCTATTGCACAACGCCGAGTGTAATTATGCGTCGGCTTGTCAAATAATTTATGAAACCGTGTACACTCACGTCGCGGCGCCCTGCCTCCAGTCTGGCGAAGGTGATGATGAAATATCAACGAGCCGATGTACAGCCACCGACGGCTCTTCCCGGCCAAGCGAAAAAAAAAAGGCCACAGTTCAACATTTTATTACCAATTACACTCCAGGCCAACATGTGTATTCTGTACACCTCATTAGGCGCATCGCCTCCGCCGCCAACTGGCGTAATGTTGCGTTTGATTGCCGCTGCTAGTCTTAAGTCATGCCGCGAAGCTGCCGACCTAATGAATGGCCAGACGGTCCAATGAAGCACGATTGCACACACCCAGACGGGGCGCCGACAAGTGATACAATTCCCACAGGTTGGGAAGACGCCGAGCTCGGTCTGTTCACTTTGATGCAACCGGAGCATGTGTTCGAGCGGGCAGTGATGAAATCAGGTTTTCGGTTATGCGCCCATAACTCACCCAACGTGTCGGTGGATGATGTTACGGCAGACTTCGTGATGGACCAGTGATTCGATGCTGGAGGAGGATGAAATTCGATCCAGGAAGCAATCTGGCAAGGGAGCCAGCCAGGGGGCGTGAGTGATGGTAATTCAATCGCTCGACATGGGCTTGAGTTGCAAAGACGTGGAGGATCGGAGGAAGATTCGCTAACTGGAACCGGCACTGAGTTAACCAGTTGACTGTCCAAGCGGGAGCTCAGGGACCAGGGGTTGTAGAGAGGCGTTAGTCGCTCTCTCAGGGACAAGGGATTCTAGAGAAGTGACAGTCGCTTCCGCAGAGACCAGGGATTCAAAAGAAGTGACAGTCGCTTCCCGCAGACACCAGGGATTCAAAAGAAGTGACAGTCACTCCCTTCAAACCGCCGAGCAATCAAAATGCTTGCCCCACCTGGTACCTTGCGGTCGGGTCCATGCGAATCAACCAGCTGGTGAACAACCGACCTGCAGGTCAGCCACCCAGGCCGCATACAGTAGACCGAAAGCTTCTTCGCGGAATCATCGACACATTCGTCAAGGCAGCACAATAGAAAGCGCTTGTGCGCCGTAGTGCTGAACTGCTGGAGTGTGTGTGTGTGTGTGTGTGTGCCTCTGTGTGCGGAATCGAAAGCAAAAGAAACCGAAACAACTAGTCAAAGTCGGAAGTTGACCATTTGTGCACATGCCCCCATATGCCACTGTTCGCCGTGGAGGCTTGTTTGCCGAGAGCAAGCATGGTTGGCTTGGCTTTCCTTCACGGTGCTACGTGAGTTTGTTTAATGACGGAAAAATGCGTTGGAAATTTAATTGTTCAGCCGGGACAGCAGCAGCTGGAGAGTGAGTGGAGCTAAATGGAAGTTTAACACTTGACGCGAAGGGTCGTTGGCCAGACATGGAGTCGTGGGTTTCCGTTAAGGCCAGGGAAACTGGAAACTGAAGAGGAATGGGGTCGAAAGAGTGGGCAGGGGAGCGAACGGAAGGCGGTAACAATGGGAGGAGGGACACAAGTTACATGGGGCTTCCGCAAAGGGGAGGGAATTCAAAACTGGACTCACGGCGTTTGAGAGAGGATCTGTTTCCATTGGAGGAACGGAAGGAGAAGGATTTGCAGCTTGCGACCTTGTTCAAGAGCATCTCTCCCTCTCAGAAACAGACTCCTCACCTCCTCCCTAGATCTCGTCGTAGATTGTTTAACTCAAGAAGACGCAATTTCGCGTTACGGCGCTGACTAATTTGAATGCGCATGCCAAACAAGCACGACGGTGCGAGAAACGTCACGACATTGCGAACAAGTAGCGTCTCACTACCTCCTTGCGTCCATCAGAGCTCCCCACCGTCTTCCCCTCCAGCCAATGAAGCCTCTGCTTAATGAATCTGACACAATTTCACACGCGAGTCTAATTCCCGGCTAACTTCTTCGCACCAGAATGCGATAATTATGCCCAAGCATCTGCAGCAACTGCTCGTCCCCCGAATCTCCCCCCCACCCATCAAGAAAGTAGAACTCTTTCGGTGTCATTGCATTCGCCACTTGAGCAAGCCGAGCAGGTACCCGTCACACGACGCGACGCACAACAACTTGGTCAACAATCCCCAGTGCGACGCGTCTGCAGTGATCTGTGTTGCCGCGCTCCATATGTCACTCAGTCGACAGATGTGTGCGCTCGTTGGGCCTACGGCCAGTGGCTCACCCTCGCCGCCGTGCCCCTCCCAGTGACGTTTTCGAGTTCAACTACTGACCTCATTCATGACGGACGTGTGTGCGTTGCTGAGAGAAGAAAAACTGAAACACTCCTAAGGCCGGTCTTTGAGCTCAAGGCAGCAGCCAGCAGCGGTGTGCACCGGTAGAACAGAGCGATACACCGGCGGCGAGGCGCTAGAGACCTGGTCGGCCGGCCAAACTGATTGCTACGGCGAGCATGTCCAAGGCTCTTTCTTGCAGCTCTTCGTTGGACTTCAATGCCAATGTTTATTAGTATGCAGGCCAGATGCAGCGCAGTTCACTTGTCGTTGTTGTGCGAGTTTTTCTGCGGAAAGGTGGAGCAACAGGAGTCAAGTGCTGCGCTGGTAATTTCAAATGAAGTGAAAACTGCTGAGAGGAAAGCGCTGATGAGGTACGAAAATGCCGTCCGTCCGCAGTGGTCTGGAACTGGTATCGCAGGCTTTCGTTTGTGTCCTTGTGCTCTTTTTGGCGTCTCTTATCTTATCGGATCCATTTTGCTGGCGTGATGTAGGTTGCAACTGGTTTGCATTGTTTTGATTCTGTTGTGACTTCGATTTTGCTGCTTTCAGGGTCAATGCATTTCTGCTTGTTGACAGCGAGCGTGCTTGGTTAACACCTGCAAAGTGGTCGTTTGAGGACTGAAGTGGAAGTGTAATGTGACGTTGAATTGAGTGAGTTCTGTTGCTTAGTGGCTTTTGCACTCAAGAAGTGCTTAAATTTTAGAGCTTCGACTCTCTCTGATGACATCTGAGGATCTTGCTTTTAGGTGCCCAGAATCAAGAGGCAACACGGGCCGAAGGTTGGTTTGGAGGCGGAAATGGAGATCCGAGGTACTTGTGCCCGTTTGTTTCAAGTGCCTGGGGATTGTAGTGAGTGGGAAGTGATGATCTGGGAAGAGCATTCGACTTTCGTGGCGATAGAGTGAGGCTTCTCGAAGCCAAGACAAGCCAGA